>BTPG01000007.1:122561374-122623874 GCA_036245525.1 Semisulcospira habei | reverse complement strand
GCAGCCATGCTCTGGGTGACTTTCGCCACGAAGCTGACCATGATATTGCCCGGCGTGCTGAGAGGGTTAGGGGAGAGAGACAACGACTGCAGCGCCTGCGGATCTGTCTTGGTGTTGCCGCAGTTAGACCAGGAGAAGCCGTTCAGCTTCGTTGCCACACCGGGCTCCTGCAAAACACATGACAGTGCAGCCGCCATCCCATACACATGACCTTTAGACCGACGGTAACTTTAGGTTTTGAGTGTGTGTGCGTGTGATGGTGTGTGTGTGTGTGTGTGTGTGTGTGTGTGTGTGTGTGTGTGTATGTGTGTACTTGCGTGCGTGCGTGCGAGTGTGCGTGCGTGCGTGCGTGCGTGCATGTGTGTGTGTGTGTGTGTGTGTGTGTGTGTGTGTGTGTGTGTGTGTGTGTGTGTGTGTGTGTGTGTGTGTGTGTGTTGAATCAGAATTTGAATGGCACAATATTTGCCGGTAATTCCCTGACGTTTAGTTGTAATGATTGGGTAAAGTTTGGTGGTTTTACTCATTAACTCATTCAGCCCCGACACACCACAGCAAGACATGGATCGAGCATGATAGTTCAAGGGTGGTAATAGCTTGGCACCCATAGCGCCAAGCTAATCTGGCACCACCCTTGAACTATCATGCTCGATCTCTCTAAAATTGTAATACAGACCTTCAGAGGGCAAAATTCAAAACTGGAGGATTTCCGTCCTGGTGTGGAATGAGTTAATGTACCCAGTGCATATATACATCAATAGTATCGGCACACAGCGCCTGATTTTCGGTTGGTATTGGCACGCAGGCATGGGATTGTTTTATTATTTATTTATTTATTTGTTAATTAATTAATTAATTAATTGTTGTATTTATTTATTTATTTTGTGCTATAAAAATCGAGTTCTCACCAACCATCATCATAGTTCCAACATCTATTTACTTCTACTCTGCCGAGAAACACTCGCACGATCTCAGTGCAAGACGCATAGATCCTGATTTTAATTCAGCGTCCAAGAGTCAAAGACCCCAACGCCGTCAAAGGAACGTGGATACAGAGTGATTTCAGCAAGAGGCATAAATCCTCATGAGCCCCCGCAACTGCGGGGGCTCATGAGGATCTATGCCTCTTGCTGAAATCACTCTGTATCTTTTGACGGCGTTGGGGTCTTTGACTCTTGGACGCTGAATTAAAAATTACTGCAAGAAACCATTTCGTGGTTTTCAAAAGTAAAGCCAAACGAAACAATGCACAACAGCCTCTTTACATGATGGTCATAATTTGTGGTCCGAAACTTTCTTCGCAAGGTGATTATGAGCATTTCTGGCCGAGCTAAATTTAGGAGATTTTGTCAAAAAACAAAAAAGAATATTAAAGAAATAATGGAGACAATCGCACGAAATGTGATTTGGCGACAAATTGTAATTGCTTAGCATCTCATTTGTTCAATGAAAGTGTTCTTCTGGCGCACTCTCTGAGTGGGACTAGCTGAGGAGTACTCCCGCAAATCTTACGGACAGCAAAAGTTCCTTATTCCTACATTGACCGCTGACCCTTGCACAAGCTGTGCATGGGCCAACTGCGACAGGCTTTGGTCTGGGGGACCTTTTTCTCACATTGCGATAGCACTATACTTGTTTTACACGCTAGGGTAGTTGGTTGGTTAGTTCGGGGTTTAACGTCCACGACACCGAAGTGATAATGGACGGCCCTGACAGGTGAGTTTATGGGGGACAGAGAAATCTTATTTCCTATGGAATACGACCTGAACACTGATCAATTCAGGCGCACTGCAACTGTGGCACTTTGATTTACCAGGACCTTTCAACGGACATGCTATAGAACAAGCCCGTCCTTTTTCCCTGCAGCTAGTGTATACTGCAGAGCTACATAATTATAGTCATGTGGACAGTAAGACATCTCTTGCAGGTGCCGACCATGCCACTGATTAACAACCCAGGAAGCAGAGGTCCCTGGGCCGTCGTCGGCCGCAGTGGGCCCGCGCACGGCTGTGCGCGGGCCCATTGCGGTCGACGTCGGCCCGAGGGTCTTTTATTTACATTTTTCCTTGCTCTTCTATTAAGTTTTTCATTCATTTGTCTCTTTCGTGACCGTGAACTTTTCGTTGGCCGCTGTGGGTGCGACGGATTTTCCTTATTGTGATAATGCATAATACAACAGCAAATACTGACATTATTGTGCCTGATCCAGGCCGAAAAGGTGACTGCCAAAGGTGTAAAATGGAACGAAATTCCCAACAAAGAAGTTAGTTAGTTAGTTAGTTAATTAGTTAGATCATTAGTTAGTTATTACTAAATTACTTAATTAATTACTTAGTTAGTTAGCTAGTTAGTTACTTAGTTCGTTAGTTAGTTAGTTATTTAATTACTTAGTTCATTAGTAAGTTAGTTACTTAGTTCAGTTGTTAGTTAGTTACTTACATACTAAGTGCATTAGTTAGTTACTTAATTACTTAGTCACTTAGTTCATTAGTTAGTTAGTTGATTACTTAATTATTTAGTTAGTTACTTAGTTAGTTACTTACTTACTTAGTTAGTTAGCTATTACTGTTCAACTCCGAGCAAGCGACTAAGGCCATCTCACGGCGGTGAGGGTAAAAGTCTGGCCAGCCAGCCTAAAAGGAAGGTCTATAAACAGAACGTACAAATATCTGTAAAAAGTATTCATTGCCAAAACGTAGCATATGTCCCAACAAAGAAAAAAAGCACATTAGGAAAAGACAGTTACAGCACGATACAAGGTATTGCAATACACGATTTTCGTAACTTTATCATAATTAGTTCACAATTGCATGTCTATTGACACAAACAATGGATTAAAGACCCGGACATACATGCTAACATGCGATATCGCATCTTTGTCATGGTTTTAATTCGCTGTTTGCATAAAATTAGCTGATTTGTTTTACCTACTTCTGATTAACAGAAAACCTCCATTGTCTTTTCTAAGCGTGTTTCTTTTCACTTTTAAAAGTTTCTACCCTTTGGGCTGTCGGTAGCGGTTTTTATTGCGTTGATTCCTCCAGGAATCAACGCAATAAAACCCGCTACCGACAGCCCAAAGGGTTAAAAGAAAACTTCCTCCAGGAATCAACGCGTCCACAACCGCTACAGGTAGCCAACGGGTTAAATAATATTGTGTGTCGTACCTCTCCATGAAAAAGTTGGTGGCTGAACGAGCTTGGTGAATCGAAATCGCTGAAGCCTCCCTCTCCATTCACCATATCTTCCACCATCGATTCAAACTCTTCACCCACTGAATATTGCATGACGTTCCCGCTCCCCTTCACACCATGACCTCCGACCATCAGCAAGCAGACGACAAATTCAAACGAGCGGGCCATTTCTTTTGCTCTTTAGACTGTTCCACCGTTATCAAACAGTAGAAGAAATATTTCGCTCGAATGTGTCAGAGTATTGAGTGAGACACTGTTTATATAGTCAAAGTTGGAGATCAAGGGAATAGGCAGAAGAAGGAAGGCGATCAGCACAAGTGGCGTCAGGAAGTTCGTGCATGCATTTTCCTGTATAATGACTTATGATATAACACGTGATTACAAATGACAGCAATGAGGTTACGTTAGCCAAGAACGATTTCCAACAACAAACGACAGCAATGTCACGCAGGATAGTCAGCATGTACCATAGGATGTCTATTACTGTAATAGTAACAGACTTGTGACCGTAAAAATAAACAACACTGCCAACATCTCCAAGAGGCATAGATCCTCATGAGCCCTCCGGGCTCATGAGGATCTATGCCTCTTGGAGATGTTTGGAGTGTTGTCTATACTTACGGTTCAAGCTAATTATGCGCCTCGAATTCGATGTTGTTCGTTGTTGGAAGTCGTTCGTTGCAAACGACACCTCACTATTGAGCGCACGCTATACGAAAGGACAGGGACTTGAATAGATTCTCAAAAACCCTAATGTCACGTTCCCCAGTCAATACAGATTAATATATAGTTCACCATATCTTTTCTAACATATTTTTTTGTCTCACGAGGGGAAATTCGCGCTGCTTTCCCCGAGGAAGACAGGTCACTGCAGTACAGCGCCACGACCTACCCCGTTGCAAATCAGTTACTTCCCAACCCCCCCCCCCCCCCAAAAAAAAAAAAAAAAAAAAAAAAAAGGGGGGGGGGGAGGAGGGGTGGCGCGGGGAGGGGGAGCCGGGGGGGGGGAGGCGGGGTGGGGGTCCAGCTCTTTGTTTTGGACCTTTATCCTGAGGCGCTCAGTGGGCCGATTTTGCTTTGTAGTGGCCGAAAAATAAATACGCGGGATGGTGGAGGGATGGGGGAAGTGGGGGGGGGGGGGGGCGGGTGGAGGGGAATGCGGAGGCAGTTCACGTATCTATATTTCACTTTAACACTTATACCGATTCAGTTCACACGATTTAAAACGTGGTTTGAGTGTTAGAATCTGAATACAGTTTTATCGGGGAGAACATGTGTGTGTGTGTGTGTGTGTGTGTGTGTGTGTGTGTGTGTGTGTGTGTGTGTGTGTGTGTTGTGTGTTGTGTGTGTGTGTGTGTGTGTGTGTGTGTGTGTGTGTGTGTGAGTGTGTGTGTGTGTGTGTATGTGTGTACACAAAACCCCTAAAATGGGTGACTTTCTTTACCATCCTTATAGAAAATGGGTGTTTGTAAAATTCTGAGTGCCCAAGTCAGACACCCATTTTTTTTCTGCGGTTGTTTCTGCATTGTCTTGTGGTAAAAAGGATGATGCCGCAGATTTCAGTGTGTATTTCAATTCAATCCTCGTACGCAAAACTGTCTCGCGATTCCAGGAACAGACTTCCACGAACAGCTTTTTCAGATTGTGCAAAGTTGTCGCGTTTTACTGTATTACAGTTATTGTTCATAGGGGGCTGGGGGTACTGTAGTAATTATGTATATCTGATCCAAAATGTCAAGTTCACATGGTTGCATTTGACATGCTTGCAGCACTGTTTTGGCTACACTCAGGATTTTCTGCACACACCCAGCGCCAGATGGCAGCAGGATGTCCAGAACCATCGGGATCTATGGAAGTGGACAAGCATGCCCCTTCCTGGCACATGACCAAGGCCCATGGCAAAATTAGTCGGCTGCCTGAGCAGCAGGATAGCCCATGCAGTATCTCTGCCGGAGAGGGTGCGTCTGGTAGGAGGGTGCATAGATGGCACGGGAATGCCCCCAATTACACACTCGTAAGTAATTCTATGATCAGTCTCATTTTATTGGCTCGCGTGCGAAGCAAAGGTGAGTTTATGTTCTGGGCCACTGGTCATCCGTCCGTCCGTTCGTCGTCCGTGGTAAATTTTAACGATGACATTTTCTCAGAGAGACTATTCAAGCCACATTCTTCAAGCTTCTCCCAAGGATACTTTGTGGCAAGACCTTTGTAATCATACCAATTTGAGTTACCTCTCACAAAGGGTCACGCTGGGTCGACAGACGTGTGAAAAATGCTTACATTGTCAGAAAACATGGATTTTGCTCCTGCTGCATAAGCCAGCCCTTGTCACCGAGGTCACACATATATATAAATCGGTCACAAACGGGATTACTCTTTTTATTCTTCTGCAAGGCCCCTTAAACCAAAATTGGGCTATTTCTGTCCTAATGCAGTTTTCTTTTCTTTTTCCAGTTGGCAAATGGAGCCTGGGATGGACCTGAGAGTGCAAGCTCATCACAATACAAGGACAGTGATGACGAGGAGTTTGTTCCTGGCTGGAGCTCACACGATTCAGACTGTGGGTCGCCATCAAACTCTGGGAACTCCGACACAGACAGTATTGTATTGACTATTTTAGATTTCAAAGTGGCAGGTTCAGGGTGGGCAGGTGTCAGTGAAGCAACTACCAGCAAGGTGCAGTGTGCGGAACCTGGTTACTTAGGGGGTGGCAATGAGAATGTGGATAGGTTGAAGGAACATGACATTGGGGGTGGGGAAAGAGCGCTTACAGAAGAAACAGGTGTGCACGTGTTGTAGAGAGGGAAAGGAAAGTACAAGTGGGACAAGAAACATGCATGCAAATTGTGTAGCAAGCTTGTCTTGAAAATGAGCATGCACTTACAAGATGTCCATGCAGATGAGGCAGACGTTGCTAAAATTTTGTCGATGAAAAAAGATACAAAGCAAAGACGTCAAGCATGAATCAGACTACAAGATGAGGGTGATTATATACATAACGTTGCCGTTCTTGAAAAGAAATCAGAATGTTTGATTCCCAAGTATCACACCAAAACTAGTAAGGTAGATGACCTTCTCGCCTGTAGCCATTGCAAAGGGCTCTATCGAAAAGCTGATCTCTGTACACTCAAAACGTTGCTGTCAGAAACCAGGCGGGTTTCAGTTCGCTAAGAGAGGTGAGGCGGTACGACGTGGGAGGCTAATGCTTCCAATACCCTTAGACGTTGACTTTTCCTTCTATCATAAGGTATTAGCCAGATAGAGAGATGATGATATATACCGTCTCATCAGAACTGACCCCTTGCTTCTTGAGTATGGAAAGAGATTATTTGACCGCAGGGACATTGACGAACACACGGCTGGACAAATCAGCTCCAGGTTGCGGGAGTTAGGGAGACTATTAAAGATTCTCAGAGTGAGATCAGAAATGAAAATCGCAAGTATAAATGCTGTGATCAATTCAGATAGCTTTGATCATGTTGTACTGGCTGTAAAAGAGCTAGGAGAATTTGATGAGGACACACATCAGTTAAAAAAAGGGCTATCTCTCAATGCGCATAGGGCATGCCTTGAAAAAATGTTCACAGATCAGTCACAGGCATTCAAACAGCTTGGGCATGGTTCAGATGACAGGTGGCGACAGGATCTCTCTGAGGTGCAGCAGTTTGACTCTGTCTTTACTGGGGACTGGTATGATTGTGTCAGCTACAGCAGCCCAGTCGGTCGGGAAAATGACCATGAAAAAAAAACCCAAGCTGATCCCATCATGTGAAGATGGGAGGAAGGTCCAAGAGCTTCTTGAAAGAAGGATCGTTTTGGAAGATTATCCGACAGTGGTTAAAGCAACACTTTGCGCTGTATCACTTTTCAATCGAAACGAGAAGTAGAACTTCAGAGAATGAAGGTATCAGACTTTCAGAATGCTAAGATTGGATCGATCACCAATCAAGATATCTTGAAAGGTCTCACAGAGGTTGAGAAGAAAATGGTGAATTATTTTCAGTGAGTGGAAATCAGAGGCAAGTTTAATAGGAGTGTTCCCATTTTGCTGACGAAGAAGATAATGACAACTGCGGGCAGAATCCTTCAAATGAGGCAATCTGTACCAGCCCTCGCTGGTTCCCAGTACATCTTTGCCACACCTTCTGGTCAGAAGCATTACAGAGGCCATGATGTTCTGAAGTCACATGCGCTGCAAGAAAACGTGTCAAACCCAGCCATGTTCACATTTACTCAGTTACGGAAGAAGGTTGCAAATTTGGCTCAGTCATTGGCCATCTCAGAGTTGGACCAGGATCAGCTGGCAGATTTCTTTGGTCATGATATTCGGATACATCGCCATAATTATATACCGCCAACCTCAAGACGTCCTTCAAAAGGCAAAAGTGGCAAAGATTCTTCTGTCAGTTAACAATGGGATGACAGATTTTGAGAGTTGCATTAGAACTGAGCTGGGCGATGAAGAGATCGACTTTGACAATGAAGACACATCAGAAACGTACAGAGAGGTCTCAGGGAAAACAGCACCTGTGAATGAAGCAAGTACCAAGTCAACAACACAGGAACCAGTGAGCATAATAAAGAAAAGACGCCCAGAGCCTGATAAAAATCTAGATAGTTTTGATGATGACAGTACTGCGTCAGCTCCTTTTCGAAAGAAAGCTAGATTTTCAAGGATACCATTGGGCAAACGTGAAGAAAAAGCTGTTCAAACTCATTTCCATACACACCTCGTCGTGAACAAACTTCCTGGATATTCAGCAGGCAATCGCAGAAGAGCCCACACTTAGACATAGGCGCTGGACAAACATTAAGGATTACATCCGCAACAGACTGAAAAAGTTACAAAAGAAATTGAGATTCTCCGAGAGAGCACACTCGCGGCATTTTTGTTTTCATAAAGATTTCTTACAAGAGTGTTATTATTGGGTTGGTTTCAGCGTGTATAGCTTGTTTTTATCCGATGGACGCCTGGATCATTTTGCATACTGTATAACATGTGACTTTGCAAACGAAACAGTGGCTGGGCACGAAAGACAATAATAAGATAAGAAAACCATTGTCAACATAAAGATTTAATACAAGAGTGTTACTATGGGGTTGGTCCGCCTGGATCATTTTGTATACTGTATAACATTATGACTTTGCAAACGAAACAGAGACTTGGAACAAAAGACAATAATAAGATAAGAAATCCATTGTCAACATAAAGATTTATTACAAGAGTGTTATTATTTGGTTGTTTTCAGCGTGTATATCTTTGTTTTTATCTGTGTATGCCTGAATCATTTTGTATACTGTATAACATTAACCTTACTTTGCAACTAAACAGTGGCCCCCCCACCCGGGTCTGCCCAGCGGGACTTGGGTGGGGTTAACTACTTTTTAGTTCCCAGGGTCACCCTGGTCAGCCCCACAGGGTGGGTTTTCCTCTCAATTCTGGAGCATGTGTTTCTGTCTACCCTTGGTCCATTCACTTGTATTTTTCTTTTTTAAGCTCTCCCTACTGTCTGCGCTGCCTGTATCTCTTGAAGAGAAGAACCCAACGGAGAAAGAAACACGCTTAGAAAGACGGTTACAACACAATTTATTAATATTTCAGGCAAATCTGCTTTGTCAAAACAGACAATCAAACAGAGAGATCAGTTGGTCCTTATCTTCATTCGCAGAAGGAATGTGGCACAATGAAGATAAGTGGTGACTGATCTCTCCGTTTGTTTGTCTGTTTTGACAAAGCGGATTTACCCGAAATATTAATAAATTGTGTTGTAACCGTCTTTTCTAAGCGTGTTCCTTTCTCTATTGGGTACTTCTTTGCATTTTTCACGCTTGGCAGTCACCTTTTGGGTCTGAATTATTTTTTTTGTATCTCTCTTGACGTTGGATGGGTGTTGCTAAATGGTCTTAGGTTTATTTAGGTATTAGACTGGCTGGCGACATACATTCAATATTCTGTTCATTTATTTTTCACAAGCAGTGCTGGCACGTCCTGAGAAAGTCTTGTTGTTGTCGGGACGTTCAGCAATGTACAACCAATCGGGACGAAAAACAATAATAAGATAAGAAAACCATTGTCAACATAAAGATTTATTACAAGAGTGTTACTATGGGGTTGGTCCACCTGGATCATTTTGTATACTGTATAACATGTGACTTTGCAAACGAAACAGCGGTTGGGGACGAAAGACAATAATAAGATCAGAAAACCATAAAGATTTATTACAAGGGTGTTACTATGGGGTTGGTCCGCCTGGATCATTTTGTATACTGTATAACATGTGCCTTTGCAAACGAAACAGGGGATGGGGACGAAAGACAATAATAAGATAAGAAAAACATTGTCAACATAAAGATTTATTACAAGAGTGTTATTATTTCAGTGTGTATAGCTTGTTTTTATCTGATGTACGCCTGGATCATTTTGGAAATGTCTGTAACGTTTTATTGTTACTATAAAGTACACTTTGCATACTGTGCATTGTTTCAAAAGTCACAGAAAGCATAAAGTTGAGTTGGTATACCTCGCCCTCTACCTAGGTAAAACGCACCAGCGGCGCCATTGTTGCTATTTTCGCACCAGACCGGTCGCTCGGACCGGTCATGTGCACCAGAACTGCGCGCGCAGTTTGGCTTCTGCACTTGTGGTGTGGTCTCGTACTTTCACGCGGAAGATTGTGATCGCAGTCGGAAAAAAGGTTCGCTTGCGGTGTTAACTTTTAGCCGCGCCTTTTACCTCCCCTCACACGCCATTTTTGTGAAGAGATGGCGGAGGCTTGTGTCATGCCCCACGCCACTGAATCAAGTCCATTGTACTTGTAGTGCGCTCATCTCTCCTCCGTGATGCGGCGCTCTCCTCGGTGGTCCGCTGTCCCGACTGTGCGGCGCGGAGCCTACGTTCCTTCGCGGCTGGACGGAGTCGCTTGCCTACCTTCTACGCCAGCCTCGTCACCATGAGCTGGCGGACGGTGGTACACGCATTGGACTTCATCATCAGCCGGGACCTGCTCGTTGCTTTCTGCCATCGTTTTGGGCACGATCTACCCTTTTGAACCGGCCTCCTGGGTGGCTTCGGCAAGTCGGACTCGGCAAGTAGGGAGGGGACGGACCAGGCCGCGCGGCGGGAAAGGGCGACGGACGGACGACGGAAGAGGCCACCGAGCGGGAAGGGCGACGACTGTAGGAACGATCTTTCGAGACCCGCGGGGAAGTCCGAGGCCGAGGTCGAGGTGTCCAGGTACCAAGGAGCCTGAAGCAGACCTGGTCGCCGGGCGGGGAGCGCGGGAACGACGGGCAGAGACCGAGGAGCTGGGCGGGCGACGACGCTGAGGGTCCGGGATCGCGGAGCCGCGGCACTGCTGGCCGGAGTCCGTATCCGTGAAGAAACGCGTCGACGTGGGCTCCGAACTCGCGAGCGGGCGTCCAAGGCCCAAGCTGTGTCCGTCCTGGAGCGTTCCAAGCATCGCCTGTCGTGGGAAGCAAGACGATGCCGCTGGTCCGGCGTCGGGTCGTTGCGTGATCTTCTCTCCTCGTGGTTCTTAGTAGGTTCCGCAGAGCGGGGCTATCGAACTCGCTGCGGGCCGGGCTCGAGCGAGCTGGAGCGCAAGGGGGAAGTCACAGAGTGAGTCGTCCGTCACCCAACGTCAGGGCTTGGCAGCCGTTTGTTTTCCGCAGAGCGGGGCGAGCGATCTCGCTGCGGACCAGACTCGAGCGAGTTGGTGTGCAAGGGCGGATCCTTCCTGCGCTGTGCCCCAACAGCAGTGTGGGTGCTTCTTCGTCGGTCAGGGGCCGAGGCATACGTGAGGCTGCGGGACGGCGGTGGACGTTCACGCCGATAGCAGCTCTAGAGCTGGGACCAGCTCCTCTACCCAGGGCGCACAGACAGCACAGTTTCGGCCGGAGTCACGACAGGAGCAGGAGAGGCACACTGCATGCGTATCACTCGGCCACTGGAAATCGCCACATCGGGTGCAGGTGCAGACTTGACAACTGGAACACTAAAAGGCGAAAATAAGAAACGACCGGCCGTGGCTGCTACGCCACGCCACGAGTGCATCCGAGCATTCGCACACGTCAGGCAAGGGCGTCGAGTCCGCGACGTAAGTCCCAGAGGTCCGGTATTAAACACGCGAACTTGTCCGATGGCACCCAGAGAAGAACCACAAAAGTAGCAACAGTTCAACTTTAACTATGACGGTGCTTTCTGCCGCAAACGACGCAGATGTCGCAAAATCACCTCCATTGAGGGGAAAAAAAGAGCTATTTTCAAATCTGCCAAATCGCGTAATGTTTCGTGGTGCTAGCATAAGGATGGATGCACTATTACCGGATTGCATATGGGAAAGGGTTTATTCTTTATTCATGTTATTTTGCAGTAATCAAACGACGGTCACGCGATTCTTTCTCCGAGGTTGTCCATTACAGGTGCAGAAGGCACACGCTGTAAACCGGTCGGGTGCACCAGACCGGTCCGAACGACCGGTCTGGTGCCAAAATAGCAACATTGGCACCGCTGGTGCGTTTAACCTAGGCACATGACAAGGTATACCAACTCGGCTAAACTTTCTTGTCGCACTTGCTAGAACTCAGTATATTTCTTTCTCCATTTTATGAATAGAGGCACATAAGTCGCTGAAACCCATTACGTGCCGAAGGCAAGAACTAGTTTTCCTCATCACAATGTTCCCAGAAAAAGGTTTGACTGCTCTTGATTGTTTGATTTGAAGTGTTTAAAACAATTACTGTGTTTTTATATGCATGCACCTTTGATGTGATTAATAAAGGCTGAAGTTTCAAGTGATTTCTTATGTTGTCAGTTAATTAATTAATGTCAGTGTTCTGTTTTGCCATTTTAACTCATTCTACCCCAAGACCAAAATCCCCAAATTTTGAAGTGGTCCTCTGAAGACTGCGTTGCAGTGCAGGACACAGATCGGCCATGATAGTTCAAGGTTGATGCCAGAATAGCTTGGCGCCCATATGCGCCAAGCTATTCTGGCATCACCCTTGAACTATCATGGTCGATCTTTATTTTGCTGTGGTGTGTCTGGGGTAGAATGAGTTAAGTGTTAGTTTCTTCGTCTGGGTCTTTTTCTATCTTTCATATTTTTCCACACTTTTTAACCAGCATCATACTTGAGGCTGAAAGCTTCAAATTTGTACACTGCCATATATACAAGCTACATTACAGTACTTTTCAGATGAGGACATAGATCAATGGCTTTAGTTCAAGTGTGGTGCCTCAATAGCTAGAGGTGCAAAGCTATTCTGGCACTACCCTTGGACTATTTTAGTCACACTTGTTGTGACATTTTAGTCACACTTGTTGCACATACTGGTGAATTCCGAATGATAAGGGTTAATATTCAAAATGCTCTGTTGCTGTGTTTGTCTCAAACTCCATAGTACATAAAAAAAGGTCCCTTAATTTCCACAATACATTATCTTGATTCTCACATAAATGCCATGATAAACTGTTTTGCTTTGTTTAAATGTTTAAAAGATTTTCTCTGTGAAAATCATTTTCTAAAGGCTAGGGGTCAGTGTTCATTCAATTTTGCACCATACAATGTTACAAATAATGTTAATGTGTACATACACATTAAGTTGAAAAAACAAAAAAATGAATGTGAAAAAGAATTATTCCATGAACTTGACCTTATCACAAACGCCTAATGTTGTGAAGACACCCATTTTGACTGTATTGCCAGTTTTTGTGTGAGAGGCACCGACTTTATTGGTAGAAACCCATTTTTTATCCACCCAGTGGCTCTGTTTCTAGAAAATATATATTTTAAGTTATAGAGCTTAGTTATAAGGTGAGTTCTAAACATTCACATCAATTTCAGAGCCCTAGAATAAATAGAAATATGGGAACCCATTTTCACATAAAATGTTAGGTAACTCACTCTGAGGCTTTTGTTTCCATGTGTGTGTGTGTGTGTGTGTGTGTGTGTGTGTGTGTGTGTGTGTGTGTGTGTGTGTGTGTGTGTGTGTGTGTGTGTGTGTGTGTGTGTGTGTGTGTGTGTGTGCGTATGTCGGTCTTATCGATTTTTACTTCAGTTGATATATTTATACGCTCCCGTTCAAATTAGAATTGCCCCTTCGTGGGATAAATACAGTTTGTTTTACTTGACTTGGAGAGTACGCCACAAGTACGCTTTTATTCAAATGAGAGGCGTAGCATCTCATTTGAATAGAAGTGTACTTGTGGCGCACTCCCCGAGGGGGTCTCTATCAGAGGAGTACTACCAAACACGATGCGGAAATGCTTTGCTCTTATTGATAGTGTTACAAAATGATTACGAACACAATGCAATGTGTGTCAGTAATAGTGTGTTATCGTTGTGCACATTATAACCAACGCAATGTAGACCAACCATCTACAAGTGGTATAGATCCACATGAACCCCCGCAGATGCGGGGCTCATGAGGATCTATGCCTCTTACATGTTCCTTTAACGGCTGGCGACCTTTGACGCTGAATTTTCATTGATTTAAAACACAGGTTGTGTCCACTTGCAAGTGCCAACATCGTTCCTGATGGGATCAAGTGTGGCCTGACACTGAAAGCTAATGGCTTGTGGCTGATAAAAACTTTCATATATACAGTCGAATTCCCTCATATCGAGGTCGGATATAACACAAGTCGGATTGTAACGCACACAGACTCTCCCCAGTCGCACGTACAGACTCTCAGCACAACAGACGCACTGACTCAGTCGGGCGCATTCAGCACAACAGACGCACTGACTCAGTCGGCGCATTCACGCGGTACAACTCAAACACTATTTCTCTTTCTTCTATGCTTTTTACTCTGAACAAACTAATAAAGTAAACTTAAAAGATTCTTTACACTACACAATTCTCACTACAAGCACATCAACACCGCATGCACATACACAACATAAAAAGCCAGGCTAGGTAATTGTCCTCACAATCCAACCTGTTTCACTGGTGTTATCGTTCTGCAACGTTCTGTCCTTCCACGTCTAGGCATGTAGTTTCTCGCGTCGCACGCTTTTGAGTAGCCCCCCGTTTCTCGTAACGTGGACGTTCTCTTGACTCGCTCCCGTAGTGCAGTCTCTGATGACCCGGGTGTCTAGGCACCGGTCGCTCACTCCTCGAGTGGTGAAATGACCTCACGATAGGTCCTCTGGCGGCACTGTCACTACATTGAAACAGACTATATCCTGATACTTTCGCCAGACATTATTCATACATTGAAAAAGACTATACTTAAACACGTACTACCTTCATTAACGACTTAGGCATACACACATCACATTCCTAAGTTATCCATCTCGGTAAATAACAACATAGGAAAATCACCGGTTATCTCAACGAATTCCAAACCGACTTAACTGAACCAAATCAACGCTACACAACCGAATTAACTCTTACTAAAGCATTCTATCGTTAACTCAGTAGCTGTCGATAATACATATAAAAACATATCTGAATTCTAGGTTTCAGAGTCTTGGAATAC
The DNA here is from genome assembly GCA_036245525.1 of Semisulcospira habei. Taxonomy (NCBI): domain Eukaryota; kingdom Metazoa; phylum Mollusca; class Gastropoda; family Semisulcospiridae; genus Semisulcospira; species Semisulcospira habei. Next base: position 122,609,198 of record BTPG01000007.1, on the reverse strand, counting down.
GGCTAGCATATCCAACATACGTCCGTCCTCACTGACAGAATAGCCCGTACTAACTATTCTTGAGCTCTGGTTAGACTGAACTGCTGCCTAAAACTCGTGTAAAACGCTTTTCTTATGACTGCACGTGACCTCGTGCAGACACGGGATATTTGTCACAGGACAAACCCATGTCAAGACCATAGCATACAAAGGCTCTGTGTGAACCCTATGCATGAGCATAGAGCTTCACCACACGGATACAACAATTTTTCAGTTTCCATCCATATATTTAATGTAAAAATTACTCTGCTTAAAGCAAACTTCGGTTATAACGAGACAAAAGTGTAGGTCCCTTGCGTTTGTGTTATATGCGAAGTTTACAGATATGAACGTTGCTTTTCATTTGTATCTGTTAAGTTTGCGAGGTTACAATTCAGTTTCAGAAGTCAGCTTGCAGCTTCAGGCCTGCGCCAGCCACTAAGCAGGGTGCTCCGCTAAAGCGGAGCACCTTGCTTAGTGGCTGGCGCAGGACAAAACTCACTCATGCAACTGACTATAGAGAATTTGAACTAGAATGCCATACATCTTTGCATCGCCTAATGAACTCTTCCTTCTAGTCACGGGAGGTGGACAAACTATGACAGTTTACAGGAAGCGGCCAGTTAGTATTTCACCTCCACGAGCCAGTTGCATGAGCAAACTTAAATCCTGCACAAGCCTCTAAGCAAGATTCTCCGCTGTAGCGAAGCACCTTGCTTACTGGCTTGTGCAGGATTTAAGTTTGCTCATGCAACTAGATATTTAAGTTGCTTAGTGCCTATGCAGGATTTAAGTTCGCTCCTTGCTTAGTGGTGTGTGCAACTGGACCCAGCCGCCAAGTACGCAGAACGTCAGCATGCAACCAAGGGCCTCACATTTCATAACAGTGCGAGATAAATCTTTTTGTGAAAGTTTGCGGGAGATGGACCGAACGCTATCTGTAGATCAAACTGTTGCCTCTGACCAGTTTGACGTTAATGCTCCCTTCGAACAGGCAACCACGCTTGAGCTGTCACGATCAAATCATCTTTTGCAGATGAGCGTTGAAGTAGTGCCAAAATCCAGTTAACTCTTAAACTCCTAGAACTAAATGGCTTCCATTCGACAAAATGGATGTCATTTAGTTCTGGGAGTTTAAGAGTTTAAAAAGGTGACGGCAAAGCATGCACAATGCACAGAACATTTCAACAAAGAAAGAAACACGCTTAGAAAAGACAATGCCAATACAAGTTATTATTACTTTGTAATTGTCTTTTCCAAACGTGCTTCCTTGAAGTCAACAAAAAGTTCCTTGAACCACCGGATCTATTGCTTTCTGGGCGTATAACCCTTTGTCAGTCATGGGCAATACTACTTTTGAGCTAGCATGATCAGTCCAGTTTCCGCATTTGGCGCTTTCTTCAGGAGATGCGAATCAACTGGGCTGCTTGTCGCGGCAAATACATTTTTTTTCGTTTGTCACAAGATGACTAGTAAGCAAAAGTCTTCGGGCCGACGTCCGCCGCAGCTGGCCCGCGCACTTATGGTGCGGGCCAGCCGCGCCCGGCATCGGCCCGAGGCTGCTTTGCTTACTGGGTGTACTGCGAGGCACATACACTTAGATAATTACGAGTGTTCGAGACGTCGCGTGTGGTATGTGTCCTATAAACACCTACAACCAATATAACACGGCGCTCATATCACATGATTCAGAACCTTGGACTTTAAGCTATGTCTCAGTTACCACCTGGACGCGCCCCTGCGTACACGTTCAAGTCGACATTTTCTCCGGCATTTGACGTTTCGTGGAGACAGCTTCTGCAAATTAGCAGGTTTAAAAATGGCCACCGACCGCTCTCGTATCATGACGTGCTCTTTATGCCGCGATTTCTTCACATCGCCGAAACTCCTTTCCTGCTCCCACACATTTTGTGAAAAGTGTTTGAAAGACCTGTCCTTGCAACATACTGAAAGTGTCTTTCCATGTCCCACCTGTAACACTGAGATCACAGTGCCCCCTGGCGGAGTATCGGCTTTTCTCACCAATGACTATATCGATCCTAAAGAACTGCTGAGAGCGAGAAATACGTACACCTACTGCAGGATACACACCGATAAGGAGCTAGAGTGGCTCTGTAATGTATGTGACCAGACAATCTGCCTCAGCTGTAAAGTGACCGTGCACGAAGGACACGAAACCCAGGTGTTAACCGAGCCTGCTGAGTTCGCCCAGAAGCAGCTCTGCGACGACAATGATCGGGTGAAAAATCACATGATGGAGATAAATCTGCGCCTTAGAAGAGTACAGCAAGAGTGTACAAAAATTAAAGACAAGCAGTCGGCCCTGCAGACAGCCATCCACAACAGACACGCCACACTGCAGATAGCCATTGACAGATACCGGGACAAAGCGTTGGCCTCGCTCAACACAGTCACGTGCCAACTACTTGAAGACCAAGAAAAAGAAAAGTTCTCTCAGGAAGCAAGCCTTCAGGAGCTTACAAATCTACAAGAGTTGATCCAACATGCACTGGACAATGAAAACCCCGTAGAACTGATTGCCGTGGCCAGAGAGATGACATGTGGGCGTGGCAGCGAGGAAGCCGTGCTGAAGCTGACGACAAAACAGATGACGACCGTCTGCCGTCCTGTCCTCCATTTCAGCGCCACACCTGACGCCACGTTACAGCGCATGCGCGACTACATGGGTAGTGCGGCCAAGATGGAGATGGCGGTGTCAGCGCCTGAAGTGACCGTGGTGGAGCAGTTCCGCTGTCGGGAGGATCCGGACACTGACGTTTATTACGTGTGTCCCCTTCCTGACGACCAAGCGTTGGTGTCATACGAACCGTACGTTTCGCGAGATGCCGGCTGTTTGGAAGTAGTTGCCGCTGGAGGAAATTCTTTCTACGAATGTAAAAACCCTGAACGAAAAACAATGGTGAGAACTTGGAGTGGTACAATCCTGTATCCTAAGTCAAAGCTAGGATCAATCTGTACCTACGCCAAGAAATATAATGTATATACAACAGGATTTTTTCTATTAGCCAACAACCTGACAGGACAAGCAACTATTCAGACAGACGAGTTAGAATCAGAGGAACCACTTCAAACCAAAATCACAGACATCTTCACCCTGCACTGTGCCGCTCATCGTGCATTCGACGTCGACGCCAGCGAGAAGTTGTTTGTGGTGCTGGAGGAAGGGAAGACACCAGACTGGCAGCGCAGAGTGCAGCTGTACAGACGAAATAAGCAAAAGCCCATAGCCACGTACAGCCCGCCTGTAGCGCCGTTCCAGCCGTCGGACGTGTGTTTCTACACGCTGGGCGGCCAGGAGGTGCTACTGGTGGCTGATGAGCTGAACGACGCCATCCACGTGGTGAACGTGCAGGACGGGCGCCTGAGCTTCGCGCGCTACCTGTCCCCGGGCTGTCCGCTGCTGGTGCAGCCCACGGCGCTCAACACGGACATGAGAGGCCGCCTGTGGGTCGCCTGCAGGGGCGGCAGCATCCTCACTTGTACACCTAAACTAGAAGAAGAAACACGTCCCAAAAGGTAAGATGTATCATGCGCGCGTTACCAGCCGTGCTACCACGGAGTCGTGAGTTAGGGTCAGTTGGGTGAGCGAGCTTAGTCCTGCGTAAGCCACTTAGCAAGGTGCTCCGCTATAGCGGAGGTTTGTAATAAAGTGTATCACATCGCACACTATCCAATTCAATGGCCTGTTTGTTTCGGCCGGCCGAACACAATCTTTTCTCACAACAAGTCAGTCAGTTTTTTTGTGTGTTTAAGAATGAGGTGTGTTTCGAGGACGTTTTGCTTTCGAAGCCGGTACTCCTCTCGTCAGCGGACCAAACCGTTTGAGACATTCACAGCAATTTTTGGCTGTTGTTTCAGTCTCCTACATTTAGCCCCGATTTACTTATCGGGTCAGATGTGTTTGCCCCTTGTTTAGGGGCATGTTTCTTATTTGTTTTTTGTTTTTTTACGTTTTTCAAGATTTTTCTTTATTCCTCGTCTTATTTGGCCGAGGGTGAGAAGCTTAGTTTGCTTCGCTGGGTGAGGTTTTCCACCTCGGGTCGACACAGTGGGCTGATAGGTTGGTTAGCGTAGTTTGGTATAGAACAGGTTGAGTTCTTCAATTCTTTCAACTGCGTTATAGCAGTTTCGTGCGATGCGGAGTGTTTCCCCTTTTCATAGTCCTTTGAAGACTCGGTGGGTGGACCGACAGCTGCTGTAGGTACTGATATGTTTCAGTTGTGCACTCTGGCACGTCGTGGCGGCGAAAGGTCGCCTTGTCCGTAGGCCAACGCCTATGATGGTCTGAGGTCCCGCGTCAGGCTGCAACGAGGCAAAGCAGGAGAGGCTGGCTGTGCAGTATATGCATCAAGAGGCCTTGATTCTTTCGTCGTCTGAGGGAACAGATATAAATTCATCCGTGAGATGGAGTTCCCGCTGGGTTGTTTTATCTCTCTTTTGACTGCGATGGATCAGTTTTTGAGTCAACACTGTTTCGTTTAGGTGTTCGGGATATAGTGTACTCTCCGACGTGTCCCGTGTCTTGCTAAGTGGCTTACGCAGGACCGAACTCACTCGTGCAGCTAAGCAATGCCTAAATTTTCTAAGAAATACTAGTACATTTATGTAATCAGAACCACCGTTGGGTACAATGTATCAATAGTAACAAATGTCTTGGACACCTCCTGGGCTCTCAACGTAAATAGGTGAAAAATCCTGGAGGACCAAAAAACATGCTTTTGTCTGTGTGGTTGCCCGAAATGATTGATTGATTCATTGATAGTTCGTTTGCTGATTCTTGAGTCTTTCTGTTGTTCTTATTTATTCATTGCTAGTCTGTTGTCATTTGACTAACCAGACTATCTTTTATATACAGAACGAGATTTTCATTGTACAAACAATTGGACACACTGGCGTTTCCCAAAAATGGCTTTTGGAGTTATCCTCTGAGGACTGCATTACAATTCATGGGACAAATCGACCACGATAGTTCAAGGGTGGTGGCAGAATAGCTTGGCGCCTATAGGCGCCAAGCTATTCTGCCACCACCCTTGAACTATCATGGCCGAGCCATATCTTGCTGTGGAGTGTCGCGTGCAGAATGAGTTAAAATGAAAGACTTTTCCGCTGTTGTTCTCATCTGTACAGACAACTTCTATTACGTGTGTGTCTGCTCACATGAATCGTAAAGAAAAGGGAAGGATAGAAAAATCATCGTCCAGGCAAGACCACATTGAGATCCCTTTGTATCGGCAAATTATAGCATTAAAAGCCTTTCCTGGAGCAGAATGCTTTATGGTTTAAGTAGTCCCAGATTGTGTTTCTGGATCTTTGGTTGATTCAAAACCAAACAGCTTCAGCCGTCCAAAGAACATAGATATAAAGGTGGTGTCTGCAAGAGTCACGGATCTTCTTGAAAGGATCTGTGTCTCTCGCAGTTGGATCGTGTTCATTTTGTCTTGGCAGCTTGGCAGTGAAGGGGTTAATTACTGCTTCGCTCGTTGGTTTGTATTCATACGGTCCATGTTCTGCTTACTTACTTACTTACGCCTGTCACCCCTACCCGGGTATAGGCCGTCGACGAGAGACCTCCAGCAACTCCTGTCCTGTCCTCCAGGAAAGGAATTACTGTTTTTCGTCGGCGTTTTTGTAGCTATTTCCTTTTTTGCAGGGTGGGGAAGCTACCCCCACGCCCAACCCCCTTACTAGGAGGACCAGGGGTTTTCTGTCGGGGTCACCTTCCCTTAGACCATGTTGGTTCACGGCACCTTATTTCATTCGGTGCACCCCTCTCACGAGGGACCCCCTATCCACCACCCAGGGGACGCGCCTCAACGCCGTATGGTCCCAGCGCGAGGCCATGTTCTGCGCATTGAGTTATATTATAAATATGAGAAATGCGCCATATAAATACCATGTATTATTATTATTATTATTATTGTTATTATTATTATTATTAATTGTTTAAGAAACAACCATTTCTATAAATCACTTTTTTTTAACCCCACACCGTAGGAAGCGCTTTTTTTGTCGCGATGATTCCTGCAGGAATCATTGCGACACGAAGCGATACCGACAGCTAGAGTAAAAAAAAAAATAATAAGAACTTTAAAAAAATCCTCATTTTACTTTTTCAGCATTTTCGAGGCCGACAATCCCTCGCCGGAAGTCGCCTTTGTCGAAAGGTAAATTCTATTTTAAGAAAACATAATACTACCATTTCTTCGAAATTGTAATTGATTTCGCCGTTGGTCATTCCACCGTAGTAATATTATGCTGCCCCCCCCCCCCCCTCCCTCCCTTTGATGTTATTGGTGAGATGGCTGGCAAGTCATTTTACGTGTAGCCACTTACCTGACTGGGCAATGCGAAAGCTACCCATCTGCAAGAGACATAAATCCTCATGGGCCCCCGCATTCGCGGGGGCCCATGAGGATTTATATCTCTTGTTAGTCCTGTGTTCTTTATGCGTCTCTTTCCCTTGACCATGTTTTTTTTTTCTTCTCCTGCTTACTTGGTAGTTTCTTCTAAATTACAAGCACTGGCAGTCAACCCTTTTGGTCTAGTTTTTTTTCATGCCTATTTGTTTGTGGCCATTTACAGCTGTATTCTTCACGCACATGTCGGTCCGTATGCAGTCGTTTAAGAAGCGCCGATCACTGGCAGCGAAAGGGTTAAACTGTGTCATGAAACGAGCGCTTAATGTCGTCCGCCGTAGGTCGTCTGGGTCTCATTCCAATTCGGGCTTCTGGGGCACGGATCGTGGCGCACGGAGTATTTTACTCTCCATAACAGCAGGGTTCATTACTTAGTTATTTGAGTTACACCGAGCAGGAGACTGAGGCCATCTCACTGCGACTAACAGAAAAGCATGGGTCGTGGCGCACGTTTTATTTGACGCTCTCTAATAGGACTGCATCGGTCGCGGCGCAGAGATTATTGTACTGTTCCTAATAGGAGGGCATGGGTCGTGGTGCACGGGTCATTTTATCTGCATAACAGGAAGGCATGGGTCGCGGAGCACGGGTCATTTTACTGTTCTTAATAGGAGGGCATGGGTCGTGGCGTAGGGATCATTTGACTCCCTATTTTGGTTGGCCTGGGTCGTAGCGCACGGGCCATTTACTCTCCTTATTAGGAAGGTATGGGTCGTGGCGCACAGGTCATTGTACTCTCCCTAGTAGGAGGGCATGGGTCGTGGCGCACGGGTCATTTTACTCTCATAAGTAGGAGCACGTGAGTCGTGGTGCATGGTCTTTTTACTCTCCCGAATAGGAGGGCGCGGGTCTTGGAGCAGGGGTTATTTTACTCTCCTTAGTAGGAGGGCATGGGACGTGAAGCACGGGTCGTTTTACTGTCCCATAATAGGAGGACATGGGTCGGAGCGCACAGATTGTTTCACTGTAATAGGGAGGACTGGCTGCGGCGCACGAGTTATTGGAATCTCCCTAATTGGAGGGTACGGTTTGTGGCGCATGCGTTATCGTTTTAGTTTCATTTGATTTTCTGCCCATTATAAACAAAGGTCCTCGCCACCGTCGGCCGCAGTGGGACTGTGCACGACTATGTGTGTGTCTGTGCACGAATGTGCACTGGCCCACTGCGGCCGACGTCGGCCCGAAGGTCTTTTGCTTACTGGGCAGTTGTTCCTTCGAGTGGGTAATATATTTAACCCTTTGCGGCAGAGAAAAAGCTTATCTGTTTCAGACTGCCTGTTCTCCTCAAGTTCTGTATTTTGGTTTGTTGGTTGGTTAGATGCTTAGTAATAATAATAATAATGGCAACTTATATAGCGCTTATCCTTACATAAGCTCTAAGCGCTTTACAAATAAAGAGTGGGAGTGGAAAGGGTCATAAAACCAAAGAAACAACGGCTTCTACAATACACACTCGCGCGCGCGCACGCACGCACGCACGCACGCACGCACGCACGCACACACACACACACACACACACACACACACACACACACACACACACACACACACACACACAGAGGTGCATAATGACAAAGAACTGAGCTACATTGGGGTATCGAACAGGTGGGTCTTAAGGGCAGATTTAAAGGCAGTGAATGATTGATTGTGCATTGCTTAACGTCCCGACAGCAACAAGGCTTTCTCAGGACGTGCCTGCACTGCTTGTGAAAAAATAAAAAAATAAACAGAATATTGAATGTATGTCGCCAGCCGGTCCAATACGTTAAATAAACCTACGCCATGGGGCCTAAATAAAGCGAAGACACATCCAATATCAAGAGCTACAGGCAGTGTAGACAGTTGGGAGAATTTTAAAAAGACTAATACAGGTGAATGGACCACGGGCAGACAGAAACACATGCCCCAGAATAGAGGGAAAAACCCACCCTGTGGAGCTGACCAGGGTGACCCTGGGAACTAAAAAGTAGTTAACCCCACCCAAGTCCCCCAGGGCAGACCCGGGTGGGGTTAAGGCAGTGAATGAGGAAGAATGTCTGATGTCTATAGGTAGGGAGTTCCAGACAACAGGTCCAACGTGCGCAAAACTACTTAGTGACTGCTACTGACAATACCGTTCGGCGGAATTTGCGCTTAGTTGTTTGTTTGCTGCTTTTCTTTCTTTGATTGTGGGCTTTGTCACAAAACATATTTAAAAAATACTTCTTTTTTTCAGCACGTTTGAGGTCGTCACCCGTCAGGACTCGTATGATGCCGAGAAGGTAAAGAGGGAAAAAAGGTGGTGACACATAATTATGATTCGAGTAAATTCAGTTTGAAAGAAACGTGAGAGATCTCATCATCAATTGATAACCCAGCCGCTTGAACGTTACTGACGATTGTACCCTAAGGCCTAAATCCCCAAATGTTGCCGTTGTCTTCTGAAGACTGCATTGCAGTGCAGGACACAGATCGACTATGATAGTTCAAGGGTGATGCCAGAATAGCTTGGCGCCCATAGGCGCCAAGCTATTTTGGCATCACCCTTGAACTATCATGGTCGATCCATATCTTGCTGTGGTGTGTCTGGGGTAGAATGAGTTAACCACGCGTCTTTTCCGCCGAAAGGTATTGTCAGTAGCAGTCATTGGATTAATATTCCTAGGTTCATGTTTTGTCATGTCATCCTACTTATATAGGTTACTGCAGTATACGTACTGCTAATCTACTAATCTATAACTTGTAATCTGTAAACTACTTGTGCCAACATGTATTTAAAACAATGTAACCGTGCGTACCATACTTGTCTCACGTCAAGATAAAGGCAGATGATACTGCATTTAATCGTCATATTTTAAAAGTATTTTTTAAATTCATATTTTCCTACTTCTCACTAGCATTATTCGTATCTTACAACATCATTATCGCACTTAACATGTTCGTATCATTTATTTATTTATTTATTCATTTATTTATTTATTCATTTATTTATTATGCATTTATTGATTGATTGATTGATTGATTGATTGATTGATTGATTTTTTGTGTGTACGTAAATACAGCCCACCACCTCCCCGCCAGGGGTGATGCGTTGTGAGGTGGGGGTGGGGGCTGGGTCACGAGGGCTGTATTTTTTCTTCTGCAATTTGTGTATTTTATCACGATTATTATTATTATTATTATTATTATTATTATTATTATTATTATTATTATTATTATTATTATTATTATTGGGTGGATGGTTCGTTGAAAATGTTCGGGATTGTTTTTTTTTTTCCTCCCCCACTATTTCAGTATTTTCTCACGATGTTTGTATTCTGTCCTTCAGTGTGACTGACATCGCTTAAAGGTCCTGGTTCAGCAATTAGTCAGTTGAGGACAGCGAAAAAAATTTTCGAAGTCCCTACCTGACTTTAAAAGTGCAACCCTGATAGGGCCTCGTCAGATGGGATCCCCGAACATTCACGTTACTATAGCTGCTGTAGAGTGTCAGACGTCCTTGACGGCTGTCACAGTTCACGCAAACAGGTATACGCCACTCAGCTGCCAAAGGTCACTTCCAGTTGCATCTGTCCGTACACGGTAACACCCACAATTCTCGTGCAACAACGACGAAACGGATGACTATCCAACTTTCACTTCTGGGCCGGTACTGGGAAGCACTGAGCGACGTCCACAGCGTCCAAAAATGGCCCAGGGAATGGTGACGGTACGTCGAACATGCTATATCGTGGTCTTCTCATTTCTTATGTCCTCGCATTTATCCAAAACAAGGTTTCCTCGAAAGCGTTTGCAAACAACAAGTCTTTATGGTAGTCGCCATTTTTACGAAGGGAAGCTACTAGATAATGTTTGTGTAAGGGACAGCACTCCCGTGCTAAGCAACGAGGAAACGCCCACCTCAAAACGATTTTATTTTTCACAAAAGCCTGGGAGATAATTTACAGGTCACAATGCAACGATGTGATGTGCATGGGTGACAGTGCGAGAATATGAAATGAATGTAAACGGGACATAAATATGCCCCATAAATCCATGGCCAGCAAGCCATATACATTCCCATGAGCTCCTGCGGATGTAGGGGCTCATGAGAATGTATGACTTTTGCATTTGGAACAGGCTGGCTGAAGGCCTGTTCTGTCTGAACCAAACAGCTGAAATTCATCTTTTCGGGATTTTGAAAAGCTGAATCAGCTTCTAGGAGTGAAGACTGTCACCCATTGATGTGATTGTGCCTGTTCGTGTGTGTTACACGGACATACTAATTTGATTCCATTATAAGAATCTAAGCACTAGGTAATATTTTGCTTTGTCGATTACTTCTCATCTTGGTTTTTTTTTTTTTTTTGTATCACAAAAGATAATTACTGTCTGCAAACTTGATGAGTTCAGTGATAATATTTTCTCCCCAAACCAACTGCTGTCTATGCAAACGCAATGCACCCTGCCCAATGCATACCTCATGCAGGTGCCTGACAGCAAACACCGATACACCAACTACAAGCTAAAGGGTGCATGAGCAAACGAGAGGCAAGTTTCAAAATAATTAGATACAGGGCCGCAGCAGATGGCTCCGGCCTTCGCCATACCAATAATGTATACATTTTTTTTGACAAGACCATATAATTATTTCCTTTTATGCCCTCGACCCAAATTAATTTAAATGTTACTAATTTTTCCATTTTGGGGGGTTGTGCGAATTCTACCCCCCCCCCCCCCCCCCCCCGATTGACTTTAGGAAGCAGATGAAAGCAAGCTGGCATCATGCAGGCATGCACCCCTTCGGCTGGAGCATTAGGTTTATTTCACCTCGTGCTATGGTTATGAGATATGAAATAAATGTTAGGAAACAGATATATATATATTATGTAATTGGTATTCTAACCACAATATATTTCATTCATAGTTTATCTATGTTTGCACTGACAGCAAACCATGTGGGATTTATTTCTGATCACTCCATATAGCAATGTTCTCTATCAGAAAACTGAAATGACTCAACCCGCAAAAATAAATATCAAGGAAATATATCAGTTCACAACAGCAAGAGGTATATCTCACTTGATCTTCATTTTGTGACAAAAACATTTTTTTCAAATACACTTCAACGTATGGTTTATTTGTTTATATCTGTACTGAGTGAAACTGTTAAAAATGCCTTTCATTGTGAGGCTTCTCTTATGAGTTTACCAAAATCGTCAAGTACATCAATAAGTGTCTCTTGGCTTGACTTCACAAACGAAGATTCTATAGGGCTTGCCCACGTCGTCTGCAGGCATTTTCGTGGCTGCGGAGGCCAATCCGGGACAGGCAGGTTTACATCAATAAGTGTATACATAAATAAAACACAGTGACCATGATTGTCATAATTCCTAAAAATACAGCTGATTTTTTTTATGAAATGAGTATGTCTATCCTCAACAAGACCAAGTAGTCTATGTACCCTACAGAACCACATAGTCCAGATCAAAATGGTGACTGCAAAGCGTGTGTAATGCAGAGACGAACTCAACGAAAAAAAAGAAAGACGCTTAGAAAAGACAGCTACAACACAATTTTATTCATATTATCTAGTAATAAATTGTGTTGTAACTGTCATTTCTAAGCAACGTTCTTTCCTCATAGGGTTCTTCTCTACAGAACAACATACATGTGCACTTTTACTTCCTGCACCATATATAGGGTTCTTCTCTACAGAACATACATGTGCACTTTTACTTCCTGCACCATATATAGGGTTCTTCTCTACAGAACAACATACATGTGCACTTTTACTTCCTGCACCATATATAGGGTTCTTCTCTACAGAACAACATACATGTGCACTTTTACTTCCTGCACCATATATAGGGTTCTTCTCTACAGAACAACATACATGTGCACTTTTACTTCCTGCACCATATATAACTGTAATAATACATGAGGCAAAAACACAAACAGAACAGAGATAACCATTTTAATTATAAAGAAACAATTTCTGTGATGTCATTGAATTATATTATGCATGGTGTATTTTGCTTATGATGCTGTCATTCAAACTTGGTCTCTGTGTTTTGGTAAGTGAGGGAGAAGGGGGGGGGGGGGGCTGGAGGGGGCGGGTACACATGCAGGCATATATATATATATACCGCAACGATTTCCTAATGTATTGTTACATATGGCAATATAGTTCTATCATCATATGCTAAATTTTGCTGTCCACCAAAATGCTAATATTGCCATGATTCCACAGCAGACAGACAGCCTTCATGGACAGGTCCAACCAGTGAAGAGACAACAGACTGGCCAGTGTCAAACATGTCACCAAACTGCAGGGGCGTTAGCAGCAATGTCACACAGAAACTTTGGAACAGCAAACAGCCTGATGCAGTGCAGTGTGCCCCAACTTGCTCTCAGCAGGCAGCTGCAAGACAAGAACAAAGGTCAGTTAGTACATGTTCTAGAGGAGTTTACTTGGCTACCGGGTATCAGCCAGTATAATCTACTCAACATGAAACCAACCGTAATGAATCACAGCCAGTGTAATCAATAAACTCCATACAAGACAGATTTGCAAAATAACTTTTACAAACAATATCTTTGTCTCGGTGATGGTCAAACGATTTATACAGTTTTGTTCTAATAATAAAAGACATTGTAGCTTTGCAATGCTGCTTGGTAACATGATATTATATGAATATGTTTTCAGGTCAACATAACCAACTTTTCCCTGGGGGAGACTAAAGATGCACTCAACCAATGAGCAGCCCCTGGTGACCATATCGAATGTGGGAGTAGAGGCGACACCTTATCAGCGCGTGACCAGTGAAGACAATCCGGCCTACTGGTTGTGTGGGAATCATCTAATAATAATGGACAACAAGAACTACTGAATTTGATCCAGCTGATCGAGTTAACAGAAGAACCAACTTTTCCAGATATTTGTAAGAAGCAGACCAAAGTCAAATTTTGCAGCGTCAAAAATTATAACATCACATTTGCAAATAAAATTCACACATTATGATAGCAATCAAACATCACCAACACTCTACATACAGATTTTTTTTTCAGTTGTGACATGAGAGCCATATGGGGCTTGGCAACAGCAAACACTGTTGCTCTTATCAGGTGGCCATAATAAGATGGCAGTTTCTAAGCCCCAATCTAAACTACCTGAGGGCACTATCTGGTTGTGTATGTGTGTGAAACCAACCTCCAAGTCTTTACTTCTGCTGAAAAACCACATCCACTCGTCGCTCAATCTTGTCATCTGTACTGCGTAGGTAATGTAACAAACTGGAGAGCTTCTCATCAGTGAGGCATTCGCGATACAAGGCCACAGAGCACATTCCTTGATGAGAAAAAACAGAATGAAAAGAACATTTTCATTAACTTTTAAAATTTACTTTTTGTCATGGAGATTGTTTACATCTGTTTGTACAAGTAGTTGGGACATGAATAAATGGACACATGCATGTAATATATACTCCATATTGTGCACTTTGTACTCTCTATAGAAGAAAGTATTAAAGTTGAATGTAAAAGCAAAATGTTGGACATTTTTTGTTTTCAATACATTTGGACATTCTTCTTTATACATGTCTGCTTTCATTTTTCATCCTTGTTATAACTACATACTGTAAACAGTGCACATGAACAGGAATTCTGCACCTGACTTGCCATAAGAAAGAATTAGTTTTCATGGTCAGTGTCACAATCCTAAATAGTATATTTATACAAATACATGTACTGTAATGATACTGAAAATGACATGTACAACACTGCACTTGTACCAGAAATTGCACAAGTGTGTAACATACATGTACTATGCCTATTTCTGCTGTGCTACCTGGTATGCCACAGAGTGCCTGTTGCTAATCTTGGTATACTGCTTGCATACTTGGTGGTTGAAGTCAAGGATGGTAAGCCTGTAGCCAATGAAAGTTTTTTTGGGGGCCATTTCATTTTCAGCCACATAGATACATCCCCTTGACTAACACTCAAAACACTCAATGATGAGACTGAAACATATCTAAACTCTAAGTCAAAATAAGTGCATAAATAAGACATGATACCTTGATCATACCTGGCAAGGACACTCGTAATGTGTGGTGATGGTTGATAACAGGCTTTATCCCTTGTTTCAAGTGGTGTTTAGCCTTTGGCAGCAGCAAAGAAACTGAAAACAGATGGCCAATATAATAGATAAAGCAAAACCTGAAAGTAAAAAAAGCACAAAAGTGAAAATGTACCAGCAGTTTATACTGAGTAGGTTATTTCGATGACAGGACAGTTTCGTGTGTTTTTGTTCTGCATACACTCAAGGATATAATCCTCCATGTAAACACAGCTCAACTCAAACCTTTTATGCAATTCGCTTGCCTTTGTGCCACTCATCAAGGTAATGATCCAGATGTTTCAGTGGCTGCGATCAAGTCAGTAATAATATACAAATCTATTTCATACTGGAAAAAAGATACATGCATTACAGAGTGGCAAACTGACCGGTAGCTAGCACTAGCTGTTATGAAGACTTGGGAGAAAAACCACCATGGCACCATGATGATAATGTTTACTGTCAACTTGTAAATATACTTACAGTGTGGAGGTAGCAGTCATATGTAAATCATAACTTACAGTGTTGTGACAGCAATATTTCCAGTACACTATAAGCTACTTTATGTGTGATGTGATAACACTTTTACAAACAAAAATGATTTTGTGCAAGCGCACAGGTGTACCATACTTCAAAATCAAATGCCACCAAACTGATAATTACCTGAAAGTAGCAGGAGATTACAGTAGAACTCTGTCGGTGACAACTTATCGGACAGGTCTTGCTGTCTTCAGAAAATCGATGCCAGTCTGTGCATTCACCAGTTTCAAGTCACCTGACTTTGTGGCAGCCCTGCTGTCTAGAAACACACCATAAACACAGTCATGGATGGACAAAACCTGTTGAAAAAGAAATAAATACAGAAAATAGGCATGTGTGCACATACGCATGTGCGTGTGGCTTTCTACAAATGGCTTAGTCACAAAATAGCAGCACATTTGAGTGTTATGATATGGAGCAATATATACATACATGTATTTACATGATTCACAGAAAAAAATCGCAATAAAATATTTTGGTATACAAGAATGATATTATAAGTTTTTGTCACTCATATTTCTCCTGTACATAAGCTTGAGGTTTCAGGAAAATATGAGAAATACATGTATCAGTGGCAAGCCAACTTACAATAGACCACTTATATACCTGATTGTGAGTTTCATAATGAATTATGCACATACATGTATTGCTCTATTTCATCACACTGAAATGTGCTGTTATTTTGTGAACAAATATATTTTAGGTTGATTATAGTGGTATATTTTATCCTTACCTAGACCTGTTGATTATATTCTCATCCAGACAATTGCTGATGTTGTTTTCATACAGCGAGCAGCTGTACATTTGTTTTCATTCAGACAGATGAACATTTTGTCTGTGTTCAGACAACTGCAGGTATATTTTGTTTTTTATTCAGACAGCTGTATATTTAATTCTATTCAGACAGCTGTATATTTTGTTCTAAATATAAGCCAGCTGTACATTTTGTCCCAAGCATACACACACACACACACACACACACACACACACACACACACACACACACACACACACACACACACACACACACATTTTAGGTTCACAACTTACCTTGCCACTGCGATTATCTGTTATGTATTGTGATGAGATTGGGCGTTGTTCCATTACTGATGCACCTTCACTTTGTACTAGCTTCACAAATGTATCCACAGAAATAACACATTAGCTGCTTGCTGCTCTGTGAGCTCATTTGATGTGGCACTGAAAAAGAATCAAATGACTGGTATTTGTATAGTTATGTAATGCACACACGGGTCTTGTACTAGAAAACGCCGTGGCGTTCAGATATTTACACAAAAACAACCACCACGAACCCCCAAAACAAATCGCAACTAAAAGTGGAAACTTCTAAATGTACATCAGACCAGAGCTCAGAATATATCGCACATTTCATTATGTATATAACACAAATATGTGTAATAGAAAATTGCCCAGAAACTATTACACTTATTTATAAAGGAGAGAAAATTAAAAAACTAAGTTTCAGGCTGTTACTATAGTGACCTATAGTAACTACAGAAGAGACGAACAGTGAGGCTAAGATTTCCAATCTATTCTTCGTCTTGTTCATCGATGTATTCTGCCTACTTCTCACCACTGTCGTCTGCTGTTATTTCCTCAGTCATCATTTCCCCCGAAATTAGTGTCCTGTACACCAGAACACACATAACATTACGATCGCTAGGGCTTCTTGTTGTTGACAAGGAAGTGGTCATTAGAGTGGTGTCCCCTGATAATACATATTTACGAGTACCTTCCCTTTGTAAACACGACGTCAGCTACACGCGCATAGGTGTTTGTTGTTGTTGGAAATATACTTACCAACAAAAGTAATATTTGTACCACAAAAGTGAAAAGACCACACTATATCATGTTGGACTTACCGCCACCATTCGCTGGACCTTTTTGGGACGCTCTGGACGTCGCGGCTTGGTGCAGGCTTCACCAGTGCGGCAAAATCATCAGTGAAAGTTGGATATTTTTCAGTCGTAGTTGCACGGGAATTGGATGTTACCGCGCACGGACAGATGCAACTGGAAGTGACCTTAGGCAGCTGGATGGTGTATACCTGTTTTCGTGAACTGTGACAGCCGTCAAGGACGTCTGACACTCTACAGCAGCTATAGTTACGTGCGTGCTCGGGGATCCCATCACACGGGGCCCTGTCAGGGTTGCACGTTCTGTGTCAGGTAGGGACTTCGACATTTTTTTTCGCTGTCCTCAACTGACTAATTGCTGAACCAGGACCTTTAAGCCGTCACTAAACTCCAGCTCCGGGTCGACATAGCTGAACCAGGAACCTTCACTGAAATCACCGGACGTGTGACAGACAGAGCTCACAGCTCGGCGCAATAGGTCCTCGAACGCACATCGGCTCTAGCGGCTTGTCAGCTTCGGCCAATATCGGCCCCAGGAACTCAATCATCGTGGCAAACGACACCATAGCTGTTTCCTAGTACGCGAAAGGTCCTCGGACCGACGACGGGCGCTGTGGGCCCCGCGCACGAATGTGCGCGGGGCCCACAGCGGCCGACGTCGGCCCGATGTCCTTTTTGCTTGCTGGGATCGCTGAGTTTTGTCACTGACACGTACACACGTCTGAGCAGGAAGGCGGCGTTCAACATTTTATCCCGTCAGTTACTGACTCGCCATGGGCAGTCGTCGCAGATTGCGATTGTGAAGTGTTTGGTTAACCCTTTCCGCGCCAACACCCTACAGCAGGAGATTGATTGACCATGATAATTCAAGGGTAGTGCCAGATTAGCTTGGCGCCTGAAGGCGCCAAGATAGTCTGGCACTACCCTTGAATTATTATCAAATTTGGAGCAAGTTTACTGTCAAGAATTGTTTGAGTGAACAATGTTATCAATAGATGTCGTTGTAAGGGTAAAGCCAGTATGTCCATTTTCGAGAAAAGCGAGATTTTAATTGTATAACAATGAAAACGTCGTTTTACTCAAAAATGGACATAATGAATTTTGCCAAATAACGCCTGAAATATGAACGTTGTGTACATTAGAACCTTTTTTTTCCTCTTGTACACGTACAATGCATGCGAAGAACGCGGGCACATACACTTAGATATACGTATGCCACACGCACGCACGCACGCACACACGCACGCACGCACGCATGCATGCACGTACGCACGCACGCACTCACACAGACACAAAGACACACACAGACACATTCACACACACACGCGCGTGCGCACACACACACACATTCGCACACATACACACACACACACACACACACAAACGCACACACGCACAGGCACACACACACAACACACACACACACGCACGCACACACACACGCACGCACACACACACGCACGCACACACATTCGCTCACACACACACACACACAGACAGACACACACACACACATACACACACATACACGACATACACACACACGTGACGAGAGCGAGAGACGCTTTTTAGAACAGGGTCACACACACACACACACAGGTACAGTAAATACTAGCACCTTTTCATGAAGGCGCCTGTTCAAACAAAAAACGCACGCCGGGTCACCTGTGAGTACCCATTTTTTTCTAGTACAATTTTTACCTCCAACATCAACTGCCTGTGATGAATCGACAACGGTAGATCAAGGGTAGTGCCGGATTAGCTCGACGCCCAGCGCCCAGCGCCGAGCTAATCCGGCACTACCTTTGAGTTATCACAGTTAATTCTTCTATCACACTTTGTACTGAGTGCTCTGCAGACACTTTGATAAAAAAAGGTGATAGTATAGTTTCGCTTGAATTGAGGACATGACAGCTGTTTTCATACCGGTGGCAACTACAAACAGTCAAAAGACGAACGGCAAAGTACTTGTAGATCGTAGTATTACATCAGACAGTCACCACATCAGTCTTCTTAATAATATTTTCATCTATGATTTCTCGAGTCGAGTGCAAGAAGGCTTTTTTATTTTTTTAACTGACCCGTGATTCCTCTCGTGAATGAGCCCATGACAAACTGTTTTCATTCAGACTCAACCGAGTATAAAATTAATATGAACTCAAGTTTGAAAGACTTTCGTCTAATCTCAACAGTGGATTTTTATCTTCAGATACTTACGCTAAGACATGAGAGTTGTTATGTTTCCTAATATCCCAAGCTTTGAAGGAACCGTTTAACTCATTCAAGACGTGGAACGAGCATGGTAGCTCAAGGGTGGTGCGAGAATAGCTTGGTGCCCATAGGCGCCAAGCTATTCTGGCACCACCCTTGAACTATCATACTTGATCTGTCTCTAGAATTGTCATACAGTCCTTCAGAGGGCAACTTCAAAATTTGCGGATTTCGGTCCTGGGGGGCAGAATGTCTGAAAATCTCATAATATAAAAGGAATCACGTTTGAAAACTTATACCCCTTGACTGCTGCGGATGATACCGTCAATCAAGGGGTTCAAGCGAAGGATTTCAATTTCATTTGGTTATTCCCGTCGTTTGAATTTTTTTTTGGTGTGTGGGCTATACTTGTCTCCCGGTGTCTGCTTGGAGACGGAGTGTGCTCGGTTAAGTATCGATAGTCCTACGGCCGCTATAGTCCTACTTTTCGATAGTCCTAGGACCGCTATAGTTCTACGTTCCGATAGTCCTAGGACCGTTATAGTCCTACGTTCCGATAGACCTACGACTTGTATCGATAGCAAAATAAACAATGTCAATGACCAGATATTACATGGAAATACTGTATGGACGTTTTTTTTTCTCTCTTTTAACCCCATTGTGTGCCAGGTACGAAATACCCGCATTTTGGAGTTGTCCTCTGAGGACTGCATTACAATTCAGGAGACAGATTGACCATGATAGTTCAAGGTTGGTGCCAGAATAGCTTGGCGCCTATAGGCGCCAAGCTATTCTGGCACCGCCCTTGAACTATCATGGTCGATCCATAGTCTGGACAGAATGAGTTAAAAATTGAAAATCTGTAATAAAGGATGGCCGCCAAGCATTTAAAATGCAAAATACAAAGAGAGAAACACTCGTAAAAAGAACAAGATTGGTGCAACACATATTATTATGACTCCTCATTCCAAATAAACCTGTGTCTATCAGGAGAAAAATATGCAACATAGTTTGTTAAATCATTTTGGTTAGAATTAATAACCTTAATAAATGGTCTTGTGTTTGTCATTTCTAAGCTTGTTTCTAAGCGAGCTTCCTCTTTGTAGTGTATAGCTTTTGGTTTAATTAAGTTCTTTTTTTTATTATTATAAAAAAAATGTTACTTGATTCATTCTTTCAGCACCTCCAAATTACGATGTTACATTTCTTTATTCATACCTTGATATCAGCTTTTAGTTTTGACAGATGTAAACCACGTTGATCCCCTTTCTGTCGCTCGGCCTTCCGGCCTTGGTCGTTTGCCAGAGTAGTTTCCCATCCCGACCGGCAGTCAACGCAGTGTGAGCGTTGATACTAATTTTATGTTATCCTACTTATTTCATATTGCATTATTTTTATCTGCGGGGGCTCTGCGCGCAACTGCGGGTGCTCATGAAGATCTATGTCTCTTGCAGTTGGACTCAGTTTTCTCGACAATGATGCGGTTTCAATAAGTTATCTTATTATATTCATGACGCTTGTCTCGGCATTTCCCGTCGCTTCAGTGAACCGCTTTACAGTGGCACAGGAGGGCCGACCGCAAGGACGGGGACGTGGGTGGCTCGGTGGGAGGGAAGGGGGGGGGGGGGAGGTGGGTGGTTGGGTGGGTGGGCGAGTGGAGGCGAGGAGGGGGGGGGGGCCAAGATTTTGAAAATACAATCTGCTTCCACTGACAAGGAAGGGTTAACCACCTTGTTCATGCAACCAGCACCTTGTTAACCCTTTTCATCCTGATAACCTATTGCTTGATACAAATTTGACTATGATAGTTCAAGGGTGGTGCCAGAGTAGCTTGGCTCCTAATCTGTGATGTAGCCTTCATAGGACAATATACCAATTAAAAAAAAAATCAGCCTCAGGATGTAATGGGTTAACTCATCCAGCCCCACGGCCGTATTTCCTTTTTTTTAAAGGCGTCATCTGATGACTATGCACCAGTTGCAGGAGATGGATCGACCATGATAATTCAAGGGTAGTGCCAGATTAGTTTGGCGCCCACAGGCGCCAAGCAAATCTGGCACTACCCTTGAGTTATCATGGTCGACCCATCTCCTGCTGTAGTGCGTCAGGGCTGATTGGGTTAATGGAGCCAGCGGTACTGTATACGGACTACTGGTGGCTGCATGCACAAGCCGGTTGATTTAATTCATATTGGGGGTTCTTTCTTCGGGTACTCCGGTTCTTCCACCCCCCCCAACCCCCCCCTCACCCCCCCCCCCCACACACAACACTTTGGTACCGGTTTCAGGCCACTTTACAATTTTCAAATACAAGCGATCAAAAATCTCTGTAACTTCAGTAGCTGAACTGGCCCTTCGTCTGTCTTGTACTGTGTTTGTCTTAAATGGCGTAAATCCGTGTCTGTTACGTGAGTGTGCGTGTTGGGTTTCAGTTCGCGGCGCTTTGAGTCGATTCGCCCAAAAATTGAGAAAAAGCGCCTATATAATAACGATATTATTATTATTATATATTGCAGACTGCGGAACCAACCGAACTCCCTGCCAGAGAGCATCGCCCTGTTAGTGAACCAGAACGACTTCAACAACGACGGTGTCATTCAGGCCATCGACTTCTATATAGACGAGATGAGATACCAGAGGGACAGTCAGTATCTGTTACTCTCTCTCTTATCTTTCAACACACTTGCCGTTAATTTATATAGTGCCTGCTACAGGGAGATCCATTGGTCATGAGAGTTCAAGGGTAGTGCCAAATTAGCTTGGCGCCTTGAAAGGCACCACGCTAATCTGGCACTACCCTTTAGTTGATATGGTCTAGAGTACGCGGAGGTAATCTGTCTCTAATCTTGTGCTAGCATGGACGATGTATCTCAGTTGTTCTGAGTATGTGTAGCGACAGTGTAGCACCATCGTGGTGGCGCACCGGCATCATCAAAATGTGTTTAACTTGGGAATGGTTTTGTTATGTGTGTTTCAGTTGTGATGTGTGTGCGTAGATTAAATTTGTTTAAAGGTAGTGAGATTCTGCATAATACATTTTTTTTTGTAACGCGCTTAGAGCCCACTGCTCCTGGGGATTCAGCCCGACATAAATGCTATTAATTATTATGTCTTACAATAACGCTGAACACAAAGGCTAATGTAACCTATTCACAAACCAGATAGGTGAGGCTAGCGCTGGCAGAATTGTATATGGAAATGATCGTCTTGTTCTATACCTGCGTATTTCTCTGTGGGCTGGCGATAGGCGGGGGCAGGGGATCTAACTGTATGTCTGTCCAGCGCTGTGATTCCCCTTGGTTTGCATATAATGTAACCTATGTACATTTAATACCGTTTCTGCTGTTTGTGTGTGTGTGTGTGTGTGTGTGTGTGTGTGTGTGTGTGTGTGTGTGTGTGTGTGTGCGTGCGCGTGCGTGTGTGTGTGTGTGCGTGTGTGTGTGTGCGTGTGTGCGTGTGTGTGCGCGTGCGTGTGCGCGCGTGCGTGTGCGTGTGTATGTGTGTGTGTGTGTGTGTGTGTGTGTGTGTGTTTAATTGGTTTGGTTTGGGTTTTATTATATGCAGAAGAGTTCCCCCATCGAGTACCAGCAGGAGGACAAAGCTTATTAGTTAAGGTAAGATAACACGGTCACTGAGAAGCCGGTCGGTTATCGGCAAATTTGAGCAATTAAAGCGGCCCGCCTTGGAGTAGGTCGCTTTAATGTATTTTGACTTGGAGAAGCGCACCTGTTAATGGAGCAGTTACGAGAGGCGTTCAATACGTGTCCGAATGCGAATGCTCTCCATCTAAAGGAGTCAAGTCTTCAAGTCTTCATAAGCATCATGATCATATTACTAACCGTACAAAATTTAAAATGCCTGCGACATACTTTTAGATAACGCCTTCAAAAGTATGTACCTCTGCATGTCTCTAAGATTTGCTGTTCGAGTGATTTTGGAGGGCTTTCAAAACCAAATAGCGTAAAGTGAAACATTAGTTTTTTTTTTTTTTTTTTTTTTTTTTCAGGGGCGCACGAGCCTTCTCTAATGCTCAAACGTTGAATGGATTCATTGCACTTTAAACGGGTAGGCAGGGTCTTCAAAATGATACCCGTCTTATTATCGTTAACTCATTTTAGGGAACAACCCTTTAAAAGAGGGAACCAGACAGACTGAAATGTAAACTGTAGATTGTGAGATACAGGAATGCCTTAGGATACAATCGGGAAGAGCAGACATGACCCAGGTCTGATACATGAGAGGTAAACAGCAAATTTAGCAAGGGTGACCCCATCACAGTGACAGAAAGAGGGTAGGGCTGTTTGGTGTCATTTAACAAAATGTAATTCAGTAGTGCTTGCCCGAAACTGTTACTTAACCCATATCATACTGAGGCTAAAGCTTCATAATTGTACACTGCCATATGCAAGCTAAATTATAGTACTTAGGAAATAAGGATATAGACCAATGGCTTTAGTTCAAGGGTGGTGCCAGAATAGCTTGGCACCTAGAGGCGCCAAGCTATTCTGGCACTACACTTGAACTATTTTAGTCAAACTTATTTCATACACTGGTGTATTCCGAATGATAAGGGTTAACATTTCCAATGAAAGAGTCTTTGACACCATAAATGTTACATTTGAAGGAAGTAAAACCGATCAGGCGCATGTACAATTCTAAACCCGTTCAGAGTTCCTTCCTGGTGGACAAAAGACGTTAAGCCCTACACGTTTTATATATTATTTGACCTACATCGCTTTGTATTAGTCATAACCTCAAGTCCCTCAAACTTTCGCTTTCGGTTCATGCGGAAACACGACTGACATGTCAGCGTTAGGAAGGTAAATTGTAATACAATGAAATATCGCTTGTCACGAAACAGGAAATACTGTCGTTTGCCTTTACAGGGCAGATGTTATCATACGATTTACGATCGAAATGCTTTTAGGTCGAAGTCCTTTACGGACAATGACAATGATTCTTTATTTGACAACGGTAGAAGTTTGGGTTGGGAAAAAATTTATGGAAATTGCCGTTGCTAATCTAATTTACTTATAAATGGTAGGAATGACATCGGGGCTTTCCGTGCACGATACATTACCGCTCTCAACAGGATGACAATATAAAGACGCGTTTCCATATAGAGACGCGACAACGGCACGAGAGCATGATAATTCAAGGGTGGTGCCAGAATAGCTTGAATTATCATGGTCAGTCCATCTCCCGCAACTGGTGAATGGAAATTGGAATATGCGGCAGTGGGGTTAAACGGGTTAACCCGAAATATAAATAAATCGTGTTGTAGTTGACTTTTCTATGAGTGTTTCCTCCTTCATTTGGGATTTCCTCTGAATTGTACGCGCCTGGGTGTCACCTTTTGGGATTACCCCTATAGTTGTGTTTGGAAGGAAAGGTGTGTGTGTGTGTGGGGGGGGGGGGAGGGGGGCGGAGGGGGGGGGGCGGGGGGCTTGGACCCTGCATGCATGATCTCCCAGCTAAAGTGGAATACTATTTATGTTATGGGGCATCTCAACCGGCTTATTCAGCACATAATGCCTGTAATTTGCCTTTGCAGATAACATGGGCTGCACCAGTCGCGCTGAGTGGATCGACCAAATCACTTCTCTGAGCGGATTCTTCCATGAGTTCGCCGCTTTCCGATACGACAGCTTCCAGGCCCCTAGCGACTGTCTCAGTGGCGCGTCGTTTGTTCAGAAGCTAGGTAAATAGACATTTTGTGCAAAATCTCAGTAAACGGACGTATCGTGTGAAAGTTTGTCAACGTCAGTGATTAGTCGTGAACAACATCAAGCGAACACCATGAAACGAAATGAAACCACAGAACTCCAAGAAACACCATGAAATGGACTGAAATGGAATGGAATAGAATGGAATGAAATGAACCATACAGTGGCAAGAAACATAGCTCGCCATGAACGCCCGCAAGAGCGGGCGTTCATGACGATATATGTTTTTTGTTGTTCGAACAAACATTGAACATTGACACTCGTTCGATAGTGCTGCATATACACATGCAACCGCGGTGGATGAAAGTACCATTACAGACGGCGATACCGATAAAATGCTGCAAATAAAATTAGCGTTCGTGACGTGACACGAACGCATATGCGGCAAATGAAGTTAAAATTTTGAGATGTGACACAAACGGATACGCGGCAAATGAAGTTAGCGTTTCTGACGTGACACAACAGATACGCGGTGAATGTAGTTAGTGTTCGTGACGTGACACAAACGAATACGCGGCAAATGAAGTTGGCGTTCGTGACGTGACACAAACGAATACGAGATGAAAGTAGTTACGGTGCGAGATACACAGCATTTATGCGGCATGTCTCGAAAGCTCACATCATTTACCGCGTATCTAAGTGCAGCCCGTCTAGAGTGAGCTAAATGCACTATTCGCAGAACCTCCTTACGGAGTCCGTCTCAATTTTTGTCTCAGAGTTTATTTAGTGTAAGCAGTTTAATATCATTAACTTATTCTACCCAAGACACGTCACAGCAAGATACGGATCGACCGTGATAGTTCACGGGTGATGCCAGAATAGCTTGGCGCCTATGGGCGCCAAGCTATTCTAGCATCACCCTTGAACTATCATGATCGATCTGTGTCCTGCACTGCAATGCAGTCATCACAGGGCAACGGCAACGTTTGGGGATTTTGACCTTAGGGCACACTGAGGTAAAATGTTGGACAAAAAATGTTTGCCAGTATTCTGTTCAGTGAATTTGTAGTTCACACAAAGAAACACCCAAATGAAAGAAAGTAACACGAGTTTTATACGAATAAAGACGCTTTCTTTTTGTACACGTTTGTTAGTCACCTTTTTTGACCTGATTTTGTGGTCCACGCAGTTTTGTTCACTTTTACATTACAGGGGCTGACTTCCGGTTTACTTACAAACATTTCACAGATAACCAGATCGGCTTAAGTTGAACACCTAAAACATCCATTGTTATGTTTTTTAAAAAAAAAAGGATTAAATTCCCTGAACTTCAGCGTGTACAAAGACATCGGGCTGTCGTCGGCCTCTGTTGACCCGCGCACAGCCGTGCGCGGGCCAACAGAGGCCGAAGTCGGCCCAATAGCCTTTTGCGCACTGGGACAGATGGCGGAATTGGTTAAGGATAAGAGGACAACTTTTTAAGCTGACTTTGTCATCTGATTATATCATTATTTGTGCCTATCCAACTTTACTGTCAGTGACAGAACTGATAAATCTAGAGGCACCAGATTCATATTATTTTTGTGCGAGCTGCTTTCATTCGTTTCAGTCATTCATATTGTGTACGCTTTATTCATTCGTTCGTTCGTTCGGTCGTTCGTTCTTTCACTTGTTCAGTTGTTTTTTGTACTGTTCATTTTTCTTTGTAACAAAATGTGGTATTCACTCCTAAGTCACGAAAATCAAAGTCACATGTCAAAAGTTTAAGGCTGCCCACCCCCCCCCCCCCCAACCCCCCACCGCCACCTAAAGTCTCTTCATACCCACTCTATCATGATACGTTTTATTGTCGATAGTAGGGAGATGAAAGCTGTAGGGGTAGGTGTGTGTGTGTGTGGGGGGGGGGGGGAGGTGGGGGTGGGGTGCCACACTCACTTAAAAGGCAGCGGTCAATGAAAATCAATTCAGTATGCAGAAAGTCCCCCGGCCTGATTTAGCTTGATATTGAAATGTAGACCGCCATCAGCCCGATACAGGTTTGCTCGGGGAAGATATTTTACGGCCTGATTTGCTCTGCAATTCACGAAGTGTTTCAAGCCGTCCGCTGTGATGTGCGACCAAATTAGTTAAGTGCTGTAGTAGTAGTCTCGTTTAATTAACCCTTCGCGTGTCGGTAGCTGTTTTTATCGCGATGATTCCTGTAGGAATCATCGCGACAAAACAGCTACCGACACGCACAGGATTAAGAGAAAATCAACAAGTCGCAAAATTCAAAAGGATCTAAAAAGCAAAATAGCCCTTAGCCACAGTTCAGTCTGATAAAGAGGAAAAGGTTAAACATTTTTCGCTATATTCTTGACCAAAACCCCCATTAAAACACAAACTGACCACGGCGTTCGATGAAGTCTTTTCGTTTAACTGTTTCTGATCTATTGTGTTTTACATATCTGCACTGGGAAGACAACAGACCGTAACTTCGTTTTTGCGAAAAGCGAAATTTTCATTGTAGTACAATGAAAATCTCGCTTTTCACCAAAATTGAATACTGTTTTTTTTTGCATCTCTGGTGCAGATATCCCACGAAGAGGACCTGTGACTCGAAACGTGATGAATTCTGTTCTGCGCGTTTGTCTTTCGAGTCTAGAACTCATTCTCCTTTCACTAATGTCTAATTTAGAAATCTAGGACAGGCTTTCAAGTCTGATCGTGCTGGAAACTTTAAACTGGACACAAATATTTGACTTGCCAGTTAACTCAATGTGCCCGAGGTATGAAATACCCACATTTTGGAGTATCCTCTGACGACTGCATTAATTACAATTCAGGAGACAGATCGACCATGATAGTTCAAGGGTGGTGGCAGAATCTCTTGGCGCCTATAGGCGCCAAGCAATTCTGCCACCACCCTTGATCTATCATGGTCGAGCCATGTGTTGCTGTGGCAAAATGAGTTAGTAAACGTTTATCCTGCACGCAAAAGACGAATGCGTTCTGACGATGCACTGTTCCATACCGCCGTGAGATGGCCTTAGTCGCCTGCTCGGCGTTAAACCCAATTAACCAACTAACTAACTAACATTGCGCATGTGTGTGTGGGCTTGTGCGCCGTCCGTCAGTGTGTGTCAGCACGCGTGCGTGTCGACCTCTAAACTACATTGTAGATTAAAGACAGATTACCCTTCTATTTTCCACATAAAAATAGCGTCACAACACTAGTCTTCTTTCAGCGGTTACTGTTATCTTGACAAAGGTCACGTGCCATGCACGCGCCTAACTGACGAATTTGCCGAGAAAAGACATTAAGTCTGTTTTTGCGAAAAGCGAGATTTTCATTGTAAAACAATGAAAATCGCGGTTTTGGCAAAAATGGACTTGCTGTCTTTTGCCTTCACATGTATACACAAAGTACATTTTTGTAGTTAGTCTGTAAACTCACGAAAGTTATAATTACCTTAGTTCGATGCTTCGATAAGTGCATAAGCACTTTCCTGCACTGACGTATATTGCAAGGTACTCATGCTCGATATTTCCCTTCGGGTGAGGAACCTTACTTAAAATTTATCTCCAAGAGGCATGAGTGCCCGCGAACAGGATCTTTGCCTCTAGGTGACACAATGACACGATGAAAAGAATGGTGAACATTGAACCGGAGCAAATTTGTTCGTTCCCTAATTATTTATTACGTCTATTTTGCACGCTAACAACATAAGGGCCTGACGAGTGGTGCTTGGGCTAAATGCAAATCCGCTGCGCCACCGGGTGCGCATCACCGCGTCCACTAGCTCAATTCAAAATACAAGGGAGGAAATGAAAGGCACGCGCGAAATTCTAGCTGTGGCCGGAAGTATCCCGGGCCTCTTTCTCAACATCTAGAGTTCAACTTAAACCCTTTAATAATAATAATAATAATAATAAAGGTAACTTGTATAGCGCCTAATCACCAAGGTGCTCTAGGCGATTTACAATCAGTAATGAAACACAAAGCAAAATACAAAAACAAACACATACAACAAAAATTCATTGATTACAAGGAGCAAAACTCTCTCTCTCTCTCTCTCTCTCTCTCTCTCTCTCTCTCTCTCTCTCTCTCTCTCTCCTCTCTCTCTCTCTCTCTCTCTCTCTCTCTCTCTCTCTCACACACACACACACACTTGATGAGCCGGCAGACAAAATTGTCTTTAAGTATATACAACAGAGAAAAGGTGTGTTTTAAGCTTGAATTTGAAGATGGAGAGAGAAGATGAGTGACGCACATGAGCTTGGAGAGCGTTCCATGTAATGGGGCCAAAATACGAAAATGCACGATGACCTTGAGTGACCTTATTTCGTCTAGGGATACAGAAAACACGAGTGTCTGAAGCACAGCATAGTGAGCGGGACGGTGTATACAGCTGGACAAGATCAGATAAGTAAGGAGGGGCAGAACCAGAGATGATGTTGAAACAAATAACACAGACTTTATACTGAATTCTGTATGAAACTGGCAGCCAGTGAAATCAGCTAGTAGACGCATAATGTGTTCACGTTTCGGTACACGAAAAATCAGACGTGCAGCACAATTCATGACTCTGTGGATTTGGTCAAGAAGATTTTGCGGAAGACCGGGCAAAAGAGAATTGCAATAGTCTATTCGGGACAGCCGGTAACAAGTGATTTGGTAACTTCAACAGTCGGCAGATGTCGAACAGTGCTGATCCTTCTGAGTTCAATGAAGGCAAGCTGGCAAACTATCTTCACTTGTTCCTTCATTGTCAGCCTGTTGTAAAAAATGACACCAAAGTTACGGGCCGAGCTAAAAAAGGAGATGGCGCTCTCGCCCACCACATTGACTCAGGAAGATCAGCACTGCACGTAGAGGAGCACGTCATTCGGAGGGCTTCAGTTTTGTCACTGTTCAGCTGGAGCTTGTTCTGTGTGGTCCACTACTGAACATCACAAATACAAGCTTCCATAGACTGCACCATCCGATCAACATGTTCACGAGGGGAGTGTTTGTACAATTCTTTAGTGGAGTGCCGTGAAAGAGGCCACCATGCACTGCTGTGCATCCATTGTTTTCTGCCGTGTTTACTCTAAAGTCGAAGCGAATTACTCAAAAAGATATTGACAGATCAGCAGTGTTTAAACCAGACTCCATTTAAGTAGAGCTTTTCGGACTGGGGGAAATACGTACCTAAAGCGATTGCTGCGTGCACGTTCATGTCCACAGTAAGGTACACTCTTGTTTTAATTTCATTAGATATGCTACTTTACATAAACCAATGAAAAATGAGCATGAGACGTATTTCCGGCCACATCTAAAACCCAACACAAGGACCTCTGCTAAAATGATGCATGACTGTGCTAAAAGCCTTGATACTAAACTGTAAGTTTTGATCGGTGGCCAAGATTTGTGGCGAAATATCCACTGAGTTTGTTCAGTTCGAGGTTTTAGGCGGATGGTTGCTTTGAGGGTTGAAAACTGCTCTGGAACCACAGTGCTTCGCCGCATTGCGTGCCTTTTGTTTTCTCCAATGTATTCTGAATTGGGCTAGTGGACGCGGTGACTCGCACCCGGTGGCGCAGCGAATTTGCATTTAGTCAAAGCACCACTCGTCAGGCCCCTGTGGCTAACAACTCCCAATTATATTCGTCTTAGGACAGTGTTCAGTTAAACCCTTCACTGCCGAGAAAAGGTGAACACAATCCAACTGCAAGAGACATAGATCCTTATGAGCCCCCGCAACTGCGGGGGCTCATGAGGATCTATGCCTCTTGCCGAGACCAATTATTTGTGTCCTTGCTTCTTGGAAGTCTATAGCTATTGGCAGTTGAATGAACACAGATTCATTATCGACAATGTATACGTACTGCGGCAGGGAAGGGATTAAAGCGGCCTGCTCGAGGTAATATACAGTTAACAGTTCTAAAAAAAAAATTATCGGTATGTGTTTTCGTAACGCTGGACAAAAGAGACTACCTTAGCTTTTGTCTGACGCGTTCAGTGCCCGTTGACGCCGACCGTGGTTCTGCAATCTTCGTTAATTCCAGACCCACAAACCCTAGCTGTCCCAGAAACATGACTTGAAAGTGGTGTCAGCTAGAGGCATGGATCCTCATGAGCCCCCGCAACCGCGGGGGCTCATTGAGGATCTAGACCTCTTGCAGTTGGATGGTGTTCAAATTTCTCGGCACTCAACGGGTTTAAATGAAAGGGCTTTCATCCTCTTTGTCGTACGTAGCATACAATCCGCCAAAAACGCGGTAATGTGCTCTTGAAACATTTGTTGCGTGTGTCTGCCTACTCGCATGCATTGTGAAAAAAGGGGTAGGAGGAAGAGGGGTGGGGTGGGGGGGGGGGGGGGAGGGAGCGAGGTGGGTAGGGAGATGTTAGGTTCGAGGGGATACCATCTTATTCTGGCGTTATTATAATACTTTTCCCACCGACTCAGAGGATGAAAAACAAAAGTTCAATCACAAATTACGAGAACTAAAAAACAACAACCGTCATGCACGATTTTATGGCATTCCCCCCTCCCCCCCACCCCCACCCCCCCTACCCCACCCCATACTCTCATTAAATCTTCAATATAAAAGCGAGCTTGAATACTTAGGAGAAAAAAAATCATTCATTTCTTTGGGTTTGTTTGTTGTGCTTCTTTACCCCTGAATAATTGTTCGCTAGTCAATATGTTATTTAAACTAACTATGTGTCCGCGGTGACCGTACAAACATGTTACACTGATTTTCGGGCATAAGTGCGTGTTTCACTTACGAACAGATTAAATCATTCCAGACGTCCCGCCTCCGGATACGCGGCTTATGCCGCGTATCCGGAGTCGGCACGTCTCGAATGAGCTAATTAAGACACCCGACTGTGATAATTATAGCCCCCACAAAGGCCGTTATATCAGACCGCCAGCTACTTCCTGTTTGCTCGAGGACCTGGAGGCTGGAGCTATTACCTCTTACCTATTATAGCTTTTACCTCGACTGACGTTTGGTGGAATTGAGCGGCGTTAAGCTTCAGCGGTAAAACAGACACACAAAAATGTAATCACGCAGTTATTAACGAAATAACAACCGTAGATACTCGTTGGGAGGCATCAATACACATTATGTATATGCAGCAGGTGTTGTTATTCGTCAAACAGTTTTACGTTGCAAAGTTGAGAATGCTCTGGGAGCGCTTAGGGCATTAAAGGTACCTGCTCCAGGACGGACTTGAACTGCGAACATTTTCCGACACAATGGGTTCTCAATGGTGTCTTGCTTAAAACTAAGAAACTTCTATCCCTCTTTTCCCTTATGCACGTTAGTAAGTATACGTTACGCGAGCTTGCTACTGCCCCTCTTTCATGTCGGTTGAACTCTTCTATTTACCATAGAAAACAAGAGCAGAAAAGACTTGATTTTACAACATTCAGACTTCATAATTTGAATCAGCTCTCTGGTCCATCATTATACACTGACGAGCGACTTTTTTGGAATCATCGGAAACACTAAAGTGTTTCCGATGATTCCAAAAATGTCGCATTTCTTTTGCTCGTCAGTATATAAGACATATCAAGAAAATTTATAAACGAGATATTTCATACTAGTAACCCATTATTGCCAGAAGCAGGTGGCTTTAAAACAGTAGTCCTTTGAATTACTTGTCTTGACTCGTTACAACGGAAACTGTTTACTCTGTCTGCAAACTGTTACTGTTAAAATCGGGGCTTTGTATAAAACGTACAATGTAGCTTTTTTCACCCCCCAGTAACGCAATATCATCTAATGATCTGACTTGTCTACATGAGAAAAAGCATTTTTCCAAACATATATACTATGCACCAAAAGTTAAGAGCATTAAGTTTTTGGTGTCAAAATTAAAAGTCACAACTTGCTAAGATCAGCTAAATTGACCAAACAATCTTCATTGGTTTAGTTGATCACTTCTCATGTGTTGGTTATAGTAGAAATAAATCTAGTACTACGTCCGGTTTTGTAATTCAGGCCCTTGCTAAAGCATCAAATGACGGAAAATGACGGAAACCTTGATCGACTGCCAGGGTCACTGCAACAGTGAATGTTTAATTAAATGCATGATGCAAGAGGATCTATGCCTCTTGAGGGTCTCATGAGTATGATTATGTCTAAGGGATATGCGCTTTATCTCAGGTGGTGAATCTGTGATCTCTGGCGCATTACAAAAGTGCCAGCTCTCACAATTATTACCGATTTAGATCGAGGACATAACTTGTTAACTCATTGTGCCCGAGGTACGAAATAATCACATTTTGGAGTTATCCTCTGAGGACGGCATTACAATTCAGGAGACAGATCAACCATGATAGTTCAAGGGTGGTGGCAGAATAGTTTGGCGCCTGTAGGCGCCAAGCTATTCTGCCACCAACCTTGAACTATCATGGCCGAGACATATCTGGCTGTGTCACGGGCAAACGAGCTAAAAACGTCTGAATTCGTCTGCGATTTTGAAATTAACACATCCCATTTTGCAAAATTTCCCCAAAGTACACCCTTTTAGTTCGCAACAAGAAACTTAAAATAATGTTCAATACAAAAACTATATTAGTTGCAATTTTCAGACTTATTAGTCGCGTACTTTTTTAAGTTCTGTGTGTTTGTTCAAATAGTCCTTAACTTTTGATGTTTAGTATAGGAATTTCATACGCAATAATTTAAACAGTTAATCGTTAACTTTAAAACATGTTCATTATGGGAGGACCATATTGCTAATTGAGTGTGTGTGTGTGAATGTGTGTGTGTGTGTGCATGTACGTGTGTGGATGTGTGTGTGTGTGTGTGTGTGTGTGTGTGCGTGCGTGTGTGCGTGTTGCTATGTGTATGTGACTCTGTGTGTGTGTGTGTGTGTGTGTGTGCGTGTGTGTGTGTGTGTGTGTGTGAGTGTGTGTGCGCGCGTGCGAAAGAGCATATGTTCGTGTGCTTGCAATTTTGAATGTATTTTCTTCTTAAAAGTACATTTACGTAACTGGTAAATTAACACACAAATCACTCTTAAATTTTCCACCTGAAAATATCGTCAGCATAATAAAAGTTAGTCGTATATATTGTATCTTCACTAGTATTGACTAAAGTAATGTGACATTCATGTGTTGAACTGAACAAAGGCACACAGCTGATTCTTGTTTGTCTACAGATTCACGAAAGTTGTAATTACCTCGTGTCTCGGTATTGTCAGTGCTAAAAACAGATTAAATACACCTCATTTTATTTTATTTTTCTTTCGGTAACAGTTGATTTTGCGCAGAATAAACCCCCATTAACTGTCAGCGGCGAGGAAACATCACAGATTTAGGACAAAATACTGCAACCTCGTCTCCTTTAGGTAGACGAGTTAAATAAGACTAGCAAGAGGCATAGATCCTCATGAGCCCCCGCAACTGCGGGGGTCATGAAGATCTATGCCTCTTGCATTTGATTAAATTTTCATGCTGCTTGCTTGAATATTTACGCTCTTGCGCTCATTGCTCGGTGTGGTCGGGCGCTAAAATGTGTTTTACTTCGACTATTAAAACTTTATCGAAACAAATTTTCTCATATTAATTTGTGAGCTACGTGTGTCAGCAAAGAAAGACTATAAAACGGCTTCATTTTGACATTTTGGCATTTGTTACTTTACAAATGCGAGAAGAAATCCTACACAAATTCACGAATGGCTAGATAGCTACTCATCGGGAAGACAGAGAAATAAGACCAAAAAGGCAACATTTTGTTACAATCCAGACCAAAAAGGTGACTGCCACATTGAGTTGCCACATTCCTTCTGCCAATGAAGATAAGTAGGGGCTAATCTCTCTGTTTGTTTGTCTATTTTGACAAAGGGTATTTACCCGAAATAATAATAAATTGTGTTGTACCCGTCTTTTCTAAGCGTGTTTCTTTCTCCGTTGGGTACTTATTAACATTGTGTTACAAATATCCCCAAACTGCAATACATCACAACATCCAGGACTATGGTTTTGCAGTAAACTAGAGAAAGACATTTAGAAATAAATTTTAGAAAATTAGAATTGAGGAAACTTTGACGGAGTTATGGCTATAGATTCTACATGTAGAGTCGCTGTAAGTTGCAACCGAAGAGACTTCGGATAGCTTGAATGTGGTGCACGAGTGCGGGCCTATTCCCAGCACATACCGAGCTGGAAGAGCTGAACTGAACTAAAACACAACATAACGCGTTTTTGAGCACCCGTCCTCGTGACAGCTCACAAAGATCATCATTTAGGCGTGTCTGTAGCCACGTGAAATATCATCTTTCATCTCTTCGCTGCCGAGAAAAAAGTAAGCACGATCAAACTGCAAGAGACATAGATCTTCATGAGCCCCCGCATCTGCGGGGGCTCATGAAGATTTATGTCTCTTGCTGACACCACCTTGGACGGCTGGAAGTCTCTGGCGTTGAATTAGCAAAGATTTCAACAATAAAAAATCTGCGTCCGTGAGCGGTGAAGGCTTAATAACAGGTGGTGCATTGTGTCATTAGATACTTCTTTTTGAGATCACTTGTCTGCTAAGACAACTTTTTTCCTCATGAAATAGGCAATTAAACATCCCCAAAGAGAGGAACGTGCTTCGAGAACACAACAACACCGCAGTAAAAAGGTCCGGTTTTGAAGTGGGTGATGCAAGGAGACTAATGACAGCTTGTTATCGTATCGTTAACCGCTTCACTGACAGTGGACGTACATTGTGTTTTAGAAGACATTGTCAGCTCAACGTCTAAGATCCCCCCAAAAACATGGAAGCAAAGTTCGTTCAGCAAGAAGCATAGATCCTCATGAGCCCCCGCAGTTGCGGGGGCTCATGAAGATCTGTGCATCTTGCAGTTTTAATTTTTTTTGGCAATCAAGGCGTTAATTAAGTGTGTCATCCAGCCGCTTGAACTCGCTAGGCGTATACACTGATGTGATTCATGTACGTTTTTCCCCCTCCAGCTGCACTTTGAACTTTCAATCACAGTGTTCACGGAACTGCTGACCATGACCGAGTCACCCTACGAGCCCCCCACCGCCTCTCTCCTTGCCAACGTCACCGCCCAGAGTCCGGACCAGACGGACGCCCCCATCTTTATGACAGGCGGAGTTCATGGAGACCTCCTGACGGACCTTCAGAGGCAGGACGTGGAGCTGATCCTACACTGCGGTATCAGGTAAAATACAACCGAAAACAGCGGCAGCAACAAAAACAACAGCGACGGCAACAACAACAACAACAACAACAACAGTAACAGCAGTAACAGCAGCAGCAACAACTACCACCACCACCACCACCACCACCACCACCACCACCACAACAACAACAACAAAACAAGTCAAGACAGTTAACTTTATTGTGCCCTTAAAATTGCAATTTTGAGGACGGGAGGAACAATAGGAACAAATTATTCAATCAACACTAACTAATGCGAAGCCATTTCAAAATCTGTAAACATTTCATAAGACAACTAAACAATAATTTTATACTAATACTAAACATTTCATAATACTAATATATACTAATCTGTAAACAATTGCTAATACTAAAGCATGCATATTAAAATCTCTAAACGCGAGATCGATTAATACACACTAATTAATACTAATGTGAATTGGGCGGCCGATTACGTGAATAGACGTTACCTGTTTGAAAATAAATTATGTAGCTATAGGATGTGTCGCGTCGCTTCAGTGACGTCCTTGTGGGCAAAGCCACCTAAATGTACCTCGCACCCTCAAAACCCCACTGTCATTCACCGATAGGGGAATGACGGTGGGGTTTTGAGGATGTGAGGTAATGTCATCATCCCCTACTTCTCATCTAACCTTCTCTAATCCAACCAGGTACGCAATAGCCATTGTGGGCGTGTTCACTAACGTGGCGAGTGTCATCGTGCTTGGCGTCCAGGGTCTGAAGGACACGGTCAACATGGCTCTCTTCGCCCTCTCGTTGACAGACCTGGCTTACGTGCTGACCGTGCTGTCGGGTCTTCAATTCTGCTCTCACGTGGGCTCTGATCATCACTTGGCCAACAGCAAGCAACAAGAATACATCCCACACGGGGTCATGCTAGGGATCGCGTTCTCCAGGGTGTCCAGCGCCATCACGGCGCTCATTTCTGTGGAGCGGTGTATATGTGTCACGCTGCCTCTGAAAGTTCAGCGCCTCGTCACTTACAGGTTGGTGTGCATCCTGGATAATCCGTCCACAAGGGGAAAAAAATCAGCCGTGGACATTTCTGAGGCATCTGCCGAGGACATTTCTGATTCGCGTCAAGTAATCACATCTGTCGGTTATCGGTTAAAAATAATAGATAAATAAATAAATAAATAAATAAATAAATAAATAAATAAATAAATAAATAAATAAATAAATAAATAAGTAAATAAATAAAAAGAAGATGTTTGAATTTCCAACATTAGTGAGAATACATTTACAACGAACGACTCACAACAACGAGAGCGAAGTCATGGCGAATAACACCCTTCTACCAAAGCACAGACAACACCCCAAACATCTCCAAGAGGATAGATCCTCATGAGCCCTCCGGGCTCATGAGGATCTATGCCTCATGGAGGTGTTTGAAATGTCTATGCTTATGCTCCAATAGGGCTCATGAGGATCACACATCTTCTAGATGTTTGGAGTGTTGTCTATGCGATGGTCCAAACCGGTTATCCGCCGTGACTTCGTTCTCGCTCGCTGTTGGCAGTCGTTCGTTGCAAAAGAAACCTCACTATTATGAAGAATAGGTTTGGCATCCTGTCTCGGAAGACAATGGAGTATATGCGCTTGCTGGGTCAGTCACTGGAGTGACCTCTCCAGGGCGCAAGCCTGGGCAAAGTGTATGGAGATCATGGGGTGCCCAGTCGTCAAGATCCCCCTCTCGGCCTCGCTGATGTATCTAAAGGAATGCAAAGCAGTACGTTTGGCACCAGTTTGGCTGCAGGAGCTGCCAGAACAGTGCGTGAATACAGGCAACTGTCTGCCTTCGGGGCTCCACTCCTGATTTGAAGGGTTTACTCCCCCACATTTGGCCGTTGGATCCAACCTGATCTCCTCCGTCCTCTAGCCGTTGGCTGTCAGAAACAGCTCATCCGCCTAGTGGTGCAATGTGAACACCACCCCCTCACGTGGTTTAGCCCACCAGCTGAAGTGGTTTGCCAGGGTGTGGCGCTTGGAGCCAACACGAGAGAGATTAAGGAGATGGATGAGGACCAGTGATGCCCGTCCGTCCTATGTAGGACGCAGCTGCCGAACAGCAAAGGTGCTACCTCTATCCAGAGCCACCCTACACCCCTATGAAGAATACGCATAGTAGAAGCACACCTCAAATCCGTTCAAAAGTCCGCATTTTAGAGCCTTTTCCCCTGACGAAGATACATGAAGTATTGGAGATGTGAGTCTGAGAACCCACGCTGGGGGAACAAAACACCCTTCCTAGATGAAATCCTCTATACTACGGACGTCAAAATACCTCCGCGTGTTCACACCTCATCTCAGTATCATAAACTGACAAGCAAAAGAAATGCGACATTCCAAAATTGACGCAATTCTTTTGATCGTGAGAATACTTCAAAGCAGTATCCGCCGTCAAAGCTTTTGTGTTTGACGTCCCTGATGATACATTTTTCACAAGCCTAAAAAGTTTTAAATGGACCAGTATACGAATTACTCACTCATTAGTGCTCATATTGCTTCTTTTGTCAGACGGAGGCTATATCAGCAGCTACATTTCCATGAGTAATATATTGCATTATATTATACTGAAGCACATTTAAGTCCTTCTATTTATAGAAGGGACTTTTTAGGATGGGTCGCGGTGGAGCGAATTTGAATAGCATGGCCATGATGTCAAAGGCAGACAGGCCTAAACCTCTGACAACTGAAGTAACAAGATAAAAATTACGTCATGTCTAGTTACCCTAACCTCGCTGCTGAAAGTACATTTGGCGCGAAAGGCCGATTGTGTGTGTGTGTGTGTGTGTGTGTGTGTGTGTGTGTGCGTGTGTGTGTGCGCGCGTATGTATGTAGACACGAGCATCTCATCAGATATTGCTGTACGTAAAAGCTTGTAACTTGGCGAAATACTTTATTCGAGGGTGGCAAAGAGAGCCTCCGAACATATCGTAATTGGACGTCTCATTAAAGACGTAAAAGACCGTTTATAGAAAGTCGTTTGATCGATATTAGAGTCCGTCATTTTTGTCATATTTACTTGAAATTTTGGATATAGCTAGTTTGGAGAACTACATTGGATGAATTCGTTAGCCAGATTTGTACCATTTCAACTTCTTCAGTAAAAATTATTTTTTTCCAGAAAACATAAAACAGTAAAAAAAACTTGACTTCTGGAGAAAGTCAGACAGTGGCGGTAACGTAAAAGAAGCAACTCCATCACCACTCAGACATTGACGCAATACTCTAAATATGACATAATTCTCTCTCTCTCTCTCTCTCTCTCTCTCTCTCTCTCTCTCTCTCTCTCCATTGTTCTCTCTCTCTCTCTCTCTCTCTCTCTCTCTCTCTCTCTCTCTCTCTCTCTCTCTCTCTCTCTCTCACACACACACACATGCACGCATCTCCAAGAGGCATAGATCCTCATTCGCCCGGAGGGCACATGAGGATCTATGCCTCTTGGAGATGTTTCGAGCGCGCACACGACAGCTGTTCTAACAGGACAGTTTGTAAGAGAGGCGTTTCGCCTAAAACTTTATCCTGTCAATAAAACGTTTCATCATCATCTCTCTCTCTCTCTCTCTCTCTCTCTCTCTCTCTCTCTCTCTCTCTCTCTCTCTCTCTCTCTCTCTCTCTCTCTCTCTCTCTCTCTCTCTCTCTCTCTCTCTCTCTCTCACACACACACACACATGCACGCATCTCCAAGAGGCATAGATCCTCATTCGCCCGGAGGGCACATGAGGATCTATGCCTCTTGGAGATGTTTCGAGCGCGCACACGCATGCACACACACAAATATCAACGCGCTTTCAGAAGAGCATGCAGGTGTACTTTATATATCATGTAGCTACTTTTGAATAATAATTAATTCATTTGTGCAAGTTTTGGATCCAGTATATACTCCCATAAAACAGGCAGTCCTGGAAAAGGCTGTGTGGAACAAAACAGACAGCCCTGGAAGAGGTTGCGTGCCTTTTGGATAGTGACGTGAAATTTCGTCACTGTGTACACGGCCGCGTCGTGAGACTAGCGATACCATGACGTCAAACTTATACTGGCGTCATTTTGCTGCTCGTGCCATTCTTCTTCAGAAATCTTGTCGCTACTCGAGCCCACAAAGCATACTAATGGCGGGAAGCGCCGTGTGTCCGTCTTTATTTGTGTGTACCGGCGTGTGTGTTGATCAAAGGTGTCTTAGCGAGGAAGGAAATGGATCAGAACGAAAAACTTAAAAATATGAACAACTGTGAATGTTCCTAAAAGAAAAACGCATGCGAGCTACAAACAGTACGGTAGACTTAGAATCAGGTCAAAGACAACAGATAGAGACCCTTGACAGCGAGGACACCTCTCATATAGAAGTGACTTTGTTGGTTATGGTTCATCCCATCTTGTTTTATATAGTGCCAGTAACCGGCAACTGTGATAACGAGACGTGAATCAAAATGTACTAGGCGTCAGTCGAGGACATTTCTGATTCGGACCAATTAATCACATCTGTCGGTTATCGGCACTATGTCAAGCACAATGTTGCTCAATATAATGTACCCAGTCCAAAACAACACCGTACGTCCAGTCTGTCAGTTTTCGGCTGACTGCGGTGTTCAGCGGACAAAATACGGGTGCATGCATATCGGACTGTCTTCTTACCGCCGATATTTCTTCAGACTATATTATAGACATCAGTGCTTTGTATAATCGAGTGTATTATTCAGTAAATTTTGCTTGAAAGTTGATCACAGATAATGACGGAAAATGCCAGCAGGTTTGCTGTTTTAGTTCCTTGCTCAGGTTGTTGCTATCGCTATCGGACATGTCGTGAATGTTATAGTGCAGCGATTCGCTTAGCATGTTTTCTGTTATCTGCTCTCCGTTCATGTGTGTGTATGGGAAATTAATTAGAAGCGTACATACACACTAAAAAGTATTCCATAATCGGTGCTCCAAAGCCCCTTGTTAAATGTGAAAGTAAGAGCGCACTTCGGATTTTCGCTTTGACAAAAACAAGTATAAAAATTAAATCTTTTTGGCCTTCAAGGGGTTTTGGGAAGGAAAGTAAATCAGGCTAATTAATAAACGTTAATTTCCTTGTTGTACAATATATCAGTACATGTGTTTATTTGTTCTCAATTCTTCTCACATGACAGGTGTACCCTCTTCACGATCATCGCTATTGTCGTCATTCTCTTCGCGCTCTTCGTCCCCGTGTTGATGATGCTGGAGGTACAGTACTATGAGACGGGACACAACACCACAGTGGCTTTGGCTTTACCCACGCCTTTCTACATCAGAAACTTCAGCTTCCTGTCCGTTTTCGCGGACACTGTACTCAGTGAGTATTAACCGGTTCACTGGGTGGAACATCACCCAACTGCAAGAGGCATGGATCCTCGAACCCTGCACTTGCGGGGGCTCATGAGGATCTATTTCTCTTAAAAAAACACTTTGTATCTTATGCTCCTTTTACGGTTGGGCTTTATTGACGCTTGTCTGTGGCATTAGAAAGGTTAAACAAACCGTTTTTTTTTAATGGCTCATCCTCGGCAGTCAAGCGATTTGTCTATTTTACATTGCAGTCGCGAACAGTTTAGATACTTTCCGACATGATTGATGTTATATTCCTAAATGTGCCACAGATTATATTTTAAATAACTGTGGTTATTTATTTGTGTCCTTTAGAAGAAACATGAAGTATTCATGTACAGTAGTTTAGGAGACACAGCGGTTTACGAAAGGAGATGAATGTCAGTTGTGTGCCAGAACATGGCCGGCGCTGGGAATTGCAGCTTGGATACATACCCGTCTTCGGAGGCTTAACTAATTGTGAGTAGTACATAATTATACACATACTTGATTTACCTATTCAGGTGTGGCCATCCCTATCTCACTGCTAGTTGTGGTGGCGGTGTCTACAACTCTCACTGTGTTACAGTTGAAGTTGTCGTCAAGATGGAGACAGGCATCGTCGACAGCGTCGAAAAACTTGTCCGTGAGTAGTGATAGTTACAAGTTTTACTTTTTACTTACTTGGCTTGACTTCGCGAACGAAGATTTTATAGGAGTTGCCCACGACGTCTGCAGGCTTGTTCGTGGCTGCGGAGGCCAATCCGAGACAGGCAGGTTCGACCGCAGTGGCTGCAGGGGAAGGTATGGCCAGGGTTCTGAGCTGTGGCATCTCTGTTTTTTCTCCTGAGCCGCTTTACATGAGTCCCATAACTGCCTGCGGTTACAAACTATTACAGCAGAGCTTGCTTGGAGTGACCACCCGTTTGAGGGACCACCTGTGTCTAAAGACCACCATTTAGGTTCATTTTCATACACAACTACAGAACAACCTGTTTTGAGTGAACTTAAGTGACCTTTGAGTCAGTCCTTAACTCATTCTACCCCAACACCCCAATCCTTAAATTTTGCCGTTGTCCTCTGAAGACTGCATTGCAGCGCAGGACACAGATCGACCATGATAGTTCAAGGGTGATGCCAGAATAGCTTGGCGCCCACAGGCGCCAAGCTATTCTGGCATCACCCTTGAACTATCATGGTCGATCCTTATCTTCCTGTGGTGTGTCTGGGGTAGAATGAGTTAAAGATGACCATTCAGGTGGCTGTCCGGCGGGCTTCAACTCATTCGAGACGTGGCGTATCCGGGTGCAGGAAGTCTCGAATGTGTTAATGACAGGTGCCACTATTTGCCTTTAATGACTCGATCCTCTTGAGAGAGCACCTGTTTTTTAAGACCACTTTTATTAAAAAGAAAAGGTT
Organism: Semisulcospira habei; assembly: GCA_036245525.1. Classification (NCBI taxonomy): domain Eukaryota; kingdom Metazoa; phylum Mollusca; class Gastropoda; family Semisulcospiridae; genus Semisulcospira; species Semisulcospira habei. The sequence continues at coordinate 122,566,454 of BTPG01000007.1, read as the reverse complement.
CTAAATGTTCTAGGGTATCTAATACCATCAGAGATTCGGTGTCGAGGAAAGGTCTGCCTGTTGCATACAGATGTTCATTTATTCGAGAGATGAATGTACATAGCATACATCCACCCAACATGCATCCACACAGGTCTGAATCCACCTCACCAACGGTACCAAAACGTCTTCGGTCCTACGACGGCCGCAGTCGGACTGATGACTTTTGCTTACTGGGAAAACTGGATGCAATAACGGCAGCACAAATCTTCGCTGGGTAGATTTCACGCCTGTGTGGATTTACAGTAGACTTTCGTTAGCTACATTCACACTAATATTACAGAATATTACAGAGTTGGCCCCTTCAGCCGTAGTATGCACTAGTAAGGGAGAAGACTGATCAATGACGAGAGTTCTTCCCCCTACTACCGTCAGGCCCTACCCACTTTTGACCCTAGATCCAGTCGCTCGAAGTCATCCTTTATCCGTCAAAAGCAGTAAATATCTCATGAATTATTTTCGACAGAATGACACTGATGAGAAGACGGCACGTCTGACCAGGATGATGGTGGCCATTGCTTGTGTCTATATCGTCTGCATCATCCCTGGAACCGTGGCTACCATAGTGCGTCTCTTCATTCCGGAGTTTAACTTGAACAGCAAGTAAGTTCCAAAATAATATGTGCATGGTTTCTTTCATTCATTCGTTCGTTCGTACGTTCATTTATTCGCTCATTCATTCATTCGTTCATTTGTTCGTTCGTTCGTTCATTCGTTCGTTCGTTCATTTTACTTGCTTTTCCTGCCTTTCTTTCTTTCTTTGTGTTATTTTTAACGCATTCAGCCCGACGCACGTATTTCCCAAATTTTGGAGGCGTCATCTAACGACTATGCACCTGTTGCAGGAGATGGATCGACCATGATAATTCAAGGGTAGTGCCAGATTAGCTTGGCGCCAAGCTAATCTGGAACTACCCTTGATTTATCATGGTCGACCCTTCTCCTGCTGTAGTGCGTCAAGGGGGAGCTGGGTGGCTCGGTGGTAAAAGCGTTTGCCTCCAGACCAAAAGGTCCCGGGTTCGACTCCAGCTTGGGTCAAAATTTGCTCAGACCCTTTTTCGTTGTCCCCGTCTTTGAAATCACCCTCGTGGTGGACAAAAGACGTTAAGCCCTAAACATTTTAATTTTGTAGTGCGTCAGGGCTGAATGGGTTAATCGGAAGTAGTCATGGTCGAGACATTGCAGAGCAATTCGCGCAGTTCCTCCATATTAATGCTAATCGAAGACTGTGAAAGAATTATGTATAACTGAACCGATATTATCAGTTTAAAAAAAAAAAAACTCATTCAACTCCGACACGCCACGGCAAGACATGGATCGAGCGTGTTAGTTCAAGGGTTGTGCCAGAATAGCTTGGCGCCCATAGGCGCCAAGCTATTCTGGCACAAACCTTGATCTATCACGCTTAATCTGTTTCCAGAAGTGTAATACAGTCTTCAGGGGGCAACTTCAAAGTTTGTGGATTTCGGTCCTGGAGCAGAATGTGTTAACTCATTGAGACATGCTGCATCTAGATACGCGGCTTTATGCCGCGTATCAGGATGCAGCAAGCTTTGAATGGATTAGAATGGGTTAATTTAATCGTTTACTCAAACGTAGGAAAGTTGACTTGGACCAACAACAACAAAGACAATAAGAACACTAAGAGGAAAAATATCAATATTGACGACGACAACAATAACAACAGTAACAACAACAAAATAGTTCTTTTTGCGGTTTCGTATTGGATAATCATCCTCGTTACCATTTGTCCTGTGCTCATTTAATTTTTCGGCAGATACCACAACACGTTTTTGGTTGTGTACGCATTGGATTTTACGATGCAGACGGCCAACTCTTCGGTCAACTTCTTTATTTATGTCACCATGAGCTCCAGGTAGGTACTACGCAGTGCATTGCGTGTATGATTTTATTCCATTTAAGATGATAATGACTTTCCCCACTTTTTGGAAACTGTCTGTGAAAACAGCGTACTAGCGGTTAGGCACTGTCTTTAACCCATTCAGCCCTGGCGCACTACAGCAGGAGATGGGTCGACCATGATAATTCAAGGGTAGTGCCAGATCAGCTTGGCGCCTGTCGGCGCCAAGCTCATCTGGCACTACCCTTGAATTATCATGGTCGACCCATCTCCTGCCACTGGTGCATAGTCTTTAGATGACGCCTCCAAAATTTGGGACATACGGCCGTCGGGATGAATGAGTTAAAGGACGAACTGTGTGTGTGTCTTTCATTAAAAAAAAGTATTTATTTATTTATTAATTTATTTATTATTATTATTATTATTATTATTATTATTATTATTATTATTATTATTATTATTATTATTATTATTATTATTATCTCTTTTTTAAATTTTAATTTTGTTTGTCTTGTTACCTTTTCTAGTGTTATATTTAAAATGTTATTAACCGATTCAGTCCCGACACACCACAGCAAGCTATGGATTGACCATGACAGTTCAAGGGTGGTGCCTATAGGCGCCATGATGTTTTGGCACCACCCTTGAACTATCATGATCGATCTATCTCCTGATTTGTAATGGCGGACCTCAGAGAACAACTCCAAAATGTGGGTATTTCGTACCTGGGACACAACAGGTTAAGGACAGACATATAAAAAGGCCTGCGTGCCTACTGTCTTTAGCCTTATAAAATAAAGTTTCAGTTCAGGGCTTATGTTTCATCCATTTTTAGAACTGAATATTGGCGAACTGAAATTCTGACAGCTCTCTTCATTACTAACCCATAATGCCCTAACATACGGCAGGATGTGGATCGACCATGATACTTATTGATAGTTCAAGGGTGGCGTCAGAATAGCTTGACGCCTGTAGACAGGCCCCTTGAAGTTTATCATGGTCGATCTGAATCCAGAACTGGGACGCAGACCTCAAAAGATATATGAAAAAAAGAGGATAATTGCATCTTCAGAATGCAATGATCTATTGGCTCTGCACTTTTCCAAAACGACAGTGCTGTCCCCGTTTATAGTATTAGTCACGCGATGCGGATGTCCCAAAGTCCTGAACATCTTGTCTTTGTAACTTAAAAAAAAACCTCACAATAAGTATAGAGAGCCACCAGTCAGCCTCAGCATTACGCGCATCAGAATATCGCGGGATAGGTTATAGCGCGGTAAGGTCTGTGACTGTGGCTCCCAAACTGACCTCCAACAATTTCTCTGGTCCACGCCGACGTCAGCCTTCACTGGCCCGCGCACAGCCGTGCGCGGGCCAGTGAAGCCTGACGTCGACCATTAGGACTTGTTGCTTCTAGGCATTTTTCTTTCTCTCACCAGACTGGATCAGCTTTACACTAAAGCAAACGCCAGTAGTACGGTGTGATTCTGTGGCTCACATGTATCACGATATAATGAGGCTGACCTGCACTTATGAGAAAGTAATGTAGACATTTGTCCAGTTTGCCAAAGTAACCCATTTAACCCCACGACTGTATTTCCTATTTTAAAAGGTCTCATCTAAGGATTATGTGCCAATTGCAGGAGACATACCGACCATGATAATTCAAGGGTAGAGCCAGATTAGCTTGGCGCCGTCAGGCGCCAAGCTAATCTGGCGCTACCCTTGAATCATCATAGTCGATCCGTTGCTTGATGTATTGCGTCGGGGTTGAAGGTGTGAAGTAAGCTATTTCGAAACGTGGTTTTTCTTTGGTCATTTTTTTGTGGCGTGTGTATTGGTCGTTTATGTTTGTTCGTTTGTTTGTTTGTTAATTTGTTTTTTTGATTGTTCATTTACACACTTGGCAGTCACACTTATCCTCATGTTATTCTTACTTCTGTGGATTTGTTGTCTCCCAAAAACGCTTTATTTTCAGGTTTCGCCAGGTGTTCCTATCCATAGTAAGTCGACTGTGTGGTGGGACAAGGTGTTTCTGGAACAAGAGAAGGCACAGCGGAGACAGACAGGACTCCAACTTCAACACCCTGCACTCTGACCTCTCAGTTACCTCAGTCACCCACCTCCCACTCAAAACACTCGCATAATAAACATTTCAGAGGCAGAAGGGCCAACGTGCGCCAAACGAAACTTGTATACAAAGTGATATCAGCAAGAGGTGTAGATCTTCATGCGCCTACGCGACAGCGGGGCGCATTGGGATCTATGTCTCTTGCGGCTGGATAGTGTTCAGGTTTTTCCCAGCGTTGAAGGGATAAGTATGTTATGTTTGTCCTGTAGATGCAGAATCTTTTGTTTTGTTGGCCACATTAACACACTGGGCCCACACAGTCGAAATTCTCATCTTTCGGTGTTAACTCATTCTACCCCAGACACCCCACAGCAAGATAAGGATCGACCATGATAGTTCAAGGGTGGTGCCAGAATAGCTTGGCGCCTATGGGCGCCAAGCTATTCTGGCATCACCCTTGAACTATCATGGTCGATCTGTGTCCTGCACTGCAATGCAGTCTTCAGAGGACGACGGCAAAATTTAAGGATTTCGGTGTTGGGGTAGAATGGGTTAAGCTCCTAAGTAAGTTGCTAAGAAAGAAAGAAAGCAAGCAATGACTATACCAGCCGACATCGGCCCGATGACCTTTGCTCACTACTGACGAGGCAATACGGTGAGGGAGGCAATACGGTGAGGGAGCCAATACGGTGAGGGAGAGGTGGAGACTCTGCATGCTAACACATAACGAGCAAAAAGCGAACTCGTTCAAAGCGCCCAGCATCAATAATATACGACACGTCAGTAGCTATTGATGCGAGGGCGCCTTCAGTGAGCTCAGAAAGACGAAAAATATAGCGGGCTGGAGAGTACTGTACGGCTGGTCTGTAAGACCATGCTCGAGCTTTGTTCCAGGGCTCAGTTTCATGAGTGAGCTTAGTCCTGCGCCAGGCACTAAGCAAGATGCTAGCCGCTAAGGTACTCGCAGACGGTTCAACTTTTGGACTTGAAACGCTTGAAACAGCGCTTAGCGGGGATTGAAACAAAGTTGAGCGCCGCTCCGAGATTTGAATTCAACTCCGTATCGACTTTCAATCCAAATACATGTATATAAATTATATTATTTATTT
>BTPG01000007.1:122356374-122556374 GCA_036245525.1 Semisulcospira habei | reverse complement strand
GGCAATACTATTTTATTAAAATCCTGCATCCTCTGCAAAAAACAGAATGGCTCACAGTGAAGGTATTTGTGCACCCAGTAAACGTCATTTCCGCAAAATCGCAAAAAAAAAAGAGACAAAAATAATGTGTCAGATGCCCTGAGACATTCTCTATAGCACTGGCAGTCCATTTTCAGGCATACGTCATCACAACAGGATGTCACAATTATGATAAACTTGACTAGGTGATGCTGTGATTACTGTGAGTGCCACAGTGGTTGATTTTGTATTTCTACCCCCAATACACAAAATTAATTAGAAAGAATTACTAAAGTTATTCCACTTCATTTTGACCTCTCTTTACCAAAGTGCAAAAAAATAAGGAAAGTCAGCATCCTTTACGGTACGTTCGTGGTGAATGATAGATTTTTCCCTCTTTAAATTGCTGAATTGGGAAACGTACGTTGTTTCTTATGCCCTCAGAAATTTTGTATCCAACTGATAGGTCGGTTTTAGGTTTTACTGGTTAGGATAGAGTACCACAGTTACTCCCAACTTGATTTTATGATGCTGTGATGCATTTAGGGGTCACAGTGGTAAAATTTGCTGCCCTACCTCCATTTTACCAGTATGAAAAGGAACGCAAAATGATCATAACAATTGCTTATGTCATACTCCTCTGTTTAAATATTTTGTTGCCAGTTTTCGTATCAAAGTATGCATATTGAGCATACAAATTTGTGATCATTTCATTAATTTCAATGTGACCCATCTATTTCATTGTAATTCGTTTTAATTAAGGCATGTTTAACAGGGGCTGCCGCTGAAGCTTCTACCGTCTGCATATTCATCAGTCTTGTCAAACTCGGGGAATGTATACCTCAGAAAGATGTTGTGTCTGATGCTGTTCTTGGTCTACATTAGTGACATCAGTACAGCAGTACCAAGGTTCGTCTCGAACATCCTCCATGCGGATGACTTTGCAGTGTGGAGCGCGGCAGAACATAAAGAAATAGAATCCTGCAGAATCCATGTTGCTGCCAATGGAGTCAGCAGCTGGACTGAAAGATGGCCACTCAAACTGAGCTAGACCATCTTTCAATCAGATGGAAGAGGTCACCATGAAACTGGAGACCTTCCAGTACCAAAGACAGACAGGCCAACTTCACTGGCAACAAATAAATTACTTGATTCACGTGTTGGACTCACATCGAAGCCAAGGAAGCTAGAGCTGCGAAAAAATGTCTATGATGAAGAAACTGGTGGGGACCACATTGGCGCAAATTACAGCATCCTGGCGCAAGCAAACACCAGCTTGGTCAGACCAGTAGTGTGGTACCAAGATACATCGACAACCTGAAATACTGCCTGCTAACCAAAAAGGCCAGGTTTGACAAGATGCAGAACATGGGTCATTCTCATGATGAAGTGACATTCTTAGAGCCACCTGGAGCACCCCGATTTAGGAAATGGAGGACATTGGAGCCACTGATCCGCAGAACAGCACACACGATGAAGAGACTTACTAAACTCCAACAGCACTGGATACTACAGGAGCAGACCAAGAACCGTCAGAAATGCCCAAGTCTGAAGCGTCAACTGAAGGCCCTGCAAATGGCTAAAAGTGAAGTCCTGGAACCAAGCCCAAAGATGTGTGAAGAGCTCCCTTCAGATACCTGGACATCTCGAAAGAGCCTTCTAGACAACATAAACGATGTTCCAGGACTCTTTGCCAAAGGTCGTGGCACTGCACAAAGCCATCTCACTGGAGATTATGCACAAGCACTACCCTCACAGCAGCTGTGCTCACATTTACACAGGCGGGGCTGCACAAGACGCCATGCGGAAGGAAGGAAGTGGCGTGTACATCTGTTGTTCAGACCACACTTCTACCTCCTTCTCCTTACCAGCTGGCAACAGCAGCTCCAACTATCGTACAGATCTGCAGGTGCTCAACACAGCAGCAGAGCACTAGCTAGGGTAAGGCAGCAGCTTGATCTACCTAACTCCTCACCAGGAAGCTTCAAGATAGACTGGGTGCACTGTCCACAAATAGTGCTGCAGTGGATTCCAGTGCATTCTGCAGTAGCTGGGAATGGAGAGGCTGACAGCCTGGCCAAAGCAGGCGCTACCCCCATCACAACCTCCTGTAAAGAAAAAAAAAGACAATAAAACAACAAAGTGATTTGCAACAGCAGAACGGACGTTACAGCCCGTGGGCAGACGACATCAACAAGCTGAACAGGTAGAGCCAGGCCACCATCTTTCATCTACGCACTGATCACTCTGGACTCACCTCGTGAGACTGGGTCATGCGGAAACAGCCCTATGCGAATGTGGCGTAGAAAATCAGTCTCCTTAGCACATTCTCCAGACCTGTCCATACAGAGAAGCGGTCCGCTGGCAGTTCTGACCAGAAGACACGCCCCTGTACACCAAACTCTGAAAACATGCTGCCGAGCTCTTGACAGCTCACTTATTGGCAGCCAGAACAATATAAGCTTTAAAGACGGCCATCAAGGAATTGAACGTTGCAGAAGAACAAGGCCAAAAATGGGGGTGGAAATGATGATCTCGTGGTGGACATGTGGAAACTAAGTATTTTGATAACATTGTTTTGGCTGTTAGAAACCATGAAACGTTATTACGCATATTCATAGTTACACTTTCTATATAAAAATAAATGAAAAGAAAAGGGGAGACCTTACTAGACCTGCCTTACGCTAGGTAAAATATCACCTAAAAGACCAGCCAGTTTAAAATATACTGATCAACAAAAGAAACGCAAATTTTTCACCATAGTGCTTTTCTTCGTAAATATGCTTTAATCCGGGTTATTTTGACGTCATTTATTAGAAAATGTTATGAACAGTGTGTTATGTCGTGTGCAAATAGAATGTTTAGTCTTAAAAATCGCAAATCGATGATTTATGTCGTCATCAGTGACACTACCATCACAGGATATTGAAAGTGAAATGCGGAGCATCTGCAGAGGACAAAGCTGAAAGCCAACTAATATACAGTGTCACTAGGGTCCGTGTGCATGAAAATCAGGCCTGTTTGATCTTGACCTACCTTTCGTTTCTCAAAGGCACCTAAATACTCAACATGACCTACAAACATGAAAAACAAAAAGTTCTTTATTTTTAGGTTAGCGGACATATTTACCTGATCAAATAGATATGGGTGTTTTTTTTTAAAAAAAATCTCTGTGTCAGTCACTGGAGCATAAAAAATGGTTTGAAAGTAATTCACATTAAATCAAATAAGATTTATTAAGAAAATGATGTACACCGGAAGTTCGGGTTATCTAGTGAATTTCTCGAGTCAAATTTTGTTTGAGGCAGTTAATAACATTATAAGTAATCCACACAACTTTTGTGTTAAAACATATCACAGGAAACCTGTTTCACAGAGTGTGTCCAGTTTTGCTTATTTTTACCACTAATAAATCCTGTGTCCTCCAAGGTAGCCATGGGCGCTAACTCATCCATTTTTGTGTGTGAAGGTAGCTCAGACAGTAGGCTGAACATCTGAAGTAAGCAACAAATAAAATGTTCTTGTTTTGCTGTCAGGGTGGCTCTTTGTTTGCGGGTACACTTACGGACACTTTCCTCGTTTATAAAGGAAGTCAGTGTAGTTAAAATTAAATCGATGGATCACAACGAAATTAATGAAATGATAGCAAATTGTATGCTTAATATGCATACTTTGTTAAGAAAACTGGCAACAAAAATATTTAAACAGAGGAGTATGACATAAGCAATTGTTATGATCATTTCGCGTTCCTTTGCGTTCTGGTAAAATTAGGGTAAGGCAGCAGATTTAGCCACTGTGGCCCCTAAATGCATCACAGCACCATAAAATCAGGTTGGGAGTAACTGTGATACTCTATCCTAACCAGTAAAACCTAAAAACGACCTATCAGTTGGATACAAAATTTCTGAGGGCATCGGAAACAACGTACGTTTCCCAATTCAGCAATTTAAAATTTGGAAAAAAAGCTATTATTCACCTCGAATGTACCGTAAAGGATGCCGACTTTCCTTATTTTCTTGCACTTTAAGCTCACATTATTGAAACGTAACAGGTAAAGAGAAATGAAATGGAATAACTTTAGTAATTTTTTTCTAATTAATTTTGTGTATTTTTACAACTTGGGTGTAGGGATTCAAAATCAACCACTGTGGCACTCGCAATGATTACATAATCACCTAGTCAAGTGTATAATAATTGTGACATCCTGTTGTGATGATGTAAGCCTGATAATTGCCGGCCAGTGCTATACAAAATGTCTGAAGGCATCGAACACATTATTTTTGTGTGGTTTTTTTTTTTGCGATTTCGCAGAAATGACCTTTTACTGGGTGCACAAATACCTTCACTGTGAGCCAGAGATTCAATATTTTGTCATTCTGATTATATTGCAGAGGATGCAGAAGGTGTGCCTTAACATAATATTTCTGATTTGGGCTTCTTGAATGAATTCTGATTTCTCACCCTCAGTGGCATCCGCGAATGGGTTTACCCTTGCGCCATCGGCTATATCTCTGGTGTGTTTCTAAGGATTTTAGGGGAACATGGCTTAAACATCTCAGGACATATTAAAGTACATTTTCAAACCCATCTTATTGAGTACTGGGGGGGGGGGGGGGGGAGGGGGAGGTGCACGGTAGCCAGGACTGGCTTATGGACTAACACTAAACACCACCGTGACTAGGCAGCAGTGCGGAGTTTCCTCCGGAGGGAGTCCCCTACAACCTGACATATGGAGGTAGTCTGGCTGGAACAACCAGCGGGCCTGGGTGAGCACACTGGGGTTAATGAGGATGAGCGGCTTTAGAGGAAGACCTCTGAGATCGACATAAAAGGAAAAGAACTTGGAGCAGCAACGCCCCCCCCCCCCCCCCCCCAAAAAAAAAAAAAAAAAAAAAAAAAAAAAAAAAAAAAAAAAAAGGAAAGAAACAACAACAAAAAAAACCCCACAAAACTTTCGTAATTTCCTTTTTATGTTTGTTTTCTTTCTTTGGAAAATCCACGCGATTAATTGAGGTGCTATATTCGTCATAACCCCTCGGGGCAAGGCGAATGTTATACAGCTGCAAGAGACATGAACCCGGGGGTGGGGGGGGGGTGGGGGGTGGGGGTGGGGGTCTCATGTTACCATGACTTCTTTATGCCTATTTTTGTCTCATTTACGTCTATGTTCGTCACTCGAATCAGGACCAAAGTGCAGTTCTTGATCAATGACCACAAAGCGGTTAGGCCAGTGTTGATTTAACCCATTTAACTCTAAGGCCTGTTTCCCACAGTATAGAGGCGTCACAACTATTTACCAGTTACAGGAAATGGATGGACCATGATAATTCAAGGGAAGAGCCAGATTAGCTTGGCGCCTGACGGCGCCAAGCTAATCTGGCACTACCCTTGAATTGTCACGGTCGATCCGTCTCCAGCTGTAGTGCGTCAATGGGTTAAGCTTGATAATTATGAAGAATAAAATATATTATGAATAAAACGTTCAAGATTAGTAGCAAAGAAATGTTCGATTTCATGCTTGTTGTGGCCTTTCAACAAATTGTCCCATAAATTGGGGTCGAAAAGAAAAGGTTTCTGTCCCTGTTAATTGCCAATTTGCCAAAATATTGTGATGTTGTTTAAAAGCAGTCTTCTCCAGTAGAGCTTTGATAAAATGAGTCGATACATGCGTTCTCACTGTCATCTTACTTTTCTGAATGTTCTGAATGTCGTCTTGACTTTCTGCTCTTTCGACGTTCACACCTGCACGTGAGTAGGGACAAGTAAAAGAAATGTTCTACTGCCCTCGTAACCTCAGTGGAGCTCTCCTAGAAAGGAAGGAAGGAAAATACATACAAGTTGTTCATTTTACAGCAATCAGACTTTTCAATATTTCAGTCAACACTTTTGTCTAATATTAATAATAAAAAAAACAAAAAAAAAACCAACACACACCAAACATTATAAAGGAGATATTAATCTATTAAACTAAAGTAAACTAAACTAAAGTAAACTAAACTAAACTAAACTAAATTATTAAAACCTTATTGCCTGGAGCAAGCCACTTTAACGCAGTAGTCGTTTTTTTTTTTACTTATCTCAAATGCCAATGATTGTAACAGAACCTATTTACACTGTCTTCAAAGCGCCAAACAGGCGTATATTTGTCTAGGCAAGATAAATGGTAAAATAAATAAATTAAATGGTTAACTAAATGCAAACATTTTCCCACCAGACAATAGTGTCACAATGCGTTTATCTAGACACTAATCACGTGCCATAGTTTGCCGAAATGACCAAAAGCACAAAGCCCATTTTTTTGTGTGTCAATAGATTCTCTAAAGTAATAAATACTTTAGTCTGTTCAGTGCCGAGAAAATCTGAACACTACCCAACTGCAAGAGGCATAGATCCTCATGAGCCCCCGCAGTTGCGGTGGCTCATGAGGATCTATGCCTCTTCCTGACACCACTTTGAAAATCTATGTTCCTGGGACAGCTAGGTTTTTTGGTGATAAATTAACCAACATTGCAGAAACGCAGTATGCGTCACCAGGCACTGAACGGACCAGGACTTGCGTGTGTAGTGTGTGTTTTATGTTTTCCGATAGCGAGAGGACTACAGGAGTATTAATGACATGTAATGGGGTTTTTTCTATAATGGTGGAATAAATGTTTCCCCATTCACCACTAGCGTCGAGAAGCCATCGCGGATTCAGCGCAGGATAATTCAGCTTCGTCCCCTTGACGCAGATGGTAGAAATACGACCAGCAAGAGGCATAGATCCTCATGAACCCCCGCAACTGCGGGGGCTTATGAGGATCTATGCTTCTTGCATTCGACTTCTGCTTGCATGTCGCTTCCTCTTGGACGTGGCTCCGTCGTCTTGGTCCGGCACTGAAAGGTGTTTACTTCAGAGAAAGTTCTTAGAATAGCTTTTCTCATTATTTGTATAGATCGATTTATGTGACGGATCGACAAGAGAAGACTATAAAATAGCTACATTGTTACTTTTTGCCTCAAATGAGGCAATGATACATTAATCCATGGAAAGTCGGAGAAGGAAAGAAAAACAGACAACGGAGTGTTAGAATAAATGATAAATGAGCAACCTAAAAAAAGAAAGAAAAATTGTAGAATAAGTGATGAATGAGCAAGCTAAAAGAAAAAATGGCAAAGTGCAGGCCTACGGTGTAAATCTTCTGTGTAAGACATAATAATAATAATAATAATAATAATAATAATAATAATAATAATAATAATAATAATAATAATAATAATAATAATAATATAATAAAATGTAAAAAAAACGAAACTTAGAAGTGAGAACATTTTAACTTGAGTGGGAGTCGTATGTTTCCATATAGCTACGCAACAACGCGGCGATAAGTGACACGGACAAAAAATACTTAGAGGTGAGAAAATTTTAACTCGAGTAGGAATGTATTTCCACATAGCAAAGCAACAAAAAGGCGATAAGTGATACGGAAAAAGAAGAAGAAGAAGAAGAAGAAGAAGAAAAATAAATTGAAAGCCCAGAAAAATCGCTTTGTATGTTTCTATACATAGGTGCGACAGACCGCATCGCGCTCCTATTTAAGTTGTTTAGAATCGTTGCGATTTGCTGTGGCTCACCGAAAGCCACGTTCTCTTCAGAGCGGAATCGTGGGGGAACCGCTCCACGGGGCGATACAATTCTTGTCGCTCCGCTGTCGCGGAGGAACTAATCCTCTTGCTGAAAAACAAAAAAAACCTTTGTATCCAGGTTTCTCTTTGACGACTGGCGATCTTTGAGGTTGAATTATAGAGACGCCACAAAACACTAAAGAAAAAGAAGAAGAAGAAGAAGAAAGAAAAAGAAGAAGAAGATTTAAAGATGATTTCAAAAACACAGTCTGAGTCCATTGGCGGAGAAGATAATGATTCCTTTCCCTTCCACCGTACGTAGATTTTTGGTTATGAAATCTTTGTTCATTCATCTACCAAAATCCGCGACAGTCCATGAAACATGGGTGCGAATTGGTCTCGGCAAGAGGCATAGATCCTCATGAGCCCCCGCAGTCGCGGGGGCTCATGAGGATCTATGTCTCTTGCAGCTGGACCTTGTTCACGTTTTCTCTGCAGTGAAAGGGTTAATCGTCATCCAGCCGCTTCACCTCTTCAGGCTTACACGCGGATGTGATTCACGTGCATTTTCCCACCCCTCCAGCTGCACTTTGAACTTTGAATCACAATGTCCACGGAACTGCTGACCACGACCGAGTCACCCTACGAGCCCTCCACCGCCTCTCTCCTTGCCAACGTCACCGCCCAGAGTCCGGACCAGACAGACGCCCCCATCTTTATGACAGGCGGAGTTCACGGAGACCTCCTGACGGACCTTCAGAGGCAGTACGTGGAGCTGATCCTAGACTGCGGTATCAGGTAAAATACAGCCGAAAACAGCAACATATTAAACCCTTCTCTGCCGAGAAAACAAAATTAATATAACCCAACTACCAGACGTGTAGATCCTCATGAGCCCCCGCTGACAACTCGTTGTAACCATGTACCATTGACGGCTGGGGATCTTCGGCGTTGAACAAACGATGATTAAAAAAAATATTGCGTCCACTGGCAGTGAAGAGATTAGAAACAACAGCAGCACCACCACACCACCGCCACCTTCATTACGACCACCACCACCGCCTCCAACAAAACAACCACAACGACCGTTTTAAGGAAGGCCTACTTGCCATGGACGGCCATAGTGTGAAATAAACTCCACCTGGACTCCACCTAAATAATGCATCTATAGTTGAAGTGGCCTTGCTGCAGCGGCGTCCTTGCTGGAATTGTATGGAAATTTATTTTTGAAGGACAATCTATTTGTAAAATGTCTTCTATTTTCTATTATTTTATTTTACCGTATCTGAAAATGACGTACCTTCTTTAATCCAATCAGGTACGCCATAACCATTGTGGGCGTGTTCACGAACGTGGTGAGTGTCATCGTGCTTGGCGTCCAGGGTCTGAAGGACACGGTCACCATGGCTCTGTTCGCCCTCTCGATGACAGACCTTGCTTACTTGCTGACCGGGCTGTCGGGGCAGGCGTTCTGCTCTCAACTGCGCTCCAATCGTGAGCTGGCTAACAGCATGAGGCAGGAGTTCGTCCCTCAAGGAATTATGCTGGGGATCGCGTTCTCCAGATTGTCCAGCGCCATCACGGCGCTCATTTCTGTAGAGAGGTGTATCTGCGTCACGCTGCCCCTCAAAGTTCAGCGACTCGTCACTTACAGGTTTGTACGATGGTTGGAGGATATAAATTCTACGAACAAGAAGTTCTTATGAACTCTGCAAGATACATAGGTTCTCATGAGCCTCTGCGAACGCAGAGGCTCATGATAATATATGTGTCTTGAAGATGGAATAACATGGTGGCGGTCTCTGCCATGGCATTACGTTTTGCTGGGTCGAAGGGGTTTTACCCCTCCCTTGCCACCGTGTGTACATTTTTGTTTCTGAAATCTTGGTTCATTCAACGACCAAAAGCCAACACGGACCAAGAAACGTGGACGTAAATTGTCCTCAGCAAGAGGCATAGAACCTCATGAGCCCCCGCAGTCGGGGAGGGGGCTCATGAGGCTCTATGTCTCTTGCAGTTTGATTGTGTTCACTTTTTCTCGGCAGTAAAGGGGTTAAACATTCGAGACGTGCTGTATCCAGATACTCGGCTTTAAGCAGCGTTTTTGGGTGCGGCACGTCCCGAAGGAGTTAACAAGTCTGGAATCCCTTTTTACGAAGTTTGGCTTTGGCATCTGACGAATCCGTATACTGTCCGTGGGAGACAGGGGTACCATAATATTTCAAGGGTGGTATCTTTGAACTATCATAGTTCATTCATTTTAGACTGCGCATATAACTGCGGAGGCGGCGCGATAGTCGTCACGACAAAATAAGTAGCTGAGCGGCAGGAAAAATCAATCAAACAAACAAATAAACAAACAAACAAACAACAACCCCCCCCCCCCCCTTCACATTTTTAATATGTCGGCGCGACAGGCGGAACAGCGCATTTACTTAAAGCTGAAAGCCACGCCCTCTTCACTGCGAAATCGCCGTTTTCCATTGGGCGGATACGTTTTTGTCGCGTCGCCTAGCTGCAGCTGCGCTTAGGCCAGCAGCCGAGTCGGGCATATTCGGCGTCGTGAGGACATCCAAAATAAACAAATAGAAAAATCAGTAGATATTATGGATGTCGTGCAGTCTCAAACAAGACACCTGTATACTATATATTTTAAACATATTTTTGTTATCGTCATTGATTTCACGCCGTACGGAAACACATCTTTCCACTGTAGTAAATATATCAAGAGTGAATCATTCAATAATGTACATTTGTATTTGTTTTTTCTTAATCGTTGTCAGTTTTTCTCTTTTAATTATCATTTCGGGGATGTTCGTTAGCAGCCCCCTTAACTACATGTTTTCGAGAAAGCGAGAAAACTGATTACATTTTGACCAACATTAACACGAGGCTTTCTGCGCGAGGCGGTTATGCGCCTTTCCTGTTGAGCTTTCGTCAAAAACTGGAAAGTAATCTAAGAGGCAGCCTCTAACATGATTTGATGTCACTAACAAGAAATGTCACTAACAAAAAATGTCACTAACAAAGTTATCAAGTTACCAAGCATTTGTTTGTTTGTTATATGTGTATGTGTTAGTTTCTATTTTAGTTACTTGTTTGGTTGGTTGGTTATTTGCTTTGGTGGTTGCTTGTTGTATTGAGTCATTCCTTCATTCCTTTATTGGTTGGTTGGTTGGATCATTGAATGATTGATTCATTGATTCAATGTCTTTTCTGTTTATTTGCACAACACACACATACACACAAAACACAACCAAAGTTACAAATTGCAGAATTACAGAGCTAATACAATATAATACGCATAACCTTCGACCCTAAGAAGAAAGCACATATTTATTTATAATCTACAATATGCGGAGTAATCTATGAGAGGAGAGAGAGAGAGAAAGAGAGAGAGAGAGAGAGAGAGAGAGAGAGAGAGAGAGAGAGAGAGAGAGAGAGTTAGAGAGAGAGAGAGAGAGAGAGAGAGAGAGAGAGAGAGAGAGAGAGAGAGAGAGAGAGAGAGAGAGAGAGAGAGAGAGAGAGAGAGAGAGAGAGAGAGAGAGAGAGAGAGAAATGAAATGAAATGAAACTTTATTTTCCAAGGATAAAAGAATAGGTGCGCAGACCTGTTTTCATTCTTGTCCTTGCTACACACTACAAAACAAAATAACGTACACACACACACACGCGCGCCGGTGTGCAATTGCCGCGTGCACAGGCTTGTGCCAGATTAGCTTGTAGCCTACAGGCGCCAAGCCAAGCCTGCACAACCCTCCACACACAGAGAGAGAGAGAGAGAGAGAGAGAGAGAGAGAGATTGAGAGATATATAGAGATGAGAGAGAGAATCAATTAATCAACGAATAGAGAGAGAGAGAGCGAGAGAGAGAGAGAGAGAGAGAGAGAGAGAGAGAGAGAGAGAGAGAGAGAGAGAGAGAGAGAGAGAGAGAGAGAGAGAGAGAGAGAGAGAGAGATTGAGTATATAGAGATAGAGATGAGAGAGAGAATCAATTAATCAACGAATCTTTATTTTACAACGGTGAAGATATAAACACAGTCAGTGATTAGATTCATTTTTTTTTTTGGGTGTCTTCTCTACCTGCAGATGCACCTTAATCACAATCATCGTTATTGTCGTCATTCTCTGCTCCCTCTTCGTCCCCGTGTTGATGATACTGGAGGTACAGTACTTTGATACCGGACACAACACCACAGTGGCGTTTGCTTTACCCACGCCTTTCTTGATCAATAACATCACCTTCATGTCTGTCTTCGTCGACACTATACTAAGTGAGTATTAACCGGTTCACAGCCCAGAACAAAATGGGACATCACCCAACTGTAAGATGTATAGATCCTCATGAGCCCTCGCGATTGCGGGGGCTCATGAGGACCTAGGCCTTTTGCTGAGACCAATTTGAATCCATTCCCTTTAGACGGTCGTGGTGTTTGGTCGTTGAATATATAAAGATTTCAGCAACAAAATATGCGTGCAGTGGCAGGGACGGGATTATATGCCTTCCTAATGCCACATAAGGTCACTTCCAGGTGCGCAGAAGCCATCAGATCGATGTCGGCCTTACGACCTTTTGCGCATTGGGTTCCAATGTATTTTCGTTTACCACGTACGCACATTTTGGCACATTCCCTCCAGGTGCGGGGACTCATGAAGACCTATGCCTCTTACTGCCTCTGATCTGTAATGCTTCCGTGTCACTTTGTCGGCTGGGGTTGTTTTGCGTTGCACTGACAATGATTTCAGAACTACAACCTGTGGCGGTTTAGGGGTAAAGCCTGTAACTAATAAACTGGTTTTGCGCCAGTCTGTGATTATGAATCCAAAATCACACTTCAGCACTCATTTACGCAGAACCGAAGGCGGTAAGTATGCGGATGGGTGGGCAAAGTAAGCAAAGGCCTTCGTACCCACGACGGCCACAGTGGGCCCGCGCACGGTCGTGCGCGGGCCCACTGCGGCCGTCGTGGGCCCAAATACGTTTAATATACGGGCCATATACGGGGCGTGTGCGGGCAGGTGTACTGTGGCTTGCCGAACACGCTCGGTTGGTGCTCGGGAGTCCAACAGATCTCGCATCTCAGCCGCATGTGGGCCGCTCGAGAACCTAGTTGCGTTCTCTGGTGCGGACTGCGTGGGGCCGTCCACTGGGGTCCGCAAATGGGGCTTGCTACATGGGGTGATGAAATGCGACGTGATGTGATGTGATGTTTTCCCTGACAGGCGTGGCCATCCCTGTCTCACTATTGGCTGTGGTGGTGGCGTCCACAACTCTCACTGTTTTACAATTAAAGTTGTCGTCAAGATGGAGGAAGGCGTCATCATCGTCATCGTCAACAACGTCAAAAAATCAATCGGTGAGTGGTGCGCTGGTTTCAAATATGTTGCCGTACAACTCGCATGCTTTTTCTCCACCCTGTTTGTTACGAATCGTGTGCTGGTAGAGGTTGTACGGTCTCTGCCGCACTTCTGAGCTGACTGACATTTTGTCGCAATGCCACAAATAATGATCGGCCATTTAAACATGTGTTACAAAGGCTGTCTCAATTCAACGTGTGTGGATAGAGGTTGTTCAGTCTCCGCCGCACTTTCGACTGACATGTTCGTCGCAAATGCCACGTGCGTACATAAAATGATCGGCCACTTAGGAGAAGTAAACAATAAGCGACCCAAATGTGGCACCGCACCACTTCGAATAAAAAAGAACAAGTCGATTCTGAGACTGAAACCATATTATAAAGTTGTACTATAAATAATTGAAATCATGCCTGACCTTACGCTACACAAAATAAATCGAGAATGCTCAGTTCGACAGATAAAATGCGAGCGTAATGCGAGCGTACGCTCGCATTTTATCAATCGAAATGAGCAGTCTCGACTTATTTTGCATAACGAGACGCCAGGTGTAATTTAGCCAGGGGCAAGGCAAACCGGGGCAAGGGTAACGCTACCCATCTGCAAGAGACATAAACCCTCATAAGCCCCTGCTGTCGCGGGGGCTTATGACGGTTTACGTTTCTTGTCAGTCCTGTGCCTCTTGTTAGTCCCATGCTGTTTATGCCCATTTTGGGGGGGCAGGCCCATTTCATTTGTGTTCTTTCGCAAAAATCCGTGATCACCGGCAGCGATTTGGTTAACCTCTATTTATTTAGTCCTAAACCTCCAGAGGCTAGAAATCACTGTTGAAAAAAAGGTAGCACAAATATACACTTGGTAGAGTCATGCCTGCGTTGATTTAGATTGGGTAGATTTTCGCTGGATTTCTTCACACTGGGTAGATTTACGCCGAAGCATAGCAAAATTGACCCCTTCAGCCCTAGAAGTGGTTAGTAAGGGAGAGAATGAGTCAATGACGAGAGTTGTTCTACCTACCTCCTAGCCTAACTACTGTCTCCCTTTTACAAAAATCTACGTAATGACTTTTCCCTGTGAACGGAAAAGTTGTTAGGTCCATTTTGGTAAAAGCTAGATTTTCACTGTTTACAAAGACAATCTTGCTATTCACAAATATTGACTTACTTTCTTTGGTCTCTATCTTGGTTCCAAGTCTAGTCCTAAACAAACAAACAAACAAACAAACAAATCCCACACAGGAACAATTCAAATCGCCAGAAGTCACTCACAAACCAGGTAGGTGAGGCTAGCGCTGGCAGAATTGTATCAGTACAGACCAAGGGGAATCACTCAGCGCCGGACAGACAAACAGTCAGATCCCAGGGGATCTGACTGTTTGTCTGTCCGGCGCTGAGTGATTCCCCTTGGTCTGTACTGCCAGAAGTCACGTCCTTTCCCTCGAAAGCAAGAAATATTTCATGGAATATTTTCAACAGAACGAAATCGACGAGAAGACAGCGCGTCTGACCAGGATGATGGTGGCCATTGCCTGTGTCTATATCGTCTGTATCATTCCTGGAACCGTGGCTACCATAGTGCGTCTCTTCATTCCGGAGTTTAACTTGAACCGCAAGTAAGTGCTAGCAAGGTTTGTTTCTCAATCATTAATTATATTAATTCATTCAATCATTCAATTACGAATGAATGAATGAATTCATTAGTTCTCTCCCTCATGCAGTTTGTGCACGATTACTTGTTTGCTGATCTTCGCTTTTGAGCCTTACGGCTTAAAGCGGTAAGGCAGAAAATCACAGATCAGTCCACATGCCCACATATTGCTTGAAGTTTGATTTTTAATCCTACCCCTTGTCACTCTCTATAGATATTTACTTTTACATGTTCTGGTGACGTTAGGTAGCTCTCTCTCCCGCTCTCTCTCTCTCTCTCTCTCTCTCTCTCTCTCTCTCTCTCTCTCTCTCTCTCTCTCTCTCTCAGTCTCTCTCTCTTTCTCGTCTCCTCGGGGTAATTGTTGATGAACAACTGTGCTGGTTGCCCCATCTAACACAACTAGGGAAAACAATATCAAAGAATCTATTTTTACTGTCAAGATTAAAATATATCATTTATACTAAGACACGTAAACTATTTTTCAACTCCTTCATAAAACCTCACATTGACTACGCATCTACTGTTTGGGACGGCTGTAGTGAGGCTAACCTTAAGAGGATTAATTCTCTATACATGCGCGCAGTTAAACTGATCCTCCCAATCCCCTCTCTAACTTTGGAGGAAAAGCTTCAAGCAACAGGGCTCCTTCCTTTACATCAACACCTTACGTTAAATAAGTGCGTACTTATGCACAAAGCACTGAACGGAAACGCCTCCCTCTACCTGGCTAAGCTTTTCACTGAGAGCGAAATGGTTTACAGCACTTCGAGGAACAGTCTCGCCATTGAAAGGCCCCGAACTGACTTGTTTAAATCCAGCTTTTTGTACGCGGGTGCCTATTTATGGAACTCTCATACTCACAAACCAGATAGGTGAGGCTAGCGCTGGCAGAATTGTACAACAAACCAAGGGGAATTACTCAGCGCTGGACAACGGTTAGATCTAATTGTCCAGCGCTGAGTAATTCCCCTTGGTTTGTGTATTTATGGAACTGACTTTCCTCCACATATACGGCAAACGAGACATCTTCCATTGTTTAGGACGAAAGCTTTTAAATACATCTCAGAACAAAGAAACGTAGATAATGTGTCCAAAAGAGCCATGTCAATGATTTCCTTTTTAACGCATTGTTATGGTCCTCCGTTTTGCACTTGTTAGTTTTAATATATTTCTCGTTACTGTAGTGTTTTGCCTGTTCACTATATTCCTACACAAGAGTAGCTGTATCATAAGCGCGCAGTCGCTCGCACCCCCCAACCCCCTCCTTCCCGCAGACCCTGTCAAATTGATGCGTATGTGTGTGTGTGTGTGTGTGCGTGCGTGCGTGCGAGAGTGCGTGCGTGTGTGCGTGCGCGAATGTAACATTGTGAACTTATATCGGAATATAACACAAGTGAACTGTGGGTGTAGCCGCTTGTTTGTGCTGTTAACATGCTGTTTCAATGTTGTTTTTAATGTTGTAGTTTCGCAAGGACAAACACGAAAAGAGGCCTGTGCGCCTATTGTTTCTATCCTTGAGAAATAAAATAGCATTCATTCATTCATTCATTCATTCATTCATTCATTCATTCATTCATTCATTCATTCATTCTATTCCATTCATTCATTCTCTCTCTCGCTCTCTTTGGTTTCAGGTGGCTTGCTTTATTAGTAAATAGTCAAAGTAAAGCATTCATGTAGACATTTAACTCATTCAGCCCCGACACAGCACAGCAAGACGTGGATCGAGCATGATAGTTCAAGGATGGTGTCAGAATAGCTTGGCGCCTATCGGCGCCAAGCTATTCTGGCACCACCCTTGAACTATCATGCTCGATCTGTCTCTAGAATTGTAATGCAGTCTTTCAGAGGGCAACTTCCGAATTTCGTGATTTCGGTCCTGGGGTAGAATGTGTCTTAACACATTGAATTCAGTGAAATCGTCGCTTATTTATGGCGATGTAAGACATACATAGCTGTTTGATTGTTTCTGATTGCATAGCACACGCACGCACGCACGCACGCACGCACACACACAAACAAAAATCAGTGGTTCAGTTTCCTGAAGCTTAAGTTTACTACACTCAACAATAAGCGGGAAGAACAAAATAGACCGAAGATTGTTTTTGTATGACTCTTAATATACTTCATTGTACTGTATGTTTTGACAGATATCACAACACGTTTGCCGTTGTGTATGCCGTGGATTTTACCCTGCAGACGGCCAACGCCTCTGACAACTTCTTTGTGTATATCATCATGAGCTCCAGGTGACGTAATGTAGACTTCAGTAATACAGTAAGATTCGGACGTAACAAAGTCCTAGCGGAGATATTTTTTCTTGTTTCATCTGAAGTTTGTTATTAGCGAAGTGATTTGATTATACGTGGAAATTAGGCTAGGCGACCATGACAATTCAGATATAGTACGTGATGAGCTCATTGGTGCCTTTCTACCTAGATTTCAAAACTGTTGGGTTTAAGCTTTTTATTTATGTGAATTTCCAATAATAGTCACTGAATTTGTGTTGCCTGCAAATACGCCTACGACTGACCGTAACTGACAACGTTTTCCGTACATACGCATACACATACCAAAAGAAATCACTGAGCGCTGTAAAAAAACCCGAACAGTTAGCTATGACAAGGGGATCTAACTGTTAGTTTGTCGAGCCCTTGGTATGTATGTGTACGTGTACTCATTGAAAACGTTGCCAGTTCAGTAGTTTCCAGGAAGCAAAAGACCTTCGAGCCGACGTCCACTCGCGCACAGTCTTGCGCGGTGGGACGGCGGACGATGTCGGCCCGATGACCTTTTGCTTACTGGCTCGCAGAGAGATAATATAGCGCTGAGTGATAATCCTGGCGATGTGTTCTGCATCTGCCCGCGCTTAACTGCTTCAAGAAGCACCGCATCAATAGCTGCGGAAGTATCGTACGACACTTTCGCAGCTATTGATGCAATGATGCAAGAGTTAATCGCCCGTTTTCAACCTTTTTTCCCCCTCAGGTTTCGCCAAGTGTTTATCTCCATAATACGTCGGCTGTGCGGTGGGAGAAGCTGTTTAGTGAACAGAGTTCCCGTTGGCGAGAATGGAGCGAATTCCGCCACCGGTCAGACTGACCTCACAGTCACTTCGGTCGCCGAACTCCAACACAGAACGGTGTCATAGGAAGGCTTTCAGAGGCGGTATAACTAAGGCACGCCAGGGAGGTGGAGAGAGAGAGAGAGAGAGAGAGAGAGAGAGAGAGAGAGAGAGAGAGAGAGAGAGAGAGAGAGAGAGAGAGAGAGAGAGAGAGAGATGAAGTGAAACTTTATTACTAAAGGATAAATGATTAGGTACATAGACCTGTTTTCAATCTTGTCCTTGCACACACACACACACACACACACACACACACACACACACACACACACACACACACACACACACACACCATCTCACACACACACACACACACACACACACACACACACACACACACACACACACACACACACACACACACAGTTGTGACCGAGCCGAGGGGATGTGATGATGTGCAGTTGGTGTGGGTGTATTTGACAAAAGGGAGCTAACTCCTGTCCATGGTTCTGATTCTTTTATTTCATTACCAACAAAAAAGCAACACCTGAAAAATAAAAATAAAAGGATATAAGTAAACAA
Organism: Semisulcospira habei; assembly: GCA_036245525.1. Classification (NCBI taxonomy): domain Eukaryota; kingdom Metazoa; phylum Mollusca; class Gastropoda; family Semisulcospiridae; genus Semisulcospira; species Semisulcospira habei. The sequence continues at coordinate 122,538,103 of BTPG01000007.1, read as the reverse complement.
TGTTACAGAATATGAAACTAAGGAAACGGGAAATGTCATGCACCAATAGCAAACCAATAACTAATCAAACGAACTATTCCAAAGTTGTAAAAAAAAAAAAGTTAAAAAGTTGGTGTGTAAGGGGCTCTGGATAGAGGTAGCACCTTTGCTGTTCGGCAGCTGCGTCCTACATAGGACGGACGGGCATCACTGGTCCTCATCCATCTCCTTAATCTCTCACGTGCTGGCTCCAAGCGCCACACCCTGGCAAACCACCTCAGCTGGTGGGCTAAACCACGTGAGGGGGTGGTGTTCACATTGCACCACTAGGCGGATGAGCTGTTTCTGACAGCCAACGGCTAGAGGACGGAGGAGATCAGGTTGGATCCAACGGCCAAATGTGGGGGAGTAAACCCTTCAAATCAGGAGTGGAGCCCCGAAGGCAGACAGCTGCCTGTATTCACGCACTGTTCTGGCAGCTCCTGCAGCCAAACTGGTGCCAAACGTACTGCTTTGCATTCCTTTGGATACATCAGCGAGGCCGAGAGGGGGATCTTGACGACTGGGCACCCCAGGATCTCCATACACTTCGCCCAGGCTTGCGCCCTGGAGAGGTCACTCCAGTGACTGACCCAGCAAGCGCATATACTCCATTGTCTTCCGAGACAGGATGCAAAAAAAAAAAAAAAAAATAAAATAAAAAAAAAAAAATAAAATAAAACCACGAAATTGCTACTCAAAGACTAAATACTAAAATACACAAATTAGGAGGCCAATAAACTCAATATAGTCTTACAGAAGCGAGCCACTATGATTTGAAATCACAGAGGTACGCTACCGTAAATACGGCCACAAACAAATATATAACTAATGACTGCACCAGCGGTAGCATGACAGATGCGCTCCAATAGGCATAGAGATCCTAAAAGTGGGCACCTGCATGCAACAAATATAGCTGCCACGTTCCCGTAGGATTCAGAATCCTAGGGGCGCGCAACTGCGTAGGACAGAATTGAGTCACTCCTGATTCTAAACCACCAAATCATAACCAATGAATTATCATTAATATAACTAGTAACTATTACCCGTGTTATCAGCCACGTTCCCGTAGGATCGAGGATCCTAGGGGTTCGCAGCTGAGTACGGTGTGATTATGGTTGCAGAAGCGTTCCCGTATGATCAGGGATCATAGGGGCGCGCACCTGCATCTTTGGTAAAACATTTTCACACGCTGCTGTACGACTAACACAAAATATGAATAAATGAAATCAATAAGTAACTATGTAATTGCATGGCTAAATGGCAAGCAACTAATGCATGGCAATGCATAACAAACATGACGAATAGTAGTAACGTCAATGAGTAGCACAGGTAGGGAGTACTAGCGAAGCGATAGACAAAGGAGAGAGAAGACAGAGCATAGAGTCAAAATAGCAAGGGAGCACAACATAATGGATATCAAAGTAACTAACATAATTTAACAAAGCGATGCTGATACCTCAAGATTGTCAACCTCGAATAACTATATTCTCCTTAAATCAGAATTAAATTCAAGTTCTGACGCAAGTACTACAAACTGCCGTGATCCCAACAATCACACTGTAATGACTTAAAATTCAAATCTAAACGTACACTCGATCATGGCGGTGACGCTATCGCCACGCCACGACCGGTCATGGTACTATTTCCAATGAAGGGATCTTTAAAGACTAGGTAAACTACACAAACTCTCAATCGTTCCCACAAGACAGTAATAATGATCGAGCCAAAACTACATTCTCCAACTTCGAGCACTGACATTACAAATGGGAACAAAAGAGAAACCACCACAAAGTTATAATGTAAATCGCAACATTGTCAAAAGCGGAAACACATTATCCAAAACTGGCTTCCTAACATGCCAGGTCTGACAATAATGAAGATCAAACATCAAGAAAATCATCACTAGCAAAAACACACAATGAATATGTACACAAAATAATCACTACTTACAGGGCACTCGACCCGCAGTCCAGTTTTCAGAAACACAATCAAATACTTGACGTAAAGCCGGCCCGCTACTAGCTACACGCACTAATAATGGTACGCAAATAGTCGTCTGCTAAAAGTCGGCCGGATGCTCGGCTTTAAATAGGCATAACGCGGGCTGCAGAGAGAGCAACCCCCTCGCGTAGGCGAAACGGCTCGGCTAGACGAAGAAATTAGCAAAAACTGTGCTAGTTCGTAACTGAATAAACTTTAATAACTAGCGAACTATACATTCAATACTAATAAATCTTAGCATTTCCGAAAGGGAATGTAAAGGGCTTTTCAATGAATTAAATTAGAAAAAGCTTAGCAATAAACTGAATTTAATATGATTTTTTAATGACTGTCACACAAGCAAAGTGAAACGCGAAAAAGCATGAAAAACGTAAATCTAACTAAGACAGCTTACAGATCGTACAAAACCAAATAGATATTCTAAAAGCAGGAACTGTGCTGAATCTAATGACTGTCGAAACAGCTTTCTACGTTTAATAGAACGGGAGCTATGAGGCTTCAAAAATAAACAAAAGACACAAGTTACAAAACCATTACTAACAGAAGACTCGCCGCGACACGCAAGTGGTGCCGTCACGGCTAGCGGCTGAACGGGGGAACCTCAGACGTGGACTAAAAAAATAACTACATGGGGACAGAGGCTTATGGCGCTCTGTTACAACACACACACACTCACACACACGAGCGCTCTGAATAAGCTTAATTGCATGTCAAAGAACACCTTTTTTTTATTAGATCTTTGACACGCAAGTCCAGTCAGTTTTATTGTGCGCGTCTGAAGTCTGGGGGCTACAGGGTTTTGAAAATTTTGAGAGAGTACACACTTTTGCTTGCAAACGATTTATGAATGTCCATTTGAAAACTTCAAACAAGTTTATCTATGGTGAAACAGATTGATTCCCATTATACGTAAACAGCTATTTTCGTTTTATGGTGTACTGGTTGAAGCTGCTGAGAATGGAGACTGGTAGATTACCAAAGCAGGGATACAATATGCTGCTCAGTATGAATGAGCGTGGTAAACAGTGTTGGGTTTCTAGAGTAAAGAAAACTCTGTACGAATGTGGCTTTGGGTATGTCTGGGATCAACAAGGAGTTGGTTGTAAAAAAACACTTTTGTCTGCTTTTAAGCAAAGATGTATTGATATGTTCATGCAGGACTGGTCTTCTTCAGTGTCTAACAGTGACACCTATACAATGTGCAGATCTTACAAGCTAAGTGTGGAAGCTGAAAAGTACTCTGATTTTGTCACTATTAAGCGTTTCAGAGACAGCTTCGCCTTGGATTGTTACCCATCAATGGGAGTGCCTTTAGAAACGTCAATGCTCGGGACTCACACAAGCAGTGCTGTTACTGTGAGGACCTTGTAGAAGACGAGAGACACATGATTTTTGACTGCCAGTTGTATACAGCCATTCGGAACAAGTACATTAAAAAAAATTATGAGTATCTCCGTGGTTTTCATTCATTTGAATATCTTATGTGTTGCAACGACAAAGCTGCAACCTCAAAACTTGAAATCTTTGTATGCAATGCAATGCAATGAGGATAAGAGGAGAATATCTAGAGCATAATTATGGCAGATGTAACCGAGGCAGATTTGTAACATTCTTGAAAAGCGCGTGATGATATCTTTTGCAAAGCTTATAATTATGTAATCAGCGTGTGTTACTGAACATTTTACATGCTTACGGTTCACCTCATGTTGAAGGGGCCCACAACAATAAACGATTTGACTTTGACTTTGACTTTGACTTTGACACACACACACACACACACACACACACACACACACACACACACACACACACACACACACACACACACACACACACGCGCACGCACGCACATACGCACTACACACGCACGCACGCAAGCACTCACGCAGACACACACACACACACAATGCCTGGCGAGAAAAAAAAGTAGTTAACCCCATCCAAGTCTCCAGGGCAGGCCCGGGTGGGGAAAAGTACAAAGTAATAATACATTTACAAGAAAAAAATGTAAACAGAAATCAATGTTTATACATATGTGCATCGGGTATTTACACGAAATTACATGGTTAAAAAAATGGGAGGGAGAGAGAGAGAGAGAGAGAGAGAGAGAGAGAGAGAGAGAGAGAGAGAGAGAGAGAGAGAGAGAGAGAGAGAGAGAGAGAGAGAGAGAGCAGTGCGTGTACTCAGGTTGGTAGTCGATGGCAGCGAACAGGTTAATTGACCCCTTCCTTGCCACTGGACGCATCTTGTTGTTTTTGTTTCTTCAGATCTTTGTTTCTTAGTAAAGCAAAAACCACGACCGTCCAAGGAACATACATACGAATTGGTTTCAGCAAGAGGCATAGATCCTCATGAGCCCCCGCAATTGCGGGAGCTCATGAGGATCTATGCCTCTTGCAGTTAGATCGTGTTCACTTTTTTCTTGGTTGTGAATGGGTTAATTCACCAGTTTATCTTGAAAAACAAGTAATTTTGGAAAGAAAATGGGAGAGTGCCAGTGCTAATATTTTAGGAAGGTCATACAAAGTAAAGTAGATAATAGCACTGTCAGGGGAGAGAAGTGTGCATGATCGACCAGTGATTTTGAAATCTCAGTTGTCAATACAACCGAAAATTTCAAGGACCCAAAGTGTCAGATTGTCAGATTGTGGTTAGACAGGATTTCTTAGACAGGATATACAGTTTTATAAATACATATGGATTTAGTTAATCTGTTTTCATTGCGGCTCACTTGGCGGTTTTTGGTGTCAGAATATGCTTATTATGCGATACATTTATTTTAGTTAGATGTGTGTGCATATTCAGTAAAGTGACTGCTATACACATGTGTGGTTTGGTATTTTAGAGTTTGCTTGATTGTGATGTATGTATGTTTTGTGTGTTCATCTTAATATGGACGCTCGTCAGTTATTCCACAAAAATTCCTAATGTTTATGCATATGGCAATAAAGTGTATTTTATCTTATCTTTATCTTTGTGTTTGAAAACTGGTGGGTTCGAACCCGGACTCTCTTGTGAACAGTCTTTAAAATCACGTTCGTGGTGGCAAAAGACATTGATTATTGCCAAATGTGTAACTTTTTTTGGTGCTTATTTTTGTTACCGTTGTATGTTAGTTCGGGGTTTAACGTCCACGGCACCGAAGTGATAATGGACGGCCCTGACGGGCGGGTTATGGGGGACAGGGAAATCTTTTACCTAGGAGTACGACCTGAACACTGATCAACTCAGGCGCACTCCAACTGTGCCACTTTGATTTACCAGGACCTTTCAACGCACATGCTATTGAACAAGCCCGTCTTTTCCCCCTAGATTGCGAGTCCAGCTACCGGGGCCGGGACGGAGATTCGAACCCACGACCCGGCGATTCTCTTCGCTCTCCTGCTCCGACGCTTAACCGCCTGAGCTATATACTAATGGTCAAAACTTAAGGGCCACTTTTTCTCGCAGGCGCACCGACAACACCACACAAATAATGTAACAATACTTGGAGTCAGTACTTTAATAATTTATTCAGTAACAATTTCATTTAAGTTTTGAGTAAATCAAGCAATTGTAACAACAGCAGTACGTTAGAATGTTCACCCACCCCACATTTGAAAAGTCACACAAGACTGGTCCAGTCTATAGCGAGTGTACCCACCGTTTGCAGCTAAGCATTCAATGCAGCGTTGACGCATGGAGTTAACCAGGGTTCGGAGAAGATTTTGTGGGATCTCTTCCCACTCTTGATGCAGGAACTGAGTCAGCTGGGTGACGCCTTGAGGTGGGGGGTGGGGGTGGGGATGGTGGTTGTTGACTACACGTTGCCCCAGCACGTCCCAGAGGTGCTCGATGGGAGCCAGATCAGGTGAACGAGCTGGCCACTCCATCCTCATGATGCCCGTTGCTCAAGGTACTCATCCACCATACGGGCGCGATAAAGTCGAGCGTTGTCATCCTGCAGAACAGCATTGTCGCCTATGGCTTGGAGAGCTGGCTGGATGAGGGGTTGCACAATCTCGTCCCGATAGCTCCGTCCAGGCCAGTCAGGGTGCCTCGGATGACGTGGAGGGGGTCCTGCCTTCTCTGCTGAAGCCTGCCCAGACCATGACTGAGCCTCCTCCGTAGAGATCCATCTCTTGGTCGCATCCATCCGTGAATCGCTCGCCCTGGCGTCTCCCGACCCTCACCCTGCCGTCGTTGAAGGACACAGTGAACCGTGACTCATCAGTAAACAGAACCTGAGTCCACTGGAGTCTGTTCCACTTCACATGTCGACGACACCAGGCAACCCGGGCTCTGCGATGAGCTGGAGTGAGGGGTATTCTCACTGCTGCTCTGCATGAAGCCAGACCAATTTCGCGCAGACGTCGACAGACTGTGCTTCTACTGAGGTTAACGTTTGCAGCTTGCATCAGTTGACATCGCAGTGTTTGACTTGACAGTTCGGTCGCGCAGAACCGCCACACAGAGGTATCTGTCATCCCTTCTGCTGGTGCAGCGCGGGCGTTCTGAGCAGGGTCGTCGTTCTGCCCTTCCAGTTTCTTGGAATCGTGCCAGCAGCCTTTGGATCACTGAATGGGACACCCCAAAACGTCTCACAACTTCTCGTCGGGAAATTCCATCCTGCAGCCATGCTAGCTCCCGGCTTTGATCTACTGGCGTCAGGCTTCGTCGTCGTGGCATGGTTAGGAAAGTGACAGTTATGCCCCTAGTGTACCGGTATTTGTAGCGAAACAGAAGTGCTAAGTGTTCACAACTGACCCCGTTAGCACGTGCATCACGACTTTACCGAGTTTTTCCAGCTGCCTGCCTTTCGTACGCTTGCCAATATCGCACAGCTTTTAAAAAAAAAAACTGACGATGTTTCACGTGCATTTGACACGTTCTTGGAAATTGATGAATTGTTGGCTATTGTTCCCTATACAGTGGACTGTCTACGTACACTTTTAAACCCTTTTGGATCGAAAGAACACTGTATTTTATTAGCGTACTTGCGACGATAAACATGACACAAAAAGTGGGGTGGCCCTTACGTTTTGAACATAAGTATATTTTGGACTCTTGAACCGTTGTATTGATATTTCTCGTTGATGTTGTAAAGTTATAGGACAAAGAGCATGCACGTTGGCTTGTGTAGGAGTCAGACAATTGATACAAATTAATCGTTCACTTAATGGAACAATCAACCAATAAATAAACTACCCAAAGCGTCATCCTCAGAACAGCATTGTCGCCTATGGCATGGAGAGCTGGCTGGATGAGGGGTTGCACAATCTCGTCCCGCACGTGCGCGGAACAACAGCGGCCGACGTCGGCCCGATGCCCTTTTGCGCTTTGGGCAGCCATTGAGCGTCCATCAACAAAGCACACACACACACACACACACACACACACACACACACACACACACACACACACACACACACACACACACACACACACACACACACAAACAAACACACTTACATTCATACACACACAAGCACACAAATAAATATGGCCTATACACAAGGGAGTGAGTACAGTTTTCCCGTATTTATTTCATGTGTGTTCATCTTTAACTCATTCAGCCCTGACACACTACAGCAGGAGATGAATCGACCATGATAATTCAAGGGTAGTGCCAGATTAGCTTTTTTTTTTTGTGTGTGTGCAGTGTCTGAAAAAACCCGTTGCGCATTCCGATGTCAAACAGCCTATCCAGAGACTGAAACTCCCACTGTCATTCCGTGAAACTCCTCTGCCATTTCTTCCGTTTATACGGGCAGGTAATACCAAGAGAGTATTGGTAATACTTCGCGCCACGAAACTCCCTCTGTCATTCCCGAAATTCCTTAGCGCACTTTGCGGGAGTATGGGGGGTGGGAGATGGTTCCTGACACCCCCCCCCCCCAGCCCCCCTCAAATTTTACTAAAGCTAAAGTTCACTACGATCAACAATAGGAAACAACATTACTGGTACTCACAAACCAGATAGGTGAGGCTAGCGCTGGTAGAACAGTACACATACCAAGGGGGATTACTCAGCTCTGGACATACACACAGGGGTTAGATCCCCTGCACCCTCCTATCATGCACCCAATCGCCAGCCCACAGTAAAATACACAGGTAAAGTACAAGACGTTCATATACATCCTTATTACTGGTAGAAATAGATTTTAAAAACAAAAGTTTAACTTTTCTTATGTTCTGATCTAACCTAATCCATTCATCTCATATCAGTGATAAACTCAGTCCTCAGTTGGCGATAACAGCAAGCAAACGGTCATCATGCAGACGTCGCGCCGCTGTCGGCCTGCGCACGAATATGCGCGAGCCGACAGGGTCCGACGTAAGTCTGATGTCTTTTTGCGCACTGGGCTGTTCTCTGTCGTTCGCCGCGAAAGTAATCACCCAATGAGGTGACGATACTCGGGCCAGTTGGCAAAGTACAGCGTACGTGAACCCGACGACATTATGTTCCTCGCTATGAAATCGGTCAGTTAGCGGTTAGTTTGGGGTTTAACTCATTCTGCCCGCGACAAACCACAGCAAGATATGGCTCGACCATGATAGTTCAAGGGTTGTGGCAGAATAGCTTGGCGTCTATGGTCGCCAAGTTATTCTGCCAACACCCTTAAACCATAGGCGCCAAGCTATTCTGCCACCACCCTTAAACTATCATGGTCGATCTGTCTCCTCAATTGTAATGCAGTCCTCAGAGGATATCTCCAAAATGTGGGTATTTCGTACTTGGGGCACAATGAGTTGACGTATACAGCATTAGAGTGATACTGGACCGCCATAACGGGTGGGTTATGGGAACAGGGACAGCTATAAAATACAAACTGAACACTGATGAATTCAGGCGTACTGCAACTGTGCCACTTCGATTTACCAGGAAATTTCATGCTATATTGAGCAAGCTTGTCATTTTGGCCATCCCAACCACCTAGAAGACTCGGGACCAGAGAGATCAGGCGTTACGTGGTAGTCGCGGTCGTAGTATGATGCAGTCACACTAGACACACTCACGTAGGGTTCTTGTAAAGAAACCTCATTCAGTTGCAACTCGTCACACGTGGCACAAGGTTGTAGACCACACAGAAGTAACAGTTCCAACGGTACGTTATTCTCACGGTGCACTCTCAGCACAATGCACCCACACTTTGATACACACACACTGTCTTACACAATGCATCCAAACTTTGATACACTGCGTCTCTCATACAATGCTTCCAAATATTTCCCAGCACCCTCTTTTATACTATTGCAGATTTCCAGAACAATCCGGCAAATTACACAACTCAACCAATCAGAAAAGAAAACCGGTATCGAAAACTCATTAAAATTCATTAAAAAGAACACTACAGATGTAGTAGCCCTAAAACGAATAACACAACCACAAGCGTAACAGCAGGGATGACTCCCCAAAACGAGGGAAAAAAAGCAAGGGGGAGCCATTATCAGGCAGCTGACGCGCAGAAGGAAAATCCAGAAAAGAGAGCTTCCCTTTTCCTGTCGCTGGCGGTTTTTTGTCGCGATGATTACTGCAAGAATCATCGCGTCAAAAACCGCTACCGACAGACACAGGCTTACAGTCAACAGCAGAAAAAGGGAGCAGTTTAACCCCTTTAGCCCCGATACCCTGTAGCAGGAGATGACCTGATCATGATAATTCTAGGGTAGTGCCAGATGAGCTTGGCGCCTGAAGGCGCCAAGCTCATCTGGCACTACCCTAGAATTATCATGATCAATCCATCTCCTATAAGTGGTACATAGGCGTTAGACGACGCCTCCAAAAGTTTGGAAATGCGGCCGTGGGGTTAAGAGGGTTAAGTCAGATGATATTGTTCACCAGCTGTCCGGAAATTGAAATAAAGATTCCTGGTTCAACTTTGCCGGGTCGCTGGAGTTCAGGGAAGGATTAGAGATCTCGAGCGCACTGAAAGTCAGAATAAAAAAAAATCGTGAGAAAATACTGAAATCGTCGAACCTGCATTTTCACCCACCCTTTCACTCCCTCCTACCCTTTTCCCCCAAAGTTAATGTAAACAAAAAAATTTAATAGAAAAATCATTAAAAAATACAGCGAACAAAAACTTGATAAAATACACAAATTGAAGAGGAAAATATGAAAATCGTAAAAAAAAACAACAACATAAAAATCAAATATTGAGGCAATCGTTATAACTATGAAATTTGTTATGAGATATAAAGCTAATGAGAAATGCGAAAATCTTTATAAAATACGAAACGTGTAAACTACGAGAATCGTTATTTGACTGACTACAACATGATTTGCCTTTACCCGTCACGCAAAAAAGCAAACGCGATTCAATTGCAAGAGGCATAGAACCACATGAGCCCCCGCAGTTGCGGGGGTAATAAGGATCTATGCCTCTTGCTGACATCGCTTGCATTCATGATTCGAATTTATCGATTGAAAAACAGGTTAGTCATCTTTGCCGCACTGCCTACCTGGAGGTCCGCAGAATAGGCATGATCAGATCCTTTCTGACCGAAAAGACTACTGCCCAGCTCGTATGCTCTCGCATTCTAGATTACTGTAATTCCCTCCTTGCTGGTATCTCATCTGATCAACTCACTGGCATTCAGCGTGTCCAGAATAATGCAGCCCGGTTAGTCCTTCGCAAAAAAACGCACTGATCATGTCACACCACTGCTAAAGCATCTCCACTGGCTACCTGTCAAGCAGAGAATAAAGCACAAACTGGCCACTTTGGGCAAACAAACACTATGACAGTGCACTTCCTGCATATCTGTCTTTTCCCCTTGCCTCAAACAATCCTAGTAGAAGTCTACGCTCAAGCTCACAGAAACTGCTTGTTCAGTCCAGAGTCAGCCTAAAAACCGCTGGTGCCCGTTCTTTCGGTTATCAGGCCTCTCACGTTTGGAACTCCCTTCCACTGCATGTCCGTCTATCCCCTACCCTAATGACCTTCAAAACAAATTTGAAGACCCATCTTTTCCAGGTAGCATATCAAGATTAGCTTAGTCTGGTTGTGCTGCCTGGAAATGTTGGCTGTTTTCTTACATATGTAGCCCATGAAGGTAGGCTGTGTGTGTGTGTGTATGTGTGTGTGTGTGTGTGTGTGTGTGTGTGTTTGTGTATGTGCGTGTGTGTTTCGTGTTAGGAATGTGCCTACGTGGTGCAAGCAGGTATTTATTTAAGGAGTGAGTGCGTTCTAATTTTTCTCCTTTTAAAATTATTTTTATGTGTTGTAAAGCGCTCCGAGCTTGCTGTATGTGGGAAAGGGTGCTATATAAAAACAAATTATTATTATTATTATTATTATTATTATTATTATTATTATTATTATTATTATTATTATTATTATTATTATTATTATTATTATCGGACAGCCTGGGCTCTTTGACGTTGAATAAACACAAATTTCAAAAACAATCTGCGACCAAACCATCATCATCATAATAATGTGGTAATTCCAAGGAGTGATGGGGCTGAGCTAAACATGAGACAATTTTAGCACTCTTGCACTACTCTTGAATTACCATGGTCGATCCATCTCCTGCTGTAGTGAATGGGTGCTTAATGGGTTAATATTTGAGTGTGGAACTCTTGGGTTCGACATTTAGCCCCATCACAGCCCCCCAAAATGTATGTGTGACATGATCCGACTGAAGGCGGGGGCTACGAAAGCAACATGACAAAAAAAAAAAACAAAAAAAAATGCTTCCACGCTTACGTTGCAGATTACTGATTACCGATTACGTAATTGCCCACTCCCCTACCGGTAATAATAAAAAAAAAAAAACCGACTGCACACTGACAGACATTCCCGTTAAGATCACAGATGTGAATTGGGCAAAATTAGACATCAAGAACACAAAACAAACAACAGACAGTAATCCTCATGAGCCGCGCGACTGCGGGGATTCATGAGGGTTTATGTCTCTTGCAGCTGGATAGCGTTCGCCTTGCCCCGGTAGTTACGGGGTTAGTAGATTAGCAGTGCATGCAGTATAGTAACCAGTAAGGATAGTTAATGAGACAAAACTGAATTTAGTAATGTTAACCTCTTGCCTGCTACGGAAGATACAGTTTGGCGGAAAAGACGCGTATACATTATGCCTGTCAATTCCGCCATTCGGAATGCTAATCGGATGTGTCACATTTCTCCGCGACTAAAATTTGATTGGTTCAGTTAACGAGCAAACGAGCAAGCATCTAATAAACCAAGCAACCAACCAACCAAGCAACCAACCAACCACCAACCAGCCACCCAACCAACCAACCAAAGAATTTGAGAACAATACAATCCGAACCAGATGATTACTCGGTTTTTAACCAACCAGATGGGTCGACCTGAAAAAAATGGAATAAGCTACCAACTAGCTTACTAACAAATTAGGGGGGACAGGCGGCATAATGATACAACCATAGAATGAACTGTCTCACCTCATACCTCAAGCGTTGGTTATGCTCCGATTATGTGTTACCACGAAAAAATCAACAATTCGAGCAGTTTATGGCTTTGTCTTTGGCAGGGTTATGCAATCTAGGTGGTCTTCTGTCGTTTTCATGTCATATTTGAAAAGACTGCATAATTAGCCCCCCCCCCCCCCCCCCATTCTGATCTTAGGCATTTTAAACATGTTTAGTATGCTGTGGTAGTTATTTCAGCGAAAGGCAATGTTTTACCCTGTAGAACAGGCTCGGGACAAAAGGGGGCATGGACTCGGACCAAAGAAGGGAAATATCTCTAACTTGCCTCAGTACTAAATACAAAAGGATACTTTCTTAGTCATAAATAATGTGTACTCGATGGGTGGGAGGAGTGGGGGTTTACGTCATCTTATGATTACGCATATCTCCGTATTGTCCTGTGACGTCAATCCCTCGGGATGAAACTTTGACGCCAAAATGTGACGATAGGACGTCATACATTGCTGAAAACAAACTGATGCTGTAATCCTCCTTGGATTCCGTGTCTCTGGTCTTGGAGAATGTGCGACGTCTGCTACTAAAAAATCTGTGAGTATATGTAGTGCAATGCTGGTGAACCACGATTTCAGCAAAAACTGATGTTTAGGAAGAAAGTTTCGATGCATTTCTTTTCAGAGAAAGTACTCAAACCAAGGGGAATCACAGCGCTGGACAGACAACAGTTAGATCCCCTGCCCCCTCCTATCAGGCACCTAATCGCCAGCCCACAGAGAAATACGCAGGTATAGAATAAGACAATCATTTCCATCCTCAAAAGAATGGATCAGGTCTCTTATATAACCCATGTCTTTCTCCGGAACTTAGGAAGTAGGCAGGAGAAACATACATACACAAACATGATCTACTATATGTGATCGGGTAAATACCCTGATTTCCCACAGTAGATGCACAGAACATTACACAACAATGTAACGATACAAATTTTGCCTCGAGTTATACGTGATACTCACAAACCAGATAGGTGAGGCTAGCGCTGGCAGAATTGTCAGTACTCAAACCAAGGGGAATCACAGCGCTGGACAGACAACAGTTAGATCCCCTGCCCCCTCAGGGAAAGTGTTTATTTACATCTGTACCTGACGAAATTCACGAGGATGAATGTTCTTCTATCACAGAAGTAGCAACTAAAGCGCTTTTCTTACAGTCCTTCTTCTTTGCTACCTTTGAGCGGAAAAGATGTATGACACACGTGTGATACCATTTGGCTGTGACTAGGTGTGTGCCGAAGACAACCTGACATTGGATTACTGCCGAGAAAAAGGTGAGTAAGAAATAAATTCTTACATCGGTGTTTAGGTGATACTGAGAATCTCACTCTCGTGGTCTTTAAACCTTATCCTTCTCGCTTTCGCTCGTAGGATAAGGTTTTATAACCACTCCAGTGAGATTATCAGTATCACCTAAACACCGACGTAAGTTACTATATATATATATATATATATATATATATATATATATATATATATATATATATATATATATATATATATATATATATATATATATATATATATATATATATATATATATATATATATATATATATAAGAGCGCACTCACAACTCGGGTACGCATGCGCACGCTTTAGACAACGACTCACGTACCACAAATAGTGAAATACATTACGACAGTCAGCTTCGGGTGGGGAGTGTGGTGATATAGTGCTAGAACTGTTGAAAGTGGTGAGTTTTGAGGGCGGACTGGAAGGAGGAGAGGGAGTGTTTCTGACGGAGAGAGAGTGGGAGAGCGCTCCAGGTGGATGGACCGTATACAGAGAGGGAGCGGGGGCCGAAAGTGCTGAGTTTGGTGCGGGGGATGTGGAGGCGGAGAGGGTCGGAGGCGTATACTTTAACTCATTGTGCCCGAGTTACGAAATACCCACATATTGGAGTTATCCTCTGAGGACTACATTACAATTAAGGAGACAGATCGACCATGATAGTTTGAGGGTGGTGGCAGAATAGCGTGGCGCCTATCTCTTGGCTTGACTTCGCGAACGAAGATACTATAGGAAAAAAGTCTATGGGGGTTGCCCACGACGTCTGCAGGCATGCTCGTGACTGCGGAGGCCAATCCGGGACAGGCAGGTTCGACCGCAGTGGCTGCAGAGGGAGGTCTGGCCAGGGTTCTGTGGTGCGGCATCTCTGTTTTTTCTCCTAATCCGCTTGTCTTTAAGGCTAGCTCTGCGCGAGTCCTCAAAGGAGACAGCTGCCTTGTAAATGGTGGAGCGCCAGGTGTCACGGTCCGCAGCGAGTGAAGACCACTGACGGTGGTCGATTTGGCAGGCACTAAGTGACTATAGGCGCCAAGCAATTCTGTCACCACCCTTGAACTATCATGGTCGAGCCAGATCTTGCCTGTGGTTTGTCGCGGGCAGAATGAGTTAAACCCCAAACTAACCGCTAACTGAACGATTTCATAGGGATGAACATAATGTCGTCGGGTTCATGTACGCGGTACTTTGCCAACTGGCCCGAGTATCGTCACCTCATTGGGTGATTACTTTCGCGGCGAACGACAGAAAACAGCCCAGTGCGCAAAAAGACATCAGACTTACGTCGGACCCTGTCGGCTCGCGCATATTCGTGCGCAGGCCGACAGCGGCGCGACGTCTGCATGATGACCGTTTGCTTGCTATTATCACCAACTGAGGACTGAGTTTATCACTAATATGAGATGTATGGATTAGGTTAGATCAGAGCATAAAGAAAAGTTAAACTTTAAAAAAAAATCTTATTTCTACCAGTAATAAGGGATGTATATGAACGTCTTGTTCTTTACCTGTTTATTTTTCTGTGGGCTGGCGATTGGGTGCCTGATAGGAGGGGGCAGGGGATCTAACTGTGTGTATGTCCAGCGCTGAGTAATCTCCCTTGGTATGTGTACTGTTCTACCAGCGCTAGCCTCACCTATCTGGTTTGTGAGTACCAGTAATGTTGTTTCCTATTGTTGATCGTAGTGAACTTTAACTTAGTCAAATTGGAGTTGGGGGGGGGGGGAAGGGTGTTGAGGGGGGGGTAGGGTGTTGAGGGGGGGGGGGGGGTCAGGAACCACCCCGCACACCCTACTCCCGCTATATCTCGTCATGTTTGAGCCTTGATTTAGGTGTAAGTCCACACCCCAAATATCGCCTATCCGTACCAAAAGTGGTAAATTCTCACGTGGCCGCCGTGAGATGGCCTTAGTCGCCTGCTCGGCGTTAAACCCAAATAACTAACTAACTAACTCGTATGGACTTTTGGCATGTCCAATGTCCCCGATCCAGAGTTAAAAAATGTATGATAGCCGTCTCGATTGCCCAGCTTTCTGCCAGCTATCACGTGATTTCAAACCCAACCCACTGTATAATGCGCGCCATATTATATTAAAAAACAAACAAAACAACAACAACAAAAACAACAACAACAAAAACAACAACAAAACAAAAACAAAAACAAAAACCCAATGATTTGCCGGTCGATACTTTGCAAACGGCCTAACATTTTTGAAAATCTGTTATCGTCACAGTAAAAGATTTTTAGTTCTTTCTTTGCATGTTTGTCTATTGTATAGTCTTTACGCTATAACCCGGTAATGTCACCTATCTGCAATTAAAAAAATCGCAAGACTGACCTTTCTCTCTGTGCTGCTTTGCTTTTGCACATATCTCATGTTTGGCCAGACGCTCTGAAAAGCTGATAACACCATTTCAAACTCCCCCACCCGGGTCTGCCCTGGGGGACTTGGGTGGGGTAACTACTTTTTAGTTTCCAGGGTCACCCCGGTCAGCCCCACAGAGTGGGTTTTCTTCTGTATTCTGGGGCATGTGTTTCTGTCTACCCTTGGTCCATTCACCTGTATTTGTCTTTTTAAAACTCTCCCAACTGTCTGCACTGCCTGTAGCTCTTGATATTGGATGTGTGTTGCTAAATGGTCTTGGCTTTATTTAGGCCCCATGGCGTAGGCTTATTTAACGTATTGGACCGGCTGGCAACATACATTCAATATTCTGTTTATTTTTTTTTCACAAGCAGTGCAGGCACGTCCTGAGAAAGCCTTGTTGCTGTCGGGACGTTAAGCAATGTACAATCAATCAATTACAATCAACCATTTCAAACTGTGTTAAATTTTCTTGAAAAATTGAAGATGGGGAATCATTTCATCATGAAGCGCTAGAACCCTAAACCACGTCGGCGCACTTGTATCGACAGTTTTCAAATCTGTGTCAGTTTATACTATCTTTCATCAACGTCTCGTAACCCTTCAAAAAAGAAAGAGAAAAAAGCAACACTGCAGCGCACATTCATAGCTGTTATTTCAAAACTGAGTTAAATCATACTATCTTTTATTATAGTGTTGTGAAATGGGCTGCATGAAACACAGTAACTCACTCCACCAACACCGTCATATTTCCCAATCGACAAGGTAATAAGTCCATAACGTGAATGGGAAAATACTGGTAATATTACAAGGAATATGTTATACATGAAAATAAAGAAAAATTTGAAAGCAGTAGATCCTGAAGGGATTTTTAAGTTGTATGATTTCTAATGCTTCATTGTCGGACGACTATGAACAGTATTTTACACAACAAATGATAACACAAACTTTATTTTTAAGTTTAAGGGCTTAAAAGAAGTTCTTCTAATTATTTTATATCAAATTAAGTTGCTTTAATTCGTACATCTCCTTTTATCGCACATAGGTGTCACAGTTAAACGTTAGCAATTGCTTCAGGTGGCTGACAACCATTTTCAAAATTACGCCGAAACAGCTGGACCCAAAACTTTTTAATTCTAATTAATTCTGTAGCTAAATTGATACAAAGTGCTGCAAAATAAATGTTATGAATTTCGATTATTTTCTTAAATTCTGTACCACAAATAAGTAATAAGGACGAAGTCTTCAACCATTGCGAATTTCCCCTTTTTCTATTTGCAATTTTGCTCTCATTTTAAATGCCCCACACTTGAAGCAGGGAACCACGTTTCTCTTCCCCCTCTTAAACTTGTAACGAATCAAACGATCCGAACAATGCAAAACACTCTTGGATTATGTGCACTGAAAGCACTGTCTTTTATACCCGAATGACTTTTCATAAACAGTAATTACATAAGGCTGCTGGTTGTTCTGGCTCTCGCTCACGTTGGGCTGTCCTAAAAGTTCTAAGATGAACCTTGACCTGGAAATTACCAAGTTTGATCCCCTCATACGTAAAATGTTAGTATTCTGATGAGTGGCGTAAAACATCAATTCGCTGTGTACACGGCGTCGTGGGACTAATAGTTGTGCTGATAAGGAGCATAATTTTTCATTTTCGTGTAACAGACATCAAATTTGGTTCAGTGATGGAATTTCACACGCTTAACAAGAGAGACAGGGCCATGATGAAAAATCAATAGTTGCGCAATTTTATACATTCAGACTGAATGTAGTAGTGTCCCAGATTAGCCAGCTTAACTCATTCTACCCCAACACCGAAATCCCCAAATTTTGCCGTTGTCCTCTGAAGACTGCATTGCAGTGCAGGACACAGATCGACCATGATATGATGCCAGAATAGCCTGGCGCCCATAGGCGCCAAGCTATTCTGGGATCACCCTTGAACTATCATGGTCGATCGTTATCTTCCTGTGGTGTGTATGGGGTAGAATGAGTTAAGCAAAATATAATGGAACGGAACGTGCTCCTTACTTTGTAGAATTACGTGACATGATACAGTGACATAATAAAACAGAAACATAGTCCAAACGTCACTAGCACTGCTAAGTTGTAAAATATCATTAAATTATTCTTTGGGAACAACACTATGGCATCATGACGTGTCCAGAATGTGCGTATGACCACATATTCTGCATGGTAAGCGTGAGTCAAACTTCCTTTCTGTCTTCTTGAATACATCCATTTCGAGCTTTTTCTTTATTTCGACAACTGTTCCAAAGAACGCAGACATATGTAATGTGGTTTCTGTTTGTTTTAGTGAACTTAGCTGACAGAAAGTAAAAAAATAATAGGCTAGCGCTCACAGGCAACTGTAAACTAGTATATGTTTTCTCTAACAACGAAGCCAATAGGATTTCGTAGGTATCCGTTCAAAAGCATGCATGCACACTAAGGAAATCCCCGCTTTGTGAGATACTGCAGATGGACAGTCCACCATGGACTAATGGCTGCTAATAGTCTGCTGCATGGCTTCAACAAAAACATATTATTACTCCGTTCACGCCAAGCTTTTGCAGTGACCCTGCCTCTGAAAATACTCCTTATGTTCTTGATAACCACTCTCAGAAATTAGTTTGCTTGTAACATAAAGTGAACAGTTATGAAATCTCTGCAACGGGCCCGCTCAACTACATGTATCGTCGACGATGCCATGACGTGAAGCTTATAGTGACGTCATTTGCTGCGCGTGCAATTATTCTTCTTCAGAATGGCTCTTGCTACGCCAGCCCACAGAACGTAGGTGCAAAGCACCGTGTGTCCGTCTGTATTTGTGTGTGCCAGTGTGTGTGAATCAGAGGGTAGTGTGGGTGAGGGTGGAGAGAGGTGGATCATAAAGATAAGCTTAACTCCTTCAGCGCACGTATTTCCAAAATTTTGGAGGTGTCATCTAACGACTATGCACCTGTTGCAGGAGATGAATCGACCATGATAATTCAAGGGCAGTGCCAGATAAGCTTGGCGCCGACAGGCGCCAAGTTAATCTGGCACTGTCCTTGAATTATCATGGTCGACCCATCTGCTGTAATGCGTCAGGGCTGAATAGGTAAATAATAGCAACAACTTTGGACTGGATCATCCCATCTTGTTAAATACTTCCAGAGCTAAATTACTTTAGAATGGAAGTCATTTAGTCTGGGAGTGAAAGGGTTAACGGTAGTCTAGAAATC
This sequence comes from Semisulcospira habei, assembly GCA_036245525.1. Taxonomy (NCBI): domain Eukaryota; kingdom Metazoa; phylum Mollusca; class Gastropoda; family Semisulcospiridae; genus Semisulcospira; species Semisulcospira habei. The sequence continues at coordinate 122,518,756 of BTPG01000007.1, read as the reverse complement.
TGTCCTTGAATCTAGAGACATATACCATGCACATAAATTTACTTTCAAGATGTATAAAGTGTTTTTTTGACCACACATACATACTCTGAGCATTTTTTTTTTTTTTTTTGTGTGTGTGCATCTTTTCAGCTGGTCAGTACTGGACTTTTTTTTGGTAAGGCGGCCTTAAACAATTTCGGGATAAATTCAATGCCTAGCGGTTTTAACTCATTCAACCCGATTCACGTATTTCCCAAATTTTTGAGGCGTCATCTAAAGACTATGCACCTGTTGCAGAAGACGGAGCGACCATGATAATTCAAGGGTAGTGCTAGATTAGCTTGGCGCCGATAGGCGCCAAGCTAATCTGACACTACCCTTGAATTATCATGGTCGACCCATCGCCTGCTGTAGTTCGTCAGGGCTGAATGGGTTAATTGCGATGGGAATCGTCGCGACTAAAAGCACTACCGCCACGCAAAGGGTGAACATAAACATGCAGCCACAGGACAACATCACCATTGACTGTATGCTCAAGGGGTTAGAGATCAGTGTTTCATGATCACGCTTTCATCTCTGCTTCTCTTCCTTTTGTTTGTTTCAGGTATACCCAGATAGCTGGCCTGTCAGGATGTCTGACAATTATTGTGGTGAAGAGGTTACCGGCTTATTCAACAGCTCGATTGCTAGACCCGATTACTACTACAAGATGTGGCGTATTGGTGGCCCTATGACGTGTGTAGTGGGAATTATCGGCAACATCATGACTTTAGTGATTGTGTACAGGTTACGGTCTAAAGCGCCCTCGTACCTGTTTATCATGGCTCTGGCTGCCTCCGACATCGTCATGAACCTAACAGGGTTACCACCGACTATCTACGCATACACTTGTAAATGGGTCGCAGACTTGAGTGTGTTCACTTGCAAGGCGGTCAGATGGGTGATAGTTTCCAATAGAATGACCTCTGCCTGCCTTACTGCGGCCATCTGCGTTTGTCGTGCGGTACAAGTGACACGACCCCATCTCTCCAGTTTACGGAGCCCGAGAGTAATAAAAGCGGTCATCATCTCTATTTGGGTGGCCGTTTACGTTTTAAATTCGTTCATCTTACACGTCAGAGAACTATATTATGTGAAGGGGAAGTGGAGATGTTTATACATTCTAGGCTACAGACCCGGAGAGTCCAGTTCAATCTTTTCAGGTTACAGGATTTATATGGTCTGGTTTGATAATCTCGGGAGCCTTATTCTTCCCTTCATTGCCATGGGCATCAGTGGCATTATCCTTGTCAGGGAAGTGTTCAAGTCTACAAGACAGGTGGCTGCAGTTGGTCAACAAGAAAACAGTTACACACGAATGACCGTGTTGGTACTAGCGATATCAGTCTTTTTTTTCGTGTTCAATTTTCCAGCTTTCTTTTGTCAGAGCATAGTTTATTTTGTGGATGATATTTTTGACAAGGAAGGTCGGTATATATTTACTGGCGTTTTCGAAATTGCTAAGTTTATATCTTACACTAACAGTGCAACCGACCTTTTTATGTATGTGTTGACTTCCAGGGACATTAGGAAGAAAATTAAGGAGATGATGCTAATTTTTGTTTTTAAAACGATTCTGTTATTGTCCAGCACAACATACGGCAATCGTTCTAGCACAAATATACAGTCTCGGAAGACGGATCATTCAATCAGTAAGCGTTCTGAAAACTTCCAACCCACAAGAATATCACTGGCGGCCCCACCAGGCGGAGGAAACGAAGAGAAGGGCGCAGCTGATGCTTCTGACGTATAGTTAGCAGCACAAATATCCATTCTTTAGTCGTACATCCATAACATCTCTTCATGTGCTTCTCAAGTGAAACGTTCTTCCACTTGAGAAACGTAGAGTGTTGCCGCCTTTCGCGAAATACAATACAAATTAGGCAGTAAAAAATGGATCCCCGCGGCACACAACGTTTTACAGTGTATTTAGATGAGTATAAACCAACATGTATAGCCTACTTTGTTTTTTTCGTCATTCAGAGAAGAGGAGAACATCTTCATTGTGTTTTCATTCATGCTGTTTACACAGCAAGCGTTTTCAGTAACATGCTGTTATTGACGACATCAAAGACTTTTTCAGGCGAAAATACATGTGTAAAAAATGCCAATTTTGGATAGAATTGGATAGAAACTCCAGTCAAGCTCACGCCCCCCCCCCCCTTCCCGACCTGACTCTCTCCTTCTCACCGGTGCGCCCCTGTTCTGACATCATCGCCCCTCTCGGCCAATTAATCGCTGGCCATAGTTCCGGACCAGAACAGGGGCGAGGATTGGTCAGAACAGCGCGCACCACTCCCACGCTCTCACTATCACACCTCAATCTCACGCTCAACTCCACACTACATCCTCAGGCTCATTCGTGAACCACTGAACACTTTTTTTTTCTGTCAGTTGGGCAAAATAACGGAGGCGTTTTATTCCCGTGACTCTCACTTGTCAGACATATAAGACAACATCTAACCCAACCAGTAGGTTTACTGGTTGTTTCCTGCCCCCCCCCCCCCCCCCCCTCCACTTGCAACACTACACACAACCTAAAAACAAAACAACAAATTCGAACACAAAAAGGACCTCCATAAAACACCGTGCGTACGACTAAGAAGTCAATTAATGCATAGTACTATCTCATAATACAAAACAACACACATGTACATTTAGTTGCGAGACTTGGCATGTGCTACAAAGACATGCATATCAAAACGGAATTTAGGACACTTTATATGCAGCAGATCATAATGGCGGTTGCTTGGGGTTGGATGGTGGGTTCTAACTGTCGCTTGCAGCTGCTGCCCTATGACTGCCCGCGGCCCCTCTGCCACTGTATTCACGCCTTCAATTGCCCATATAGAGTGACTAACCATTTATCTATACTTGTGTTTGTTTTATTCTCTCCCTAGTAATTAATTGTTAATAGACATTTCACGTTAGTTCTCGCCTGAGCGACAGACTGTTTATAGATATTGCATGTTAGTTCACTTCTAGTGGCCGACTGTTTATAGATCAGTCCCCTAGCTAGAATTGTGGAGGGTTAGGCGTTAGTCTAGTCCAGAAAGACACTTCACACATTAAAAGGCACTGTTAAGTGGTAGTCGTAGTATGATGCAATCACACCAGACGCACGCAAGTAGAGTTCTTGTAAAGAAACTTCACAGTCAGCTGCAACTCGTCACACGTGGCACAAGGTTGTAGACCACAATGGAGTAACTGTTACAACAATATTTTATTGCAGCGATGCGATCTCCACACAATGCATCCACAAAATGCATCAATACTGACACTCCTCTACAATGCATCAACACTTTTAACACACTGCGTGTCTCATACGATGTACACCGCTTCCTAACACGGTCTTTTTTACTATTACATATTTCCAAAACAATCCAGCAAATTCTCACAACCAATAGACAACGTAACCAAAAATCATTAATATTCATTAAAAAGGAACTCTCTAGAAGCTACTACAAAATTTTTACTACCGTCTAAGCACCTTTGACACAATGTTACGAAATGTTGCCGACAAATTTGACGTCATATATGAGGTCACCAGAAAGATCGCGACCCTGTTCGAACCTTCCATTCTAATCGTAGCAAAACTACAACAAAAATCGATCTCAAGTCTCCATGCAAAAGAAAATGAATCCTACTAAAAAGACCAGCAATTCTTATAATAATTACGGTATTTATAATGCGCTTATCTTATAATAATTATAACTCTAAGCGCGCACTCACAACTCGCGCACGCATGCGCAGGCTTTAGACAACGACTCACGTACCACAAAATGGTGAAATACATTGCGACAGTCAGCTTTTGTGGGGAGTGTGGTAATATAGTGCTAGAACTGTTGAAAGAGGTGAGTTTTGAGGGCGGACTGAAAGGAGGAGAGAGAGTGTTTCTGACGGAGAGAGAGTGGGAGAGTGTTCCAGGTGGATGGACCGTAAACTGAGAAGGAGCGGGGGCCGAAAGTGCTGAGTTTGGTGCGGGGAATGTGGAGACGGAGAGGGTCGGAGGCGGAGCGGAGGGAGCGAGAAGGAGTGTAGGGATGAAGTAAGTTGGAGAGATAGGCAGGAGCGCAGTTGTTCAGGGATTTGTAGCAGAGAGACAGAACCTTGTATTGGATGCGTTGTGGGATGGGAAGCCAGTGAAGGAGTTTGAGCAGGGGAGTGATGTGGTCGGATTTTTTCTTTCTGAGGACGAAGCGGGCAGCATTGTTCTGGACGCGCTGGAGAGTGGAAGTGGTGGAGTGAGGGAGGCCGGAAAGGAGAGAGTTGCAGTAGTCGATGCGAGATAGGATGAGAGAGACAGCAAGTTTGGTGGCAGCTTCGGTGGTGAGGTATTTTCTGATCTGACTGATGCGGCGGAGGTGGAAGTAGCATGCCTTGGCAGTGGCGGAGACGAAGCTGGTCATGGTAAGAGAGGAATCAAGGATAACGCCAAGCTTTTTGGCCGAGTCACTGAGGGAGATGGGGGTGCTGTCGAGTTGAAGGTAGAGAGAGGGAGGGAGCTGGGAAAGTTTCTGGCGAGTGCCTACCAGCATGGCTTCCGTTTTGTCGTCGTTCAGTTTAAGCTTGTTTGCTGTCATCCAGTTTTTCACGTCTTCATAGCAGTCAGCCGTGCGAGTCAGTAGTGACTGAGAGTTGTCGAGTTTGTCTTTGTCTAGTAGTTGTGAGTCGTCAGCGTAGAGATGGTGGCGTATGTGGTGAGACTGTATGATGTTGGACAGGGGGGAGGTGTAGAGTGTGAAAAGGACCGGGCCCAGGACGGACCCCTGTGGTACTCCGCAGGAGAGCGTGACTGGGTTAGAGGAGACGCCGTCGATGGTGACGGACTGCTGTCTGTCGGAGAGGTAGGAGAGAAACCAGAAGTGAGCAGAGTCAGTGATGCCAATGGAGTGACGAAGGCGGTGGAGGAGGATAGAGTGGTCTATGGTGTCGAAGGCGGCAGAGAGGTCGAGTAGCGTAAGAAGGGAGATGTTGCCCGAGTCGGTAGAGAGAAGCAGGTCGTTAAAGATGTGTAGAAGGGCTGTTTCAGTGCTGTGGTGTTTGCGATAGGCAGACTGGAAGGGACTGAGGAGGTTGTTGTCGGCAAGGTGGAGGTTGAGCTGGTTGAGAACAACCTTCTCAAGAAGCTTGGACAGGAATGAGAGATTGGAGACTGGGCGATAGTTTTTGAGTTCGTTTGGGTCGAGGTAGTGTTTTATGAGGAGAGGACGGACGATGGTGGACTTGAAGATATCAGGGACTGAACCGTTCTCTAGAGATGTGTTGATGATGTCGGTAATGAAGGGCAGAAGTTTTGGAAGGCCGTCCCGGTAGAGAGAAGCTGGGTCTAGTTCGCAGGTTTTGAAAGGCATGGACTTTATGGTCTTGAGGACTTCTTCCTGAGAGACGGGGCGGAAGGACGAGAGGGGGGTGCCGGAAAAGGGGGTGTCGGGAGGGCAAGGAGGAGAAGGCAGAGAGTCGAGTGTGTTGCGCAGCGTTTGAAGTTTGTCGGAAAAGTAGGTGGAAAAAGCGGACGGGAGTTCTTCTCTGCTGTGTGTGTTGGGGAGAGGAGTGTCTTTAGGAGTGCCTAGGAGTGTGTTCATGGTAGCGTAGAGGGTTATGGAAGAAGTAGATTCCAGGATTTTGTTTTGAAGGTGTTTACGTTTGGAGACGGAGATCATTCTGCAGACTTTGGATCTAGTTGCTTGGAAGATCTGTCTGTGAACGGTGAGGTCAGATGAGCGCCAGAGGCGTTCCGCTTGTCGGCGCTCGCGCTTGGCCTCAACTATGTCATCAGTGAGCCAGGGGGAGGGGGGGGGGGTCGATTGGGTATGGAGCAGGTGGTGACAGGTGCATGGGTGTCTAGAAGTTTTCGAAGGGAGGAGTCGAAATGGGATGCAAGATCAGGAGGCGGAGTCCAAGAGAAGGTCGACAGCTTCATCGAAGAAGCTCTCTCGGTTGACAGATTTCAGTTTGCGGCGAGTGACAAGGAGCTTGGGTTTTTTCGGGGGAGGTAGGTTGAGGGAGACGAGAATGGCGAGGTGGTCAGAGGGAAGCACAGAGGAGGTGTCAGAGTCGAGAAAGAGTTGATCGGAGGTGCGGGTGATGATCCAGTCGAGGGTGTGACCGAGTCGGTGGGTGGGTTTGGTGATGTGTTGTGTAAGATTGTGGTTCGAAAGTGATGTGCAAAGGCGTCTTGTGTCAGGGTGGTCGGGTTTGTCGAAGTGGAAGTTAAAGTCGCCAAGAAGGATATGTTTTCCGGGTCGTGTGCTGTAGTGGTCGAGGAGGAGGTCAAACTCGGTGAGGAACATGGAGTTTGTGAGTTTGTTTTGAGGGCTTGGAGGGGGTGGGGGGGGGGGGCGGTAGATACATGAGAAGATGAGGGACTGGCCAGGGAGTGTTGTTACGGCCTCGACAGATTCAAAGGAGGGATGAGCAAAAGGGAGAGACAGAGAAGGAGAGGTGAGCGGAAAGACAGTCCCTGTAGATGATGGCAATGTCACCCCCTCTGGAGGCACGCGGGAAGGAGGCAAGGCGGTAGCCACTCGGAGTGACGCTGGCAATGATGGTTTCATCGCCAACTAAGCGGAGCCACGTTTCGGTGATCACGACAAAATAACTCAAATGAATATCGGTTCTTTTCTATGATTAACGCACACATGCTCTCAAAGAATAACACAACTACCATTACCCCCCTTTTTTAGAAAAAAAATTAACAAATTGTTTTCTCAAATCTAAAAATACGTTTGTGGCTGTGTCAAACTTCACAGAACAATAATGGGTAGACAATCGAAAGCCGATGATGTCGTAATTGTGCATGACTTATATTAATTGTAGGTGCGGGTATGGCTGGCCAAGCCAATCTTCGAGCCACACATGCGAGGGCAATGGGAACATTGGAACGTATCTGTGGGAAGAGTCGACGCTGTCTTTCTGCGAGCTCTGTCACTGGTGATCTTTTGGCGCCGATTGTGTTAAAAGAGCGTGCAGGCTTTCCTCGTTGCGGCACGCCAGCCAGATCTGTCTCCAGATCTGTCTTGCGCTTGAGCTTCAAGTTCCTTTACACAGAACAATAAACACTAACAATCTCACATCAAAACTTAAATCAAATAATGATCGTTTCACATCTCTTTTAACTGTTATGAACAAAACAATGTTCCTTTAAACTGCTCTGCTCAGGTAAACTGCTCCAAAGTTCTGTGAACCCTTGACAGACTATAACTTAATGTCAATTTTTGGCAGGAACATCGTCAAATCATGAGATGGGCACAGTTCAGATAGTTCAAGGGTTGATGGTCCTAGTTCAAATACTGTCCGCTTATTGAGTGTACGATAGTTCACACACACCCAATTGGATCTATCTAATTTCTAATGATGACCACTGACGACTTGGACTCCATGATGACTCTTAGGTCCAGCATCTCTTTGATATCCTGCTTCTGTTCTTCCCTCGTAATGTAAGGTAAACGATACGGCTTGCTGCGAACCGGCTCGTTGGACGTCATATTAACTTCATGTTGGATGGTGTCTGTTGTCCCCGGGTCAGGCGTAAACCGATGCTTGAACTCTGTAGTTAGTGGTCTCAGTTCTTCTTGTTGTGTCTGGGTCACGTTTTGACTGAACTGGATGTCTTCAACACTCTCCTTGTCGCGGAGTTCATTAAGGTCGAGCAGGTTCTCGTCGACTAGTCTCTCGTCAGCATCCAATAGTACCGATGCCGCGTGTTGTGGTTTGTCCTGAAGACCTTTCTCGATGTACTTCTTCAGCAGATTTGCTTGGTAAGTCTTCATCTTGTTGTTGACCTTGACTCTGTAGTCGTTGATACCAGCCACTGTGTTAACCACGTTCGGTCCCTTACACTGCATCAGAAGCTTGTTGTCGGTGGGGAGAAGAACCAACACCTGGTCACCTGGCTGGAACCGACGAGGTTTGGCTTTACGGTCACAGAAATGGTTCCACTTGTTCTGCGCCTTCTTCAGTTCTTCTCGAGCCATCCTGAGGGTATACTCCATCTTCTCTCTCAGGTCGAAGACATACTGGTAGCTGATCTTCACCTCAGGCGCGTCGATTCGATTCGATTAGTCCCGGGTTTAACGTCCACGGCACCGAAGTGATAATGGACGGCCCTGACGGGCAGGTTATGGGGAACAGGGAAATCTATTGCCTATGGAGAACGACCTGAACACTGATCAACTCAGGCGCACTCCAACTGTGCCACTTTGATTTACCAGGACCTTTCAACGGATATGCTATTGAACAAATCCGTCTTTTCCCCCTGGATTGCGAGTCCAGCAACCGGGGCCGGGACGGGGATTCGAACCCACGACCCGGCGATTCCCTTCGCTCTCCTGCTCATACACTTAACCGTCTGAGCTATTTCGGACTCCCCGAAGGCGCGTCGATGTCCTTGGTCCACAGCTCCTTTTAGATGTGCATGGCGTCCCCTTACAGTCCTGCCATACACTAACCCTGTCGAATCATGTGGAACTTCACGGTATGCGAAGAACAAGGCATTGATGTATCTATGCCACTACCGTGGCTGCTCAGCACACAGTTTCTTCAGCATAGCTTTCAATGTTCCGTTAAACTGTGTAACCAAACGGTTACACTTGGGGTGGTAAAAGGTCGTAGTGAGGTGTCAGATGCCCAATAACCGATTGACATCCTCCATGCAGTCAGAGACGAACTGGGTCCCTAGATCACTCAGGATCTCTTCGGGAATCCCCAGACGGCTGAACATGTCCACGAGCGCCTCTGCAAATTTTCGAGTGTCGATCTTGTTTAGTGATATGGCCTCAAAGTATCTTGTAGCGTAATCCACCAGTGTCAGAATGTAGCGATGACCATCTTCACTTGGGAGAGATATTGGCCCCAAGGCATATCGATCAGTGGCATTTTCTCTAGAGGATAGAGGAACCTTTCCATTTTCCATGTCTTTTGACATATGTCACACGACCTGCAGAATCGTGTGACGTCGCCCCCCATATCAGGCCAGTAGAAGACTGCTCTGATCCTGTCGAAGGTCTTGCTGATTCCCAGGTGTACTCCCAAGATGTAATCATGGGCCCGTTTCATCTCCTGCATCCTCAGGGGTTCAAGAACCACCACTTGACGGACAGGCTTGTCTCCATGGCTGCTGAATACTCGGTACAGGATATCCTTTCTGGTCTCGAAGGTTACCTCCTTCCCTCTTCGTGTCACGGGCTCAGTCTGACCTTAGCAGTCGAATTTTTGTAGATTATTGTGGTGTATTCTAGAAAGTTCTTTTTTTATTTTTTTATATTAATATTTATGAGTTTCAGTTACGTGTTCCGTTCTGATTGGTTGCGTTGTGTGAATTCGTTGGATTATTCTGGAAAGCTGTTTTACTATAAAAGATGGTGCTAGGAAGCACGTGTGTACATTGTCATACATTGTTAGTTGTAGGGACACAGTTTATCGTAGGTACGTGGCCCGTATAGGGTGTACATTGTGAGAGACGCAGCTTAACCGTGGTGTACGTTCTATGAGAAACGCATTGTGTCGGCAGTGTTGACATTTTGCAGAGGAGACATTGTGTTGGTGCATTCGGGAATGCATTGTGTGTTACTTCAGTGTAGTCTACATCCTTAAGCCACGTGTAACGGGTTGCAGCTGAGTCAAGTTTCTTTAAAAGAACCTTACGTGCGTGCGTCTGGTGTGATATCATACTACGACTACGACTCAACACGTAACAGCCGGTGTCTCAGTTTTATTTCAACATTATGTGTTGTGATATTTATGTATGTGCCCACGCCATAACTGAAATTTTCCCTTGTTTATATGTGTACTGATATATCGTATACTAAGCAAATTAATATTCATGAGTTTGCTTGAATTCACGCGTATTGACACGTTTGTACTGTGCCTCTTACAAAGCTTACAGAGGCATTGGCAAATATGCAAGACGTTGTCGAAAGGACTGATTTCAACATCAGAAATAGATCAAAGACAAAAGGTTGTGGCCCTGGACAACGTGAACAGCCACATTCACTCTATTTCGATTAAAGGGGCTGGTTTTCTTTTGGCTAACACTGTGTAATCACGGAGACAATAAAAAATATACTGCTTGTTTTCTACGTGTCCCATTTTAATTTAGAGTGCGAATTTTGTGTATGACAAAAACATTAATTTGCTGATCTGACTCCCTAATGTGTGGTCTAATGTCGCTTCCCTAATAGCGAAATTTGTGTCACTATTTTCCCACGCTTCTGCCCTACAACAAAGACACTGTGTGTATACCTAGAGACTGAAAAACGAAAATTCTGCATTTTCATTGATCGATTGCTACGCCGTATCTTGTATACGACGTAGCAATCGCGCAGTGAAAATGCACAATTCTTTCAGAAGCTAAAAATAACCGTGTCAGAGAGGTTTGACCATGGCCATGACCATTCAAACGTCTGATGCTCTTGGCACCCCAAGCAACAGAGATCCCTCACTTAACTGCAGGAAGCTCTTCCTAAGGTGTCCGACAGTCTACCTTACCGCTGCGGCAGCCGCCGTGAGGAGACTGTTCTTGCTCGGCTCCACATCGGGCATACGTATGTTACGCACTCTTATTTACTAAAACAGGAGGACCGTCCATGGTGTTATGCCTGCGACAAGCACATTCTGTTAAGCACATGTTGCTGTCTTCTGCCGATTTATTTGACACAAGATATAAACACTTCACAGCAGACTTCTTGAAGGTTTTGTTCCGGGATGTACCCCCGGACAAAATTTTCAGTTTTCAGAGAGAGTGCAATATTGTTAATAAGATTTGATCATTCTTAGACTATGGCAATTCTATTATTTTGACCTTTTCGTGAGTGTGTAGAGGTTTCCTTTCAAGACCTGTGCGACATTTTAGTATAAAATAGTTTAAAGATATATTTACATCTTGTCTTAAGACCTTCCTTTTAGTCTGGCTGGCCAGATTTTTACCCATCCCGCCGTGAGATGGCCTTAGTTGCCAACTCGGCGTTAAACCCAAACAACTAACTAACTAACTTAACTGCAGGAACAACTTGAACGCTACCAAGCTGCCAGAAACATAAACCGTCATGGCTTCCTCGCTGCCAAGTCCGCATCTCATAACTCTGGTCACGGCAATCAATTTCACGATGCTTGTATTTGTCCAGAAAATGTGAGATTAACTCTTGCTTCTCTGTCCGCTACTGTTGGTTTCCGTTCTGGGAGAACTTTCTTCTTCTTGGCTGGCCAGTAGCTGGCTCGTGACTGTGTTGAGGGAGGCTAGCGCTTTGCCCCTGTATCTATCGATGCCTGCCTTCAGCGTGATATGTCTGTTGTGAATTATTGCTTGCAGCGCGGACTGTTTATCCTTGTTTATCTCTGACATTCAAACTTCATAAGTTAAGTCAACCCATTTGTCCAGCACTATTGTAAAACACACTAAGAATATTTATAAAGAATACATAATAAACTATAAACACTTTACAACCTGGAGCAGGTCGCGTAAAGCTATCACTGTCCTTGTTTCATTCACATATGATGCTGTCAGGAAGAGAGGCATACATTATGCTGTTTATCACTTGTACAACGCTAACACACTGTACAATGTTCCCAAAGCGCAAAAGGCTTTCCGGCCGACTTCGGCCGCAGTTGGTTCGCTCACAGCGTACACGGGCCAACGGCGGCCCGATGACCTTTGCGCACTGGGTTATTGACAAACCCCATTTTTGGCTCACTTGCAAACCAAAAGTGAGTCTATTTTTGGGGCCAGTGGTCGTCCGTCCGTCGTCTGTCGTCCGCCGTCCTCCGCCGTCGTCCGTGGTAAACTTAAACGTTGGCATTTTCTCGGAGACTATTCAAGCTACAGTCTTCAAACTTGGCCCAAGGTACTTTGTACCTTTCTAAATATACAAATTTAAGTGACCCCTCACAAAGGTCAAGGTCAAGGGGGATCAGAAAATATTTAAAAATAGCTATTTTTGGACATAATGTATTTTTTTCTCAAATACTATTCACAACTTCAAAACAAAACTTGGCACAAATATACCTGATGGTAAGACCTTTATACGCACACTGATTTGGTTTATCCCTCGGAAAGGTCAAGGGTCACAAGAGCTCAAGAAATAGGTCCAAAATAGCTATATTTTGACAAAGGATGTTTTTTCGCAATTACTATTCACAACTTCAAACCCAAACTTGCTACAGAGATACCTGATGGTAAGACCTAGCTATGCATACTAATTTGGATGATCACTCGGAAAGGTCAAGGGTAACAAAAGCTCAGGAAATAGGTTTTTAAAAAAAGTATTATTTTGACAAAAAATGTTTTTTTTTTCTCAATTACTATTCATAACTTCAAACCCAAACTTGATACTGAGATACCTGATGGTAAGACCTATCTATGCATACTAATTTGGATGAACCTTGCAAAAAGGCCAAGGGTCGCAAGAGGTCGACAAATCTGTATATAATTCAATAATTGTAGTTATTATCAACATGTTTGCAAACTTTTCAGTCATATTTGGCACAAAGGAAGCTGATGATAAGACCTTTTGTGTATCCTAATTTAGTCGACTCATCGCAAAGGTCAAGGGTCACGGGGGTTTCACAGATGTATGAAAACGGATTAAATTTTGAGAAAAACATGAATTTTGTGAGTGCAGAAGCCATCCTTTTACTTACTGTTAGACGTGTGGATCGGTCATACACGCAAGCCATAAGGGCTTTACCTTTCTTATGTTTGTTATCAGGTTGTAATGTCTTCTAAAGAGATCTAAGCAGTGACTTTGTCTTCAAGCAGCCCACGGAACACTGCATCAGGGGATGATCTGACCATGATAGCTCACGGGCACACACACAAACACACACACACACACACACACACACACACACACACACACACACACACACACACACACACAGACACACACAGACACACACACACACACACACACGTACGTAATAACCAATACAGTTTTCCCGTATTTATTTCTTACTTGTTCGCCAGCAACACGATACTGACATTCTTTGGATGCAGATATGGAAAAGTTGTTTATCGTTAAACGCTTTCAGTGCGGATACAATTAGAAGTCACACTAAGCATTAACAGGTATAGATCCTCGTGAACCCGCAGTTGCCTGGACTCATGAGGATCTATGTCTCTTGCTTGCCTCAGCTTTATCCTATCGTCCCACATCAGGTCATGGCTTGACAATGAAGAAGTGAGAAAAAAATGATAAAAGCTTATCGCGATAATATATAGGACTATCTACATAATTATATGGAATGAAAAGTACAACCACAGTGTTTACTGTCAAGTGATGTGCAGAGTAGGGTGGGGGTGGTGGGTGTGTGTGTTAAATTTACCATGGTTTCTAAAACGTCCCCCACCCGGGTCTGCCCTGGGGGACTTGGGTGGGGTAACTACCTTTTAGTTCCCAGGGTCACCCTGGTCAGCCCCACAGGGTGGGTTTTCCTCTCTTTTCTGGGGCACGTGTTTCTGTCTACCCTTGGTCCATTCACCTGTATTTGCCTTTTTAAAACTCTCCCTACTGTCTGCGCCGCCTGTAGCTCTTGATATTGGATGTGTGTTGCTAAATGGTCTTAGCTTTATTTAGACCCCATGTGTTAGGTTTATTTAACGTATTGGACCGGCTGGCGACATACATTCAATGTTCTGTTTAGTTGTTTTTTTCACAAGCAGTGCAGGCACGTCCTGAGAAAGCCTTGTTGCTGTCGGGACATTAAGCAATGTACAATCAATCAATCTAAAACGTCATGTCCTCTGGCAGCGAAGTAGTCAATGTGTATGTTTTTTTTAAAGTGGCTGGTTCACAAAAGGTAGCATTCACACAACAATCCTAATGTATGAACAGCAGCTACCAGACATCCATTTACATTTTATTCGATCCGCATACCGGCTGATTTTTTAATGGACACACTTTTAAAGATTTCACGCTTGACCATTTGAGGCTTTCTATATTGATTACGTTGAACATCAATATAGTTGTAAAATTTCACCGAGCACAGCTAAAAACCGGACACAGAATGTCAAAGAGAACATTGTGCAAACAAAGGTCTGCAACGTCCAATGTTCAGGCTGTCCGCAATCCACAAAACACCATCCACGCCCTCATTGCACTGGCGTAGGTAACTGACATAGGTAATTGGGTCAACATAGTTATCTGAAACTGATATATACACACACAGGAATCAGATGACTTATACCAAACATATAACCTCTTATCACAGTTAGTAGGAAATAACGCCTATAGCTACTATTTTCTGCTGCCCGTTTTAAGAGTGGTCATGTGCATTTTCGTACTACTCGTATTAAGAGACGATTGATTGAACGATCATTATAGGTCTTATTTCTACCTACCTGTGTTTACCCCTTAAAAAGCGAACACGATCCAACTGCAAGAGGCATAGATCCTCATGAGCCCCCGCGACTGCGGGAGCTCATGAGGATCTATGCCTCTTGCTGAAACCAAGTTGCATTAATGTTTCTTGGACGAGTTTGGCTTTTGTTCGTTGGATGAACAAAGATTGCAAAAACAAAAATGTACGTACAGTGGCAGGCAAGGGATTAGGATGTGATCAATTAAGAAATGATAATCCAATGCCTGTGCAGTCACACGCCCCATTTAAGGTGCCCAATGAAAGCACTACTACGTGTGAAATATGACATTTCTTTTTTTTCATTACTTTTGTTCTCTAAATAGTAAGATCCAGTTTAGAAAAAAAAAGCAACGAGACGACCCTGCATGATGCAGAAAACAGCCTCCGTTTTAAAGGACTAAATTACGCTCATACAGTATATTAGTCAGGTTCCTTAAGTGCTTTATGCGACGTCCTCAGAGTCTAAGTTGCTGGAGTTCAGGGAAGGGTCTTTGGCATCAATCGCACTGAAAAATAAACAACACGAACGGGTCATTAAGGGACAAAAGAAATGCGTCATTTTGGGAATCATCGGAAACACTAAATTGTTTCCGATGATTCCGAAAATGTCGCATTTCTTCTCCTCTTCAGTGTATCATTCTAGACAGCCCGAGCGACTGCCATTCTCATAGGCGCCAAGCTATTCTGCCACCACCCTTGAACTATCATGGTCGATCTGTCTCCTGAATTGTAATTGTAAGAGGATAACTCTGCGGGTATTTCGTACCTCGGGCACAATGAGTTAAGTGAGCGGCTGGTTTGGATGTTGTTTTCAGTATTGTTTTTCACGACATGGACAAAGACCAAACTCCCCAAATTGGAGCGGGGTACTAGGAGATCCCAGACAGCAGAGCGCGGAATGACTAGAAGATATGGTGTAGGGTTTTCCCTATGTAAAAGTGGTATTGAAAAGTTTGACAAACTGATGTAGAAGGCTATATAGTCCATGCACAAGCCACTGACAGCTACTGCGATGTGAAAGATTTCAGAGTTTCGGACATTTTGCCAAAATGATTTTGGGATCAATAGATTCCACGTCATTAGTATATAATGACGATAACAAGAAAACATTTAGGTCGCTTGACAGCAAGATGGCGTCATACTCTAGTAGTACATAATTTCTTTGATGTCTCATTCGTACATATGATTTTTGGAAAGCAATGTACTCCTCGATAAGACTCTTTACAGGAAGAAAAAGGAAAATGTAAGTAAATATACCAGCAGCAAAATATATTTCCAAGGTACTCTGTGGCGGATCTGGATGCACCACGTGTTCAAAAATGGAGATTTTTGTTTTCTCGGTCTAACGACGAAAGCGATTAACCCCTAGCAAGGGATTTGCTCAACTTACAGTGTGCGCCTTCAAATCTACAGTGCACGTTGTCGTTCCGACAGGGTGAGGATCCAAAATATCTTATGCGTAACCACCATCTCTTCAGCTAAGTTTACGAGTCACCGATACTATATTACTGGACTTGAAGCCTTGGCCCTAGACCCTAAAAATACGACGGAGGCCCCGGCAGAGGTTATACCCTGTGCGCAAAGGCCATCGGGCATAGGACGGCCGCAGTCACCCCGATGGCCTTTTGCGTATTGGGTATGTGCTAAATAACAATTGCATCATGTGTGTTCTGCAGTTTACAGTAATTACCTTTCCTGAGTCTGTGCTGTAGATAATGGTGTACAAGTGAGAATCCTGCCGCCCCTACAAGCGACCCACAGGCGGCCTCTCATGTCCGTGTTGAGCGCCGTGGGCTGCACCAGCAGCGGACAGCCCGGGGACAGGTAGCGCGCGAAGCTCAGGCGCCCGTCCTGCATGTTCACCACGTGGATGGCGTCGTTCAGCTCATCAGCCACCAGCAGCACCTCATGGCCGCCCAGCCTGTAGAAACACACGTCCGACGGCTGGAACGGCGCTACAGGCGGGCTGTACGTAGCGATGCTTTTTTGTTTTTTTCGTCGGTACAGCTGCACTGTGCGCTGGAAATCTGGTGTCTTCCCTTCTTCCAGCACCACAAACAGCTGCTCGCTGGCGTCAACGTCGAATGCACGATGGGGCTCACATCTGATGGTGAAAAGCTCGACCGTTACCGTCTCCGACAAATTATTTGACTCCAGATGGCTAGTTTTCACAACTGCCTTCCCGGCCAGGTCGTTGTCCAGTCGATAAGAAACGATCAAGCCAGAATCACATTTCTTGGCATACGTACAGATTGATCCAGGCTTTGGCTGTGGACGTATATTCCAGCCGTTTTGTTTCCTCGCCAGCGTTGTCCTTCCAGTAGCATCGGTGACTGTGTTGATCACTTTACCATCCGAGCTAAACTTTTCTGAAGACACCCCGATATTCAACGCGCAGAACGGCTCATAGGAAATCCACACGCTATAGTCAGTCATAGGGCACAAATGATAAATGTCAGTGTCCGGATCATCACGACACCGGAACTGCTCCATTACGGTCACTTCAGGCGCTAACACTTCCATCTCCATCCTGTCCGCGCCACCAATGTAGTCACGCATGCGCTGTAAAGTGGCGTCGGTCTGGCCGCTGTAACGGAGGACAGGACGGGAGACGGTAGTCATCTGTTTACTAGTAGTCAGCTTCTGCACGGCTTCCTCGCTGCCACGTCCGGACTTGACTTCTACGGCCGCAGTCACCAGCTCACAGATGTTGTCGCTATCCAAAGCGTGCTGGATTAACTCGTATGGTTTGTTGAGCTCCTTAATATTTTCTTTGATGGAGAATATTTCTACTTCTGTAATAGCAATAATGCCTTCAGCGACTGCGCACAGTACGGTCACAGCTTCGTCCCGGTATCTGTCGATGGCTGCCTGCAGTGTGGCGTGCCTGTTGCGGATGGCTATTAGCAGGGCCGACTGCTTGTCTTTCACAGCTTGCCGCTGTTGCTGCGCGAATTCAATGTTCTTCTCCGACTCAGTGAGGTGAACTTTCAGTCGGTCTCTGGCTTGATTGAGCTGAATTTCCGCGCTCTCGGCAGCTTTGGCTAAGTCCCTAGTTTCGTGAAGTTCATGGTCGGTCACTTTACAGCTTAGGCACAACGCCTGCTCACACACATTACAGAAATACTTCATCTGTTCATGATGTATCCCGCACAGGGAGCTGTCTTTCGCATTGTCCAGATCCTTTTCGTCGATGTAGAAGTTGTTCTGGAAATCCTTCACTCCTCCAGGGGGCACTGCGGTCTCCTTGCGACAGGACGGACATGGAAATGTACCCCCAGGATGCTCATCTGCCAGACGTTTCAGGCACTTTTCGCAGAACGTGTGGAAGCAGGGGAGAATCTTAGGCGCCGTGAAGATACAGCAACACACAGAGCATTTCAAACACTCCCTTTTTCTGGCTATGGCGTCGCCCCCAGGACTTCCTCCCGTCGCCATTGGGTCGCTTGTAGGCTGGTTTGTTAGTATCTGGGTTATTACGGTGAAATGTATGCTCGTGTGAGCTCTCCGCGTGTCTGGACTGTAAATACAGCTGCACAAACTCACCGTTCGGAGTTATCGTGTGATTATCTACTACCTAGCACATATCCCGTCACCAAAAAACGTCAGTCAACAGTTTATCACCACCCCAAAGCGCAAACGGCCATCGGGCCGACGTCTGCCGCCGTTGGCCCGCGCACAACAGTGCGCGGGCCAAAAGCGGCCGACATCGGCCCGATGGCCTTTGCGCACTGGGACAGAACTCAGAGGCGACGGAGATTTATCCAAAGTGGGCGTGATCATTAGAGAGATCATTCGTTCCGGGCTGTCTGTCGAAATGAAAAAGTTGCTCAAATTGTGAAGACGTACATGAGCCGAGCTTACCCAGCAACAGGTATAGATTCTTATGAGCCCCTGCATTGTAGGGGCTCATGTGAATCTATGCCTCTTGCAGACGGATCCTGCGCTCTATACCATAACGTAATCACAGTTTCTATGTTTATCTTTTTGACGTTCGGACGAAAGGCTCTTAGGAGTATGTTCTGATAACTTCTCGAAATAGCACTTCGTACAATTTTAAGGTCGTCGGAGATGGATCGCAGCAGCTCAAGGATACGTGCCGCATTAGGTGGGCGCCTGATTAATTTATACACAACCTTTGAGCTGGTCAGTCCTTCTTTTCCCAGAAGATCACGCTGAAAATGATAGTGATATCAGCTGTACTAGTACGCGAACTGTATTTTTTCATTTAGCAAAGGTCCTCGGGCCGACGTTGGCCTGCGCACAACTTTGCGCGGGCAGTCTGCAGTCCACGTCGGCCCGATAGTTTTTTTGCTTACCGGGTTTCACACTCATGACGACAGTGACTATCTAATCTCTGATGCCTTGTACTGATGGCACAATCTGTGTGGGTGTGTTCAATCACGTTGAAATGTACAGACTCAGCTTAGAGTAATGTATTTTCTTGGTGTGTTTTGTGTCTACCATATTGAAAATACGGTAGACTTTGAAATGGGGCTGGTCGGAGCGAGCGCATTCCGGGGCTTGCAATGACGTTTTTGGCGTGCGGGGCAGAAATTCTGGCAAAGAAGTAAGAAGATAAAAATGACGTCACGTCTAGCTACACAAACCCTGCTAGAAAACGTGCTTTTGGTGTGTGTGTGTGTGTGTGTGTGTGTGTGTGTGTGTGTGTGTGTGTGTGTGTGTGTGCGTGCGTGTGTGTGTGTGTGTGTGTGTGTGTGTGTGTGTGTGTGTGTGTTTGTGCGTGTGTGACAGCGACTAGAGCCCGCGTTGAAGGACGGACAAGCTTGAAATTTATGATACTGCCCCTAAAAGAATAATTTCGAGAGCTTTTTTCGATTTTAAAAAAAATTAAGATGCTCATTTGCGAGAAAATAGCCGTTTCACAAAAACCGGTTGATCCACACTAGAGTCCGTATTTTTTCTTATGTTTTACTATATATTTTGCTAATAGTTAGATAAAAGGGACATACTGAATGAGTTCGTTAACCAGCATTGTAACTCTAGAACCGTTTGATTGATAATTAAATATTTTTTGAAAAATATATTTTCACGTTTTTTCATTAATTTCATGAATTATATGGGCTAATCTGAAAACAATTGAATCTTTTATACGACAAAAAGTCTTCTCATTAATAATCGCATGATTTTTCGTATTTTTTATGTTATTTACATAAGCCTACAGTTTGTCTCGGCTGTCGGGTACGGTAGGTCAATTGTGACCTGTATGCCATAGGGTGAAAATCAGACAATTTTCTGCACTACTTTTTCGGAGTAATTTGTAAAACAGCTAACATAACTTCAAGTTTTCTGTTACGATAAAAGTATCTTCTGATTAATACCTGCATATGATGTTTCATGAACAATGTTTACGTAAAACATAATACCGTTATTATAATAATAATACCGTTATTATATAGGCCTTTACTCAATTTTTGGGCAAATCGACTCAAAGCGCCGCGAACTGAAACCCAACACGCACACTCACGTAACAGACACGGATTTACGCCATTTAAGACAAACACAGTACAAGACAGACGAAGGGCCAGTTCAGCTACTGAAGTTACAGAGATTTTTGATCGCTTGTATTTGAAATTTGTAAAGTGGCCTGAAACCGGTACCAAAGTGTGGGGGGTGAGGGGTGGGGTGGGGGGTGGGGTGGAAGAACCGGAGTACCCGGAGAAAGAACCCCCGACGGTCCGCCCGAATTAACGGTGACACTTACCAGAGGAGAAAAGTCCGACGCCGGAACCCGTTTTCGAACCTCCCACCTTTGACATTGGTGGCAGGCGCCTTAACCACTGCGCCTGCTGATTGTCCCGGCCCAGGGGTAGGATTAGGTCAAATTGTGACCTGTAAGCCCCAGGAGTGAAAATCAGCAAGAAAATTGCAAAGTTGATTCTCTGATACGTCAAATATTAGTACAGCAATGAGTGACGTATAACATCGAGTCGCCTCTATGAACACGGCGTCGTGGGAATAATGATGCCATGACGTGACGCTTGAAGTGACGTCATTTCGCTGCTCGTGCTATTATTCTTCAGAATAGCTATGCTACGCCAGACCACAGAGCTTACGAATGGCGGGAATCGCCGTGTGTCCGATTTATTTCTGTGTCCCAGTGTGTGTGGATCAGAGGGTGGGTTAGAGTAGAAGGAAATGGATTCCTGTTCCTACACGAGCCCACAGAGCGTACTAATGTCGGGAAGCGCCGTGTGTCCGTCTTTATTGAGGTGCGCCGACATGTGTGTTGATCAGAGGTTGGCTTAGAGAGGAGGAAAATGGATCAGCATAATAAGCCTAAAAATATAAACAACTCTGAATGTTACTAAAAGATAAACGCATCTGAGCTCCAAAACAATACGGTAGACTTTGGGATGAAATACTCATCTTGATTATTTTATGTTTGAATTTTACGTCCTTCGGCACAAGATGTGATCAAAGACGTTACTGGTATGTGTCAGTTACACAGTATTTATATTTCCTCCGTTCACCGTCAAAGAAGCCAGTTGTTGTTATTGTTGTGGTTGTTATTGTTTTTGTTGTTGTTCTTTTTCTCACGTGCACTGAGCTGAAGAGATAAATACTGTAAATTGATGCAAATCGTGAGAACACGTTCCTTTCCTCAGGCTGTGACGAAGTGAAGGAAAAAACAACGTTCGAACAACTGATAATGATTGAACGGAATGTCGGCCGGATGTATGGATGGATGGTTTGAATTGTGGGTGGTAGGATTGGTGGATGTTTGAATCGATGGATGGAGAGAGTGACTGATTGACTGACTAAATGACGGGCGAACGGACGGACGGAAAGAAGGACGGACGAATGGATGGATGGATGGATGGATGGAAAGATATATGGATGGATGGATGGATGGATGGATGGATAGATGGATAGATGGATGGATGGATGGATGGAAGGATGTCCCCAGTAAGCAAAGGTCCTCTGTGTTCGTAGAATCATGTAATCACACTAGACACACGCACGTAGGTTTTTTTTGTAGAAAAACCTCACTCAGTTGCAACTCGTGAAACGTGGCACAAGGTTGTAGGCCACACTTGAGTAACAGTTCCAATAGTACTTTATTCTCACGATGCACTCTCAGCACAATGCATCCACACTTTGATACATGATCTCTCACAGATGCATCCTCATTTTGATACACTGTCTCTTACAATGCATGCATATGCTTTCTAACACACTCTTTTATACTATCACAGATTTCCAGAACAATTTTGCAAATTACACAACTCAACCAATCAGAAAAAAACGTAACTAAAATCATTAATACTAATTAAAAGGAACACTCTGGATTTTTCAACAATCTTCCACTAAAATCTAGGTGCATTACGCAAACGTCTTGAAATGTAACCAACATGTATACTACAGAACTTTGACGTCATTTTTGAGGTCACTGGAAAAATCGCGCCTTTTTCAGAACCTTCCAGCTTAATCTAGATAGGACTTTGCTACAAGTTAGGGTATGTGGAACATTTTAGTCACACACACAAAAAAAAAAAAATCGCAATCCTCCATGAAAAAGGAAACGAATCATACTAAAAAGGTACGTGCTTCTAATCTAAAATAACTCAACCGAACACTAGATCTTTTCCTATGATCAACACAGACATGCCCTAAAAAGAATAACACAACCACGAACGTAACACTCGGGCACACGACGGCTGCAGTGGGCCCGCGCACGAATGCGGCCGTCGTGGGCTCGTAGACGTTTTCCCACTGGGGAACATATGGACGGCTGGATCGATACTGGGGGATGGATGGACAGATGGATGGATGGATGGATAGATAGATGGACGATTTTCTGAACAGACGAATAGATTATTGGAAGGAGCCAACGGATAGACTGACGAAAACAAATGAATCTGTTCATATTTACACACATCAGAACTTTATTTAACTCATTCTACCCCAGACACACCACAGCAAGATAAGGGTCGACCATGATAGTTCAAGGGTGATGCCAGAATAGCTTGGCGCCTATGGGCGCCAAGCTATTCTGGCATCACCCTTGAACTATCATGGTCGATCTGTGTACTGCACTAGAGTGCAGTCTTCAGAGGACAACGGCAAAATTTGGGGATTTTGGTGTTGGGGTAGAATGAGTTAATATCACCTGCCTGTTAACAAAAAATCCATACCCTGACATGCATTATCGTGATGAAAACAGCACATTCGAAATTAAAGGCCCACTACCGCCGTAAATATTCAAAGATACACTTCTGTAATAGATGGTTACGAAACGCTACACACAGTTCTACTTATGGTTGATTTAGAAACAGGACAATCCAGTTCAGCACACGTCGTCTTTATATCGAGTAATCTGACAATGACTCCCCTCCGTTCTAGAAATACAACCCTTTCAGTACGAGAAACAGTTAAACATAGATTGACACACTTACGGCAGCGCAGAATAAATAAGTGCGATTACGCGTGTGCTTTTGCTGCGTGTCCAAACTGCTGCTAAAGTTCATTAGGAGTGTCGACAAAGCATAACAAACAAAAATGGTACTTTAAAGTACAATTATGCATAAATCGGAAGACACATTTCAACACCATGGATGTTTTTTTTTGTTGTTGTTTTTTTTGGTCACAATTTTAAAGTCAGTGAAAGTGCCACACAAACAGATAATAGTAACGTTGATTTCTCTCACTGACCGAATATGATAATCCTTCGTTACTAAGCATGATTTCTGCACCATAACCGATGAGTACAATTAGCTGTTGCCTAAACCAGCCGTCAGTCGTAGTTCCTAATAAAGCAAGCAAGCAAGCGAGCAAGCAGGAAACCAAATAGCAACCGGTCAGTCTGTCTGTCTGTGTCTTTTTGTCCGTCAGTCAGTCAGTCATCCAGTCAGTCAATGCGATGCATGTCAGTAATGCTGTAACTTTCAAGTTGGTAGAAACACTAGAGAAGAACCCAACGGAGAAAGAAACACGCTTAGTAAAGACAGTTACAACACAATTTATTAATATTTCGGGTAAACACCCTTATTCAAAATAGACAAACAAACAAGTATAGAGATCAGTCGCTACTTGTCTTATCGAAGAAGAAATGTGGCAACTCTACACATAAATAAATAAATAAATAAATAAATAATAAATAATAAATTGTGATGTAACTGTCTTTTCTAAGCGTGTTTCTTTCTCCGTTGGGTTCTTCTCTGCATTTTACACGCTTGGCAGTCACCTTTTTGGTCTGGATTTGGTAGGAGCACTAGAAGGCATTGACAGTAAAACCACTAAACTAGTTCAGAGCGACATGCACGACAACAACTTGACGAGTATATAGTACATGTATTATGACCGTGATACATACACCTGAAAATACCGTGTCCTAACTGTTAGCTGATCAAATACACGTCGGGCGCAGTACACGGTCCACTCGCGGTACTCATCAGCCAAACCCATCAGGCTCTAAAGAGGCATAGATGAAAATCTATGCCTCTTTCCGTTAGATGTCAGATGTTATTTCTGACCTCAGACTACCAAACACCTTTGTGTCAGGTCTACGTCCACGCAGAACATAAGTAGTGTTTGTCTTGGGATTTTCGAGGAACGGGAATTCCTTGTGTCTGCTTTTAGAATAGCTGACCTCATTTATCGGTTGTAGTACACAGTTCACATTAGTCCTATCTCAGTCGGTCGTCTGTAATTCGAACATCAACTTCCTGTGTTAAAAGTTTTGAAATGAGCATTTGGAAGTGATTTTATTTTTAAAATTTTTAAATTCACATACTAACCGTTGATGACGCAAATAATGTAAGGGGTAGGATGGTTGGGGTCGGGGGTGGGTCGGTGGGATGGAGAGGAAGGGGGTGGGGAGGGGGGGTCGGGGGGGGAGGTTGGGGGGGGGGTTAGGGGGGGGGGTCGGCGTTTGGGTGAGGAGAGGGGTTTGGGTGTGGAGGGGGTGAGGGGTAAATAGGTGATGCTACAATCTAATCTCGAAAAATCTGGTGGTGGTGTGTGGGTGTGTGTGTCGGGGGGGGGGGGGGAGGAGGGGGGAGGGGGGGGGGAGAATGGAGGGGGGCGGACTGGGATGGAGAGGACAGGGAGGGGGGGCCGGGGACAACCGACAGTCTAACCTGGTCACAGAAAAAAAACATAAATATGATTACTTTTTTCTCCATTTAATAATACAAATGTATAAAATCATTAAACAAATTCATGAAAGATTTTTTTTTCTCCCCGAATAATTGTTCTCTCTAAAAATATTTGGGGGTGGAGGGTGGACCGAGGGTCGGTCGGTCGGAGGAGGCAGGGGATATTTTAGCCCCCCACCCCACCACACCCCACCCCCACCCCTACCCCACCCCACCCCACCTCTACCCCCTTATTTTTGCTTGGGGGGAGGCGGGTGGGGTCGGGGAACTGCGCCCTCCTAGGCTCTTAACCCTTTTCATCTTGATACTGCTTGAAATTACTTTGACTATGATGTTTCTAGGGTGTTGCCAGAAAAAACATATCTCCTGAGGCGCCCCATCTATTCTGGCACCCCCTTGAACTAAAATGGTTGATCTTACTCCTAATCTGTAATGTAGCCTTCCTAGGACAATACACACATAATAATAGATCAGCCCTAGCTCTGGATGTAATGGGTTATGGACACTGTACATATAGTAGCTATACTATATAATCTCTCTCTCTCTCTCTCTCTCTCTCTCTCTCTCTCTCTCTCTCTCTCTCTCTCTCTCTCTCTAGGACAAGATGGAAGAAAGGTCTTCAGACCTAAATCTTTTTATCCTTGGAAAATAAAGATTCATTGTCATTGTCATTCTCTCTCTCTCTCTCTCTCTCTCTCTCTCTCTCTCTCTCTCTCTCTCTCTCTCTCTGTATATATATATATATATATATATATATATATATATATATATATATATATATATATATATATATATATATATATATATATATATATATATAGGCACAATCTTAGCTCATTGGAGACGTGCCGTATACGGATAAGCAGCGACTCGCCGCGTATCTGTATAGGGCGCGTCACCAATGAGTTAACTCATTCTACCCCATCACCGAAATCCCCAAATGTTGCCGTTGTCCTCTGA
Source organism: Semisulcospira habei (assembly GCA_036245525.1). NCBI lineage: Eukaryota > Metazoa > Mollusca > Gastropoda > Semisulcospiridae > Semisulcospira > Semisulcospira habei. Next base: position 122,493,302 of record BTPG01000007.1, on the reverse strand, counting down.
AGACTGCATTGCAGTGCAGGACACAGATCGACCGTGATAGTTCAAGGGTGATGCCAGAATAGCTTGGCGCCCACAGGCGCCAAGCTATTCTGGCATCACCCTTGAACTATCATGGTCGATCTTTATCTTGCTGTGATGTGTCTGGGGTAGAATGAGTTAATCTATATACATCAGCTGACAACCGGATGTTCTGTGGGCATGTCATTATATGCGTATCGACGCTGTTTATTTTCACAGCGTTGAAGTCAGTGAAAGCAGCACACAAGCAGATCATGATAATGACGATTGCCCCACTGCCCCAACACTACAATCATTCGCTCTTCAGTAACGCATGATTTCTGCACCGTAACCGATGAGTACAATTCGCTGTTGATTATACCCGCCGTTAGTCGTGTTCCTTATAAAGAAACTAACCAAGCAACCAAGCAAGCAAGCAACCGAGCAACCAACCAACCGTTCAGTCAGTCAGTCTGTCCGTGTCTGTCTATCGGAGTGTCTTTCTGTCTGTCCGTCTGTCAGTCAGACAATCAGTCAGTCAGTCTGTCTGTGTCTGTCTGTCTGTGTCTGTCTGTCTGTGTCTGTCTGTCTGTGTCTGTCTGTCTGTCCGTCAGTCAGTCAGTCAATGACGTTGCATAGCAGTACTGTTGTAACTTTCAAGCTGGTAGAACTCAGCACAGCCATTAGAATTTATACCGATAGTAAAATCACTAAACTAGTTCAGAGCGATATGCACGACAACCGCGAGTATATAGTACATGTAGTATGACCGTGACACATACACCTGATAATACCGTGTCCTAACTGTTGGCTGATCAAATACACGTCGGGCGCAGTACACAGTCCACTCGTGGTAGTACTTTGCACCAGCCAAACCCATCAGGCTCTAAAGAGGCATAGACTGTTATTAGCCCCTGAAGCTGAAGCTGATGAAAATCTATGCCTCTTTGCGTTAGATTCAGGTTTTATTTCTGACCTCAGACTGGCATACCTCAGTATAAATAGTATTCACCTTGGACTTTCCGAGGAGCGGGAATTCCCTTTGTCTCTTTTCAGAAAAGCTGTTCTAATCTATAGGTCCTAGCTATAAGGATTGTAATGCGGGGTCGTTAGTCCTATTTCGACGGTCCTGTAAATCGAATAGTGAAATTCGTGTATTCAAATATTCAGAACTGAGCTTAAGTGACATCGTTGTGTGGACAAATGATTCCATCCACACACGAACTGCGACACAAATAATGTCAGGGGTGAGGTGAGGTGTGGTCGGGGACGGGAGGGGTGGGGGATCGCAGAGACGACAATCCAACCTCTAAAAATCAAAGAATGGCGGGGGTTTTCCAGGTGATAAGAGTCTAGAGAGGGTGGCAACTACATGGCAATCAAACATAAAAATCTATTCTCCATTTATTTTTTCTCCGTTTCATAATTTTTGGGACATAAGTGAAAATAAATAAAATCGTATACATTTTTCACCAAAAATGATTTTTCACTCGCCAAAAATGTCTGGACAAATTATTTTCTCGCCTTAATATTTTATTTTATGGTGAGTGTGTGTGTGTGTGTGTGTGTGTGTGTGTGTGTGTGTGTGTGTGTGTGTTGGGGGGGGGGAATCTCTGGTTTCCCACACCCTATCTTTTTTAAGGAGCCTCCCCCTTCCCTCTTCCCCCACCCCCATTCCCCGGCTCCTAAGCCACCAGTCCTAATTCAGTGGTGGCAAAGAAGATGACATCAATGGTACATGTACATCTATAACACATAATAAACAAATTACAAAACCGCCTCAGTGTTCTGCTCCCCAGTACAGGACAATTGTCCACGCTAGTACACATGTTTTATAAACTTTGTCAGCTTGAGGTATGACTTGCCTTCCCGGGGGACAGTGCAGCGCGGTAACTTGACCTACATTAATTTTTTTTTTTTATCCGTTCGGCTGTCGGTAGCGGTTTTTGTCGCGATGATTCCTACAGGACAGCCACAGGGTTAACAGATCTAGCAAAGCCACCTCACTACGACAGGCTGTCGCTGGCTATTTAAAAAAAACCAACAACCAAAAAACACGCACTTGGCGTCAGTGTTAAGTACGCAAAGGTGCGAAAGAACTGATACAGGAAATCCAAGACGACTGGCTCTTTTAAAAACTAATCAGCGTGTCGGTTCTACAGCATTCTTTTCACACTTCCGTGTACTACATACTTATCGCCTTAACTCATTCGAGACATGCCGCCTCCGGATACGCGACTTATGCCGCGTATCAGGAAGCGGCACGTCTCGAATGAGTTAAGTACCTGCATAGTTTGCAAACACAGTACCTACGTCAGGTATCCTCACAGGTGAGTAACCACCGCAGGTTTGTTGACTGGTATCGGCATTCCCTCTTCGCCCGCCGAGAAAAAACACGAACTGGATTCAGCTACAAGACGCATAGATCCTCATGAGCCCCCGCAGTCGCGGGGGCTCATGAGGATTTATGCATCTTGCTGATTCCACTTTCTATTGATATTCCGTGCTGACTAGGGCTCTGTCGTTAAAATAACCCCTTCCCTGCCACTGTACGTACATTTAAAAAAAAAAACTTTGATTCATTCAACGACCTTGAGACAACATAGTCCCAAAAACATGGATACAAATTGGTCTCAGCAAAGAGGCTCCCGCACTCGCGAGGAGATGGGGTGGGGGGGGGGGGGGGTGGGTGGGTGGGTGGGAGGGATGGGGGTTGCGGGAGGGGGGGGGGGCTCATGAGGATCTATTCCTCTTGCAGTTGGATCAAGGTCAATTTTTTTCTCGGCAGTGAAGGGTTTAACACCGATGTCAGAAACACGATCTGCGACCACTAGCATGCAAGAGGTTCGAGGGAAACCGGTTCGATCTTTCAGTGGACAACTTTAAATGTACTCTTAGATTACAATACATTAAAATCGATAAGTGTGTGCTGGTCGGTGATTTTGAACCTGACGGCTTCAGTAAGAGCCGTGAAGCTCAAAGTAATAAACCCACACAAAATATGAACATTTGCATTTTTAAAACTGATCAAGTCTGTTCCCCACCCCCCACCCACCCCATATTAATGCGGAATAATAATAACAATGTTCAACCCGTTTACAGTTGTGCATTTATTCCAAATCTGTTTCGAATCGACAAGACGGCTGGTTGATGACTGCTAGTAACCACACGAGTTTGCAGTTTCTTTAGTCATATATTTTACTGCCCGTTTGTAAAAGTAATTTGAACCTTAGGAAGGTAGAAAATGATTCGTGGTGTCTGGAAGTCTTTGCTTTCTTTCAATATCATTATTCACATACTGATCGATTCTTAAATGTCTGGATTCCTATGCGCCCTGATTCGCAAACGCTCATCCATGTGAAAAGAGGACCTTGCAGTCACCATGCAGATATATAGTTACTCATTTGAAATCATAAGGAAACAATTCTTTATGATTCCAGTTGTCTTAAATGTGTCAAATATAAAAGCTGTCCTTTGAAGATTTCATACCAGTTAATTAGACAGATCGACCATGTTTGTTCAATGGTGGTGCCAGAATAGCTTCTAAACTATTCTGGCACCACCCTTGAACGATCATGACACCACCCTTGAACTATCATGACACCACCCTAGAACTATCATGGTCGATCCATCTCTCGTCGTAGGGAATCAGAGCCGGCTGGTTCAACCGTCGCTTTCCGTGTAGTCATTGTCGCTTGAGTTGAGAGAAGGGTTGTAGACCTCAAGGACCCTGAAACACAGGTTACGTGCAACTTCAAATCCTATGCTTGCAGTCTGCTGGAGACTGACACATGTTGCTAGCTCAAGGGTACAGCCTGACTAGCATGGCGCTTAATTTGCCTCTTGACTGCCAGTGGACGCGGATTTCGCGTCTGAAACCACTGCACACTGACCGATAATTATTCGCGAGAAGAACGCAAATGAAATGGGACAAAACATGGGTACAAAAAAACACAGGACTAACAAGAGACATAAACCCTCATGAGCCCCCGCGACTGCGGGGGCTCATGAGGATTTATGTCTTTTGCAGATGCGTAGTGTTCGCCTTGCCCCGGCAGTTAAGGAGTTAAAAAGACGCAAAGCTCATCAGGCTATACCCGTGAGGTAAGAAAGAAAACTGAAATGCCACCAAACGTGGGCAGCAAGAGCACATGACTAACAAGAGACAAAAATCCTCATGAGCCCCCGAGACTGTTTATGTCTCTTGCAGCTAGGTAGAGTTCGCCTTGTCCCGGCAGTTAAGGGGTTACAATTCTATCCATAGATAGTGACGCACTGTACAAGTAAGCGACCAATCAAATCACCCAAGCCAACACTTCACCCACCCTCTCTTTCCCCCCTGGTTCAGTCCCTCAGCAAACCAACCAAATGACAAACAAACAACCAGTTTAGAAGCGTTTGATCATTTGGACCATACGTCTGTTACTATATATACTTACAGTAATAGACGGAGATATAAATTTAAGATCTGTATGGGCTTATACAAATTACATTCATTGATCAAAACGGGGAATGAATAAGAAATTGCACATGACCTTATATTATAGAAGTTGAGTGTTCGTATACTATCATTTCTAGACAGACCGAGCGACTCCCATTCTCAAACTGATTGATCATAGTCACCAAGAGCAAAGCTCGAGGTGACTATAAATCTAACAGTTTGAGAATGGGAGTCGCGAGGTCTGTCTAAAAATGACAGTATACGAACACTCCACTTCTATGCTTTATAGAACCTTTCACAACATCAGCAATACTTACTTACTTACCATGCCAATAACCTCAGGAAAATACTCAAGATATTTTGACCAAACAAAATCTCCAACGAAGACCTACTGTCCCGCTGCAAACAAGAAGACATAGCCACAACAATCATAAAAAGACGTTGGCGATGGATTGGACATGTGCTGCCGAGAGAAGACGGCTCCATCATTAAAACATCCCTACACTGGACACCAAATGGTGAGAGGAAGAGAGGACGGCCAAAGATCACTTGGCGACGAACGGTGGAACAAGAACTGAAAAACCACCACCACACCTGGGGAACGATAGGCACTCTGGCCCGCGACCGGCTGAAGTTGAATGATTTCGTTGCTGCCCTATGCGCCTTCGGAGTTACGGGCAGTAAGTAAGTACTTCTATGTTTTATAGAACCTTTCACAACATCCGCAATACTGGTCAAACATTATGTCCTAAACTTTTCATTCAATGTCTGCAAGCAGACGAACCTGGTGCCGGTTGCACAACATGCAGTTACCCCTCTGGCCGTCAGACTCTGTCAGCTAAACTGAACTTTGCAACAACATAGTCTAACTGCGGTTGCACGGGCGCATTTTAGACTAAGGTGAGCAACCCATAGACACGAATCCACATAGACTTAGACACAGACATTTATTCATGAAGTAAACGTTACAAGGATTTTTGTGTGACATGGCGACAGTAAAATACATCCTCACTTGTAGGGCTGCACATGCATTCATCATGTCATACACTCAGTTGGCGATCGTCCTGTATACAGCACTAAGGATAGATAAACACAATATTTACACACAAATCAGTCATAGAATCACGTTGTTCCATGGTTGGTGATGAACTGAGGACAGCGTTTGGAAAGAGACTGCATCTGAATCGAGAAGTTCTGGCTTTCAAAGCACGAAACCGCCGGCCAGAGGGCAGAAGCTCGAAGAGATGATTGGCTGGGTGTGACAGATCGCGAACGATCTTTCCTGCCTTCCGTTCCATACGCGTTTTGAAAATGGAGACGACAGATGGAAAGTCGCAACCAGCTACTTGGGAGGCTGTCTTAACGATGTGTTCGAGCTGGTTCTTTTCTGTCGCGGTTGTGCTACCATAACAAACAGTGACAGAGAAGCACAAGGTGCTCTCTATCACCGCGCGGCAGAACTGTGCCATGATTCCTCTGGACATACCGAGTTTCCGCAGCTGTCTCAGAAAGTGAGACGCTTTTGGCACTTTTTCATAATGGACGTAGTGTTATTGTCCCAACACAGATCGCTCGAAATGATGGAACCGAGAAATTTGAACGATTCGAATTGTTCTACGGTTTCCCCATTGATGACAAGGGGCAGTATCGGGTCTTTGATTTGACGAAAGTCAATCACAACCTCTTTCGTCTTTGAGACATTCAGTTCCAGGTCATTTTCCGAGCACCAGTTGACCATTTTCCGAACCTCATATCGATGCATAGTTTCGTCAGCATCAGACAACAGGCCTTCAAGGGTGGTATCATCAGAAAATTTCAAAATTTTCACAGACGAGGTTTCGGAGACACAGTCATTTGTGAACAGAGTAAAGAGAAGCGGTGAGAGAACGCATCCTGGTGGAGCGCCAGTATTCAGTGTTACAGAGGCAGAGTGTGAATTGTAGAGTCTTACGACCTGAGGACGGTCCAGAAGAAAGTCAAGGATCCAGTGACATATGGAGGGGTGAACATTGAGGTGAGCGAGTTTGTCGAAAAGCTTGTGAGGGATGATGGTGTTGAAAGCACTGGAATAGTCAATAAACAAAACTCTGGCATAGGTGCGTGGGGTCTCCAAGTGCTGCAAGATGAAATGCAGGCCCAGTGCGACTGCATCATCCACTTACCTGTTCGCTTGGTATGCAAACTAGAGTGGGTCAAGCAAGTACCCCGTGGATACCCTCAGGTAGCGAAGAACAAGCCGCTCCAGGACCTTAATGGCAACATATGTCAGTGCCACGGCGCGGTAGTCGTTCATCTGGGTGACCTTTGACTTCTTAGGAACGGGGACGATCACGGACGACTTCAAGCACCGAGGTACCGACATCTGCTGTAGAGAGATATTGAAGATATCGGTGAAGACAGGAGCGAACTGGTCAACACAGAACATCAAGGCAGCCGTAGACACGTGGTCGGGACCCGAGGCTTTCCTGGGATTCTGTCTCTGGAAGAGACGGTTCACCTCCGCCTCCTGAACGCAGAAGGGCGGCGTCAGAGTCGACGCGTCTCCAGGAAGCGGAGGACGGTATCCAGGAGTGGGATTCTTCTGGTCAAACCTGCTGTAAAACAGGTTCAGCCTGTCCGGGAGCTCCGGGTCGACGTCGTCGTGAGTTGTTGCCCCCTGCTTGTAGCCGGTGGCCTGCTGCAACCCCCGCAACACCTCTCGCATGTTGCTGGAGGAGAACTGGACTTCGATCTTCTTCCTGTAGGTCGCATTCGCCCTGCTGATCTCGCGACGCAGCGCAGCTTTGGCCTTTCTGTACTGCTCCCGGTCGCCACTCTTGAAGGCCTCGTTCTTAGCGTAAGTTTTACCTTGACTGAGCGGCTGAACCACGGCTTGTTGTTGCCAAAGATGCGGACGGTCTCGGTCGGGACACAGGCCTCCTCACAGAAGCCTATGTACTACGTCACTGCATCTGCGTACTCGTCCAGGCTACTGCTCGCCTCTCTGAAAGCGCTCCAGTCCGTCGCCTCAGACACCCTTCCAGCGTTTCCGTCGCATCCGTGGTCCACCCCCTGACCGTCTTGGTGACTGGTTTCACAGCCTTCAGTCTCTGGCGATAGGTCGGAGTGAGCAGAACCATGACATAGTCAGATTCCCCCAAAGGGAGCCCTCGTAGTAGCACGGTAGGCAGACTTCAGCGTAGTGTAACAGTGATCAAGAGTGTTCTCTCCTCTAGTGGGGCCATACGAACTCGGTCCAATTTCGAAGCGGGTCCGGAACACAAAAGTTTGTGCAAGTCCTTTTCATGTTTATGTGTTTCCTTATGCCCGATGCGTAAACGATTTCGCATCCAGCTTTGAAGGAAAATTGCATCACCGCATCTGGTTCCGGTCGTTTTCGTATCGGATTCGTGCTTAAGGAATCGTAGCTTAACATGGAAACGTTACGGTTGTTCCGAGCAGCAATACTAACGGTTAGAACCAAGTTATGGCATAAAGAAATGACCATTGCATTTGTCTGATTGTAGTTTAGAATATCTGGTCTTTGGTTTAATTTCTTGCTATGCAAGCACTGTGCTACATCTCACTCCTTTCATTCACTGCATAACATTGATACAGATTACATGAAAACAAATGCTCTCACCCAATAGTTTAACATCTCTTGGATGACTCGGTCATAGTTGGCAAAATGCGCAGTTGTTGCTGACTTTCACCAACATTCTCCATGGAACCTATGTGGAACCTTGTTGTGCAACAAGCCCCTGGACCGTGGGAATTGGCAGCAAAAAATGGAGACATGTGTGACGTTTAAGTTTGGGACACAAGGAGTAGCGTCATCTGAATGGTATGAGATGTAGAGTCAGGTTATATGGGAAATCCATGACGAAAATTATTTTTGTTAATTAATGTAGGTTTTGCTAAAAGAGAAGAGAAGCAAAGAGAAGACCAAACTGATGATAAATAACATCAGTCGCATTGGCACTGACATCATGATTGGAAGCCAAAAACTGGAAACAGTTAATAAATTTAAATACTTAGGAGCCATTGTGACAGATTAGGGATCAAAACCAGAAATACTGTCCAGGATTGCGCAGACAACAACAGCACTGTCAAGGTTGAAGGCCATATGGAAGGACAGAAACATCACGCTTTGCTCCAAGATCAGACTGATGCGCTCCTTAGTCATCTCAGTGTTCTTGTATGCCTGTGAGTCATGGACCCTCACAGCAAACCTTGAAAGGAGGCTACAAGCCACTGAAATGAATTGCTTTCGAAGGCTGCTGCTTGGTATTTCATACAGAGATCAAATCACGAACGAGGAAGTGGGAAGCAGAATCAGGCAAGCCATCGGGCCCTATGAAGACATATTAGCCATTATGAAAAACCACAAATTGAAGTGGTATGAGCATGTCACGCGTTCATCAGGGCTTGCCAAAACAATCCTGCAAGACACTGTGCAAGGAGGACGAAGGAGATGAAGACAGAGGAAAAGATGGGAGGACAATATCTCAGAGTGGACAGGACGGAGGCTGGGCGATACGCTAAGAATGGTAGAGAACAGAGAGGAATGGAGGGAGCTGTTTGCCAAGTCATCAGTGGTGCCCCAACGGTCGACAAGACTACGGGATATAGATAGATAGATTTTTGCTAACTAAACTACGTCACCAGAACAAAAATGTCCACAGAGTGCAGTCCACACACGGTGACATTCGGACATCCAGTGCTAAAGTTTGCGCGCTTCGGCTCTTGTTTCCAACATTTCACGGACAGCGATGTAACAGTGAACCTTCTTGACAACCGTAGAATAGTCCGTAACACCGAGTGTTTGAAAATCGGAAAATGTTTGAACAGTCAGTTAAAAGCATCTGGTTTGGAATCTGTTTTCATGACTTGGACAAAGACCATATCTGCCCGACCCAGGAAGCCTACCGCGATAACACTAGGAAATATAGTGCGGGGATGCTATCTATGTAAACGTGGTCTTGAAAGGTTGTATATGCACCTATTCTAGCGACGAAGGATTAGTAAATTAGTTGCAAAATTAAAAATATTCTTATTTTTTATGTGCTAAGTAGTTTTGCATTGTTTACTTCCGTGCCTGTGCGTTTACTTTCATATTAATATCTACTCAACAAGGTGGCCATGTCGTACCTCTTAAGACTCGTTTCTTCTGAGTACGGTGTACACGTGAGGATCTTGCCGCCCCTGCAGGCGACCCACAGGCGGCCTCTCATGTCCGTGTTGAGCGCCGTGGGCTGCACCAGCAGCGGACAGCCCGGGGACAGGTAGCGCGCGAAGCTCAGGCGCCCGTCCTGCACGTTCACCACGTGGATGGCGTCGTTCAGCTCATCAGCCACCAGCAGCACCTCATGGCCGCCCAGCTTGTAGAAACACACGTCCGACGGCTGGAACGGCGCTACAGGCGGGCTGTACGTGGCTATGGCGTCCGGGTGTGGGAGTCGGTACAGCCTCACTCTGCGGTGTAATTCAGGTTCCATTGCTTCTTCTAATACAACGATTGTTTTTACTTCAGAGTCTACGTCAAACGCCCGGTGGACTCCACAGTTGATGAGTGTCACTGACCTCTGTTCTGTTTTGAGTGGATCCTCAGACACGACCTCCTCGCGCCTCACGTCCCCCTCGCCTATCGCGTAACTATTCAGGCGAATCAGCTTGTGCGATTTGGCGTACGTGCATAGCATTTTGCCTGTCTCTCTCGTTAGGTGCACGTGTTTACCTCCGCTCGTGGTTTGCCAGGATATGTTACCCTTTAAATTCTCAAACGTGGTCAGGTGACTGCCGTCGCTGCTGAATTCTTGTGACGGGAAGTCTGTTTGAAGTTGGTGTTTAGTGTAGGACAAGATCACTTTGCCGTCATCCTGTGGACTTATGCAGTAAACCTCTGTGTCCGGATCCTCCCCGCATCGGAACTGCTCCACCACGGTCACTAAAGGTGGTGACATCGTCATCTCCATCCTGGCCACGGTTCCTATATAAGCTCGCAGGTGTTTGAACGTCAGTTCTGGCGTGGCGTCCAAGCGGAGGACAGGACGATGCGTCTTTATCATATGTTTTGTCGTAAGCTTCTGCACGGCTTCCTTGCTACCGCGTCCGCATCTCATCTCTCTGGCCACAGTCACCAACTCAAAGCCCACTCCGCTGTCCAGAGCCTGCTGCACCCGCTGTTGTAGCTTGGTCAGCTCCTGCAGGTTTGCTGCGATCCGATCTACTTCCGTGTAGTGCGTACTCTCCATTTCACTGGTCATCTGGTTCAAAGATTCCAGGGCTTCGTCCCGGCATTTGTTTGCCGTATCCACTGCCCTGGCGTGTCTGCTGTGGATGTCCGCTTCAACTGTGGCCCTCTTGTTCTTTAAGTCCTGCAACTCTTTTCTGGCGTCTTCCAGCTGTCTGGTCACGTCTTCCGAACTCGCCTTCAGACGGGGTCTGTCCCAACCTAGCTGTTTCTTGCATCGCTTCTCAGCTCCAGCAATGTTGTCACACTGGTGTTGGTTGTGTTCCCTGGCAAAACACGTGACGCAAACCATCACGTCGTCCTTCAGACAGTATATGTCCGCTTTTGTGTCCGGATGTTTCGGACACCACGTGACGGGTCCGTGTCCAGTCGTCGTTTCGTTTCCGCTCTGAATGTAAAAGTTGCTTTGAAACCCAATCGCTCCATCTGAAGGAGTTTCAATCTCTCTTCGACACGACGGACATGTGAAGCTGCCTGCTCGACCTCTATCTATCAACGGGGACAGACACTCCTGACAGAACGTGTGGAAGCAGGGAAGGATTTTAGGGTTCTTGTAGGCCTCGTGACACAAGGCGCACGTGAAGGAGTTGCCGTTTGCACCAGGACCTTGGGAGACATCTTCGTCCCTCGCTGCCATGTTCGTTGCTGCACACGTCGCAAAGTCTTCAGCCCTCAGTAGCTTCAAGCATACTCTCAGAAATCAAGACTAAAACTCAAACGTTTCACAACATCTAAGTATGATGTGCTGAACTTGAGGGACGATGTTCACAGTGTGATCCTGCAAAGTCAAGAAGCACGAAACATGAGTTTGCCCTATTATACAGTGGTGATCGAGGTTCTTAAGCAACGAACTATTTCGCATAACGAACGAGAACGAAGTCATGGCGGATAGCAAGCAACTGCCACAACTATAGACAACTTTCCAAACATCGCCAAGGAGCATAGCTCCTCATGAGCCCAGGAGTTATGCCTCTTGGAGATGTTTGGAGTATTGTCTATGTTTATATTACGAGCTGGTTATCCCCTTAGACTTTGCTCTCGTTTGTTGTTGAGAGTCGTTCGTTCGTTTCAAACGATACCTCACTAGTATTAGACGCACCTGTCAAGTCTAGAAAAAAGGCTTGGTAATAATAGCTTTATGGGTACTGCTTGACTAGATCGGCTACCTAAGACGTGTCAAGGTCAGCTAGACTATTATTAATTTTAGTCAATATCCAAGGGTAAGAAAAATGTCAATATTGCACGTATTCCAACGAAAAAGGTGGAAGAAAGTCCGGACAAACATGCGAAATAGCATTTTGTCCAGGCTTATATATATATATATATATATATATATATATATATATATATATATATATATATATATATATATATATATATATATATATATATATATATATATATATATTTTTTTTTTTTTTGGGAAAGACGCAAAATGTTGACCTACTTCAGATTTCCTAACAATGTTTACTATCCTCAAGCTTTACTGTTGGATTCATTTGATTCATCTCTAGCACACACAGAAGGTATATAAGTATACAGATGTCAGTTTTGTTCTATACTGACAAACAAAAGAAATGCGACATTTTGTGAATTTTTTTTAAGTGTCGCCGATGATTAACTGACGTCTTACAGCAGGGCCTGGCCCCTGTAAACTACATTAGAACTGTCACAGCGAGAGAGAGAGAGAGAGAGAGAGAGAGAGAGAGAGAGAGAGAGAGAGAGAGAGAGAGAGAGAGAGAGAGAGAGAGAGAGAGAGAGGAGAGAGAGAGAGAGAGAGAGAGAGAGAGAGAGAGAGAGAGAGAGAGAGAGAGAGAGAGAGAGAGAGAGAGAGAGAGAGAGAGAGAGAGAGAGAGAGAGAGAGAGAGAGAACACTCTGCCACCAATAATACCAATACATATAAAAGTAAATATTTATAAAGAGTGACAAGGGGTAGGATAAAAAATCAATCATTAAGCAGAGTGTGGGCATGTAGACTGATCTGCTATCTTCGGCATTACCGCCCTAAGCCTTAAGGTTTAAAGGCCAAAATCAGCACACACGTAATCGTGTACAAACTGCATGATTAACTCATTGTGCCCGATGTAGGAAAAATCGACATTTTGGAGTTGTTCTCTGAGACCCGAATTACAATTCAGGAGACAGATCGACCATGATAGTTCAAGGGTGGTGGCAGAATAGTTTGGCGCCTATAGGCGCCAAGCTATTCTGCCACCGCCCTTGAACTATCATGGTCGAGCCATATCTTGCTGTGGTGTGTCGTGGGCAGAATGAGTTAAGACGTCATTGAAAATAACAGTTCATGGGCACAAAATAGAACGCACACAGCAAATAAAATAAATATCACTGACAAAAAAATTATTGAAGAAAAATTGCCGTGGACTTACTATTAGTTGTTGTCTTTAAATTCTGTTACTTGTACAAGCGAACTCAGGTGACACAATAAAGGCGGAAAAGAATTTGCACTCGTTTGAAATGTCCTCAGTGTCCTTCAATGTATCGCGATGATCTAAGCATACCGAATATCCATCGTAAGGTGAAAGCGTGAGGACCTACATCTACCGAGAAATTAGAAGTGAAACTGGTTTCAGCAAGAGGCATAGATCTTCATGAGCCCCCGCGGATTGCGGGGGCTCATGAAGATCTATGCTTTTTACAGATTTGTGGGCGTTTTCGAGAAATCAGTCTCATGATCGAGCCAAGTCCAGGGTTGCAGGCACTTGTGATGACGTGCACAACTGTAGTAATAACCTATATGTTATTTGGACACTTATCTGTGCACACGTCTGACGCGTTTATTGATAAGAAATTGCTGTACAGCGCGTTTGTATGAGCAGGCCAACAAAGTAGAAAACCCTTTTATCAGTATTGTGTGTCAGCGTGTGATTAGCACAGTAATCATGTTGACAGAAAATACGTTGGCGGACAGGGCCCTTCAGAATCTGTCTGGATATAACGTTATACAATTCGATACGAATACCTTTATTGTCCCAAGATGGGAAATTTGTTTTGCAACGAGATTTTTAAAACAGACGTAAAAACAACAAATTTGAACATAAAACAAATAAATACATTTGACTGACTAGAACACACCAACCTACTACAGCGAGTATTATACACAAACCATCTGTAATGTTAATTTTCACCTAGAAATAAAACGAGCTTAAAATCTGAGACGGCACTACCTTATAACACACACACGCACACACGCAAACACACCCACACACACACTTGAGTATCACATGACATTACCCGCCTCTTAGAAAAGAGCGCATTATCTCATGGCAGTGATGTATGATCGATATGTCTATGTACACCTATCGACGTCATGTCTCGTTAGCAGTATCCCCGGACGAGACCTCAGTTGGTTTTTGAGGGTCTGAGACAGAGGACCCGTAATACCATAGTATGCTCTACGAGCTACGTCAGCACAGAGGCATATATACACATTTTGTAATTCACGCTGCAGTGGCGTATGAAAACCGCTGTCGAGAAGAAAAAAAAAATGAACACAGTACAGCTGCAAGCGACGCTGATCTCCATGAGCCTCCCGCAGTTGCGGGGAATTCATGACGACCCAAAGCCAAAGCCGTCCAAGAAACATGGATAAAATTTAGTCTCAGCAAGAGGCATAGATCTTCATGCGCCCCCGAATTCGCCGGGGCTCATGAGGATCTATGACTCTTGCAGTTGGATCGTGTTCCCTTTCTCGGTAGTGAAAGGTAAGCATTGAATATCACAATGTGCGACTACTGGCAATAGAATAGTTAAGTTTTCATGGGGCCTAATGTTATACCTATGGAATGGTTGTAGTAGGGCTGGGCCAGGAATTGCTTCTTTTAACATAAGGTAGGACGTTTGGGGGTGTTCCTCTGTTTGAAGTAGAAAACCAGTAGTTCCGGGTCCATTTGAAGTGGACTCTACGTTCTTTTCGCGTGATCCGCCGTGAGGTGACGTTAATTGCCTGCTCGGCGTTAAACCCTATTCTAACTAACTAACTAACTAACTAACTAACTAACTAACCAGCTAACTAGTTAACTAACATTTTGCTGTTTGCTTTGTACAGCCTTACAGTGTAGGTAAAGCCCCCCCCCCCCACTCCCCCCTTACCCCATATAATTTGTTTTACTGAAAAAATGGATATAGTCTCTTGGCTTGACTTCGCGAACGAAGATTTTATAGGAGTTGCCCACTACGTCTGCAGGCTTGTTCGTGGCTGCGGAGGCCAATCCGAGACAGGCAGGTTCGACCGCAGTGGCTGCAGGGGAAGGTATGGCCGGGGTTCTGAGCTGCGGCATCTCTGAAAAAATGGATATAGATTTACTGAAAAAATGGATATAGTATACGTACTCAAAAACACTATTAGTTGGTGTAGATTCCCCCCCCCCCCCCTTCCGACCATCCAGACACACACACACACACACACACACACACACACACACACACACACACACACACACACACACAAGCACTCACACACCCACCCACACGCAAACGCACACACACACACACACACACACACACACACACACACACACACACACACACACGCACACATACCACCACCACCATCACCACAATCACCATCACCATCACCACAACCACCACCACCACACACCACCACACACCACCAAAAAAGGAAAGACATATTTATCTACCTTATCCTGGAACAGTAAACGCTAGAAGTCAATCTTTTAATTCTGACGAGCAAAGAAATGCGGCATTCTTTGAATCTGCGGAAACATTTTAGTGACTTGTTTTGCTCGTCAGTATTAAGGATTTAAGTAAAAACAACATGTTCAAACTGTCGTTCTCTCTCACACCAGTTGTTGAGGTTTTTATTTTTATTTTTTGTATTTTATTTTTAAATTTTGACATATGGTAGTTGACCCCCACCAACTCTTGAAAACCTTTGTATACAACTGGATCATTAACCCCTTCGCTGCTGTGATCACGAATTGCGCGTCTGAAACCACTGCACACAGAGCAACATTTTTGTGAAGAACACAATGCAACTGGGACCAAACCTAGGCATCAAGAACACAGGACTAACAAGAGACATAAATCCTCATGAGCCCCCGCGACTGCGGGGGCTCATGAGGGTTTATGTCTTTTGCAGACGGGCAGCGTGCGCGTTGCCCTAGCAGTCAAGGGGTTAAACGACACACAGGTCGGAACTGTATAAAAAATAGTCCGTGTTTATATTACGATGTCGTCAGCAATAACCAAATAATCTTCATGTTCAGGTGTGTATTACTGATAGCGCGTCCTCCTCGCGCCCGAAAACCAGTCGCCTGTTTGCGTGCTGGTCTGTGCTTTTGGACCCTGCGGCTTGAGGCCGTAAGGTCTAAAATCACAGACCAGCACACATTTTTGGTGACACGGGCTCATAGGCACATTCGGGATATGGATGGGCCGATACTGTTCAGACTAGTGTCTGGTGAGCCGCGGCACATGGGAAAGCCACGAGCTAAAGCGAAAGATGGATGGGCGGACGGATGGGATAGACTGGTTGGTTATATGGTTGTGTGGTTGATTGTGTGTTTGGTCTGTTGTGTGGTTGGGGGATGGATGGGTGGATTGACTAAATTACTGATTGACTGATTGATTGGGTTTTTGATAATTGATTGATTAATTGATTGGTTGGTTGATTGATTCGTTCATTCACTTAGTTATTCATTCGTTTAGTCATTCTTTCATTTATTCATTGTTTACTGAATAATCTGGCTGTGGAAGTATTCTTTATGATAAGCTATCTGCTTCAGAATGACAATAAAAATGTTATAAAATTGTGATAAAAAGTAAGGCAATTGTGTTAAGAATTATACGGCCCTCTCCGTACATTCTGATTAATTTGTTATTGCACAATACAAGCTGTATTCGGCTTGTTTGTCATGCAAGCACTACAATCTTAGAGCTGCCTAGATCCAGTCTGTCCTGTGATGGCAAGAGACAGTAAGTGTATTTTGTGAAAAGCAAGAATTTCGGTGTATTCAAATGAAATTTCGCTTTTCATTAAAATGGACATGCCGCATGCCGTCTTTTAGCCTTTAAAAGGGCAGTAATTTAATCTGCGTCAGCTGGCGCGAGCAGGCATTGCAAGACTTGCTTTGCTGATTAACCAATTCTGCCCCAACGCACTGCAGCAGGAGATGAGTCGACCATGATATTTCAAGGGTAGAGCCAGATTAGCTTGGCGCCTTCAGGCGCCAAGCTAATCTGGCTCTACCCTTGAATTATCACGGTCAAGCCATCTCCTGCAACTGGCACACAGTCGTTAGGTAACACTTCCAATATTTGGGAAATGCAGCCGTGGGGTTATATGGGTTTAGTTCGCAGGTTTTGTTTTTATTTCCTCGATTTTCTTTTCAGTATCGAGTCATGCTCACGTCCCTCAGTCAAGGCATGCGCCGACTGCAAGAGACAGATTCTCAAGTGCCCCTGCAGTCGCAGGAGTTGATGAGAATCTATATCTCTTGCGTCAAATCAGTTTTTCACAGCTCTGGACCAGTTGCATGAGTGAGCTTAGTCCTGCGCCAGCCAATATGCAAGGTGCTCCGCTATAGCTCCGGAGCACCATGCTTAGTGGCTGGCCCAAGACTAAGCTCATTCATGCCGCTAAGTCCTGTGTTCCCCAGTAGTTATTATGCGGTGTGCGCGGCTTTCTACTGCAGCACGTGTCCGGTGAATGCGAGCGTTTCCCCAAAAATGGTTTCAGGATGTATTCTTACGAAACTAATACACGAGACTTTCAGAGAGCCGAATTCTCTTTTAACCCATTTAGCTCCACGCCCGCATTGCTTAAATTTTGAAGGTGTTACCTAACGGCTATGTACCAGCTGCAGAAGATGGATTGATCTGGCACTATCTTTGAATTATCACGGTCAATCCATCTGCTGCTGTAGGGCGTCGGGGCTAAAATAAATGGGTTATACGCTCATATCCAGATCAACTGTCCGTGTTTACAGACGCATGCACGCACACACGAACCTAAACAAACAAACAAACACACAAACACACACACACATTCGAGGAAATAGTTTAACGAATGTTGAATGATTGTAAGGTATTATAATCTGAATGAGCATAAGAGACTCTTTGGAAACGTTTGTTTAAAAACCGAAAGTAACTTCAATGAACATTTCGCGTCTGGAAATACAGTCGTCTCCGCTCGTCTCGTCAGAAACAGTTTTTCAAAGGTCCCGACAGCGCTTTTTTCCCCATACAAATGACTTCTCTTAACCCATTCAGCCCGACGCACGTATTTTCCAAATTTTGGAGGTGTCATCTAATGACTATGCACCAGTTGCAGGAGATGGGACGACCATGATAATTCAAGGGTTGTCACGACTAGGGAGGGACAGACGAGAATGGAAGATAGGTAGAACCCCCAAAACGTCACGACTAGAGAGATAGACGAGAATGAAGGTTAGGAGTAGAAGAGAAGAAAGAGATAGATAAAGAACCCTAGCGTCTTGCCTCAAGACAGGTTACAGCTCAGCACAAGCAACACAACACATTTACTTTACACGCACACTCAATCTTTATTACTATTACACTAACTAGCCCCCCTTTCCTTCCTTCCCACACTTCCCACCGACACTTCCCCTCCCTGCCCCCTACTCCCCTCCCCCTCCCGGAAAAAAAGAAAGAAAAGAAAAACAAAAGGGAAAAAACTAAGTCAAGGTTAATACTACTTCCACAGCATCAGCATTGCATCGAGTGGTGGACACAAACACTCCCCCACGCTACGCAGCACTGTTGCTCCACAATAATAATAAAAGGTTACAGCCCTGCGAACTGACGGCTGAAAAACGTTATTTACAATATACTGTTCATAATACAAGAATCATGTAACTACACCAAGGCAGAGTGAGTGACGTAAAGCTGAATAAGTATGGGACCACCGTGGTAAGTCGACGAACGCCTGTGGATCCCTTCCGTCCGGCTTCTTTAACGGTCGTACAGCTTCGCGGGTCTTCTCTCTCTGTCTCTCTCTCTCTCTCCGTTTCCCTGGCGCGAGGTCTGGTTGCAATGGCGACACGGCAGCTTCGGCAGTACAGATGACCGCGCCCCTTCCACGCCGACACCCGGTCCAGCGAGGCGTGGTTGGTCCTAATGCCCGTCGGCCCTCCAACCGGTCCCGACCCCGAACGTCATAAATGCAAAACAAAAGCAGAAGCCTAAACGGCCCCGTAAGCAACATAAACCAGAGGGTCCTAAAAACAGCTAACCACCATACCCACCCTGCTTGGTTTACAAAAACACTACCGCCAACCATTCAAGCACTTGACCTTCACTCCTATGACACGTGCTTTCCAAATCATTCCATTTACACATGAACCAAAACAACGAAAGTTCTCAACCATTATAAAAAAAAGCCTTCCTAACGGCATTTTCCGCATTTCACACCAGCCAATACAACATTTCACTAACACATTCCACTAACCAATGCAACATTTCGCTAAACAGTTAAAACCAACTAATAATTACAGAACCAAACAACAACGCCAAAACAATACTTCCCTTTAACACCCCTCGAGTTCTACTCTCCTTTTCCCCCCACGATACCCCTAGACCTAGCACATAGTACAAAGCACCTATAACAACCATAACATGACAAAACATCCGCACGCGGGATTTTTAACGCACTTACCTCCTCTGCGACCCGTCACAACACCGTCACCCGTAGGCAAAACACCCCCCAGTCTCCGGCCTCCAACGACCACGGGACTGGATCGGCGCTGTGTCACTGACTCTCACAACGGTCAGTCACCGACTACCAAACAGTCAGCTGGGCAAGACAACCTGGTCTAACCGAGTACAGCTGCGAACTAAACTATTATTCCCTTGCTACCGACAAGGTAAACGCGGCAGTGAACACACTACCGCATCCACTAGCGCGCCCCGCACGTGCAAAACAAGGAACACTAACCCGTGTCTACCAACATGAAAACAACTCACTATTCCTACACTGACCGGTGCTTCGGTAACTTTCGACTACCACTGTCAAAACAGTCAATAACTGTGACAAGGGTAGTGCCAGATTAGCTTGGCGCCGATAGGCGCCAAGCTAATCTGGCACTACCCTTGAATTATCATGGTCGACCCATCTCCTGTTGCCGTACGTCAGGGCTGAATGGGTTCAGAAACTTCGGACATAACAAGAAGGTAGAAAAGTTGGCCCCGCGCGATGTTTTATATCCGAAGTTTACTGTATATATGTAAATTTTGTTCTTCGATAGGCCTAGAGGTTTGAAACGGTTTTCTTCTTGGTCACACATGCATACTCTAACTCTTTCCACCTTTTGCAGTTGTTGCGGCTGATGTGGATATTGCTGTTACAAGTGCGCGTCTAGCGTGTCGTTCGTCAGGAATGTTTCTGCCGTGTCGTTTGTCGGATATGTGTGTCGTTCGTAACGGCTGCATTTAACGTGTCGTTCGTTTCAGGTGCATCTGGTGTGTCTTTTGTTGAACTTGCGTCTTGTATAACGTTCACCACAAGTGTTTTATGTGTGTCAGAGGTGCTTTTGGCGTGTCGTTCGTTAAAGGTCCTGGTTCAGCAATTAGTTAGAAGAGGACAGCCAAAAAAAAAATTAAAGTCCCTACCTGACACAAAGTACAACCCGTACAGGGCCCCGTCACATTGGATCCCCGAACACGCACGTTACTATAGCTGCTGTAGAGTGTCAGACGTCCTTGACGGCTGTCACAGTTCACGCAAACGGGTATACACTACCCAGTTGCCAAAGGTCACTTCCAGTAGCATCAGTCTGCACACGGGAATATATCCACGGTTCACGTGCAACCACGGGATTGTCAGTATTATCCAACTTGCAGGAAGTCTCACAGAACTACGGGTTGCCGAAAAATCTACAAATACCGCCGGCTCCAACATGGCTCAGCAAATGCTGACGGTAAGTCGAACACCACATAGTTTGCACTTCTTAGTTTTCTCCTCCGAGCATTTAGCAAAATAGCATTTTGTACAGCACTTAGTTCCAAACACAAGCCATGCAACAGTCCAGGTAGCCGCCATCTTTCGAAAGGAAGGGAAGTAACTTGAACATGTGCTATCAGGGGACGCCACTCCCATGCTAAGCAACAAACAGTACGAAATGTAAACAAATACTAGGGGAACGTAATTATGTCATTTTGTGTTGCCGTGGTGTTGTGATGTGGTGTGCGTGCGTGTGTGTATGTGTGTGGACAAGAGTGATCGGTTCCATCGAATGAGGGAAATAAGTTTCGTGCTGAAAAAAAAACAGTGTTTGGGTGTACAGGATGAAGAATTCCGAGAAATCATGGTCACAGACACCGAAGAGGATGAGGAAGATGTGGAAGATGACGAGGGACAGGAGGAAGAAATAGACTGGTACTATCTCTTTCTCACACTCTCTGCGTTTGCGTGTGTGTGCATGTGTTTCTTTCTTAATTTTTTTGCAAATTTAATTATTTTTATTTGCAATACAATATGCTCTTAATTTGTGCATTATGTGTCGATTATATTAGCAACGGCAAGTTCGAAAATAGTTGTGCCAGCAAAAACTTTCACTGTTGTAAAATAAAGAATCATTGCCATTATCTCTCCTCCTCCTCACTTGAATAAGTATGACCTTTGATGTTTACTTTGCCATTATACATGTATGTGTCTGTGCTCTCAGTGTATATAATAGCTTGCATGTGTGTTACATGTGTATAACTTACACATAGAATGGAATATTGTTTCCTACTTTCAGCTCAACAGCAAATGAGGTGGCACAAGAGATGCTTAGTGAACATCTGCGCCAACCACTCTACTTGATTTCGGAACAGACCTTTGTAGATCTGGTCAAGCAGACTAGGTGCCGCACCTGTGGAGCCCCCCCAAATCTGGCAACAGTGCAGAACACACCACGCATGGCATCTCTGACTGTAAAATATACATGCAGTGGCGAGGTAGGTGATCAAACTGTGTGTGTGCATGCATTTGTGCGTACATGTGTGTGTGTTTGTGTGTGTGTGTGTGTGTGTGTGTGTGTGTGTGTGTGTGTGATGGATTTTGCTGCAGCTGCTGTTGTTGCTGCTGGTGATCATTATGCAACTTTGTTTTAGAGGCAGACAGACAGAACTGATGCAATTATGGAGGCAGCTATCACACTGTATGCTGCATCTACATATAAATCAGTTTGCATGTACATGCTGATTTCCTGCTCACTGGGCATGGATGCCAATAATTCCTTTCTTGTTTTTCTTTATACTTTTAGGACAAGTGCACTCAAGTGTACAGCACAACAGCCTACTATGGTGCGCGGGGGATGGCCGGGCAAATGTTGACTTTGATGGTATTGCTAAGTGGAATGACGTATAGTCAGTTTGCACAGGGTGCAAGATTCATAAAACTGCAAATACCATCAAAGTCAACATTTTTCCGGCTGCAGTGCCTACTGTTTGAACCCATCAAGGTCAGTATATAATCACACCAATTTACCCAAAATGTGTGTATACACAGATTTAGACAAATGCATATATACACATCTGTTATATCTTTATTGCATGTGCACATAAACCTGACATACAAATATACATTAGGCAGTGAAGTAATTGTTATATGTTAGGGGGAGCCATTGTACGCAATGTACATGTATACTTTCATCCTAAAGTCTTTCATGTTTTTTTATGGCTTTTGGCGAAGCATGCATGTGAGTATTTTTTCTTTTCATTTTCTGTAAAGGTTGATACTTGGTTATTTCTTCAGACACTTTTTATCTGTTCTTTTGTGGGCCAGTCTTTTTACCAGAGGCACATGCAGCAAATGCGACAGTCAGATGATAGACACATTGTTGCAGTGGACACACGCTATGACTCCCCTGGTATGTACCTTTCATGTTTGTTATGTTTCCATGTAAGGAATAGTCTTATCAGTATGTCAAATGTGGTATAATGTCTGGAAAAGAGCTGCATCTGTACTTGCAGTAGCTGATTATGAGGGTGCTGCATAATAGCACAGGAGAAAGATAACAGGATAAACATGAGAAAGATACCAAGCATGATCTCTTACATAAGTGCATAATTTAGTACACTGACATTAGATTGACAGTACACATCTAATAATTATTGGGTTGCATGTACATGTGTATGGCTGTGTACACATGTGTTTACCAGAGTATTATATTACGTTATGCACATACTGTGTATATTGCATGATGTGAGACACTGGCATACTGGGATTTTTATAACCAACAATATTTGGGAAGACACACCCACATGTGCAGACATGCCCAGTCAGAACTATTTCTCAGTTTACATTTTATTTTTCTAACAGGCTACTGTGCATCAAAATCCACAACTGTTTTTATGGACTATGACTCAGGGGTCATAGTTCATGCGGTCTTTGGTGACAGCCGAGCAACAGCAAGAAGATCAGCAGCAATGGAAGCAGCAAATACAGGGACTGGCCTCAACTTTCTGCGAGCAACAACACCAGTGCGAGAAATTGTGAGCGATGCCAGCTCTGCTGTGATCTCCTTGCTAGGTAATCTATAGAACCATGACAGTAGAGTGCATCTGCAGCCTAGCACACCAGTGTGTTTGCTGTTCACATTGCAGTGACATCAGTTGTATACTAGCACATAACAGTGGTGGATCAGTTACCTCAGTGTGTGCGGGTGGGGGTGGGGGGTGGGGGTGGGGAGGGCTGCATGTACATTCCGCTTTACATGTGACTGTTTCTATCGCGTGTAACTATTTCTTTTACATTGCAAGTACATGTACAACTGGAGTGTTCCAGAAAGTCTTCAAACAGGTGCAATTTTTGACCTTATTTTCATGCATATCTTGTTTCAGTACTAATGGCCTTGTATTACTGACTCAATTGCAGCCACAGATCATCCGGATCTTCATCATTCCCTCGATATTTGGCACAAAGGAAAGCGAATCGCTGAAAGGTGAGTTGAATAGTGTGCTTACATGAAGGATATGTCGTGCTGTTTGTAAAATAAGGAAATATTTCTAAGCATATATATAATTTACTAGAACGTAATATTCTGCTCAGTTTGTTGCTTATTTGAAGTCTATCAATCAGCAATTTTTATTTCAGTATCCTTGCTGTTGCAAAAGGTGCTAACAGCCACCTAAAAACATGGGTTAGGCCTGTCGTGAACCATTTTTGGTATATCGCCACCCATTGCTCCGGAGATGTCGAGGTGATGCATGAGCGATGGGCTTCCCTACTCTGGCATGTTCAAGGTATTGTTTGAAATATATGCCATTATTTTAAAGTACGGTAGACATGTTTCAGTCTTATCATCGAGTGTGGCGTACTTTGTTGGAGGAGATTTATCGACTCAACTAATTTGTTGGCTGCTAGCACATGGAAAGTACCACACTGCAAATTACCAGTCTCATATGAATTGCAGGGGCTGCACATTTTCCGGACGCTCAGGCTGTTCATTTGATTGCACTGATCATGTAGGGACGCACGTTTTAGGAGAAGGCAGCCATTATTTTGTCTCATTGGAAAAGAAAATAGTTAATATAATGTTTCAAAAATGCAGTTTCAGTTTTTGCCATTTCTGATCACCATGGATATGTGTATGTTTCATATTTGCAGTGTACATATTTCAACTTTTCTGTTTGCTTGTCCTTTTTTGTGTGCTTTGCACTATTTGCCCCTTGGTTTCAGGTATCCACAGGTGGACTGTGGGCAAATGCCACCATGGCCCTCTGCATGAGGAAACAAGTCCTGCCCCCCTAGACCCCACCTCAAAGGCTTTCAAGACTCTCAGGTTGGTGATGGGGTATTACAGGTCGGCACCATTATAAGTTGTAGCATAAGTGTTCTGGCAAATGTGTGACAGTTCATTCTGCTATAGCGGCCACAATTATAAAGTCTTTAGCAGCTGCATAAAAAGTACACCACGCCTTCATGTTGACTATACAGTGACCATGTACACAATGTCTTCCTGTCTATAGTGGTCATTAGTGGCTACCTGTCCCTGTCCATTAGGTGGCCATTATATGCAGATTTTACTGTATTACACATGGGGGTGTTTACATCAGAAGCAGGGGCACATTCTTCCATAGTGTGGGTCAAACTGGCACCAATATAGACTGACAGCAATAGCTGCTGTTTACCATACTAGTATTATACTGACGGTGAGTTAGACTGTAAATGAACTGACATGACTGTACCATTTTGTAGGTTGTACATAAGTAAATGAAACTCTGTATGTGCACACTTGTATATGATCTTCTGTCATTATTTTGTGTTGCAGAGGCGTAATCATGAACCCCAACCTGCTGGGCTCCTTCACCCACTATACGTTTGCCCGCCACACCTCCAAAATTGAGTGCTTCTACTCGCACTCTCTACTTCACTACTGTCCCAAAAGACTGAACTTTGGCTATGATGGATATGCGGTGCGCAACATGCTAGCAATCTTGGACCACAACCACCACCGCAACAGAAATAAGAACTACACCCAGACTGGCAATCCTGTGCTCTTCTGCCATTACAGTAAAAGAACCAAACACTGGGTAGCCTACCAAGCAATGGTGGAGAAGGAATATGCCTATATTCCAGGTATGGTAAAACCAAAAGTATGCCATTGCTCACCTGAAAGCATGGTATTTTTAGCCTGAAAATAATGCTGCTTGCAAAAATATATACTGTTTCAAATTATGCCACCGACAACAAATACTATATAATGGCCACCTAATAGACAGGGACAGGTAGCCACTACAGACCACTATAGACAGGAAGACATTGTGTACATGGTCACTGTATAGTCAACATGAAGGTGTGGTCTACTTTTTATGCAGCTGCTAAAGACTTTATGTACACATAGGAAGGATGGAAAATGAAACCGGATACATATATGTGATTTGTAATGATGAATGTGGAAACATATGGAAAACATTGAACAACACTGTATGTTAGACATGGCATACTTTACTGTGCACAGCCTGCCTGAAAAAAGTACAAACATGTGCAAATAGTGACTTATTACATATGTGAATTTGTCGCCATACAAACCAAATGATGACTGCAAATTATTAGTCTTTTTATGCAAACAGTGGACAAAAAGTTATTGCATGTTTGTCCAAGCTTGTAGTCCATTTATTGCGGACAGTTCAGTTTTGCCCTTAATCGGAATCAAATCTATTGTGGAAACAAATGTAACACTCTCCATCCTTGGACCAAAAATCAAAACACCTGAAAAATGCATTTTTCTTTAAAAGGTATTTTTTCGAAAAATACTTACCGATGACATGACAAATGGGAGTGTCTACTACGTGCTCAAATTCTAGCCTACGAACCCGTTGTGTGCACACACAACCCGGGAGGCACTCGGGGAACCCTCCAGAGGGGCCAAGAGTTGTCTCCCGGACCTGCCTATCCGGTTCCGAGTCACCTGACTCGCCAGTCAGATACTAGGCTCACCAGCGGCAAGCGGGGCAGGTGGGAGGGTCCTCCGTGTCATGTCATCGGTAAGTATTTTTCGAAAAAATACCTTTTAAAGAAAAATGCATTTATTTCATCAAAAACATTACCGATGACATGACAAATGGGAGAATCACGAATAGGAGGAGGGTGCCGCCCCGGTACTACCGGAGACCAAGACCGTCCTCCCATTGCTAATTCCCAGGTAACGAGCTAGGTGCGTACCTACGGCGCCTGCTGCGCCGGGAGGGAGTGCTGTGCCACCGTGAGGTCCCCCAACAAGGCGAGGTTGTCTCGCTGTCCCGCCAGATCCCGAAGGTAGAAACGAGCGAAGGTAGATTCTGCTCGCCAGCCCACCGCGGCCACGATGTCCTTGACAGCGCAGTTCCGATCGAATGCGACGCTCGTGGCCATGGCGCGTACTTCGTGTGCGCGGATCTTCAGTCTCTGCGCTACGCGTGGGGAGAGATCCATGTATGCCGATCGTATTACCCAGCGCAGCCAGGAGGAGATCGTCTGGGCTGTGATATCAGTCTTGCCCTGGCGTATGGGCAGGAAGAGGCGGGAGCGCCCTCTACGGGTAACTTTGGTACGGCGCAGGTAGATGCGTAGGGCACGCACGGGATCCTGTCGCCGAGTCTCCGGAGAGCAGGCAGGCCCTCCCAGGGGCCGCAAGGTGATGATCTGTGGAGCAGTTAGGGGCGACCTTGTTTTGGCAATAAAGCTGGGGTCCGTTAAGAGCTGCACGGAGCGATCTGCCCTGAACTGGAGGCAGTCTGGGCGGGTAGAAAGAGCGTGTAGCTCACTAACTCTGGACGCGGTGGCCAAGGCTAGAAGGAAGCAGGTCTTGCGTGTCACATTTGCCAGAGGGGCTAGAGCGAGTGGCTCGAACTGGGAAGAATTCAGCCACGTCAGGACCCAAGGTAGGTCCCAGCGAGGAATGAGAGAACGCTGAGTCGGACGTTGGAGGCTGAAGCTGGACATGAGGTCGGAAAGGTCCTTACAGGCGCCGGGGTCTGGAAGGCCGAGATGACGGTACGTGTCGGCGACCATGGATAAGTATCCCCTGATGGTGATGGGCGCCAAACCTTGGACCTCGAAGAGCCATAGGAGAAAGTCCGCTAGCTGTGGGTTAGTCAGGCCGGTGGGTAGGAGGCGACGGGCGTCGCACCAGGCACACAAGACGCGCCACTTCCCTTCGTTAACACGCCGGGTGGAAGGCTTGCGGGCTGCAGCGATTGCCTCCACTGCTGCACCAGAGAAGCCTCGAGCGGTGAGGGCGCGCTGCACAACCTCCAGGCGTGAAGAGACAGGCGTTCGGGACAAGGGTGGAAGAGAGCCTGCCTGGGCTGCTTGAGCATGGAACGGGGCGTGGGAAGGCGCAGGGGAGGAGAGGTGGCGAGGTTGAGTAAGTCGGTGGTCCAGGACCGGGTCCAAGCCAGCGGGGCGACCAGAAGCAGGACTGCGTTGCTCCCTCGAAGTTTGTGGAGGACCTTGGGAATGAGGACTGTTGGGGGGTACGCGTAAGCGATGAGGCCGTCCCAAGGAATCGAGAGGGCATCGACTGCCCAGGCCAGCGGGTCTGGAATCGGGGAGACGAAGAGGGGAAGCTGGCGATTCCACCTCGTAGCAAAGAGGTCGATTAAGGGAGTCTCCCAACGGGCGCAGATCATCTGGAAGATGTCCGGGCGCAACGTCCATTCTGTGTGGAGCAACTGGCCGCGGCGAGAGAGCGAGTCCGCCAACACATTCAAGTGGCCCGGAATGTGTCGTGCGAGGAGTGTAATGTCGCGTTCCTCGGCCCAGCGCATCAAACGGAAGAGGAGCATACAGAGGTCGGGAGATCGGGTGCCCCCCTGTCTCTGGATGTAGGCCACCACCGTCGAGTTGTCGGAGAGGACGAGAAGCCGTTGGTTCCTGAGCTGGTTCTCCCAAACGAAGAGGGCTTGCCAGACTGCCTGCAGCTCTAACCAATTGCTGTGCTTGTCCGCAAACTCCGGGGGCCAGAGGCCGGAAGCCGAGGAGAATTGAGGAAGCAGGTGGGCTCCCCACCCCGAGAGGCTCGCGTCGACACACAGGGAGAGGTGCGGGGGAGGGGAGGACAAAGGGACTCCCGAAGCCAACCAAGCCGTGTCGGTCCAGCGTAGAAGGTGAGGGCGAACCAGGGGGGAAACCGGGACCAGGTGGGCAAGGTACCAGAAGAGGGTCTCCAGAGAAGCAGGAGGTGCAGCTGAAGGGGGCGGGCGTAGAGGCGACCCAGGGGGAGAAGGTCCGCCGCTGCGTTGATCAGTCCGAGGAGTTGAAGCCAAACTCGGGCGGGAGCTGCTTCCTGCTGAGCTAGCTGGTTGGCGAAGGTGGCCAACTTCCGAATCCGGGGATCCGGGAGGCGAACAACGTTGAGATCGGTGGCAAAATCCATTCCGAGATGAATGAAGCGGCGCGAGGGCGTGAGATCTGACTTCCCGACGTTGAGGAGGAACCCCAGTCGCGACAGCAGACGCATCAGAGTATCCCTGTCCTCTTCCAAGACGGACTCGACGTGGTTTCTCAGGAAGAGATCGTCGAGGTAGTTGGACATAGGGCTGAGAGACGACTGCCGTGCCTTGGCCATAACTGCATCCATCAAGCGGGTGAAAACCCAGGGGCTGAGGTTGAGGCCGAAGGGTAGGGCTCGAAACTGGTAAACGGTTCCATCGAACGCGAAGCGCAGATACCTCTGGGCGGCCGGATGTATGGGTACGTGTAGGTAAGCATCGGAGAGATCCAGGCTGACGGCGTAATCCATGGGTCGCACCGCGGTACGCAGGGCTCGGGCCGTCTCCATGTGGAAGGAAGGAGCCACGATGAAGCGATTTAGGGCTGAGAGGTCGATCACTGGGCGCCACTTGCCGCCGGGCTTGGGGACGACGAAAAGCCTGCTGTAAAATCCCAGCGAGTCTGCGCGGCGCACAACCTCTGTGGCATCCTTCCTCAAGAGAGAGTCGACTTCCCCCCGTAGGGCGCACTCCTTGAGCGGGTCTGCGGGGATCTCGGTCCACAGCGGAGTCGTACGCAGAGGAGGAGGGGAACGAAAGGAGATCCGTAGGCCGCCGGAAACAGTGTCTAAAATCCACGGGTCTTCTGGAATCAGTAATCGCCACTCGTCGCTGAAGAGGGCGAGCCTGCCGCCGACTGGAGGACCCGAGACGGCCGGCGGAGGCGGAGGAGGGGAGGAGTCACTGAGCCCGCCCGCGCCCAGGGCGACGGGCGGGACGGGGCCAAGCGGGGGCGGGGGCGTTAGCTTGGCCGGGGCGACCGAAGGCGGGGCGACGGCGACGCAGGGACTGCAGCTGGGTTGTTGAGGTCGGGGCGACGGGTCTGGAGATCCGCAGGGGGCGACCCACGGCCTTGCGGGCTGACTGAAAGCGCCGAGGAACAGACTTGGGAGGCCACCTGTCCGCATTGGAATCCTTGACGGCTTGCCAGGTGTCACCAAAGAGAAGGGGTCCCCCGAGGGGGGCCCGACGCAGCTGGGTCTTCAGGTCGGCAGGCATTCCCCGGCAGGCCTGCAGGACAGCGTCGCGGCGGAGTAAATCACAATTGGCGGCTGCAGCCATAGCGTTGACCGAAGAGTGATACGCGGCGCGGCTGGCCGCTTCAGCGAGGACGAGGAGGTCGCCAAGAAGGGGGGTCAGGGACGGGTGCCACGAGTCTTCCACGCGCCGGAGGAAGGCTTGCGTAAGGAGCTCCATGAAGCCGGCGCAGGCCAAGGAATTCCTGACAAGCGAAGCCGTCTTGTCCAAACCCGCGGGTAGCGCGCGTCTGAGTGCAGAGGCCCCACCCGCCTGAACCACGGCGGCTGGATCCACCGGAGGGAGAGGGCAGAGGAAGGCCTGGGAATGGCCGGCGTACCACTGCTGGCGGAAGTACATATCGAGGTCCGGAGGCCATCTGTGGTCCGAGAAGAAATTACTGTCCCTTGAGTCAGACAACAGGTGGGCCGAGAACACATCCCGAAGCTCACGAAAGGAGGGGGGCTGAGGGAGAGTCTTGAACTTCTTTACCTGTCTACCCGCGTCGACGAAGGCAGAAGGCTTCCTCTTCAGGGGGGGGGATGGAGGGCAGTCCGCTGCCGGAAGCGTGGCGGAGATGAGGCGAGCGACCTCGTCGAGGGCCAGAAGAACCTCTGTGCGGGAGGAGGCCGGTAACCCGTGGGCTGTCGACGCATCCGAAGGAGAGAGCGGTGAAGGAGAGCGGCTGAGACCTCCGAGGAGAACTGAGATGGAATCATCAGGGAGAAGACTCAACGAATCGTCGTCCACGCCGCCGAGAGCCGTCGAAGAGGGACGGCGACCGTGACTCCGAGAGCGATCAGCTCGACGAGGACGAGGGGAGCCATAAGGCGCCGAAGCACGCAGGGGAGAGCGACGTCCGCGACGGCGACGCGACGCACTAGAGGAGCGGGAACGGCGGCGGCGACCAGACGAGCGACTACGAGCTGGAGACCGTGATCCTCGGGAACGAGGAGGAAGGAAAGAGGCTGGGCGAGGGGAAGGGGAACGGGCGGGACGAGGCAGACGGCGGGGAACGTGGGACGAACGCCGCGAAGAGGTAGAGCGCGAAGGTCCATGGTCCAGATGACGAGAAGAATCCCGAACTTTACGACGCTCACACGAAGGAGCGCGAGAGTGGTGGTCAGACTTTGATCGCAAGGAGGAACTGGACACAGGTAGAGGTGTGGTGAGTGTGCGCGAATGTCTCCGCGAGCTGGACTCTGTGGCGAGGCGGGCTCGCAGCGGCCGAGGGGGATCCAAGGCCTTCCTAGGAGACGAGTGGGGACCGGTTGACCATGGACGGCGCGAGGCACGTCTCTCCGAACTGACCTCTGTGTCGAGATGGGTTCTCTGCCTGTCGTAAGGCTTGGTCCAAGCGCGATCCCTCCTGGGAACCCGCGCCTCGAACTCCCGACTCCGCACACTACCTTGCTGTGTCCGCTGTGGAGATCTTTCCAGACTGGGGCCATCGGGGGCAAGAGCGGTCGGTGTGTCTGAGATGACAGCCGGCACTTCCGCAGGTCTTGCAACAGGCACAGGTGTCGGGCGTTCACGTCGGTAGAAGCTCCAAAGTTGGACCCAGCGGAGCTCCGGCCAGACGGCGCAAACGTCACAAGAACGCTCAGATGTACAGCCGACACACGGCAGGCAGACCTTGTGCGTATCCGAGGGCCACTGGAAACCTCCACACTGCGTGCAGGTCATCAGGAGGGCACTGCAACACACCAAACAAACAACGTGCCGGTACGTGGTCGAGACCAACAGGGCTCGTCCTACCAAGGGGAACCGTATCGAACGATATGGACAAACGGGCTGTGCCCCCAGGCTATACTGCTATAGCGCCCGAAGCTAAGCTTGCGTCTTTAGAACAAAGCCTACCCCAGCCAGGCTGGAGAGGAATGTGCGCCAAACGACAATAGGTTTAGTTTAGTTTAGTTATTTGGGTTCAACGTCGCGCAGGGGACTAAGGCCGTCACACGGCGGGCCAAACGACAATAGGGACGAAAGGCCGTGTCCCCCGGCAATAATGCTGTAGCGCTCTAAGCTAAGAGTGCGCTCTCGAAACAAGCATACCCCAGCCAGGCCGGAGATGCAACATGAGCCACGCGCCGCAGCTGGTTTAAACAATGCTCCCCGAAGGCTACCAGGGGAAGCCAGTAATTTCACCCCAAAGGGGAAAGGCGAGGGCACCAGGGCCCCGCCGAGCTAAGAGTCCCCGCTCAACAAAACCCACACAACCCGAACAAGGTAGAGTCCAAAGGCACAGGCCGGTACCCCGCCCGGGGACCGGCTCCGGGCCCAACTAACTATCCTACCTCTCTGCCGAAGCGGTAGCGGGAGAAGAGACGTCCATGTCGCCACCGGCGAAATGGCGGGACGCAGCAGGTCCGCCAAGCGAAGCCAACCAAGGAGGACGCCAAGCGAAGAAGCGCAAGCGAAGCTGCAGCGAAGCAAGAAGCGAAGCAGAAGCGAAGCAACAGGCGAAGCCAAAGTCACGGTGAACTCGAGCACCAAGACCGACCGGTCGAAGGGAGCGCGAGGCTAGAACACGTCCGAAGGTCGTGAGCCTACGTAGCTGACTGGCGAGTCAGGTGACTCGGAACCGGATAGGCAGGTCCGGGAGACAACTCTTGGCCCCTCTGGAGGGTTCCCCGAGTGCCTCCCGGGTTGTGTGTGCACACAACGGGTTCGTAGGCTAGAATTTGAGCACGTAGTAGACACTCCCATTTGTCATGTCATCGGTAATGTTTTTGATGAAATAATTGTTTTTCTTTTTCCTTATGTTTTTAGGTCTGATGAAAGAATGCCTCGAAGCACTGTATGGCAAGCGCATCAGTGATGGCAGGCCCTCCAGTTTTGCTCTGTACCTGCGCAATGCAGATGACCGGGTAAACCCAGGAGCTCATGCAGTTTTTCAACAGCAGCAAAGACGTGGAGGTAGGTGTCACATACACGATGAGATGATGCATTAATTTTACAGTAAACACAATGGTGATCGAAGAATCATCCACAGAAAACCTGCTTTCTGCACACAAGATGTACAAGCTGTGCATACACTGTCTACAGACTGATGCACATTACTGAACAGGATGTATAGATGTCAGTAGAAAGTGGATACTTGCTGTTTTCCACCTGCATAACAGAAGTGGAACACCCCAAAATGTACTTCAAGGGATAGAAAAAGCAAAAAGAAAATGAATTGCTTTGCAAGTAATCGAAAATTGCAACACTGTGCATACCAAAGTGTGTGTTTTTTACCTATTGTAATTTGAGATGTTTTTGACAGTTATGCAGACACTAATCAAAATGATGTGCTACCAAGTCTTTGAATAGGGTACTGTTGCACTCACCGGTGCAAGATGGTAGCAAACCATTACTTTCCTGGCAATGCACGATTTCGAATCATCAGCACAAACACATTAGTGAGAGAGTTAAACTTTATTATAAGTTGTTTAGTCCATGCAGCCACTTTTGCTGGATAATAAATGTACTCAGATCTCCTATGGTGGCCTGTATTTTATTATTATGGTAAGAAATGTTATACCCTAAAGTGAGTATTTTGAAATTTTGTTGGTTATAAAAGTTTCCGAATAAACAACAATGCTATTTTTGCCTAGCCCTTTCTTTTATGGTACTGACTTTGGCATATGCAAGTTTGTCGAGTACAGTGCAAGCCCTTTGATCACCATTTATTGTGACCAGGATCAGATAACAGTCTAGACCCCTTGCAAGTAATGTACTAATCAACTTGCTCGTCCTCATCACTACTTATACCCTCGTTGGCCGAGGCATAGCCTGTATAGGTTTGATTGGGGTCCGGGTACCGCCATCTGATTCTGGCTACAACACAAGAGGGACAACGCTTCCTGTTACCAGGCCCCATATGACCCTCCTGCCACAGTTGAAAAAATCTATAGGCACAATGTCGGTATTTTCGATTGCTGTATGTTGGATTTTTATTGGCAAAGGTGCGGCCGTAATTAGTGACACCACAGATTTCAACCACTGATTGTTTCATGCAGATGTCAATAAATGTGTGTTCCTCTGTTATGCACGTGGAATACCTGCAACAGATGCGATCTTTGTGAGAGTCCATTAATAGGCAATTGCCACAGGAGCAGAAGGCTGGTTTGTCCTGAGTTGTGAGACGCTCATATGGCGCTGCTTCCACACCTATGTATGGCGCTGTCACTAAGGGCTGTTCGTCCGCAAGACGATTCAATGCATCTTTAGCCTCGTCAAGAGACATGCTCGCAATTTTGGCCTGAAAGCATATTTATATAACATCAAAGGTTACCATGCAAGCAATGCAAGTCCCCCACCCCCCCCCCCCCACCCCCTACCTCCCCAAAATTTTGGCAGTCACAAATTTACTCCATTTGTCAAAGCCATTCATTATTAGCCTCAATCTGTATACATCTTGTGACAGTCACTTAGACAAATAGATTGTTTGCAAAACGACTATTGTTTTGTATGGATTTACACTGGCTCTGATTGATGCTGGTTTCAGATGTGCAGATTATGCCATGACATACACACAGTAGCAGAGTGAACACCTTCCAAAGCAGTGCAGTATCTGCTCTAGATCAGTATGTGTAATAACTAACCTTTGCCTCTCGTCGTGCAGCTGCCTCTTGAGCACGGACAGGAGCACTGTTCACCTCCATCATACTGTTGGCTATCCTGAGTTTCTTGCTGATGTTGCCGCGAACACTCCGGAAGTTTGGTGAGGTGCTTGCCGCAGTCTGGCCTGTTGGGTCTCCACATGGAGGGTGGCTATATGCTGTGGAGTTATGGCAGTGTTGTCCTGTTGGTGAAAAGCAAATTGTGCTTCTAAACGTGTAGTCATGGTCATGTTGTGGCACAGACATTTATGGGAAAGGTGACATTTTTTTATGACACTTTCTATTTCATTTTTATTTCGGCCGAATCATTTCATTTCTATGCATCGTAGAAGTATTCATATTTTGATGAACGTTTGATTTGATCTTGCCATGCAAAGGGAAAATGGCAATTGTCCAGGCCTAGTGTTGGCTCATAATGAAGCTAACTATCAGATTTATATATGTTTGCATGATATGTTTTTTCCCTCAGATGACTGAAAGCTGGATCAAATTACCAATATCCAAAACTGGCACAATACTATACAGGTTGGAAGAAGGTTGGCAGAATATTTGCTGCATGTTGGCACCAGAATGGATTAAGCTTGGCACTATATTGGCAGCCAATATTCACCATACTGGTCCTAGGATGGATCCAGCTTGGCACTATATTGGCAGCCAATATTCACCATACTGGTCCTAGGATGGATCCAGCTTGGCACTATATTGGCAGCCAATATTCACCATACTGGTCCTAGGATGGATCCAGCTTGGCACTATATTGGCAGCCAATATTCACCATACTGGTCCTAGGATTGATCCAGCTTGGCACTATATTGGCACCATACTGGTTATAAGATGGTTCCAGCTTGGCACTATATTGGCAGCCAACATTCACTATATTGGCCCAAGGATGGATCCAGCTCGGCAGCCAACATTTAGCCGATATTGGGCCAACATCGGGCAAACTTGCACTTCCAATATTGGACCAATATTGCCACCCATATATCGGCCCAATATCTAAGCCAATATTGGGCCAATATTGGACCTATATTGGTGTGCTGGCTGGGATGTATATAGTATTTGTAGTTTTGTAGGTATGTTAACCTTTTTTATTCTGATACACTACTGTGTGAAATGAATTTGACTCTGTTAGTTCAAGGGTGAAGCCCGAATAACTTGGCACCTTATTCTGGCACCGCCGTTGAACAAACTGGTTGATCAATCTCGTAATCTGTAATATAGCCTTTATAAGACAGTAAGCACATTTTACCAAAATCAGCCTGAGGATGTACTGGGTTAAAAGCTTTCTGTTCATCAAAGCAAAAAAACAAAATAGATATCATTCAGCATCGAGATGTTTGTTGTTGATCTTTTGGTTCTACAGTATATTTACAGTCTGGGAAATCTGTGCGCAAAGACCTCATTATGCAACCCAGTGTGTACACATATAGTTTGATTGAGGGAATTTAGAGTAGGATGATAATGTGCTTCAGTTATGGCATAAGAAAAGGGGAACAGCACAGAAATAATGGACAATCCGCAAATTTAGCATGCATGTTCTACATTTGATACTGGCTTCTTTTCACATGACCCCAAAAAGGTCATCAATCAAGTAGTTTAAACTAAATTGGTTGGTCCCCATTTTGGGGGTTAGAGATAAATCTGTCCATATAACAAAACATTTATTTTGAAATCCTATAGCTTTTATCAGCACTGAATGAAATTTGTTATTAAATTATTACAGATGAATGCTGCTAAATGGGGCCCAGCATTTAGCTGCGTCCAACAATACCAACATTACAATTTACACACATAAAAGATGTGACACCAAAGCTAATTTTTGAATGTTTGACATTGTTATTAATTCCAATACAAATATATTATACAGGGATAATATGGTGGCATGCAATTTTTAAACAATGCTATTTTACCATTTTGTGTGAAGTGAAATATATTATACACAACTTGTTGTATTTTTGGTTTTGTGTTTTTATTACTGCTACCTTTGGTAGTCATTTTAGGGAGGTCACCCATTCCTACCATCTGATAAACATAACTGAGATTGGTATAAAAACTATAATTATGGTGTCATGTACTACCTGGCATCTTCATCAATAAATCCAACATGGCTTGCAGATGTGCACACAATGAGCAAGGTATGAA
Organism: Semisulcospira habei; assembly: GCA_036245525.1. Lineage (NCBI taxonomy): Eukaryota > Metazoa > Mollusca > Gastropoda > Semisulcospiridae > Semisulcospira > Semisulcospira habei. The sequence goes on along the minus strand of BTPG01000007.1, from coordinate 122,456,907 downwards.
ACTAATTTTATGTTGTAAGCATTTATTATGCATTTGGGAACTTACCTCTCCGTTGTTTCTGCAGAGTTTAGCTTTGCAGTTTATGCACACGGTCTGTCGTTGCAAACAGGTGCACGCATTATACAACGTGCATTTCTTGTGCACGAACAGCAATTTGTCTGTGGGGAAAGAAAAACACATCAAATCACTCAACTCAGCATGTCTGAAGATGATAATTTCCTTATGTTATAAAACATTTCTGGTACAGAACATCAAGTTACTGAACAGGCCACTGCCGTAAGCGTGTATATATACGAATGATATGTGATCGGCAGTCTAACACATTACCATATGTTGGATTGCACAGGTAACATAATACTTTATCGTAACACACACATACACACCACCGCCACCACCACAACACACATGAAATATCACATTACATCACTGCTCGATCGCCCGTATAAGGCCTTTCCCTTTTGTTTACGATCTCGCACAGCCGGAAGTAGGCGTTGTGGCAAAGGGATAGCTTCCCCATAACAGTAGCTTCGGAGTAGCTTCCCTTCGTAAACAAGAATGGTGTCTACCAACCACATAAGCGATGGGCCTTTCCAAGAACATCAGAGGAAATGCTAAAATACAAGGCAACAAAATGTGCAAGAAAACGCATATCATCGTGGACTTACCGTCAACATTCCCTGGGCCATTGTGGAGCGATGTTTTCTGGTGGGTGAACAATTTTCCGGCAAGACTTCAAAGCCGCGCAGCAGGTTCAGCGGTTGGATAATCCCGTGGTTGCACGTGAACCGTGGATATATTCCCGTGTGCAGACTGATGCTACTGGAAGTGACCTTTGGCAACTGGGTAGTGTATACCCGTTTGCGTGAACTGTGACAGCCATCAAGGACGTCTGACACTCTACAGCAGCTATAGTAACGTGCGTGTTCGGGGATCCAATGTGACGGGGCCCTGTACGGGTTGTACTTTGTGTCAGGTAGGGACTTTAATTTTTTTTTTGGCTGTCCTCTTCTAACTAATTGCTGAACCAGGACCTTTAAGATGCCTCTGGTGTGTCGCTAGGTACATGTGTTTCTGTTGTGTCGTTCGTCAGAGGTGTCGTTCGTTGATGGTGCTTCCGGTGTGTCGTTCGTTACAAATGTTTCCGGTGTCTCGCTCGTTACAGATGCTTCTGGTGTGACGTTCGTTACAGGTGCTTCTGATGTGGCGTTCGTTACAGGTGCTTCTGGTGTGACGTTTGTTACAGATGCTTCTGGCGTGACTTTTGTTAAGATGCTTCTGGGTTGACGTTCGTTACAAATGCTTCTGGTGTGGCGTTCGTTACAGATGCTTCTGGTGTGACGTTCGTTACAGGTGCTTCTGGTCTGAAGTTTGTTACAGATGCTTCTGGTGTGACGTTCGTTACAAATGATTCTGGTGTGGCGTTCGTTACAGGCGTTCCTGGTGTGACGTTCGTTACAGATGCCTCTGGTGTGACGTTCGTTACAGGAGCCTCTGCCGTGTCGTTTGTCAGAGGTGTTTCTGGTGTGTCGTTAGGTACATGTGTTTGTAGTGTGACGTTCGTCCCAGGTGCCTCTGAAGTGTCGTTAGTTACAGCTGTTTCTGGTGTGTCGTTAGTTACAGATGCTTCTAGTGTGTCGTTTGTCAGAGGTGCTTCTGTTGTGTAGTTCGTTAGTGATACCTGTGGTACGTCGTACTGTGGTACTGGTGTCTCTGGCGTGTTGTTCGTCAGAAGCGTTTCTGAAGTGTAGCTCGTTACAGATGCTTCTGCTGTGTCGTTTGTCAGAGATATATCTGGTGTGTCGTGCATCAGAGGCGTGTCTGGAGCGTCGTTCGTTACAGATGCTTCTGCTGTGTCGTTTGTCAGAGACATTTCTGGTGCGTCGTCCGTCAAAGGTGTTTTTGCCGTGCGTTGCCTGGCCAGCATGAAAGGACTCGGGGATAAGGGAGGTTTCACCTGCAACATCACCATGGTCACATTTTTTCATGAGTTCTCTAAAACCTTAGCGCAGGAGCCCTGACACACCCTTCCAAGACATGGATCGACTATCATACTTCAAGATAGATACCAGAAGAGCTTGGCGCATACAGCCGCCACGCTTAACCCACTCAGCACCGACGCCTCACAGCAGGTGATGGACTGACCATGATAATTCAAGGGTAGTGCCAGATTAGCTTGGCGCCTGAAGGCGCCATGCTAATCTGGCACTGCCCTTGAATTATCGTGATCAGTCCATCACTTGAAACCCGTACATAGTCGTTAGGTAACGCTTCTAAAATGTGGCCAATGCGGCCATGGGGTTAAATGGGTTAAACTATCTTAGTCGATCCATGTCTTTGTAGATCTAAAATGAATGATTTGACAAGGACACCCATTTCTACTGTAATGCCAGTTTTTGTGTGAGAGGCACCCACTTTATTGGTAGAAACCTATTTTTTCTCCATCCAGTGGCTCTGTTTCTAGAAAATGTCTTTTTTATTTTAAGTTGTAGAGCTTAGTTACAAGGTGAGTTCTAAACATTCGCATCAACTCCTAGAATAAATAGAAATATGGGAACCCATTTTCACATAAAATGGTAGGTAACCCACTCTGATGGTTTTGTCTCCCTGTGTGTGTGTGTGTGTGTGTGTGTGTGTGTGTGTGTGTGTGTGTGTGTGTGTGTGTGTGTGTGTGTATGTGTGTGTGTGAGACAGCGACTAGAGCCCGCGTTTGAGGACGGACAAACTTGAAGTTGTACGATATTGCCCCTGAAAGAATAATCTCGAGGTAGTTGTTTTGATTTTTAAAATGAGATATTCATTGGCGAGAAAATGTCCGTCTCACAAAAACAGGTTGATCCACACTAAAGTCCGTACTTTTTTTTTCTTATTTTTACTAGATATTTTGCATATAGCTAGATAAAAGGGAGACATTGAATGAGTTAGTTAACCAACATTGTTCCTCTAGAACCTTTTGAGTGATTATTGAAATAATTTTGGAAAAAAATATTTTTCACATTTTTGGGATTAATTTTACGATGTATTTGGGATTAATCTTAAAACAATTGAATTTTTTTTACGTAAAAGCAATCGTCTAATTAATAATCGCATGATTTTTCATATATACGGTATTTACATAAGCCTACAGTTTGTCTCGGCTGTTGGATACGATTAGGTCAATTGTGACCTGTATGCCTTAGGTGTGAAAATCAATCAACTTTCTGCACCATTTTTTCGGAGTCATTTGCAAAACAGCTAACATAACTTTTTTTTTTTTACGAAAAAAACCCCTATCTTCTCATTAATACCCGCATGATTTTTCATAAACCGTGTTTGCATAAGCCTGCTGTTTGTCCCGCCTCTGGGGTAGGATTAGGTCAAATTGTGACCTGTAAACCCTACGTGTGAAAATCAGGAAGATAATTGCAAAGTCTTATCTTCTATTAAGTAAATTGTTAGTACTGCGATTAGTGACGTATTACATAGAGTCGTCACTATGAACACAGCGTCGGGACTAATGATGACATGACGTGAAGCTTGAACTGACGTCATTTCACTGCTCGTGCTATTATTCTTCTACAGAATGTGCCAGTGTGTGTGGATCAGAGGGTGTGTTAGAGTAGAAGGAGATGGATTCTTGTCGCTACACGAGCCCACAGAGCGTACTAATGGCGGGTACCGCCGTGTGCCCGTCTTTATTTGTGTGCGCCGACGTGTGTGTTGATTAGAGGTTGGATTAGAGAGGAGGTGAATGGACCATCATAATAAGCCTAAAACTAAACATGAACTCTGAATGTTTCTAAAAGAAAACCGCATGTGAGCTCCAAACAATACGGTAGACTTTGGGATGAAATCCTCATCTTGTTAGAATATGTACGAATTAATCAATTCTCTCCACAAATTACAATGCATAGGGGTCCTTCAAAGGTGCATCTGTAGCAGACACACGCACGCGCACGCGCACACACACACACACACACACACGCAAACACACACACACACACACACACACACACACACAAAACACCACAAAAACAAACAAACAAACAAACACACACACACCGAACATAGACACTACAGAAATTTGTTTTCATGTTTGAACATTCAAATGGTCTAACTATAATCAGTATTGATGTCAACCGATGGTCGTCGAGCCTTCGTATTCGCGAGGATTCTCTTTTAAAATGTAATGACACCATACAATAAGCAGTACATACATTCATCATTGGTAGTCAAGCTCATTGATACAACGGACTGTCAGTCACAAGAATGCAATGGCAGACCACTTTGTAAATTCAAGTTATTACCTTCGAACATGGTGTACAAGTGAGGATCCTGCCACCCCTGCAGGCGACCCACAGGCGGCCTCTCATGTCGGTGTTGAGCGCCGTGGGCTGCACCAGCAGCGGACAGCCCGGGGACAGGTAGCGCGCGAAGCTCAGGCGCCCGTTCTGCACGTTCACCATGTGGATGGCGTCGTTCAGCTCATCAGCCACCAGCAGCACCTCCTGGTCGCCCAGCGTGTAGAAACACACGTCCGACGGCTGGAACGGCGCTACAGGCGGGCTGTACGTGGCTATGGCGTCCGGCTGTGGGCGTCGGTACAGCTGCACTCTGCGCTGCCAGTCTGGCGTCTTCCCTTCCTCCAGCACCACAAACAGCTGCTCACTGGCGTCAACGTCGAATGTGCGATGAGCGGCACAGTGCAGGGTGAAGACTTCGGTAGTCTTCATATTTTTAGCGCCTTTGGATTCAAAGGTGTCTGTTTTAATTACAGCCTGCCCCTTCGGCTGATTGATTAATCTGTAAACCTTGTTTGTATACATTTTCTTAGCAATACTATGTCTGATTCCTTTATTAGGCCTAAGGTAAATGCAGTTCTCAGATTTTCCATTATTCACACAAGCTATCCTCCCAGGATAATCGTATTCAATGGCTCCAAGAAAGTCGCCATCACTGTCAAACGTCTCCGCAGAAATACCACTCAGCAGAACGAACGAATCATACGAGACACATACACTCTCGTCATCAAAGGAACACAGGGCAAAAACGTAAGTGTCCGGATCCTCTCGACATCGGAACCGCTCCACTATTGTCATTTCAGGAGCTAACACTGAATCATCCTCTACAACAGCACTACCTACGTAGCTGCGTACACGCTCTAACGTGGCATCCATTGTAGTTGCGAAGCAGAGGGCAGGACGGCAGACGGTCGTCATCTGTTTTGTCGTCAGCTTCTACACGGCTTCCTCCCTGCCACGTCCGCATCTCATCTCTCTGGCCACAGTCACCAGCTCAGAGAACGCTCCGCTGTCCAGAGTTTGCTGCACCCGCTGTTGTAGCTTGGTCAGCTCCTGCAGGTTTTGCTGCAGACAGTGCAGGTCCGCCTGGAGCGTGTGCGAGATGGCAGCGGTGACTTTGTCTAGCGAGGCCAGCGCGTCGTCCGTGTACTTGTCGACTGCCGCCTTTAGTGTGGCCTGTCTGTGGCGTATGTGGGTCGCTAGCTCGGCGCGTTTGTCCTTCACCGCCTGTTGCTCTTGTGTGGCTAGCTCCACGTGTTTCTGCACGTTCCCTACACAGCGCTCCAGCCGACTCTTGTCACGGGCGAGCTGGCCCTTGATACAGATGACCGCTTCACTCAGGTCCTGTGTCTCATGTCTATCGTGTTTCGTCATCTTACACTTCAGACAGATAGGCAGGTTACACTCGACACAGAACAGATCTAGTTGGTACTCCGGGTGCTTCATGCACACCGTGCCGTCACGCGCCCGCTCCAGATCTTCAGGGTCGATGTAGAAGTTGGTCCTGAATTCCAACACCCCGCCAGGGGGCACTGTAGTCTCCACGCGGCATGATGGACAGGGGAAAGTGCCGGTATTGTTTCTGGATGCGAGGTTTTTGAGACAGTGTTCACAGAACGTGTGAAAACACGGCAGCAGCTTTGGTTTCGTGAAAATATCCCAGCATAGAGGACAAATAAATGGTAGATTGTTGGACTTAACATCACTGGATTTATCGTCGCTTGTGGCAGCCGTATTCATACCTGCAAAAGTAGACCTACATGCGTTATTGAGCTCAGACTGGCAGAGCAAAATATTACGGTGTATCCTCCTTTCTTAATTTTTTTTCTCGCCAATGTAATACGCATCGATTCTGCATTGGGGTCATTCCAAAGCGTTACATCGCGTACTTATTAGTTTTTATTACGAGTTAGAGCTGTTCTTAATTAGACGAACTATTGATCGGCAAACCTAGATCGGAGAAGATCGGCGATCTTTTGGTTTGTTTCTTAATTGAGGTTGAACGAACCTAGGCGAACTTCAGCAAACCAGGCTTGTCATGGTTCTCTTTCTTAACTGAAGTGCTTGATTCGGCGTACTTACTGTCTGCGAAGGTGTTCAAAATGGCTGCCGCTATGCTGCTTCGCGATTTGAACGATGTTTGTTTTTGTACTCCTTGCAGTAGCGACCCCACAAACAGCGTTGCGCCTCCCACAAATCAATAAAAATAGGTCTTGTTCTTCGCACGAGTGAAATATCACCGTCCGCCATATTTGTTTGTATCGGCGACTGTCTTCTTATCTCCAACGCAGAAGAGGGTAACAGTTTTGACCAATCAGAGAAAAGGTTCGCCTTTGTTTGCTCAACACGTTGAGCGAACCTTTTCCGACAGCGAACTATGGTTTGCCGAGGTTCGTGCACTACTTCGAACTAGGTTCGCCATATCTTTAGATCGTCCAATTAAGAACCAACCTGGTTCGTCCGAGATCGTGAACTGTAGTTCGTCAGAGTTCGCGAACTAAAGTTCGTTTAATTAAGAACATGCTTTAGGCTTCGCCAGTAATTCTTGTCGGCTCAGGGAGTTTATTTTGAATGTAAAAATCGATAGCTTTAGCCCAAAAATTAATATATGTAAAAAAAGTTATATATTGTCCCCAAAAAGATAATTATCTTACCAATTTACTGCTACTTCTTCTTTTTGAATCCCAAATATGCATCGTTTTCTTTCTTATCGAAACACGAGATCCTCTAATACAGAGATCGATATTTCTTCCGCGGAAGAACACTCTGAAGTTATTACGTGTGCAGTCCAATGCAAATGCCCGCGTAAATAAAGAAGAGTGTTTTCCCTCTTAGAAAATAAATGAGTAAGTCAAAGAAAACGCGTGCTATAAACTGTTAGTAATGGAGCTCGCCTGTGCTATCGGATCATTTTCACCTAAGGTGATATTTGGTTGGCGGCCAAGGCCGCCAACCAAATATCACCTTAGGTGAAAAAGAAACCTGTAAGCTGCTCAAACCTTATCGTACATTTGTATTTAAACACACACACACACACACACACACACACACACACACACACACACACACACACACACACACACACACACATGCGCGAACGCACGCACGCACGCACGCAAACACATACACAGGCGGTGACATGAAGATTTTGTTTTGACACCTACCTGGAAACGGAGAAACCAAACCAGAACCTGATCAAAACAAATGTGACCCAATGGCAATGCTCCAATCACTTGTATGTTAGTACATGTACAATCCGATAAAGTATTGGGGGTATTCTGGGCTTTCCACCTTTCTTGAGAAAAAGCGCGCGGGGAATCCCCTTTTTTCCCCAACGAAGTCAGTGAGGTGAGAATACAACCGCACGCCTGGCCCAAAGTAACACCCACAATATGAGCGATAAATGAAATAAAATGAAACGCTATTTTACAAGGCTAAAAGATTAGGTCACAGACCTATGTTCCATCTTGCCCTTGCTACACACTACAACAAATCAGTATAACAGAAACACACACACACACACACACACACACACACACACACACACACACACACACACATACATACACACACATGCACACATACACACATTACTATAAATGTGCATGCATATCGAATCAATAATACTAGAAACAAACCAGCAAAAATCAAGCTACACAGCCAGCGCGAGAGAGAGAGAGAGAGAGAGAGAGAGAGAGAGAGAGAGAGAGAGAGAGAGAGAGAGAGAGAGAGAGAGAGAGAGAGAGAGAGAGAGAGAGAGAGAGAGAGAGAACAACACACACACACACACACACACACACACACACACACACACACACACACACACACACACACACACTTCCATTCGATCTACGCCAGCACATAATAGCCACTTTTGACCTACATGTAAAATGCGGTATCCAAATCCAGGCCACAGCCGTGTACTACACAGACCAGGTCGGGGTAAGAACCACAGTTTGCACGTGGAATCATACAAGCATGCTGCTACGGAGTTTAAATGCATGAAATACAAATCTTGCTAAATCGGCAATAGACTGCGGGTTGGTAGTGTCTAGGATACACAATTCTTTCTTTTTGAGTTCCATAAGGACAAACTTACATAGGTATTTGACACGCAGTTCATCGTAGAATGGACAGTAAAACATAAAGTGAATTTCATCTTCCACAGCCTTGGCACACAATGGACACACTTTCGTTACAGCATTGAGAGTACTATATCTTTGTTTGTTACTTTGCAATTCGGTTATGCCAAGTCTAAATTTAATGTATAGATTTTTGACATAGGTTGGCTTAACCAGTTCAAAATAATTTTCTTGGACAAGTGTATGTTTAAAGCTACGATACACAGTAAAACCTTCACTCTCAGAAAGCTTCGATGACCAGTTTTGTTTGGAACAATCAACCATCCTTTGTTTAAACTTGTTTATAAAAGCATTCCTGTTTCCAACACCTTGTGAAATCCATACATGACCAAACCCATTTCGAAAAAGCAAATTCTTTATCTTTGACACCCATGTTTCTTTCCCTTTATCGTCTAAATCCTTAAGCATATGATAAGCCATATTTGCAAACCTAGTAACAGGTAAAGCACAGAGTCGAAGCCAGTAGGAAACACATCTTACTGACGTTAATACTGACAGGGGATATCGACCAAGTTCACCATAAACCATCAGGTTCGGTGTACGGAAGTTGACATTAAGAAAACGTTTACATGCAAATGTATGGACTCTTTCTATTTCGGCACACTCGTTTATACCCCACATTTCCGAGGCATACAACAAAATTGGGACAACCTGCGCATCAAACAGCTTGAAAAAAACATCAGGACTAGCGCAGTTGATTTTCTTCAACATACAGAAAATATCGATTACACATATTTTTGCCTTAGTCACTAAGTCATCGACGGATGTGTTTAAACTCAAACGTGTGGTAAAGTTTAACCCAAGGTACTTATACATATTGACAACTTCTACCCTCGTTCCCCCGTAAATCCATTTTTCATATTTTGACAAATATCCACCATTTCGAAACACAATTATTTTTGTCTTGTCTAGGTTAACAGACAAACCAAGTTTAGATGCTTCTTTGTATAAATTGTTCAGCTGAGTCTGAAGGCCATTGGGGGTTGATGAAAACAAAGCAATGTCATCTGCAAACATCAACAAAAACAGTTCTGCTGCATCGGATTTTAGTTGGAAACCATGTTTACCATTTTCAATAATGTACACAGCAAGCTCGTTAATCAAAAAGGTGAACAATGTCGGCGATGCTAAACATCCTTGTTTTAAACCTTGGAAACATTCAAAAAACGCTGTACAATTCAGGCTGTCTCTAACACAAAATTTCACTGAGTCATACATTGCCTTCATAGCTGAAAGCATTTTGCCGCGCACTCCAATCTTCAGTAAAATATTCCAAAGCACACCTCTTTTAACAGTATCGAAGGCTTTGCGAAAGTCAACAAAAGCCACATAAACTTTCTTATTTTGTAGAAGTTGTTTTTGAACAATAGCATAAAGTGTAAATATATGGTCCACAGTAGAATAGGATTTCCTAAACCCGGCTTGTGTTTCAGACAGAATATTGTGTTCCTCAGCCCAGTCTGTTAACTTTCTGTTCAAAATGTATGTATACAGTTTACTAACACAGCTAATCAGAGCAATACCACGATAATTATCTGGATTATTTACATCTCCTTTCTTGTGTAGTGGGAAAATAATAGCTTTAGACCATTCGCTGGGGAACAACCCTTTGTCGAATAGAGCATTAAAATACTTAGTGAGAAAGGAGATGATAGCTGGGTTGGAGACTTTAAGAACTTCATTTATAATTCCATCAGGCCCGGGGGCCTTTCCTGCTTTGGCATGTTTTAAAGCAGCAATAACTTCTGCTTCTTCTATATTAATATCTAGGTCATGAAATAAGGCTTCATCAGACTCAGTCTTCTGAAAAAAATGCATCATCATTATTCTCTTGCTGTGCTATGTTTTCATTTAGAATGCTAGAGAAGTGATCAAACCACTGCTTCTTTGTTATATTGTTTCTTAAACGACGTTTTCTTTTCCATTTCTTTATTTCCTTCCAAAATGCCTGAGAGTTATGTCTATACTCAAGAATTTTGTCAAAAGTTTCCCTCTTAAAATTAACTTCTTTAGCTCTAAGTAATCTCTTGTATTGTTTTCTGTCATTAACAAACGTTGCTTTATTTTCCATGGTTTTATTTTTTGTGTATGTACGTAAGGCTTTACGTGTTCGCATTTTTGCATTTCTGCATTCCTGGTCAAACCAAGGGTGACTAGCGGTGTTTGTTTTGTGTGTGTTGCCTGTGGAGGAATGAAATTGTTTTGTCATGCAACTAGCAGCGTCTTTGATAGCACATGTGAAAATGTCTAATGCACTATTAATATCATCATCGATCTCAGCAGTAGCAGCTACTAGAGCATCCTGGAATGCAGGAGTAGTTAAACTGTCGCTGAGCGTTTGGGCCTTAGCAGGTTCCCAGATAATCTTATCAAAAGAAAAACACTGCGTATCATCATCAGAAACATTGTTGTGGGGTGATACACGTACACAAGACACAGTAAGGACCAGCGGCATGTGCACAGACTCTATCCTCTCGCCAACTTCAAGTTTGTCACACAAACAAATAAAGTCAGGAGATGCAACAAAATAATCATTAATACTACAACCAGTGGGTGAGATAAATGTCAGGTGCTTTGACAGATCAGGGCTACAGAACCCATTCAAAATCATCAGTTCAAAACATGCACACAAATCTAATAGTTTTCTTCCAAATGTATTTACAGTCATATCTTCAGTAAATCGTGAAGGTTCAAATAGAGCGGTATTAGTTAATAGCGTTTCATCAGGATCAAGCTGAAACAAATATGGATTAGGCTGCAAATCCCCAGTTCTATCATTAAAATCACCACACATTAGGAAATGAATGTCTCCAAATTGCTCGAGGGCACTAGCAAGACACTGTTCGAATTCTTCTAACAAGCAGTCATACGGTAATTGTCTATAAAATGGTGAATCCTTGGGCGGAACATAGCACGCGACCAAAAGCACATCGCATTCAGTACCAAACAATGATCTGTCAAGTTTGAGAAAGACACTTTGAGCGCATGTCATATTCACTTTGAAAACAAACTTGGCATACACATTTTTTACTAACACAACAACACCTCCCGAGCTTCTTCCTTGACGTGACAGTTTGACTGCAGGTAAGGAAAAACACGTGAAATCAGACCAGCAGTCAGGCGGGACGAAAGCATTGTCTAAAAATGTTTCAAACAAACACACAATGTCATAATTACTTACATATTGTAGAAAGTCTGGGTCAGGTAGCTTGCTCCACAGTTCATCAACATTCCATGACAGAAAGGTAAGTGTATGCAACACACTATCTACTGGCTGCTCTACAATACACGCGCGCATCGGCGACACATCCCGTGCAATTGAGGTGGGAGACGCGGCTTGGCCGACATATCACGGGTCACTGGATTCGTCCCCGACCTCAATTGTAGGGGAACTGTGTGGCCGGCGCCGTTTCGCTGGTTTAGGTGAAGGCTGTAGCGGGGATACTAAATGTGACGCACGTGCCGGTGTTGCGTTGACCTGCTGACCAGTAGCTGCGGCGGCACCGAGTCCTTGGGTACGGTTGTCCGGTCTTTTGTTGACGCTGTTGTCTGTCGCATGGCGGCGGCCGAAGTTGTCGGTGTCGTAGTTCCGTTGCTCTAGGGGTCCAGCGACGACCAGCTTGTTCCCCTTGTAGTACGCCCGAAAGCCTTTCTCCCGGTGCAGTCTGATCTGTTCGTGTTGCCGGTTGGTTAAGTCACCAGCAACGTTAACCCCCTTTTGCTTGAGTGCAGCACGACCCTTGGTCAGGACGTCCATCTTGTCCCTCCATCTCGCGAACTTCACGATCATGGGGCGGGGCTTGTTGTTGGCTCTAGCACGGTTGGCTGCTACAGAAGCAAAGTCCGGTTTGTTCCCCACCCGGTGTGCGCGTACCAAATCGTCCTCAGTCCAGGTTTTATTTGGCACTGTGCCCTGCAGACATTCCAGTACTTTGGTGGCACAGGAATCGAAGGTCTCGCCTGGCGTTTCCACGATTCCAAAAGTCGCAGATTGTCCCTACGTGAGAACGCCTCTAGCTTGTCTAGTTCTTCCTCGTAGCGTTTCCGCAGATCTTCCATGTCCTCCTGCAAGTCTTCTACAGACTCGGAAACCTCCTCCTGCTTTTCAGTCAGTTCCTTGCAGGTGTCCTCCAGACTGCGAGCGCGTTGCTTCAAGTCAGCAATGTCGGTGCCAATCGCCTGTATAGAGGTCAACACATCACAAAGGTCAGCACGAAGAGACCCCAGTTTCTCGTCAATCACCTGTGTCTGCTTGTCGATTATGCGCTGGATGTCATTGACAGTAACTAAAGGTGATGTAGTTCCAGAGACCTCGAGTGGATCTGCGGATAGAGCTTCTTTGTCTGCCATCTTAGCACAGTTCGATTGACACAACAGTGCTACACAGTATTACACAGTACCACACAGTACACGTAGCTGGCAGTGTTGTATTAACAGTCACCCCGACGATCGCCGTACTCAGTTCAATGGCGATATAGGAAAACCAGTCAGATGGCAGAAGTCTGTGGTCGCACAAAGTCCAAATTTACACCGTTATGATCAGCGTAGATAGGCCAAGACACTGGTGGTAAAATCCGAACAGTAGAAGCTTGATTAGTGACGAAATCGCCTAATTTTGCATCGCTAATTGACTCTGAACTTTTTTTGGTGTGCTACATTCGTCGAGAGAGAGAGAGAGAGAGAGAGAGAGAGAGAGAGAGAGAGAGAGAGAGAGAGAGAGAGAGAGAGAGAGAGAGAGAGAGAGAGAGAGAGAGAGAGAGAGAGAGAGAGAGAGATTTAAACAGACTTTGACAGTACATCCAATGCGCAAATGGCCATCCGACCGACGTCGGCCGCCGTTGCCCCACGCACAGTCGCTGATATCTATCTTATACGTGTAGAACGTGTGTAGATTTTGTTTTGTGTTGATTGATTGACTGACTGACTATCTAAAAGCCAGCTGTTAATGTATTTTATTATTAACTCATTCGAGACGTGCCGCCTCCGGATACGCGGCTTATGACGCGTATCCGGAGGCGGCACGTCTCGAATGAGTTAATCCCTCTGCCATTTCGGAACGACAATAAAACTGTACAGCTGCCAAGACACAAGAGACCAGTGTTAAGGCGCACGTATTGCCATGTGAATTCAAAAGACAGTAAGTTCATGTTTTTAAAACGTTACAATAAAAAATTTCCCTTTCACAAAAACAAATTACTGTTTTTCCGCCTTCAAAGTGCAATATAATTTCTGTAGCTAAACAAATTTGATTGTGTACCAGGATGTGTCAAAATTTCGAATATAGCCTTTGGAAATTTATTTTGCTGAAGCCTGATTGAATCGGTATTGCACAGTACAATAACTGATTTAGCCATGTTTGTCAGGCATTGTTCTAAAACGTTCTTCATCCACCCTATTCTGTGAAGGAACTCAGTAAGTCAAGTTCGTGAAAAGAGAGATTTTCATTGTATTACGATGAAAATCTCACTTTTCGCGAAAAAGGACTTGCCGTCTTTTGCCTTCACAATGCAAGCAACTTAATCCGTCGCAGTTGGCGCGGGCAGGCAGTGCAAGAGTTGGTTTGCTTTGTTTGCTGACTAAGTTCGCGGTTCTTTTCACTTCCTGGATTTTTTTTTCCTATATTGACTGGTCACGTCACTCAGTCTAGCCGTGCCGTCTGCAAGAGACATAGATTCTCATGAGCCCCTGCAGTCACAGGTCTCATGAGAACCTATGGCTCTTGCTGACTAACAATAGACATCAGACGTAAGGCCTGACTAGGTCAATGAAGACTCGCCATGATTGCTTTGTACTGCTGCACGTCTACAATGAGTGTGTGTTTTCCCAAAAACGGCGTCAGAGATTTTTTTGTTACGGAAGTACTACACGAGGTATTTATTGAGTTGAGGTCGTCTTTGAACGCTCATATCGAGAACAAACATCCGTGTTTAGGGGAACACTCGTGCACGAACGCAGACAAGGAAAGAAAGAAGCAAACAAAGAAGTAAAAGAAACAACTCGAACAAACAAAAGTCAAATATTGGAAATAAGAATTTAATACACGTTGAAGGACTAACCAGTGGAAACAGACTGTGTTCTGAAATTATTTTAAATTCAGCGTCAGATAACCCCAGACGTCAAAGGTGCATTAATACAACGTGGTTCCAGCAAAAGGCATGGACGAGCGTACAAGACGCTTTGAAGATGATAGCTACGATAGAAAGGTGTGAAATAGAAAGAATTGTTAGTAAAGATATATACGTCAATTTGTATCCCGGGTACAAGGTTGAAAAATAATGTCTGTCACACGTGCATTGAAATCTTTTCCTCTATGCGCCTTTCCCCCCTGGTCATCCGTTCTCAAGGCATCGGGAGTCTCCATATAAGTAGACTCATCTTGTCACATGTGAGATGACAACTTTGCTCCCTGAGTAAAACGTTTTCCCCCAATACGTAACTGGTCAGTCACATCTCTCAGTACAAACATACCCTAATCTTCATTTAGTCAAACCTCTAAGGAAAACAAATGCTAATAAATAAACAATTTAGGGGGTTACACAACAAAAGAACTGTATTTAGGTATTATGTGATACCGTTGGTACCAATTTCATTTTTTTAAAAAAAACCTGAATAATAGTACGCCAGTAGGCTGTACTTACTGGCCGTAGTCGAAACGGCGAAGAAACAAAAAGCTAGATAAATACAAATTGCGCGGGTTATGCAACGATACGCGTGCACGCGTTTTGTTCGGCCTGTTGTATCAATTTCATACCGAGAATAACTGAACATGCGTTCAGTTAGAAAATACCGTAGAGAGAAATTCCAGGCGAATGCATTTCGCGCGAGGTTGTTGACCGACAGTCGGAAGTTTTGAGATTTGAGTCCCCTGAATCTCTACGTCACAAGTGCTCAGCGTGGGGTCATTTCAAGGATACAATTCACGCTTCTACTACTTTTTTTCTTCTTTTTTTTTTTTTAACAGTTGCGGACAAAATCGTTGCATTACAGGTAAAGGCGGCGACCCATGCATAAACACGAATCCGATGCGAAACCGATCCGAATCCGAAGCGGGTCCGAAACAGAAAAAAAGCGCACGACCTTTTCATGTTTGTGTGCCCGATGCGATACACGATATCGCATCTGGCTTCGAACGAAAATGACGCATTTTTTAAAAGGAAAATTGCATCACCGCATCGGGTTTGGATCGTATTCGTATCGGATTCGTGCTTATGGTATGTAGCTTTAGGCTTTGCCAGTGGTTGTTGTCGCCTCTCGGGTCCGATCAGGGGGGTTAATGTCATAGGAAAGAGTCTCGGGGTATATTAAGCCCTCGACTCTTACCTCCGACGTTGACCTCTCTGACCGGATCACCGGCAAAGCTTAACTCGTAATACATCTAATAATAGTACAAGGGTCTCTGTTGTAAGCTGACCCGTCGAAACACGCGAAGCACAAGTCTGACCCACACAACTAGCTACTTAAATGTTCAAAGGGCCAGGCTACCGCTCGGTTCTCAGGGTAGTCTTTATGTAGACCTATATAGCGTGCTTGCACCGAATGATCACGCCATCAGTGGTCACGAATTTTGCGTCTGACGCTAAACAGTGAGGCAGCAGGTCCAGCCCAGACCAGGATCTCGGTTAAATTAAAAAGATAACCTTTTTTTTTCAAACCAGCTAGTCTCCCATAGACAGTAGTTTCGGGGGGACGGGAAATTGGATTTAGTCAGTCAGCGATGAAGGCGCGTCTACCCCTCTGCTACTCAGCTACTACCCAATTCATAGATAAAGAAAGATAAACAAACTTTTACTGAGAACACTTAAATTTTTTAAAAACTTTTTTGTAATCATAATAATAATAATAATTAATAATAATTACGGTATTTATAATGCGCTTATCTTATAATAATTATAACTCTAAGCGCGCACTCACAACTCTCGCACGCATGCGCACGCTTTAAACAATGATTCGCGTACACAAACAGTGGAATACATTACGACGGTCAGCTTGGGGTGGGGAGTGTGGTGATATAGTGCTAAAACTGTTGAAAGAGGTGAGTTTTGAGGGCGGACTGGAAGGAGGAGAGAGAGAGTGTTTCTGACGGAGAGAGAGTGGGAGAGTGTTCCAGGTGGATGGACCGTGGACGGAGAAGGAGCGGGGGCCGAAAGTGTTAAGTTTGGTGCGAGGGATATGGAGGCGGAGAGGGTCAGAGGCAGAGCAGAGGGAGCGGGAAGGTGTGTAGGGGTGAAGTAAGTTGGAGAGATAGGCAGGAGCGCAGTTGTTCAGGGATTTGTAGCAGAGAGACAGAATTTTGTATTGGATGCGTTGGGGGATGGGGAGCCAGTGAAGGAGTTTGAGCAGGGGTGTGACGTGGTCGGATTTTTTCTTTCTGAGGACGAGGCGGGCAGCATTGTTCTGAACGCGTTGGAGAGTGAAAATGGTGGAGTGAGGGAGGCCGGAAAGGAGAGAGTTGCAGTAGTCGATGCGAGATAAGATGAGAGAGACAGCAAGTTTGGTGGCAGCTTCGGTAGTGAGGTATTTTCTGATCTGACTGATGGCGGCGGAGGTGGAAATAGCATGCCTGGGCCGTGGCGGAGACGAAGCCGGTCATGGACAGAGAGGAATCGAGGATAACTCCGAGGTTCTTGGCCGAGTCAGAGAGGGAGATGGGGGTGCTATCGAGTTGAAGGTGGAGAGAGGGAGGGAGCTGGGAGAGTTTCTGGCGAGTGCCTACCAGCATGGCTTCCGTTTTGTCGTCGTTCAGATTTAGCTTGTTTGCTGTCATCCAGTTTTTCACGTCTTCGTAGCAGTCAGCCGTGCGAGTCAGTAGTGACTGAGTGTTGTCGAGTTTGTCTTTGTCTAGCAGTTGTGAGTCGTCAGCATAGAGGTGGTGGTGTATGCGGTGAGACTGGATGATGTTGGACAGAGGAGAGGTGTAGAGTGTGAAAAGGACCGGGCCCAGGACGGACCCTTGTGGAATCATAATTGATGTACATATATAGATTTAAAATACGAATTCTTAAACCTTTTGTTTTTATACATAGGTGGTCCTGAATCTTAACCCTGATTTTAAATATGAAAATAAATGATATTTTCTTCCCTATAAAAGGACCTTGTTGGATATTAAATGTGAACAGATAGTGTGGTATACTTAACAAAAGTAATGAAAATTTCCTTTTTATTGTTGTCCTTGTCATCATCATCATCATCATCATCAGTCCCTTGCCCGAACTGGGCGTTGGGGGGACTGAAAGGCAGCAGCAACAGACAGTGCTCTCCACTGAGTTCTATTTTGGGCGGTGGCAAGCAAGTCTGGCATCTCGAGTTCGGTCCATTCTTTTATGTTTGCGACCCAACTCTTTCTCTGACGACCTCGCCGACGACTTCCTTCGAGAGTGCCTTGGAGGATAGTCTTGGACAAGGTGTTGTGTCGGGTCACGTGGCCAAACCAAGCAAGCTTGCGCCGTTTCACGGTTGCCAGAAGGGGTTCATGTGGGCCCACCAGGGAAGTGACGATGCTCCGTACATATTCGTTGGTCTTGTGCTCGCGGTACGAGATGCGGAGCAACTTCCTCAGGCACTTGTTCTCAAAGGCCTGGATTTTCTTTTCTGAGTCTGCAAGCAGTGTCCAAGTCTCACAGCCGTAGAGTAGAATAGACACTACGAGGGACTTGTAAAGCCTGTACTTGATGGTGAAGCTGATGGAGTTACTTCGCCATATCCTGTCCAGCCTGGCCATTGCGGATGTTGCTGTTGCTGATCCTGATACGGATCTCTGCTATGCAACTACCGTCTTTGGACAGGGTGGCTCCCAAGTACTTGAAGCTATTGACCTCTTCTAGCTTCTGGCCGTTCATGTGAATGTTGCTGCTGCTGTCGCTTGTGGTGTTGATCATCACTTTGCTTTTATCCGTACTGATCTCCATGCCATAAGACCCTGCGCTACTTGAAAGTTTGTCTGTCAGGTTTTGGAGCTCACTATTGCTGCCTGCCATGAGGTCAATGTCGTCTGCGAATCGAAGATTGCACAGGGATCTGCCACCAATAGAGATTGAAGTATGGTGGTCGTGGAGGGTTTCCTGCATGATCTTCTCCAGGAATATGTTGAAAAGGACAGGAGAGAGCAGGCATCCTTGACGGACACCGATCGTCGTCCTGAAGAACTCGCCTGACTGATTGTTAAGTAGAACCGCGCTGCAGGCGTTCTTGTAAAGCGCTTCTATCATTTGGATCAGTCCCTCCTCTATGTTGAACGATCTCATGACTTGCCAGAGTCCGTCGTGCCAGACGCGGTCAAATGCTTTCCTGAAATCAATGAAGTTGTGGTAGAGTTCGCGCTGATGCTGCAGATGTTTCTCGATCAGGACGCGGCAGTTGAAAATCTGCTCTACAGTGCTTCTTCCAACTCTGAAGCCAGCCTGTTCTTCTGCCAGCAGTTCCTCGGCGAAAGTTTTGAGGCGGTTGAGAATGATTCTAAGCATTACTTTGCTAGGGTGACTTATCAGACTGATAGTTCTGTAGTTTTGGCACTGTTTCAGGTTTCCTTTCTTGGGGAGCGGGATCACTAGAGACTGTGTCCATTCTACTGGCCATTTCTTTTGCTCCCAGATCTTTTGACAGAGTGTAGTGAGGACCTTCGTTGTTACTTCTCCTCCATGTTTCAACAGTTCAGCAGGTACGTTGTCTACACCTGGAGACTTTCCTCCCTTCAGGCCGCGTACGGCTGCTTCCACCTCTTCAGCTAACACTGGCAGGTCTTCAGCCTTCCTGGCCCCAGCCTGGTTGTTTTGGAGGATGCTGGTGTCTGGCTCAGCCTTGTAGTTATACAAGTCTCGGCAGTACTCAGTCCATCTGTTTAGTACAGCAGTGTTTTCCGTAAGGAGTTGGCCGCTGCTGTCTTCGATGACTGTGGCTGTTCGCTGTTGAGTCTTGGTGAGGGTCCTTAGCGTTTCATAAGCCTTCTTGCTGTTGCCGTTTGCCATGCCCTCTTCCACGCTACAACACTGGTCTTCAATCCAATCTTCTTTGGCTTCTTTCATCCTCTTCCTGATCTTCTTGTTGACAAGTCTGTACTTGTTTGCTGATGTGAGGTCTTGGCCTCTCTTTTTCTTCCAGGCTCTCCTCTCATCACAGAGATCGAGGATGTCATCGGTGACCCAGGGCTGTTTGCGCTTCCTCTGCTTCCCCAGCACTTCTTCTGCTGTAGAAAGTAACACCTCTTTTATATTTCCAGCAAGGGTGTCTACGTCACAGTCCAAAGTAACCAAGGCTGCAAATCTGCCTCCCACCTGGGTTTGGAAGAGCTCTTCTTCTTGTCCTTGTCAACTAAGGTAAATAAGTTAGTCTCTGATCACTTCGGTGCTATAGGGACAAAAAAAAAGGGAAATGAAGAAGAAGAAGAATGCGTCTGACGCAACTCTACAATGACCGACATGTGAAAAACACTCATTAATTGAGACCAAAATAGGCGTACAAAACATAGAACTAACAAGAGACATAAATCGTCATGAGCCCCCGCGACTGCGGTGGCTCATGAGGATTTATATCTCTTGCAGCTAGGTAGCATTGCCTTTGTCCCGGCAGTTAACGGGTTAAACTGAGATAAGTGGAAAATTATAGTCCTTTACTGGCTTGCAATCGACTTAACGGAAATAAATCGTCGCTGAAAGCATGGCAACATGGAGGTAACAAGTGTGACCTAAACGGGCTTCATTGTAATCTACTATCTGGCTGAAAATACAAAAAGAAGCCCCCCCCCCTTCCCCCGCACCTCCCCCCATAAAAACAAAACAACAACCAAAAAACAAACAAACAAACAAACAAACAAACAAACAAAAAACATCATTGTTGTATTGATACCTTGAAGTAACGTTAATTGCCTATAGGCTTCGTTTCGTGTTCTGAGTTATCGTGTTTGTGTGTGTATGTGTGTGTGTGTGTGTGTGTGTGTGTGTGTGTTTCGTTTTTGTGTGTGTCCTAGTTATATGCGGATCCTACTTTGGAAAACGCAGTTTTGTTTCTCAGCGCAAAAACATATTGTGTTTTTTATGTGCCTTCAAATCACAGCGATTTGTTCCTATTACATCATTTTTGAAAAAACATCATTCTATAGCGACAAGGAAACGTTTCATTTTACCTGCTTCCGCCTACAACGGTGTTATATTTTTTCTCCCTGTTTTGTTGTAAATGTTCAGTAACGTTAACAGTTGTGAAACCCAAATAATGTGCAAAAGGCCATCGGGCCGATGTCTACTGCCGTTGGCCCGCGCACGGCCGTGCGCGGGCCAACGGCAGCAGACGTCGGCTCGATGGGCTTTTGCGGGAAGTAGGTCTACATATTTACACTTAAGAACTGTGAACTTGAATTAGTGTCACCACGTCTTGCGACACCGTAGTCAACCTCCGGTCATTAAAAACCCCTCAAAGTCAAGACAATAATCGCACAGGAATGTAATTATTAGTTCAGTGTATAACGCCCAAACACAATCCCAAACAATAACTTATTTATAAGCACATTTATATTTTGTCATGCATGTCACACTTTGTGTTCCCATGATCGCAGCCACACATATATAAAATGGTACGACTACAGGACTCAAAACATGTGGAGTTTTGAAGATTTGCTCCTCAGAGGCGTTTCTGGTGTGTCGTTTTTTGCAGGTGTTTCCGATGTGTCGTTCATTGCAGGTGTTTCTGATGTGTCGTTGTTACAGGTGCTTATGGTGTGTCGTTTGTCAAAGATTTTTCTGGTGTGTCGTTTATCATAGGTGTTTCTGATGTGTCGCAAGTTACGATATTTTCTTATGTGTCGTCCGTTACAGGTGCTTCTGCTGTGTCGTGCATTACAGGAGTTTCTTATGTATCGTCCGTTACAGGTGCTTCTGATGTGTCGTGCGTTATTAGAGTTTCTGATGTGTCGCACGTTACGGTATTTTCTAGTGTGTTGTTCGTTACAGGTGCTTCTGATGTGTCGTCCGTTACAGGAGTTTCTGATGTGTCGTTCGTTACAGATGTTTCTGGTGTGTCGTCCGTTACAGGAGTTTCTGATGTGTCGTCCGTTACAGGTGTTTCTGATGTGTCGTCCGTTACAGGAGTTTCTGATGTGTCGTCCGTTACAGGTGTTTCTGGTGTGTCGTCCGTTATAAGAGTTTCTGATGTGTCGTCCGTTACAGGTGTTTCTGGTGTGTCGTCAGTTACAGGAGTTTCTGATGTGTCGTTCGTTACAGGAGATTCTGATGTTTCGTCCGTTACAGGCATTTCTGGTGTGTCGTCCGTTACAGGAGTTTCTGGTGTGTCGTCCGTTAGAGGTGTTTCTATTGTGTCGTCCGTTACAGGAGTTTCTGATGTGTCGTCCGTTACAGGAGTTTCTGATGTGTCGCCCGTTACACGAGTTTCGGATGTGTCGACCGTTAAGGTATTTTCTGGTGTGTCGTCCGTTACGGGTGCTTCTGATGTGTCGTGCGTTACAGGAGTTTCTGGTGTGTCGTCTGATGTGCCGTCTGATGTGTCGTCAATTACAGGAGTTTCTGATGTGTCGTTTGATGAGTCGTTTGCAATATTAATTTCTGATGTGTCGTGCGTTAGAAAAGTTTCTGATGTGTCGTTTGATGTGTCGTCTGATGTGCCGTCCATTACAGGAGTTTCTGATGTGTCGCTTGATGAGCCGTTCGCTACAGTAATTTCTGATGTGTCGCCCCATACAGGTGTTTCTGGTGTGACGTTCGTCGGAGGTGTTTGTAGCCTGTACCGCCAGGCCAGCATGTAGGAAGGACGCGGGGGTAATGGCGGTTTCACCTGCAACATAAATAATGCTTAAACAATGGGGTTAGAGTTGATTACAGGACACTTGTTCACCGAGTACGTCATTTGACTGGGTTCACAATGCGAGATTCGCCGAGGTTTAACATGCGACGTGAACAATTTTTCTGTACTCCACGAGAGCCCTATTGCTTAACCCATTCAGCCCTGATGCACTACATCAGGAGATGGATCGACCATGATAATTCAAGGGTATAGGTAGTGCCAGATTAGCTTGGCGCCTCTCGGCGCCAAACTGATCTGGCACTGCCATTGAATTATCATTGTCGATCCATCTCCTGCAACTGGTGTGTAGTCATTAGATGACGCCTCCAAAATTTGGGAAATACGGCAGTCGGGCTGAATGAGTTAAGCAGTTTATGTCAAGTGCCTCCTTCTACTTAGTATTTTTGAGGGCTGGAATATGACCAAACTGCCTTCAAACTGGACTTACTCTGCAGTATGTTAACGGCGGCCTATCTCGGCCCGATGGCCTTTGCGCAATGGGTAATTATCGCTCATACCAACCCGATACTTCACGAGACAACCACCCTATAACCTGTTTTGCCTCGAATTTGGTTCAGATCAACGTAGACAATTTTTGTTGCTAAGTAAATCAAAGGTTGCTGGGTAGATGAGACAAGGATAATCCACCCCACAAAATGCCAAGGGATTGGTATGAATAATATTATACTTTTATACGTGCTCTGGGGAGTCCGAAATAGCACAGGCGGTTAAGCGTCGGAGGGAAAGAGAGCAAAGAGAACCGCCAGGTCGTGGGTTGGAGTCCCCGTCCCGGCCTTGTAGCTGGACTCGCAATCCAGGGAAAAAAGACGGGTTTGTTTTATAGCATGTTCGTTGAAAGGTCCTGGTAAATCAAAGTGGTACAGTTTCAGTGCGCCTAAACTGATCAGTGTTCAGGTCGTACTCCAGAGGCAACAGATTTCCTCGTCCTCCATAAGCCGGCCGTCAGAGCCTCCTACTATCACATCGGTGCCTCGGACGTTAAAGCCCAAACTAACCAATCAATACTTTATCTGGACTCCCTGTAAGCAAGGACTGTACTGCTCCGGCAGCGTGTATTTCTACTGTCAATTACACAGATGAACGTTTATAGATAACAATAATAATACCTGTCATTATATAGGCGCTTTACCCAATTATGCGATTCGGCTCAAACCACCGCGAACTGAACCCAACACGCATGCACAGGTGACACACACGCATTCACTCTGGATACAAACACAATACAAGACGAAGACGTGACATTCACTTGGTGTCAAGGACCCACGAAGATACATTCAAGCTCACATGAAGATGGTGACTTAAGGAAGAATGAACGACAGAAAAAAACATCAACAATAACTACAAACAAATAAAGAAACAAGCAAACAAACAGACAAAATTTAAATGCAAACCAACCAAAGAACCAACCAATAACAACAAAACAGTACACCAAGTAAACGACGGAGCGGCACGAAAGAATCATACGAGAAACGTATATCGTAACTCAGGTCACTAACTTACTGAAGGGTTTTCTCGAAGTCGGAACCGCTAGAATACATTTTATTTACAACTTTCTCAGTGCGCAAAGGCTATCGGACAGACGTCGGCCGCCGTTGGCCGACGCACGGGTGTGAGCGGGCCACCGGCGACCGATGTCGGCCCTATGGTCATTTGTCCTTTGGGTAACAACTTACTGCAGGAAATTCCGCAGCAGCACTACCCATGTAGTCACGCATCCGCTCTAACGTGGCATCCATTGTAGCAGTAAAATGGAGTTCAGGGCGGCAGACGGTCGTCATCTGTTTCGTCGTCAGCCTCTGCACGGCTTCCTCGCTGCCACGTCCGCATCTCATCTCTCTGGCCACAGTCACCAGCTCAGAGCCCGCTCCGCTGTCCAGAGCCTCCTGCACCCGCTGTTGTAGCTTGGTCAGCTCCTGCAGGTTTTGCTGCAGACAGTGCAGGTCCGCCTGGAGCGTGTGCGAGATGTCAGCGGTGACTTTGTCTAGCGAGGCCAGCGCGTCGTCCGTGTACTTGTCGACTGCCGCCTTGAGTGTGGCCTGTCTGTCCCGGATGTGGGTTGCTAGCTCGACGTGTTTGTCCTTCACCGCCTGTTGCTCTTGTGTGGCCAGCTCCATGTGTTTCTGCACGTCCCCCACACAGCGCTCCAACCGACTCTTGTCCCGGGCGAGGTGACCCTTGATACAGACGGCCGCTTCACTCAGGTCCTGTGTCTCGTGCCTCTCGTGTTTCGTCATCTTACACTTCAGACAGATGGGCAGGTTACATTCCACACAGTAAAAGTCCAGTTGGTACTCCAGGTGCTTTATACACACGGTACCGTCACGCGCCCGCTCAAGATCTTCAGGGTCGATGTAGAAGTTGGTCTGGAATTCCAACACCCCGCCAGGGGGCACTGTAGTCTCCGCGCGGCATGATGGACAGGGGAAAGTGCCGGTATTGTGTCTGGATGCGAGGGTCTTAAGACAGTGTTCACAGAACGTGTGAAAACACGGCAGCAGCTTTGGTTTCGTGAAAATATCCCAGCAAAGAGGACAAACAAATACCAGCATTTTGTTTGTGTCCTTGAGTGGTTTATTGTTGCATGCGGAAGCCATAGTCCTACCTGAAACAGTTACAGTTGCATATGTAATACAACTCATATAAAAAGTGTGACAGCTACGTGCAAATGCAAACGATCAAAGGATGAACATCCTTCCAAATGACAAGTACTCAACAGTGAGCGTGCTTATTTATGTACTGTGTTATTTCATTGGTCATAATCCCGACGTTGCCAGTTCCCCCAAACTAGACCGCTCTCGAGCGCCGAGCGCGAGAGGCTAAAAAGCGCAGTGAGCAAAGAGAGCGCGTGATTACGGACTAAGGTCTTGGGGCCGAAGTCGGCCGCAGTGGACCCGCGCACAGCTGTGCGCGGGCCCATTGCGGCCTACGTCGGCCCGAGGACCTTAGCATATTGGGTAAGCAGTGCGAGCAGAAAAAGACTTTACTGAAATAAACTACGTCCGCGAAGTCGCGCTAAAAATAATTTTTACTATAAACTGAAACGACACGAAAAACCATTTTCCCAATTCAGGCCAAAAAGGTGAGTGTCAAGCAGTGAGGAACCCATATGCATTTTTAATGACTGTTGTTAGATCGTTTTCCTCAGCATTAGTTCCACAAAATTAAAACGGGTTGTATTGAAACAACTGTATGACCATGAATCAATCGTCGACAGTTCTCCATCAATCTGAGTTTAAATTTTGCCGCATATAGAATGTGATTTACAACAAAACAGTATCGGCTAAGCGTAACAGCTAGCCTACATTTTATGACTTGCGACAGAGAGAGAGAGAGAGAGAGAGAGAGAGGAGAGAGAGAGAGAGAGAGAGAGAGAGAGAGAGAGAGAGAGAGAGAGAGAGGAGAGAGAGAGAGAGAGAGAGAGAGAGAGAGAGAGAGAGAGAGAGAGAGAGAGAGAGAGAGAGAGAGAGAGAGAGAACGATGAACAATGAACAATGAACCTTTATTTTCCAACGGTAGAAGTTATTGGTAACAGGACCAGTTTTCAAACTTGCCGTTGCTACATCTACTACATAAATGACATAGACATGTAAACATACACATACCACACACTGACGCATGTATGCACTCGCTCACGCACGCACGCCCGCACATACGCACGCACACGCACGCTCACACACACACACAAACACAAACTTGCACACGCACGCACTTAGACACACACGCACACATATACACACACACACACACATATATATATATATATATATATATATATATATATATATATATATATATATATATATATATATATATATATATATATATGGAGAGAGAGAGAGAGAGAGAGAGAGAGAGAGAGAGAGAGAGAGAGAGAGAGAGAGAGAGAGAGAGAGAGAGAGAGAGAGAGAGAGAGAGAGAGAGAGAATAACGTGAAGTTTAACTCTTTTTAAGACGTACCTCTATATGGAAGAAACCAAACTGAAACCTGGAGCCAACAAGCATATGTGCGAATGCCTTGTGCGAGTATTTGGATAGGGAACGAGCACACTTGTGCATGATTACCACGGCTCTTCCGCAACGGCATACATTTCCGTCTTTTGGGAAAAGCGAGATTGTCAACGTGTTGCGTTGAAAATATCGCATTTCATAAAGAGATCTTGTGATATCCTGGGAACTCCCCTCCTTTCAATGACGAGAGCGACTTTAGGATACTGCAGCCCGGTACGTACGCTTGACCCGATGCGAAACTCTGTGTTTGAGGGACGACTGAACCCTACCTTTGCCCACAAGAGGCATAGATTCTCATGAGCACGTGTGACTGCAGGGGCTCATGAGAATATATGTCTCATGCAGATATTAGAAACTGGCTGCGGGACTGAATATAACCACTTCCTGGTTTTGTTTATCACGAAGCGTCATATCTAAAGCCAAGTTTGGACTATATATATATATATATATATATGCGTACTTTTGGGGCGTATCTTTCGATTGTTCAAGCCACTTTACCGTAGCTAGCGACACAGGGCAATGACATTTATACCAGTTAAGCCTTCTGACACAGAGAGAGAGGGAACAGAAGATTTTATGTGAAGAGTTTCGAGCCCTTGACTAGCTCAGAGCATCTGTAGACGCTCGGAGCGAGTCAAAAGCACTAAACTGTTTGCAGAAAAGACATTGTTTCCCTGCCCCTGTGTTTCTAACAGTGACTCACTGCCTTTCAATAAGCACAC
This sequence comes from Semisulcospira habei, assembly GCA_036245525.1. Classification (NCBI taxonomy): domain Eukaryota; kingdom Metazoa; phylum Mollusca; class Gastropoda; family Semisulcospiridae; genus Semisulcospira; species Semisulcospira habei. The sequence goes on along the minus strand of BTPG01000007.1, from coordinate 122,429,955 downwards.
ACACGCACACACACAGGCACCATACACGTACGCACGCACTCATACACATGTGTACGCACACACACACACACACACACACACACACACACACACACACACACACACACACACACACACACACACACACACACACACACCATACACATACAAAAACGCACGCACGTACATAAGCACGCACGCACAACACGCAAGCACGCAAGCACGCACACGCACACGCACATACGCACGCACGCATACACATGAGCAGGCACCCACGTACACAAGCAGGCACACATACGCACGCACACACACACACACACACACACACACACACACACACACACACACACACACACACACACACACAAACACCACAATGTGTCAATCTGAATAAAAGCATTTTCGGTTCCGTTTCACTTTAATTCACATCCGTTCTCATTTTCAAACCTCCCCCCCCCCCCCGCCACCCCCACCCCTCTCCCCTTACTCGCTGCCGTCTGATTGATTCATTTAAATATCAGAGCGTGTAGAAGGCTCACAATTGTAGATTCTCTGCTAAGCGATACTAGTAAGACACCCGAAAATAACGGACATTGGTAGTATAAGGGTAGTGCTTAAAAGGCACTGCATTTGAGATGTCACCTTCGATACACCTCCAGCGCTGGAAGTTTTAACCCCTTGTATATGCAGCCTCCGTACTCATGTTCACACGTCACACTACAGAGTCAGTGACAGAAATTGATCGGAAAAGATGATTCTTGTCGTGCTTATGTTCGTTTTGAATTTATAATCCGGATTTGAAATATGTCTAACCCGTTGAGTGCCACTTGAAGCAGGTATTGTTTCAGTATTCTTTGTTAACTCAAAAACTTGGATTCAAAGTGGTGTCAGCAAGAGGCATAAATCCTCATGAGTCCCCGCAAATGCGGGGGCTCATGAGGATTTAGACCTCTTGCAGTTTGGTGGCGTTAAAGATTTTCTCGGCACTGGACGAAATGCACAGTTCCGACCAGTATTTTACGCCGACAGACGTTCCTTGGGTTGATACTGACAGCATGCGCCGTGACACTGAAATTCGTGCGTACCAATAAGTATATAAAAAATAACATAATATGTTATATATATAATATAGTATATTATACGCCTATGGATTGCGTGCGGTGTCATGCACATGATTTTGGCTTCTGTATATTGCCACCATTGTAACGCAGACGCGTCGTGTAGCCAGCTAACGATAATAATAATAAGAAGACAAATGCATCACTTATTGTGATGCTTATTAAAAGGCTAGAAGCCACGGTCAGGGGACGCAACTTGTGCACGTTTCCTAGCCCTGTGTCACAGTTAAAGTCATAAATATCGTTCAGCGACGGACTAGGAAGGCAACATGCACACACAATAACAATAGATCTTTGTATACACGCAAGAAAACGCGGATTTAAAATAAAGTTATAAGAAACCAATTTAAAAAAAAAAGAAAGTTTGAAACAATAGGTGGTGAGTGAGTGTGTGTGTGTGTGTGTGTGTGTGTGTGTGTGTGTGTGTGTGTGTGTGTGTGTGTGCGTGCGTGCGTGTGTGTGTGTGTGTGTGTGTGTGTGTGTGTTGTGTGTATGTATGTGTGTGTGTGTGCGTGCTTGCATGTGTGCGTGCGTGTGTGCATGTGTGTGTGACATTAACTTTACTATGCTAGTTCAAGGGTGTGCCAGAATAGCTTGGCGCCTCAGGCACCACCCTTGAACTTAACGGTGTACACTGCGTTTAACTCATTCTACCCCATCACCGAAATCCCCAAATTTTGCCGTTGTCCTCGGAAGACTGCACTCTAGTGCAGGACACAGATCGACCATGATAGTTCAAGGGTGATGCCAGAATAGCTTGGCGCCCATAGGCGCCAAGCTATTCTGGCATCACCCTTGAACTATCATGGTCGATCCTTATCTTGCTGTGGTGTGTCTGGGGTAGAATGAGTTAAGTCAAGTGGTCTTCGCATGTTCATTGTTATCTGTAAACTGATCAGTAACCACCATTTGACAAAGAATGTTTGGGTCACTATATATCAGCGACTGCGCATCAAACCTATTATTGACATCTCTTTCAGTTGGACTGCGTTCATTTTCTTATCGGCTGACAAGGGTTTAAGTCCCTTGTAAAGTAAAAAGCATTCCCACGCACAAATACAGCCATGGTACGTAACATGCGTTCGGCGCAAAACAATGTGAGCGCAGGTCTGTAATTTCTAACCTTAAAGGCTGAGCCTTCATATGCAAAATCATAGAGCAGCACACGAGAAGTGTGCATCTGATATCACGATAATTAACCCTTTTCCCTCTGATACACCCATTGATGGACTATTATAATTTGATTATAATAGTTCAAGGGTGGTGTAAGAATAGCTTGGCGCCTGAGGCGCCAAGCTATTCTGGCACCACCCTTGAACTAAAACGGTTGATTTATCGCCTAATGTGTAATGTAGCCGTAATAGGACAATAAGTTTTTTTAATTTTTATTTATTTTTATTTGTATATTTTAATTATTATATTTTTAACATTTTTTTAATTATTATTTTTTTTTACAAAACATCAGCCTTCGGATGTAATGGGTTAAATGTCGAGATGACCTGACCAAAGACAAGAGGAGGTATATACTGCTGTTAGTCAACTGCGCAAACATTTCTTTACAATGAGCTATATATTTAATTGCCACTATTATCAGCAGGGCTTCCACATCAGGCCTTTGGTATGTGGGCCTATACGCTGACTCCAAGCGACATAAAATACAAATTCGTGCGTGTCAGTAAGTACAGAACATCCTAACGAAGAAAGAAACACGCTAAGAAAATGCAATTACCACACAATGTCATTTTGTTTATATTGCTATGCATTTGTCTTTCTTCTTTCGAGTGTTCTCTGCATTTTACACGCTTGTCAGTCATATTTTGGCTGGATTAATAAGTAAACAAGTAATAAGCAAAATACAAAGAAATAACTGACAAACAAAGAAACGTGCTTTAGAAGGGCAAGTACAAAACAGTTTAGAATATGGGTTTTGTACATGGTTGTTATTCCGAAGCGTGTTTCTTTTTTTGCTGCTTATTGCTTTGCGTTTTACACGATTAACTCAGGAGATAGATGGACCATGATAATTCAAGGGTAGTGCCAGATTAGCTTGGCGCCGACAGGCGCCAAACTAATCTGGCACTACCCTTGAATTATCATGATCGACCCATCGACCCATCTCCTGCTGTTGTGCGTCAGGGCTGAATGGCTGTCGGGGCGGTACTTGTCACGATGATTCCTGCAGGAACGATCGTGACAAATACCGCTACCGACAGACAAAAGTAATTGTTTGGGTCTGATTCTGAATGAGTAGAATGAAATCACGGTAAATAGGAAACAAACCATCGCCAGGCAGTATGTCACACAAAGGTAAAATATAACAATAAATACAGACACTACATAATTATTGGCAATACACAGTGAAGATAGACAACAGACGTACGTACTGTTAATGTTAACGTCCTATGGCACAGCATGTCATCAAGGACGAAGACGACAGAATAGATGTAGCCGGCTTTCATTGCAAATTTCCTTGAAGACTAAAGCGTAAAATTATTCATTTCTTCATATTTTTTTTGCGCGTATTCCTGCACTTATTTGTACTCTTTTTATGCATTTATGAAGCATTTATTTCGGTATTTTGAAAATACTCATAATAACTGTGTTACGATTGTGGTTGTGTTATCCTGTGAGAGCGTACATGTGTTATTCGTAGGTAATGATATGTTGTTTATTTGAGCTATCACGGTTATGATTTCGTGCCTTTTTAGTAAGATTTTCTTTTGTTCGTGAATAGAGTCGATTTCGTTTTGTTAAGTTTAGTCCGGGACGTTGTAGACAGGTCGCAATGTCTGGTGGCCTCGTAAGTGTCACGTCGGTTAGTTGACATCTGACATCGCTACATTTTCGCTACTTTTCCTGTGCGCGTGTAGTGAGCAGCTTTGATTTTGTTTGGTGAATGTTCTCGTACCTTTTTGAGCTATCATAGATAGGGATACCATACTTTTATGTGTCTTTATTATATGCTAGAATTTAGAGCTGAAGTGAGCAGCCGTGTTTTTGTAGCCTGATATATTGTTTCTGGAAAGTTTATGTTAATGAGTTTCGGCTGCGTGTTCCGTTCTGATTGGTTGAGTTCATGATTTCCGTAGAAGATTCTAGATTTTGATAGGGTATATAAGGAGGGCGCTGGGAAAGCCTTTTAGTACATTGTCTTGCTTTGTCAGTTGTAGAGATACGCAGTTTATTGCGAGAGACGCTGTGTATGAGAAACTTTGAGTCGTAGTATGGACATAGCAGAAGAGACTTTGTATTCAGTAGTTTGTGCATTTGAAAGAGCATTACTGTGAGGATATCGCATCGCTGAATTAAATATTGTTGGAACTGTTACTCCAGTTTTGTCTACATCCTTAAGCCACGGTTGACGGATTGCAGCTGAATGAGGTCTATTTAAAAGAACTCTACGTACGTGTGTGTCTAGTGTGTTTATCATACTTCGACTACAACTCCACCACGTAACATTTTGGCGACCCCGACGAGACCTCTTCAGTTGGTTCAGTGGAAAGGGTAGCAGGAGAAAACAGCCAGCAGTGAAAAGCAGAGATGGCGACATCGGAATTGGAGACATTCCTGAAAATTGGAAAGGAATGTGGACTCGAAGGAGCTCAACTCCTCGAGTTTGTAAAGGAGAGAGAAGAGAAAGAAGAAAAGAAACGAGAGAAAGAATAAAAGGAGAGACTGAAAAGAGAAGAAAGAGCCAAAGAACGTGAAATCAGGAGACTCGAAATCCAAGCAGAAGAAGCAGAGAAACAGCGAAGAGAGGCAGAGAAACAACGAGAAGAGGAGAGAGAAGAGGCGGAGAGGCAACGTCAACACGAAATTCATCTAAAGCAGATGGAGATAGAGGCACAGAGCCAGAGAACTAATGAAGCAACAGCATTAGCGAGCAGAGAACAAACAGCCCGTGCGCCAAAACTTCCACCTTTCATTGAAAATTCAGATAAGATGGACGCTTATCTGGAGCGATTTGAGCGCTTCGCAAATAGCAACCATTGGAAACAAGAGACTTGGCCTATTAAACTGAGCGCACTTCTAACTGGCAAAGCGCTTGAATTTTATACCCGCTTACCAAGAGAAGAAGCCGAAGATTATACACAGTTGAAAGCCGCCCTGTTGAAACAGTACGACTTCACTGAAGAAGGTTACAGGCGACGATTTCGGAACTGCAAGCCTGAAGAAGGAGAAACACCCGGCCTATTCATTGAGAGAATCAGAAGCTACCTGGAGAAATGGATAGAGCTGGCTGACCTAAACAGAGAGTACCAAGACCTGTGCGACCTCATCATCAAAGAACAAGTTTTCAGTGCATGTTCTAAGGACCTGGCCGCCCACCTTAGAGAGCAAAAAGACCAGTCACTAAAGGCCCTGGCCGACTTCGCTCAAAGATACCTTGACGCTCACAACATGAAGTTCGGGTCCAGTAAGCCACAGCGTGTGTCTACACCAGCAGAGGAAATCCACAATGTCAGAGACATCCCGAGATACAAGCCGGTGGAGAACCTGACATGTTTTCTCTGTGGAAAGAAAGGTCACAAAGCGATACGGTGTCCTTCTAAAGATGTTCCCCGAGGCGACAACATCAGAAGATCCAACCAAGATCGTGGGATAGCAGGCAGAAGTAATACCACGTCTCAAAACAGAGCTGCCGCTGTATTAGCCAATGATATGACATCATCCATTGACTTTGAATCCAGAGAAAAGCGAGCGACACCAGAACTGATCGAATCTTTCAGAAAGAATGGACGCATCCCAGTAGGAGATGGGACTACATTTTTACCAGTCTCAAACATCGCGCTGCCTGAGAATGAAGTGCCGAACATGCCGGTGGTGTCAGGATTCGTCGGCGACACACCAGTGAGAGTGTTGAGAGACACTGGTTGCAGTTGCATCATCGTGAGAGAGGACCTAGTAGCTGAAGACCAGAAGCTACAGGAGTGGACCACCCTCATTTTGGCTGACGGGACTGTAAGAATTATCCCCCTTGCCAAAGTCAGTGTCGACACCCCATACTTGATAGGAGAGGTGAAGGCGTTGTGCGTGAAGACACCAGTCTACGACCTCATCATCGGAAACATTGATGGTGCCAGAAACGCAGACGATCCAGATCCAGAGTGGAGACCTGAAATATGTTCTGTTACCACGAGAAGTCAAGCAAAGAAGAGTCACCAGACTATCCCTCTAAAAGTGGCGGACAACACGGAAGCAACAGTGGTGAATAAAGAAAGGCTGGTGGAGCTACAGAGAGGTCAAGACAAACCAAAATTGGCGGAATCGGTGCGTCTTGCTGATGACGAAAGACTAGATGACGAGAACCTGTTTGACCTTAATGAACTCCGACACAAAGAGGATGTAGAAGATGTCCAGTTCGGTCAGAATCTGACCCAGACTCAACGTGAAGAACTGCGCGTCCTGACTAAAGAGTTCGAGCATCGGTTTACACCTGACCCAGGGACAACAGACACCATCCAGCACGAGGTAAACCTGACGTCAAACGAGCCAGTTCGCAGCAAACCTTATCGTCTTCCTTATAACACGAGGGAAGAATTGAAAAAGGATATCAAGGAAATGCTGAGTCTGAATGTCATCAGAGAGTCCAAGTCACCCTATGCGTCCCCAGTTGTCATCGTGAAGAAACCAGATGGATCCAATCGAGTGTGTGTGGACTATCGCAGACTCAATAAACTAACAATCTTTGATCCAGAGCCTATGCCCACAGCAGAAGCAGAAGAACTGTTCCAGAAGGTCAGTGGAGACCGATTTTTCTCCAAAATTGACCTAAGCAAAGGGTATTGGCAAATCAAGGTTGCAGAAAAAGATATCCCCAAGACAGCGTTTGTCACACCCGACGGTCATTGGGAGTTCCTGAAGATGCCTTTTGGTATGGTGAACAGTGGTGCCACATTGAAGAGAGGACTGAAAAAGATCCTAGAAGATGTGCAAAATGTGGTCTTTTACTGGGACGACATTTTGATCCATACCAAAACTTGGGAGGACCACCTCAAAGCCCTCCGAGAACTGTTCCAAAGACTGTCAGATGCGAATTTCACCATCCGTCCAAGCAAGTGTATTCTTGGGGCTGACAACATAGACTTCATTGGACATAAATTGAGCGAAGGTTTAAAGGGGCTACACGACGCCAACGTGCAGAAGATCAGGGATGCCCCGCGACCTACGACCAAGACGCAAGTCCGCTCATTTATGGGCTTGGCGAACTACTACCGGGAGTTCATACCAAACTTTGCGGCAGTTACAGCACCCCTGACTGATTTGCTGAGGAAAGGACAACCTAACATAGTGAAGTGGGAAGATGCCCAAGAGCGAGCATTCCAGGCGGTTCGAGACATCCTAACCGAGAAACCTATTCTACACCTTCCTGACCCGTTGAAAACGTTCTTCCTGAGAACAGACGCCTCCAACGAAGGAGTAGGTGCTGTCTTGATGCAAGAAGATAACGGAAAACTCCACCCAGTGAGCTACGCCAGCAGAAAGTTGACCAGAGCTGAGAGAAACTACTCGACCATCGAGAAGGAGTGCCTAGCCATCATTTGGGGAGTAAGGCGATTCGAACTGTACCTTCTGGGAGTGCCATTTGTTCTCCAAACAGACCATCAGCCCCTTGAACTATCTAAACTCTGCAAAGTTTACAAATTCTCATATTATGAGATGGGCGATGTTTTTGCAGAATTTTGACATTAAACTACAGTCTATCAAGGGATCGCAGAATTTTGGAGCAGATTACCTGAGCCGAGCAGTTTAAATGAACATTTCTGTGTCCAGAACTTTTGTATGGAACATTTCGATGCTCAGGACTGTTTACAGGAACTGTGAGACGTTTATTTTAATTCGATTTTTGATGTGTAGTTATTTTGTTTAGGGTTTTGTGTAGGTGTACACAGCCACAACCGTATTTTTGAATTTGAGAAGAAATTTTTGTGAAATTTCATTCTTAAGAGGGGGGGGGGGGGGGGGGGGGGTAATGTTACGATTGTGGTTGTGTTATCCTGTGAGAGCGTACATGTGTTATTCGTAGGTAATGATATGTTGTTTATTTGAGCTATCACGGTTATGATTTCGTGCCTTTTTAGTAAGATTTTCTTTTGTTCGTGAGTAGAGTCGATTTCGTTTGGTTAAGTTTAGTCCGGGACGTTGTAGACAGGTCGCAATGTCTGGTGGCCTCGTAAGTGTCACGTCGGTGTAGTTGACATCTGACATCGCTACATTTTCGCTACTTTTCCTGTGCGCGTGTAGTGAGCAGCTTTGATTTTGTTTGGTGAATGTTCTCGTACCTTTTTGAGCTATCATAGATAGGGATACCATACTTTTATGTGTCTTTATTATATGCTAGAATTTAGAGCTGAAGTGAGCAGCCGTGTTTTTGTAGCCTGATATATTGTTTCTGGAAAGTTTGTGCTAATGAGTTTCGGCTGCGTGTTCCGTTCTGATTGGTTGAGTTCATGATTTCCGTAGAAGATTCTAGATTTTGATAGGGTATATAAGGAGGGCGCTGGGAAAGCCCGTTAGTACATTGTCTTGCTTTGTCAGTTGTAGAGATACGCAGTTTATTGCGAGAGACGCTGTGTATGAGAAACTTTGAGTCGTAGTATGGACATAGCAGAAGAGACTTTGTATTCAGTAGTTTGTGCATTTGAAAGAGCATTACTGTGAGGATATCGCATCGCTGAATTAAATATTGTTGGAACTGTTACTCCAGTTTTGTCTACATCCTTAAGCCACGGTTGACGGATTGCAGCTGAATGAGGTCTATTTAAAAGAACTCTACGTGCGTGTGTGTCTGGTGTGTTTATCATACTTTGACTACAATTCCACCACGTAACAAACTGCAAAAATATATCACATTAAGTTTTGTTGATTTTTCAAATGCAGATAAACCACTGATCTCTCCCTTGTCCCATATGTTAACAATCTGCAACAAAATGGGATAAAATAGTTGTGTTTTGAGGGATTTCAAAACACAAACCAAATCGGTAGCAACCCAAAAGTTTGATTCAGACAAATAAAACTCTTAAACCTGAAGAACGATAATTTTGAACCGTAACTTCAAATTCGAGTCTTACACCATCACTGTAATATCTGATTAAAATTGTACATGCAGAAGTACACAGAATGAGTTTATCACAGACCAAAATAGATAAATTTAGTCAAAGCAAAAAGGGTCTGCTGAAAATCATCATGTTCGCCACATTGTGAATGTCCAACGCTTATGCCACGTATCCGGAGGCGGCACGTCTCGAATGAGTTAACGGAGAGTGTGCTCCTACTGTGCATCACATCAATTATAAACGAAGAGATTAGCTTATTCAGCCCGATGCACTATTTCCCTAATTTTGGAGGCGTCATCTAACGACTATGCACCTGCAGCAGGAGATGGGTCGACCATGATCATTCAAGGGTAGTGCCAGATTATCTTGGCGCCGACAGGCGCCAAGCTAATCTGGCACTACCCTTGAATAATCATGGGTGACCCATCTCCTGCTGTAGTGCGTCAGGGCTGAATGGGTTATAAGGTTTGGAAAATAATTTGGTGCAAATGTTTCGGCTGATCTGGTTTCTAAATAACGTGAATACTGCCTTTCCCCTACAATCCCTAGCACGAGGAAGAAATTCAACAAATTAATTGATTGAACCGACAGACGAGTCAGCAGTTTTCTCGAGCAGTACTGTGAGGTGTGAAAGTGAGGATCCTGCCGCCCCTGCAGGCGACCCACAGGCGGCCTCTCATGTCCGTGTTGAGCGCCGTGGGCTGCACCAGCAGCGGACAGCCCGGGGACAGGTAGCGCAGGAAAACTAACTCATAGAAAGTTTCCTTCACTGTAAAAAATACTTTTGAAAGCTTTCTTTCCAGGTTCACCACGTGGATGGCGTCGTTCAGCTCATCAGCTACCAGCAGCACCTCATGGCCGCCCAGCGTGTAGAAACACACGTCCGACGGCTGGAACGGCGCTACAGGCGGGCTGTACGTGGCGATAGGGTGCATCTGCGGGCGTCGGTACAGCTGCACTCTGCGCTGCCAGTCTGGTGTCTTCCCTTCCTCCAGCACCACAAACAGCTGCTCGCTGGCGTCAACGTCGAATGCACGATGAGCGGCACAGTGCAGGGTGAAGACGGCTGTTGCTTCTGTTTTCAATGGGTCCTCTGACACTATGCTTAGGCTCAGGACGTTTGCTTGGCCTGTTAACTCGTTTTCTAAGACCAAAACCTTGTTTAAATCTACACTGCACTTCTTGGGGTAACTAGATATACAGTGGGATCCTTCCGTGGGTCTTGAATACATGCTCTTCCCATTCTTCCTTCGTGTCATCGTCAGTCTAACTGACCTGACGTATTTCTTCGAGCGACTAACTCTGCCGTCTGCACTATGCTTTTCTGCTGACGCATCATTACGCAACATGTACGGCTCGTATGACACCCACACACTGTCATCAGTCATCGGACAAACGTGACAAACGTCAGTGTCCGGATCCTCCCGACATCGGAACTGCTCCACCACGGTCACTTCAGGCGCTGACACCGCCATCTCCATCCTGGCCGCACTACCCATGTAGTCATGCATGCGCTGTAACGTGGCGTCTGGTGTTGCGCTGAAGCGGAGGACAGGACGGCAGATGGTGACCTGTTGTGTCGTCAGCTTTTGCACGGCGTTCTGGCGGCCACGTCCGCATATCATCTCTCTGGCCACAGTCACCAGTTCAGAAATGTTGTCGCTGTCCAGAGCGTGCTGCACGCGCTGTTGTAACTTGGTCAGCTCCTCCACGACTCCATGCTGCGATGTTATCATAACTTCTTGAACGGTAAGTATGTCTTCCGTGACCGTGTCTAGAGAGGCCAAAGCTTCGTCCCGGTATCTGTCGATGACTGCCTGCAGTGTAGCGTGTCTCTTGTGGATGACATCTTTCACTGCCGTTTTCTTCTCTTTCACCGCCGATACTTCTTTTTCTGCTTCCTCGGCACGTGACTTTGCTCTGTTCACATAGTGGCTAAGTCTTGGCTTGGCCTCTTCCAGCTGGGTGCGAAGTTTGTGTCTGGCTGTGGTAACGTCCTCCGTGTCGTGATGTTTGTGCTCTGATACCCAGCACGCCACACAGATAAGCGCACAACACTGTGCACAATACACCTCGATAGGCTTTTTTGGGTGATTAGCACAGGTCATGTTGTTCCGAGCCTTCTCCAGGTCGTCCGCCTGAATGTAAGAATTCTTTCTGAAAGCGGACACTCCACCCGAGGGGACAACGATTTCCTGCCGACACGTTGGGCAGGGGAACCTGTCCGCCGTTCTCTCACCGACTAGGTGCTGTAGACAGGCTTGGCAAAAGGTGTGGAAACAGGGCAGGATCTTGGGGTTGATGAAAACTTCCTGACACAAGGGACATCTTAGAGATCCGTGCGTTGCTGACGAAGCAGAGGTCAAGTCAGTGTTCGCGGCATCCATTGCGCAAGTTCAGTTCTCACTCAAATTTGCGTGATTGTAGAAGCTGGCCTATTCCGTCAAGCTTTGTTCTTCGTCTTTTCGGAATAAGTCTTCCAGTTTTATTTTTAAATTTTTGTTTATTTATTCCAGTCGAAAATTCCAAGAATTAAAGTGAATTGTGTATATCCAGATCAGGTCACCGTCGACAAGACAAAGTGCAAATGGAAGTGGGTTGAGTCGCTCCTGCTCATTATCTTTGTTAGATAGACGGCAACTCAAGCAAGTCGGCAGAATCATAGTCGTCTGAAACAAAAAGAAAATTCCAGTAGGCAATAGTCCATCTTGCCGACGTCGGCCGCAGTCGGCCCGCGAACAGTTGTGCGCGGGCCGACTGCAGTCGACGTCGGCCTGAAGACCTTTCATGCATTGGGAATGGTCAAAGTAGTGGGTTTTTTATTTTTTGGCATTTGATGTGTTACGTTTGGTTATTTGACAAATGGCAGCATTGACAGCAGAAGGATAGTAAAGCCGACAGTCTAACACTATGTTATTTAGTTATTAGTTAGTTAGTTTCTAAATACGGCTGTTTCATAAGTCGTTCGTGTACCTCCTCCACTGGAACCGGTTAGAAATGATGCCTGTATAATTAAGCCCTCTTTGGTTCACTGCCCAAAACATCACTTCTGTCATGTGGCACGCGAGAATGAACGAGACCAGAAATTAAAGCGCGCCGAACATACCAAAAACATTTTCATGGGAAAACTGAACCCTCAGTTTCAGTGAACCCAGTCCTCCCTTTTCAGAAGAAACAAAACGCATTACTGCAAATGTGTGCATTATTTATTTGTCGCATAGGAAACAAAACACATTATGGCAAATGTGTACATTATTTATCTGTGCAGAGGAAACAAAAGGGATTACAGCAAACGTGTACATTATTTATCTGTGCAGAGGAAACAAAAGGGATTACAGCAAATGTGTACATTATTTAATTGCCGCACAAGACTTTTGTTTACATGCGGGGGGAAAGCGAGGGTTGGAGTCATTGAAAAGTCATTTCTCATACTTTAGCTAATATTATTTTCGGCTAGCTTGAAGGAAATAAAACCTTCTTCAGTTCCAGCGGTCTGTTGCACTCTGGGTAATATTCGTTGTTTTTTGACAGTAACGGGATTAAAGCATTTGTCTGAACTGTCCATTCGCATACATCTACGAGAAAATCATACAGAGCTGAGCACACCACAGCAAAATTACTTGCGCGTACAAATTACATGCATGGGGTGTACACATTTTCGTATACAGGCATTCTCTTCACACGGCATGGCAAGCTACGTCTAAAAAAAAAAAACATGTTGATCAGCAAAAAGCGTAGATTCTCATCAACCCCTGCGAATGCAGGGGCTCGTGAGAATCTGCGCCTCTTGCAGATGAAAGTAGTTACTTAGGTAGATTTATGCCATAGTCTATGGTACTAGAAATTTACCTCACTTGTGAGTCCATAAAAGCACAATCTACGACGAGAAACACTGAAGCAGAGCTGTTGAAACAGCTTGTGCATATGCGAGTATTCGCTGGCTAGCTAACAAATGTTATCGTGTGACACAGCGTACGCGTGTGCTATACGCTATCACAGTCATAGCTGCTATCTGTGCGGTGACCCAGGCTTTCTTCTCAAAATCGTTATCTCATATTCGCGTGCTGCTGGTAGGCGGCTTAGGCTGGTTAGCTAACAAATGCAATCACGACTTACTCTAGGTTGGACACAGTACATGTTAACCCATAAAACCCTGACGTGATGCGACACGATGTGGATCAACTATGATAGTTCAAGGGTGGTGTCGGAATCTTGGCGCCTGTAGGCGCCAAGCTATTCCGACACCACCCTTGAACTATCATGGTCGATCGGTCTCCAGAACTGTGACGCAGATCTCTAAGGACACAGCAACACGTCAGTGCAGTACGCACGCGCTACCCAGCAGGTTTTCCACAGCTAGCCCTTTTCACGTGGGGAGCGGTGCTGACGGAAGGAACTCTTCTGCGTACCAAGGAGATGAAGATCAGAAAAGTCTTTAATTTTACGACAGTCAGACGTCATCAGTTAACTCATTCTACCCCAAGACCGAAATCCCCAAATTTTGAAGTCGTCCTCTGAAGACTGTGTTGCAGTGCAGGACACAGATCGACCATGATATTTCACGGGGGATGCCAGATTAGCTTGGCGCCCATAGGCGCCAAGCTATTCTGGCATCACCCTTGAACTATCATGGTCGATCTTTATCTTGCTGTGGTGCGTCTGGGGTAGAATGGGTTAAGTTAGTCTTGATGTCCAGCATTATTATTAATTATACTGAGAACATTTACACATGTGAACATTTTTTATGGACATCGCTTTAAGTTATTCCTCAGTTATCTGTGTGTCACGAACAGTACAGGCTGGGGGCAAGCGATACGCCATCAGCAAAAAAGTATCGGGCCTAGGTCGGCTGCAGCTGGCCCGTGCATAGCTACCTGCGGCCGACGTTGGCTCGATGAACTGTAACTTTCTAGCTACTAGAACGCAAAGCCTTTAGTCTATCCTTTGTTTTACCGTTCTTACCTGTCTGCATTTAACTCGTTACGTCCTGAGGATGCAATTGTTAACTCTTTTGATATCCTTTGAAGTCTGCGTCCCAGTTCTGAAATCAGATCGACCATGATAGTTTAAGGGCCGTGTCGGAATAGCTTGGCGCCTACAGGCGCCAAACTATTCTGACACCACCCTTCAACTATCAAGGTCGATCCGCATTGTGTTTTAGCATGACAGAGCCTACTGGGTTTAATAGCCTTTAGGTGATTCTGACATTGCTCTGTTTGTGTACGTGCACGCTTGTGTTGGTTTGTGTGTGTGCGTATGTGTGTGTGTGTGTGTGTGTGTGTGTGTGTGTGTGTGTGTATGTGTGTGTGTGTGTGTGGTTTGTGTGTGCCGGCGTAGACCAATTACCTCTCAAAAGGGGGGTGAGCGGAGTTTCCAACTTTTTTTTTTTTTTTTGAGGGGGGGGGGGGGGGGGGGACATTAACAGTACCTGAAACATAAAGCGCCGAGAGGAGAGACCGTCATTTATCAAAAGGACTGTGCGATGGGAGAAGAACAAATCTCCGAGGGCTTTTATGGCCAAAGGGAAGGGTGTGGTGGGGAGGGGGGGGGAAGCGAGTGGGGGGGGGGGGGCAAACAGGGACCACTGTGAGACCACGACGGCCACAGAGGGCCCGCGCATCTACTGTGCGCGGGATCACTGCGGCCGTCGTTGTCCAAGAGCGAATACGTTTTGCTACTGGGGGGAGTGGTGCCAGGTAGTGACGGGGTCAAAGAAATAGATAAATTATTATGTATAATTTATCAACAGATTTGCTGATGTCATATCAATTGTCGCTAATAGACGGCGCGTGTAATAAGGGATAAGTACTTTCGGTTTCTGTTTATTGTGCTGTATATAATAATTTGATCCTGCACAGACAGTTTCAGTTTGGTTTGTCTGCACGATTTTTTTTTTGTGCATATCAGTGAGCAGCGGCATTCAAAGTCAGAGAAAACAGAAGAGCGGAAACAGTCCCCATCACTGATCTCTATGGTAAACTGCTGACTTTTTTGTGCGTGTGCTTGTATATGTATGTATGTGTGTGTGTGTGTGTGTGTGTGTGTGTGTGTGTGTGTGTGTGTGTGTGTGTGTGTGTGTGTGTGTGTTTTCACATTACGCTGTTTAATCCCTTCACTGCCAGTGGACGCAGATTGTGTTTTTGAAATCATTGTCTGTTCAAGATATGGAACGTGAAAGAAACATGGTTACAAAGTGATTTCAGCAAGAGGCATAGATCTTCATGAACCCCCGCAACAATGTGTCTGTTTTCGGTCCCAGTTACACTGTGCCTTCATGCGGATGTCGATCAAAGTGCATGCAGTCGTTTTAGACGCGCAATTCGTGACCACTGGCAGTGAAAGAGTCAATGTTGCACAAAGTGGCAAGATTATGATGCTTGCGGTAATTAAAAAAAAAAATCATTTTATTTATTTATTCTGGTAATTTTTTTAAAAATTCATTTTATTTATTTATTCTTGCTTGTCATTTTTATTATTAATTATTAACCATTTGCGTGTCGGTAGCGGTTTTAGTAGCGATGATTCCTGTAGGAATCATCGCGACTAAAATCTCTACCGACACACAAAGGGTTAAAAAGTAATTACATCAATATTCTTGTTTTTGGTGGAGACGGGCGCGTATCAGCGACAAACTCTCACAGAAAATCTCCGCTGAGATGAGAATAATGAGTGTTGTCACTGTATTTTCAGACACTGAAATACAGCTACAAGTGCAAGCGACCCTATCAAGATGGCGACTGATAACGACCAAGTCACTAAGGACAGAACTAAATCTCTGATCTGTGCCTTGTGTCTGGAGGTGTTCACAAAACCCAAGCTGCTTCCCTGTTCCCACACGTTCTGTGAGAATTGTCTGGATGGGCTGCCTACTGTTGGCTTCTCCCGAAACTTCCGTTGTCCTTCATGTCGGAAACCGATCGAACTGCCCCCTGGAGGTGTGGCTGCTTTCCAGAACAACTTTTATATTGACACTGATGATCTTGAAAAGGCAAGACATGGGCTGTTCTGCACGGTTCACCCCAGTAGGGAACTGGAGCTATTTTGCGTTGACTGTGATGTCGCCATCTGTCTCATGTGCAAAGTAGCAAATCATATGGCACATTCCACAAACAACCTACTGGAATCAGCGGTGCCAGTATCAAAGGAAAAATTGGCGCTGGACGAAAAACGTGAGGCACTCAAGCAAGCAATCCTGACCATGAGAGACAAGCTGAAGGCAGCGGCAGACAAGCTGGCTGACGAAGCTCTGGCCAGTGGGGACACAACTACTGATGCAATACACGACACGCTGACAGCAAGCTGGGTGAAGACCGTCTGCCGTCCTGTCCTCCGCTTCAGCGCCACACCCGATGTCATGTTACAGGGCATGCGTTTCTACATGGGTAGTGCGGCGAAGGTGGAGATGGCGGTGTCAGCGCCAGAAGTGACCGTAATGGAGCAGTTCCTATTTCGGGAGCATCCAAACACTGATATTTATCAATTGTGTCCTATGACTGATGACTGTGTGTGGGTGTCGTACGAGCCAGACATGTCACGAAAAGATGCTATTTCAAAGAGGTTCAACACTGACGGCAAATGTGTACAAACTCGAAACTTCAATGTCCCTGGAATAGTTACATGGGCTAGGAGAAAAAATGGTAACAGTATGTGTATAACACTCACCACAGGCTCAACCAATACCTTTGCCAAAATGTGTGATTCGCATTTGATCAAATTTTTCAGACTGGACAATAATCTTACAGGAACAGCAACTGTTAGGACACAAACGGTAGTGTCGGAGGTTCCATTCAAAACAGACAGGACAGTCGTCTTCACTCTCAACTGTGCCGCTCATCGCGCATTCGACGTTGACGTCAGTGAGCAGCTGTTTGTGGTGCTGGAGGAAAGGAAGACACAAGACTGGCAGCGCAGAGTGCAGCTGTACCGACGCCCACAGCCGGACGCCATAGCCACGTACAGCCCGCCTATAGCGCCGTTCCAGCCGTCGGACGTGTGTTTCTACACGCTGGGCGGCCATGAGGTGCTGCTGGTGGCTGATGAGCTGAACGACGCCATCCACGTGGTGAACGTGCAGGACGGGCGCCTGAGCTTCGCGCGCTACCTGTCCCCGGGCTGTCCGCTGCTGGTGCAGCCCACGGCGCTCAACACGGACATGAGAGGCCGCCTGTGGGTCGCCTGCAGGGGCGGCAGGATCTTCACGTGTACACCGTCGAGGGTTCAGTGATTTGGAGCAACAGTCGACTATCAGTTGCGTTTAATCTCATATTTTGTTATTGCTTTTGATGAATGCAAAGTCTTGAAGGCAGATAATGGTGAGAGGCATCTTTCAAAATTTTGGATGTGTGCAGATTACTGGCTCTACATCAATGGCTTATGAACGCTTACATTTCGTCAGTTTTGGTAATATACTGACTTCCATTAAAAACGCGAAAAGTGTCTGTAAGTGTACCCGCAAACAAAGAGCCACCCTGACATCAAAACAAGAACATTTTATTTGTTGCTTACTTTAGATGTTCAGCCCTCTGACTGAGCTACCTTCATACACAAATTGGATGAGTTACGCCCATAGCTACTTTGGAGGACACAGGGTTTCACAAGTGGTGAAAATAAGCAAAAACTGGACACACTCCGTGAAGCAAATTTCCTGTTATATGTTTAAACACACAAGTTGTGTGGATTGCTTTATGATGTTATTATCTGCCTCAAACGAAATTTGACTTGAAAGAATTATTAGAGAATCAGAACTTCCGGTGCACATCATTTTCTTAATAAATCTTATTTGATTGATGTGAATTACTTTCAAACCATTTTTATGCTCCAGTGACTGACAAAGAGAAAAAACATATCCATTTATCAGGTAAATATGGCCGCTAACCTAAAAATAAAGAACTTTTTTACTTTTTTATGTTTGTAGGTCATGTTGATTATTTAGGTGCCTTTGACAAACGAAAAGTAGGTCAAGACCATACCGCCCGGATTTTCATGCACACGGACCCTAGTGACACTGCACATTGGTTGGCTTTCAGCTGTGTCCTCTGCAGATGCTCTCCATTTCACTTTCAATATCCTGTGATGGTAGTGTCACGGATGACGTCATAAGTCATCGATGTGCGATTTTTAAGACTAAACATTCTATTTGCACGCGGCATAACACACTCTTCATAACATTCTCCAATAAATGACGTCAAAATAACAGGGATTAAAGCATATTTACGAAGAAAAACGTTATGGTGAAAAATTCGCGTTTCTTTGCTGATCAGTATAACTATGATGATGCCGGAGAGAGAGAGAGAGAGAGAGAGAGAGAGAGAGAGAGAGAGAGAGAGAGAGAGAGAGAGAGAGAGAGAGAGAGAGAGAGAGAGAGAGAGAGAGGGACTGACTGACTGAGTGATTGACTGAAACTTTATTTATCAAGGATTGAGATATTAGGCGCACAGGCCGTTCTTCCAATCTGTCATTGCTACATCTACTGACACCAATTAACAGGCAAAGTTACATTACACTCACAAACAACATCGAAAGTAAGGTAAAAAAACGAAAATGTATGCACGTATCATAATCACCATTTGCAGAAGCCCACCCCAGACAATCCCACCGGTGTAGGGGGGGGGGGAGGGGTGTGGGCTGGGGGGGGGGGAAGAGGGGTGGGGGGGGGAGGGGGGGGCACTCCACAAGGATACTTTCACTCAAATGACATACTAAGCACATCGCTCGAATAAACGGTGCACCCGCGCTGCCTCCCCCGACCGGGCCCATACGGGAAGCACCCCCCCCCCCCCCCCCAAAAAAAAAAAAAAAAAAAAAAAAAAAAACGGCTCGTAAACGCAAATGGTATGATCAAAAAATAATAATTGCATAAAAAGAAATTTAAAATAATAAAAAAGAATATATGTTTAGGCAACACGAGATAATTAAATGTGCGTTGCCTTAGATAAATGCTTGCAGAGTTTTGCTTTAAACGCAGCTAGGGAATTAACTTGTAGATGTTGAGAGAGTGAGAGAGAGAGAGAGAGAGAGAGAGAGAGAGAGAGAGAGAGAGAGAGAGAGAGAGAGAGAGAGAGAGAGAGAGATGTCAATGAAGATGTTTGGGATTTTCCTTTCGCGGGGGCTCATGAGGATCTGTGTCTCTTGCGTTAGAGCGCGTTCACCTTTTTCTCCGCAGTGAAGGGGTTTAATAGTTCAGATGTACTTTTGATAACTTAAATACGCATGCGCATGCTCAGCAATCCGTATTTTAGTGTGTAGTGTGCAGGTCTGTGATGTCGGACCTTACGGCTTATATACAACTTATTATGAGTATAATGAAATAAAATGAGTGTAAGTAAACAACATGCACCTGGCTCTACAATCAGTCTATATTTTCCGTCTGTGATTTTGCCCCTTATGGCTCAAAGACGAATAATCAAATTACAGGTAGAAACGTGTTAGTGTGTGCGTGTGCGTGTGCGTGTGTGTGTGTGTGTGTGTGATGGTGTGTGTGTATGTGTGTGTGTGTGTGTGTATGTGTGCGTGTACGTGTGTGTATGTGTGTGGGTGTGTATGTGTGTGTGTGTGCGTGTGCGTTTGTATGTGTGTGTGTGCGTGTGCGTGTATGTGTGTATGTGTGCGTGTATGTGTGTGTGTGCGTGTGTGAGTGTATGTGTGCGTGTATGTGTGTGTGTGTGTGTGTGTATGTGCGTGTGTGTGTGTGTGTGTGTGTGTGTGTGTGTGTGTGTGTGTGTGTGTGTGTTTGCGTGCGTGTGTGTTGTCGGTATTTATTATCTTACACATATGTTAACTTTTAACTTATAAGCTGCAAAAATACGTACCACAGACTGAAGTAAGGAAAATTGCCTAAAGCCCTTCCCTGTTATCGGACGTACATTTTTTTTTTTTAATCTGTGTTCACTGAACGACCAAAAGCCACAACTGTCCAAAGAACAGGGGCACAAAGTCGTCTCAGCAAGAGGCATAGATCCTCATGAGCCCCAGCTGTCGCGGGGGCTCATGATGATCTGTGCGATGTAACTCTATGTAGAATATTTATTTTTCTGTTAACTGTGAAAAAGACTTCATGGCAAAAGAAAGAAACGCTACTTCAATACTCATTCGAGACTAGTGGCTTCCGGGTACGCGGATGAAGGTACGAATGCCGTTGCCTCGAAGGAGTTAGTCTACCTCAGCCTGTGTGTACCATACCGATGTTTCCGTGGCCCATATAAACAACCCTCAAGCAAAGCATATGCAATATGCAACCCTTAAACACCAGGGGCAGTCGATGAGGCGAGGGGGGGGGGGGGGGTGTCCAGGGGTTCCGGGCCCCCACACCGCACCCTCCCCCCCCCCACCTCCGATCCAAATTCTTTAAACTGCTATAACAAAGTTCCTTTTTGGGGAGTTCGGATTCCCCCACTGCCCCCCCCCCCCCGAACAAACAAAAACGTTGCGCCCCCTTGCCCTCCGAGGTAACTGATCCGCCCCTGGACACAACTCCTGTTCGTTGGAACACTAACGTGGTGGTTCTTTGCTAGTTGAGGTGTCTCCTGCAAAATCTGTGAAAATTCATAACAAATTTCGAAACTGTAAAGACGAGTGGTGGAGACGCTTTTCATTTTTTTTCTCCAAAGAGTATGCGAGCGAAAATAGAATCCCAGGTCTTTGTTTATTATAATCTCTCTCTCTCTCTCTCTCTCTCTCTCTCTCTCTCTCTCTCTCTCTCTCTCTCTCTCTCTCTCTCTCTCTCTCTCTCTCTCTCTCGCTCGCTCTCTCGCTCCCTCCCTCCCTCCCTCTCTTCCTCTCTCTCTCTCTCTCTCTCTCTCTCTCTCTCTCTCTCTCTCTCTCTCTCTCGCACCCTCCCTCCATCTCTCTCTCTCTCTCTCTTATATGATATTAAATAACATGACACCGCAGTATCTAACCACCAAATTTATGCCACAGCAAGAACGCGAACGGACCTCAAGGAACAATACTTTATCCCTACCTCTGCCTAGAATTTACCTCTTTAAAACTAGTTTATCATTTTCTGGACCGTTTGTATGGAACACTATTTCTGCACATTTGAAGACTGTAGCCTCGCTTGGAATCTTTAAAACAAAACTTTTCCTTTTCCTGATGAGCCAAACATAACATCACTGGGCATTTATTTAAACAAACCATGATGGTTAATACTTTCATGTAATACATGCATTTATGTATAGTGTGTTTGTGTGTGTGTGTGTGTGTGTGTTTGTGTGTGTGTGTGTGTGTGTGTGTGTGTGTGTGTGTGTGTGTGTGTGTGTGTGTGTGTGTGTGTGTGTGGTATAAGATTAATGTTGAGTGTTACTATTATTTTGTGTATATCATTATTTTAATTTTATTATTATTTTGTTTTTATTTTTTTAAACATTATTGTTGCATGAAATAATGTGTGTAAATATAATGTCTTTATTATTATTATTATCTTTTAAATCTATTTTATGTTGTAGATGTTAGCAACCGCAAGTTTGTAAAATGACGATTTGTTTCTGTCAAATTTTTTGCCGTTGATAAATAAAGTTTCATCATCATCATCACTCTCTCTCTCTCTCTCTCTCTCTCTCTCCCTCCCGCAAACGGTGATTATGACACGTGCATACATTTTTCGTATGGGTACCTGTGTGTTTTGTTAAATCATTGTTGCTGTTTGTTGTGTTGTTGTAATTCGCATTACTTTCGATGTTGTTTGTGAGTGTAATGTAGCTTTCCCTGTTATTGTATGTCAGTAAAAAAGCACACCTAGCAAAAGCGAACAGCGCTTTCGGGCGACTTTTCAAGCGGGTGTGGCACAATCAACAGCTGAAAACAGGCACCAAGATCAGCGTGTACAGAGCTGTCGTCCTCACCACCCTGCTGTACGGTTCCGAGTCCTGGGCCCTCTACCGCAGCCAACTACGACTCCTCGAACGCTTCCACCAGCGCTGCCTGCGTACCATCCTGGGCATTCACTGGAGTGACTATGTCACCAACGTCGAGGTCCTTGAACAGGCTGAAACTGTGAGCATCGAGGCTTTGCTGCTGCGGACACAGCTCCGCTGGGCGGGGCATGTCTCCAGGATGGAGGATCATCGCCTACCAAAGATCACCCTGTTCGGCGAGCTTGCTACTGGACACCGTGACAGAGGGGCACCAAAGAAGAGATACAAAGACTGTCTCAAGAAGTCACTTAGTGCCTGCCAAATCGACCACCACCAGTGGTCTTCGCTTGCTGCGGACCGTGACACCTGGCGCTCCACCATTTACAAGGCAGCTGTCTCCTTTGAGGACTCTCACAGAGCTAGCCTTAAGGACAAGCGGCTCAGGAGAAAAAACAGAGATGCCGCAGCTCAGAACCCTGGCCATACCTTCCCCTGCAGCCACTGCGGTCGAACCTGCCTGTCTCGGATTAGCCTCCGCAGCCACGAACAAGCCTGCAGACGTCGTGGGCAACTCCTATAAAATCTTCGTTCGTGAAGTCAAGCCAAGATAGTATGTCAGTAGATGTAGCAAGGACAGATTGGAAGAAAGGCCTGTGCGCCTAATATCTCAATCCTTGATAAATAAAGTTTCAGTCAGTCAGTCTCTCCCTCTCTCTCTCTCCTCTCTCTCCTCTCTCTCCTCTCTCTCTCTCTCTCTCTCTCTCTCTCTCTCTCTCTCTCTCTCTCTCTCTCTCTCTCTCTCTCTCTCTCTCTCTCTCTCTCTCTCTCTTACGGTTTATCTGAACTCCGACTTCAGTAATTCGGATAATTCGAAGCCGACTGTAAGTAGTACTGCCAAGCTCGCTTAACCACTTCGCTGCCAGTGATCACGAATTTCGCGTCTGAAACCACTCATCGACATTCGCGTAAAGCGTGCCAACTAACCGGGACCAAAATAGACACGAAAAACATAGACTAACAAGAGACATCAATCCTAATGAGCCCCCGCGACTGCGGGGATTCATAAAGATTTATGTCTCTTGTAATTGGATAGCGTTCGCCTGGCACTGCCAGTTAAGGGGTTAAGCCGTAGTCGCAGTTGATCCAAAGTTGACTAGGGTTTCAGACTTCAAATAATTCTGGCGCATAATTCGTAGCTGACCGTTTGTAGTATGGATTTCCCGAGGAGTATTGAACACTGCATCCGATCATTCACACCGACGCACGTATTTCCCAAATTTTGGAGGCGTCATCTAACGACTATGCACCAGCTGCGGGAGATGGATCGACAATGATAATTCAAGGGTAGTGCCCGATTAGCTAGGCGCCTGTCGGCGCCAAGCTAATCTGGTACTGCCCTTGAATTATCATGGGCGACCCATCTCCTGCTGTAGTGCGTCAGGGCTGGATGGGTTAAAAAAAAATCCTACCTGACTGTGCTGATGTCTTACTTATCAACAAAATGTTTGCTGACAAAATCAGTTGTCATGAATAAATGAATGCATTATTGGGTCAGTACTTTCGGTTGCTATTTATTGCGCTGTTGTAATCATAGTAACGCGATACTGTACACGTGTAGACCTACTTCTAGTTACGTTTGTCTGCCGGAATTCGTACTATCGTGATAAGTGGCGCCATTCTGAGTTAAGCCGCCGCTCGTACAATATTTATTTTGCATGGCATGTATACTGACGAGCAAAAGAAATGCGACATTTTTGGAATCACCGATGATTTTAGAAATGTCGCATTTCTTTTGCTCTTCAGTATATATTATGAGGTAATGAGCGTGTAATATGCATGTGCATTTCTAGCATTTTTATATTTCATCAATTATTTTCGCTTGCATTGGGGATGTCTGTGTATAGTCAACAGAAAAATATAAAGAGTGAAAGAAATTTCAGAACTTCAGTTTTACCCCTAATTAAACACGCTTACGCCTGTGATATGAAGAATTTTCTGAAAATCATTTCGTTCACAGCCAAAACGTCACGTCTGACATAAAGCACGCGAGCATGAACGAGACCAGAGAGTAAAGCGCGCCGAACATACCAACACAGGTACATGGGAAAACTGAACTCTCAGTGTCAGTGAACCCAGTCCTCCCTTTTCAGAGGAAACAAAACGCAATACTGCAAATGTGTACATTACTATTTTGCTCCAGAGGAAACAAAACACATTACGGCAAATGTGTGCAGTATTTAGTTGCCGCACAGGAAACAAACCGCATTGCGGGCGAATGTGTACATTATTTTGTTGCCGCAGAGAAAACAAAACGCATTACTGCAAATGTGTACAATATTTATTTGTCGCAGAGGAAACAAAACTCATTACTGCAAATGTGTACATTATTTAAGTGCCGCAGAGGAAACAAAACGCATTAATGCAAATGTGTACATTATTTAGGTGCCGCACAAGGCTTTTGTTTACATGTGGCGGGAAAGCGAGGTTTGGGGTCACTGAAAGGTCACTTTTCATACTATATGTGTCCCAGTATATTCGGCTAGCTTGAAGGCAAAAAATCTTCTTCAGTCCTCGCGGTCTGTCGCACTCTGGGTTATGTTAGTTGTGTTTTGACAGTGACGGGGTTAAAGCATTTGTCTAAACTGTCCATTCGCCGCATACATCTACGATAGAATCAGACAGAGCTGAGCCCACCACAGCAAAATTACTTACAAGTACAAGTTAGGTGCATGGGGCGTGCACATTTTCGTATACAGGCATTCTCTTCACACGGCACGGCAAGCTACGTCTAAACAACAAACATGTTGTAGATCAGCAAGAGGCGTAGATTCTCACGAGCCCCTGCATTCGCAGGGGCTCGTGAGAATCTGCGCCTCTTGCAGATGAAATTAGTTACGTGGCAGATTTATGCCCTAGTCTATGGTAATATAAGTTACCTTAGTTGAGAGTCCATGCAAACACAATCTATGACGACAAAAACTGAAGCAGAGCTGTTGAAACCGCTTGTGTACGCAGGAGTATTCGCTGGCTTGCTAACAAATGTTATCGTGTGACATAGCGTACTTGTCGCATGTCACATTCGTAACTGATACCTGTGCGAGGACTCACGTTTCTTTTCCTTCTCTAAACCTTTATCATATACTCGTGTGCTGCCCGTATGCGGTTTAGGCTGGTTAGCAAACAAATGCAAACACGCCTGCGACTCATACTATAGGTTTGACACAGTACATTTTAACTCCCCAGCAAAAAAAAAAAACAAAACAAAACAAAACAAAAAAACCCAACCCCAAAACAAAACAAAACAAAACAAACAAACAAAAAAAAACAACAAAAATCTTACATGCTGCGACAGGATGTGGATCGACGATGATAGTCCAAAGATGGTGTAAAAATAGCTCTTCTGACACCACCTTTGAACTATCATGGTCGATCTGTTTGCAGAACTGTGATGTCACAGTTCAAAGCTCACTTAAAGACTTTTCTTTTCTGTCGGGCATTTAACACTTAGCTCATCTTTAGCTAACTGTTGACTGCCTTTTATTCTGATCCTAGAGGAAGTGAATGTATAGTGTTGGGAAGAGATGGGGTGGTTTAAAGTAGTGTATAATCGTGCGTGTGTCTCTATAGTCCCCGATCACTTATAGTGCCAGAGGGACATTAAAATGAAGAGATGATGATGATGCGTGTGTCTGGGAGAGAGGGTGTGCTGTTGTGCATGCGCAGTGAGTCCAGTGTTTTCCTGGAGAACAGCGCTATACAAGAACTATGTATTATTATTATTATTATTATTATTATTATTATTATTATTATTATTATTATTATGTAGACCTCTAAGGACATCTACAGAAACTGAACATGTCGTCCTCAGGATGTAATGAGCTAAAGTGATCTGCTCTATGGCGGGCTTTGGTTGTAAAATTTCTCCACTAAAATTTCGCCAGTCAATGTTGTCTTGCCTCAGCTAACACTTTTATACCCTTCTTTCCACAAGGAATGTGTAGAACACACGTACCAGAGGTTTTCCAAAGCCTTTTGAGCGTGACGGAATGGAACTCTCCTGCCCACAAAGGAGAAGAAGAGCAAACACGTCTTACATTTTGCGACAGTCAGAATTCATAAATTAAAGTTACACTTTGTCTCCAGCTTTATTGTCAGACATCCTAAGAACATTTACAAAGGAGAACATTTAAAGACAATTTCAGAACACTTATAACATTTAAGAACATTTATTTCCAGCCTGGAGTAGATCACTTTAACCCCTTCATTGCCGAGGATAAGTGAACACGATCCAACTGCAAGAAGCATAGATCCTCATGAGCCCCCGCTATTGCGGGGGCTCATGAAGATCTATGCCTCTTGCTGATAAATGTTTGTATCCATGTTTCTTGGGCGGTTTTGGCTTTTGGTCATTGAATGAACAAAGATTTCAAAAACAAAAAATGTACGTACTGTGGCAGGGAAGGGGTTAATGATTTCTTAGTTATCACAGGCTGAGGGCAAGCGATACGCAATCAGCAAACACTGGCAAGCATCGGGCCTAGGCCAGCTGCAGCAGACCCATGCACAGCTACCTGCGGCCAACGTCGGATCAAGGACCAGCGGCTTTCTGGCCAGTCAACTCAAGTCAAGTCTTTATTAGTCTATCCTTTGTTTTAACTGTTCTTACCTGCGCGCATTTAACCGCCGTGAGATGGCCTTAGTCGCCTGCTCGGCGTTAAACCCAAATAACTAACTGTGCGCATTTAACTCACCACATCCCGAGGATGACATTGTTAATTATATAGATAACCGTTGAGGTCTGCTTCACAGTTCTGAAGACAGATCGACCATGATAGTTGAAGGGTGGTGTCAGAAATAGCTGTGAGACCCGCCCCAGTGTGCAAAAGTCGTGGGGCCCACGACGGCCGCAGAGGGCCAGCGCACTGTGACTGCGCGGGCTCACTGGGGGTCGTTGTTGTCCAAGAAAGAACACATTTTGCTGCTTGGGGTGGTGCCAGGTAGTGACGGGAGCAACGGATAAATAAAACGTTCATGGATGATCTATCAGCAGATTTGCTGATGTCATAGCATGTGTCACTATAATAGACGGGGATAAGTACTTTCCGTTTATGTTTATTATGATGTTGCGAGTATTTCAACATAACACTTTGATATCGACAGTTACAGTTTGGTTTTCTCCACCCGCATTTGCATCTCGGTGAGTAGCGCCATTTCGAGTTCAGAGACACATGAAAAGCAAAATTAATTTGTATCACTGATCTCCTAAATTGCAAACAATTTGTTCTTTACGTTATCTGTTTAACCCATTCAGCCGTGACGCTCCGCAGCAGGAGACGGGTCGACCATGATAATTCAAGGGTAGTGCCAGATTAGCTGGGCGCCTGTCGGCGCCAAGCTAATCTGGCACTACCCTTGAATTATCATGGTCGATCCATCTCCTATAAAATATCCACATTCGTTAGACGACGCCTTCAAAATTTGGGAAATACGTGCGCGGGTTGAATGAGTTAAACCCCTCATTGCCAGTGAAGGCAGACTATTTTCTGTCAATTGAAAAATCACCAAAGATCTCCAGACGTCAAAGAAACATGGATACAAAGCGGTGTCATCAAGAGG
Organism: Semisulcospira habei; assembly: GCA_036245525.1. Lineage (NCBI taxonomy): Eukaryota > Metazoa > Mollusca > Gastropoda > Semisulcospiridae > Semisulcospira > Semisulcospira habei. The sequence continues at coordinate 122,402,334 of BTPG01000007.1, read as the reverse complement.
CATAGATCCTCATGAGCCCCCGCAACTGCGGGAGCTTATGAGGATCTGTTCCTCTTGCGGTTGGATGGAAGTTGATTTTTCAATAAAAGGGTTATACAAAGCCATTTTAATAGGTGCAAGCGGATTCAGTGACGAAAGAGCGATTGTACTGGCTAGATCGTATACGTATGCCGATCACTGTACGGGTAAGTTAATGTTAGGAGGTCGTTTGCATGATGTGTTCGAATGTTAGTGGTCTACGGCGCAGTCTAACATTGGTTTTTACTGTCTTTCCGTGTTCTTCGTATCCATGGGTGGTGGGTGGTCAATCTGGAATGCTACAAAAGACAGTTTTCATGGGCGCTAGACAATAGGAGTCAATAGACCGCTTTGTGTCTCTCAACTCCTCTTACGGAAGTTTCATTTATTAACACATTCTGCCCCAGGACCGAAATTCCCAAATTTTGAAGTTGCCATCTGAAGGACTGTATTACAATTCTAAAGACAGATCGAGCATGTTAGTTTAAGGGTGGTACCAGAATAGCTTGGCGTCTATGTGCGCCAAGCTATTCTGGTATCACCTTTGAACTATCATGCTCGATCCATGTCTTGCTGTGGTGTGTCGGAGCTGAATGAGTTAAAACTAGTCAACAGAATTGTAATTATTTTCATACTACATTTACACGAAGTAGCATAATTGAGCATGCTGTAAATGTCATTTATTTATTCAATTTTAAGGTGAAGATGTTCTTGCTTGCTATTCTATGATTAATTAATAACATGTAATTACATGTATATTCTAACTTCCGGTTGTGGTGGCGCGACTCCAGAAATCTCCGCTAATGCGTGTTGTTTGTTATTATATTTTCAGAAACTGGACTACTGCCAGCACAAGTGCACTCGAAAATATCCTGATGGCGACTGCTAATGATCAAGCCACCAAAGAAAGAATTAAATCCCTGATTTGTGCATTGTGTCTGGAGGTGTTCAGAAAACCGAAACTTCTTCCTTGCTCTCACACGTTCTGTGAGACCTGTTTGAGTGGCCTGGTAGCTGATATCTTCTTCCGAAACTTCCCTTGTCCCTCTTGCCGAAAACAGATCGACCTGCCGCCTGGCGGAGTTGCTGCCTTTCAGAATAACTTCTACATTGACCCTAATGATCTTGAAAAGGCAAGACATTGTCTGTTCTGCACGAGACATCCCCATAGGGAGCTGGAGTTATTTTGCAAAGACTGTGATTTTCCCATCTGCCTTATGTGCAAATTAGAAGTTCACTTGGCACATCACACAAACAAAATACTGGAGTCAGCTGTGCCAATATCAAAGGAACAAGTGGCCTTAGAAGAAAAACGTGATGCAGTCAAGCAGGCCATCCTTAACAGGAGAGACACATTGAAGGCAGCAGCAGACAAGTTGGCTGAGGAAGCTCTGGCCAGTGTGGACACAACTACTGATGCAATACTCGACACGCTGACAGCAAGCTGGGTGAAGACCATCTGCCGTCCTGTCCTCCGCTTCAGTGTCACACCCGACGCCACGTTACAGCGCATGCGTGACTACATGGGCAGCGTGGCCAAGATGGTGATGGCGGTGTCAGCGCCTGAAGTGACCGTGGTGGAGCAGTTCCTATGTCGGAAAGACCCGGACACTGACGTTTACCTCGCGTGTCCCCTGACTGATGACAAGGTGTGGTTATCATACGAGCCGTACATGTTGCGTAGTAACAATACTGCAGAGTTGTTCAACACTAACGGCAATCTTATCAACACGCTTAAATATGATTTGTCTATGAGACTGACGATGGTGAGGAGGAAGAAAGGTTTATCAATGTATCTTACATGTTCGACAGGAAAAATTAACACATATGCTAAGAAATGTGATTCGGATATGATTCGATTTTTCCGATTAGAAAGCCGTCAGTCAGGACAAGCTGTTCTTAAAACAGACACAATTGTATCAGAGAATCCACTAAAAACAAAAACGACGTCTGTCTTCACCCTGCACTGTGTCGCTCATCGTGCATTCGACGTTGACGCAAGCGAGCAGCTGTTTGTGGTGCTAGAGGAAGCGAAGACACCAGACTGGCAGCGCAGAGTGCAGTTGTACCGACGCCCACAGTTGGACGCCATAGCCACGTACAGTCCACCTGTAGCGCCGTTCCAGCCATCGGACGTGTGTTTCTACACGCTGGGCGGCCAGGAGGTGCTGCTGGTGGCTGATGAGCTGAACGACGCCATCCACGTGGTGAACGTGCAGGACGGGCGCCTGAGCTTCGCGCGCTACCTGTCCCCGGGCTGTCCGCTGCTGGTGCAGCCCACGGCGCTCAACACGGACATGAGAGGCCGCCTGTGGATCGCCTGCAGGGGCGGCAGGATCCTCACTTGTACACCCAACGAGATTTGAGTGAGTTTCAACTACAATCATTTTTCAGTTTAATATACTTGTATAAATTGACATTTTGTTATTACTTGTGTAAAATGCAAACTACTGTAGACAGATTATCGACAGAGAATATAGAAGATGTGCAGATTCTGGACCACATGAAAGATTTCAGTGAATTTTTAAAATTGTATTATTTGCCATACTCGGGACTGCCCTGGGGTACTTTAGTGAGGTTAAATCTGTGACTGTCGGAAGCGCTTTTTGTCGAGGTGACTCCTGCTACAATCTCTTTGATGAAAAGTGTTACCGACAACTAAAGGACTCACCTCCAGAGTCACCCTGATCAGGATGCCTTTTCCTCTTTTTGTTTTAGGGATTATGTTTCTGTCTTCCCTTGGTCCAGTCACCTATCTACGTCAGACGACCAATCACACAGGAACAAACCTTAGCAACGACCGAGGACCTATTTCCTTGTGCCACATTGTGACGAGCCTTTGGAAAACAGGTTTCTCCCATAAAAAGACCTTCAAAGCGCACTAAAGTACGAAGCTATTTAGTGCCGTTTGAAACAATATGTTGTTTTACATATGTTCCGATTGCGCTAGACTACGTTTCACGCTGCGTGTAATTCACGCGGGTGTAATTTTCCTACTTTTTGTGTGTGGCACGTACGTTTCGCGTACGCAAAAAAAAAAAAAAAAATTAATTACCCCTTTCGAGGCGGGTATTTCACCCGTGTTACAGTTGTATACTGTATCCGCTAGAAACCATTCATTGTCATACAGTAAAATTCCGACACTGTGATTGGTCCACACATAAATATTGCATGGTGTTCAATTCCCCACTACCTATACTTCCTAGAATTGTTGCCTTCGGCGCGTCGGTCTGATTATTATCTTCATCGGACTACAATACCAACGTGACACTCTCGAAGTAACCCAACACAGACGGTAAAGTGCTTTTGTGCTCTTAATTCAGCACGATTTCTTTAACCCATCAGCCCTGCCGCACTACAGCAGGAGATGGGTTGACCATGATAATTCAAGGGTAGTGCCAGATTAGCTTGGCGCCGATAGGCGCCAAGATAATCTGGCACTGCCCTTGAATTATCATGGTCGATCCATCTCCTGCAACTGGTGCATAGTCATTAGATGACGCCTCCAAAAGTTGGGAAATACAGCAGTCGGGCTTAATGAGTTAACGAATATAGCTAAGGAGTTAAAACAAATGTGTTATCGGTTGAAGGGACGTGCTACTCGAACCCAGGTAGGTCTTCGGCATTCGGGGTACAATGGTTAGCTTAACCTCCCGAGGGCCTACAATTGTCCGTGAAGCATATCGACCCCTGCTGCTAGTAACGTATATTTCGATCGAGCACGATGAAATTAAAGGAGGTGTACATAAGAAACATGCGTCCTTTTTTTTTTTTTTTTTTTGCATCGGTGTATATATGTAATTTTGGCCCCAATGAGAGAAGGAATTAAGGGGGTTTATCGACGGAACGGTACGACCCATTTGCAGGCCTACCATGCACCAGAGAGAGGTGTACAATGGGCACAAGCGTCAACATGGCATCAAATTTCAGAGCATCATGGTGCCGAACGGACTGGTGGCCAACCTCTTTGGTCCGATGGAAGGGCGGCGCCACGATGCTGCACTGCTTAATGAAAGTGGTGTTTTGGTATTGAGCAGAACTTTAATGTGAATGGCAACCCGCTGTGTTTGTATGGCGATCCAGCGTACCCCCTGCGCCCCCACTTCATGCGGCCCTACAGAGGTGGACACCTAACTCCAGAGCAGCAGGCATTCAACACGGATATGGCATCTGTGAGACAGGCTGTGGAGTGGGGTTTTGGCAAAATAATTTGAGTGGGCGTTCCTGGACCACAAGAAGAACTTAAAACTCTTCTTGTCTCCTGTGGGAAAGCTGTACCTAACAGGAGCTTTCTTGGCCAACTGCCACACATGCATGTATGGAAGCTCAGTTAGCCAATTCTTTGGCATGGATCCACCCACTGTGGAGGAGTATACTAGTGTTTGACATTGTTACGTTTGTGGTCGTGTTATTCTTTGAGAGCACGTATGTGTAAATCATAGGAAAGATCCAAAATTTATTTGAGTTATTTTGGATAAGAATTACGTACCTTTGTAATAGGACTCATTTTCTTTTGCATAGAGAATTGCAGTCAGTTTTTGTTGTCACGGGTAGTTTCGCCTAAATTAGACTGGAAGGTTCGAGCAGTGTCGCGATCTTTCTAGTGACTTCAGATATGACGTCAAATTTTGACATTTCGTAACATTGTATCGGACGCCTAAATAGTAGTGGAATTTCGGAGGTCATTCTAGTGTATTCTTTTTCATGAATATTGAGTTTTGGGTACGTTTTCTTTTCTGATTGGTCGAGTTCTGCAACTTTACTGGATTATTCTGGAAATGTAATAGTATAAAAGACCGTGTTAGGAAGTATGTGCATACATTGTACGAGTGATGCAGTGTCAAAAGGGTTGATGCATTGTAGAGGAGACAGTGTATCACACAGTGCTGGTGCATTTGATTTTGTGGATGCATTGTGTGGATATTGCATCGCTGCAATAAAATATTATTGGAACTGTTTCTCCGGTGTGGTCTACAACCTTATGCCATGTTGTGTGATTTTTTTCCCCACATAATATATTCAGTCCCAATGCACTATAGTAGGAGATGGATCAACCATAATTCAAGGGGTAGTGCCGGATCAGCTTGGCACACACACTTGATTATAATGGTTGATCAGTCTCCTGCAAATGGTACATCGTCATTGAGTGATGCCTCAAATGTGGGGTTAGTTGATCATTTTTTTTTTCAAGATTCCAGCTTGCGGCAGCAGGGCTACAAACTGTGTGGTGTCTGTGGCTTTACTTCTCAACTTATTGCATTGTACTGCCAGGAATGTCCTATTAGTATGAGGAAGACATGCATGTGCTGTACAAAACTGTATATACTGCTCTGTTTGAACAGTTGTGTACTTGCAACAGCATGTCAAAACTAGGATATGTCTGGAAGTACAATGCAACAATGACAATTTCAGCATAAATGCATTGCAAATTTGCACTAAGGGTTTGGAGCAATTCTACATCAGATTCTCTTTACCATCAAACAAGAATTTTTTTATAATCGGTGACGAGTTTATTTGCTGAGCAGTTAATGTCAAAATAAACATGTACTCTACACTACAATGGAACAAAGACGCGGAGTTTAAATGATACACATGACTTTCTTTCAAACTGCACAAATTCCTAATACTGAACAGTGGTGTGAAAACCAAATATAGTTATCCCCAGAGCTAAAATAAAGGTAAGGGATTTACACAAATGATGCATTAAATACAGTTATAAATCCTTGGATCAGATTCAGGGGATACAAAACTGCACAAAAGACGGTTTGATTAGCAACACTGATATTGCTATGTAAAACAAAACTCAGTTTTTCCTGATTAAAAAATCTGAGCGGAATCGAGAGGTACAAGCTTTTCACAGAGGATGGCAATATGAAAGTTATCCCTGGATTAGAAAATCTTGCGAGGCACAGTGGTTTCGTAAGGGTAAAAAGTTTAAGTAGGAAATGGAACACAGTGCTTAGCTTGTGGCAGTGTACTTCAGGAATGTTCTATTAGGAAGACAGATATACAGGACATGCCTGTGCTGTACACAACTGTTTATACTGCTCTGCATGAACAGTTAAATGCACTTGTAACAGCATGTCAAAACTATATCAGTTAAAACTGGTGACAGTAACACCAACAGACATAATTTAGGAATAAAAGCATTGCAAACTTGCACAAAGGATTTGGAACAACTCAGCACCTGAATATGTAATTTGTTTTCTTTGCATTTGTTCCGTCGTGTCTTTAAGTGCATCTTCTTGTGCAGAGCACACAAGCGAGGGTAAAGCTAAATGTGTCTTCAGGTGGTCTAGTCAAACTGGTATGAAGACAACTGAGAATCACTATTACTTTACCATCAAATAAATTTTATAATCAGTAATGAGTTTATTGGCTAAGCAGTTGCTGACAAAATAAACATTCATGAACTGTACACTACACTACAACCTTCAGTGACGCAGAATTAAAAGGTACACTCTACGACCCTTTCACAAATTGCACATAATTATTCCTAATACTATACAGTGGTGTGACAACCAAAAGTAGTTATCCCCAGAGCCGAAATAAAGGTAAGGGATTTATACATATGATGAATTGCATACAGTTATCCTTGAACTTCTGGAACGGATTCAGAGGATACAAAACTGCTCAAAAGGCACAGTTTTATTAGTGATACTGATATTAGTGCTGGTTTTTTTTAATTGGCTAAGCAGCTATTGCCAAAATAAACATTCATGAACTGTACACTACAATGGAACCTTGGAACAGTGACACAGAATTGAAAGGTACACCCTATGGCACTTTCACAAATTGCACAAATTCCTAATACCGTAAAGTGGTGCGAAAATCAAAAATAGTTATCCCCAGCGCGAAAAGGAAGGTAAAGGATTTACACAAATGATGAATTACATAGTTATCTTTGGATTAAAACATCTGAAACGGATTTAGATGATGCAAAACAGCCCAAAAGGCACAGTTTGATTAGTAACACTGATATTAGTGCTATATAAAACAAAACTCAGTTTGTTCCTGATTAGAAAATCGGAGTGGAATCGAAAGGTACAAGCTTTTTACAGGAAATGGCAATATGAAAGAGTTATCCCAGGATCAGAAAATCTTGTGAGGCACAGTGGATTCAATTTCAAAGGTACATAGTTTCTGTAGGAAATGGCACATAGTGCTTAGCTTGTAATATATAACTGACAACAAGGAACGACTTAAGAAAGCAGTCGACTGAAATCGAGCATCAAAATAAAAAGTGTTCAAAGGAAGAATACTGAGAAGTAGTCAAAATGCAACTAGCATGATTACTGCGAAAAAATAATTTGCCTCATTTTTTCACAGCAATCAGTGCCTGCAACATCTGCTGCATCAGTTTAGTTTGATTGTCCATTTCAAGCCTGCACAGCTTTCTCTCATCCTCTCTCTGGTTCTCCTCCTCTTCAAATCGCTTCTCCTCCAGCTCTAGACGCCGCTTATTCAGCTTCCTCTCCTCCCGCCTTTCCTCAAGCTCCTTTGTTCGCAGGGCAAGTCCAGTCTCCTGCAGCTGCTGCCGAGCCTCGGCATCTTCTTTTCTCCATCGCTCCTCCCTCTCCTCACGTTCCCGCCATAGCGTTGAGGCATCTGAGGCCCGCCTCTTTTGTTGTGGAGTTGAGTCAGATGATGCTGGTGAGGTGGAGGCAGTCTCATCAGCGCTGGGGGGTGTAGTGGCAGCAGGGGGCCTAGTGGCAGCTGGTGGAACTGTTTTACATGAAACAAGAAAATGGAATAAGATATTCAGCTAAACCTTGAGGACTACATGTTGTCTCACATGACGAGAAGACATATAGATGCCGTGTCGAATCATTTTGACTTTGCACATGGACAATTAAAATAGCAACTGACACATTGCTGTAACTGCCACCCTTTGTTCTTAGTAGCCACTTGGTCTATTTCATTCAAACACACAGATTATTGATATGATGGTCATTCACCTAAAGCGGCTGTATCTGTCCTATCTACAAATGGAACCTTGGAACAGCGACGCAGAATTAAAAGGTACACTCTACAACACTTTCACAATTTGCACAAAGTCCTAATACTGTACAGTGGTGCGAAGACAAAAAAAATAGTTAGCCCCAGAGCGGAAATAAAGGTAAGGAATTTACGCAAATGATGAATTACACACAGTTGTCCTTGGATTAAAACATCTGGAATGGATTCAGAGGATACAAAACTACACCAAAAAGGCACAGTTTGATTAGTAATACTGATATTAGTGCTATGTTGTTGTTTTTTTAATTTGCTAAGCAGTTATTGCCAAAACAAACATTGTATTTGTAGGCACTTGATCTATTGCAGCCAAACACGCAGACCTGTGATATGAATGATGGTCATTCACCTAAACCAACTGTATCTGTTCTGTCCCTTAGGTGGCTGTTACATACTTGTCCTGCAGTACATTCACTAAACAAAAACTAAATCGTGACTGAATTTTGTATCACAGACAGGAAAAAGGTACCTGCGCACGATTGACTCATAGCAGCATCTCCGATCTGAGCTGCAGAATCTGCCTTAACTCCGGCTTTCCTCTGCTCCACCATTACTTTTTTACACCGCTCAGCTTCTTCCTTTAGTAGCAAGATTTCATCCAGAACTCTCTGTTCGTCAGTGAGGTCAGGAACCTCTATCCCAGACCTGCAATTAAACAGTATGTATTCAAAGAAAATGCACACAATTGTAATTTATGTATGTGAGAATAAATCCAACACATCTGTGTTTTGTCCCTGTTCCGATAATCAAGTATGCTCCTTCATAAAATCATAATCTTGCTTCCCTGCATCCAAAAGATCAATTTTAAATATAATATACATGCAGTAAAAAAAAAATGTATTGCTCAGATACCATGTGCATGGTGTTTTGTCTGCTTTCTGACCCTACGCACCAATAAGCTCTCATTTCTGAATTATGCACATGATGATTATTCATTAAAGTAGACAGGCGCAGCATTCGGAGCGCACAAGAAAAAATCTTTCATTTCGCCTCGTTACCACTAATACCAGGTTTTAACTGGATGGGAATGTGGAAAACCTCACCCATTTTGGCCCACCAGCAAATCAAACTCAGTATGCTCACACTACTTACTAGTGTAACAGTGTAGCAGCACTAGCTAAGCTATGCCCAAAAATACATAAATTTTACATGCACTGAAATTTATGTACAGATCAGTTAAGAGTTAAAAGTGACCTGTGAGTCACATTACTCACAACGGCGGTATACACAAACTAGTTAAAAGTAGAACAACATTTTAGTGCATACCCCCTTTCTTCCAAGGTTAGCTGCGGCTTCCTTTCAGGCAATTTCAGTAGGGTCCGGTCACGAAGACTCTTGGAAGTCTTAACATTTTCAAAGCTTCCATCTGGGGACATCTGCAGTCGGGTGAACACGTCCTCCCAGGTGACCCCGTCCTGGAAGGGGTTGGTGAGGGCCACTTCATCCAGTAAAGCGGCATCCATTGCCGTGGTGTACAGCACACGTTTATTTTCAGCCATTTTGTTATTCTTGGTCTGGTTTGCTGAAAGTGTAACACAAAAGGTCTCATTTAGAATATGTGCGTTTTAATGTAAAATGCTTAGTAGTAAACTCATACTAATATTAACAAACGCTGATAACAGTAAACCACAAAAGAAAACCACAAAGCATGTCTGACAGATGACGGGCACATTATTATTTGCACAATGCAACACGCTTTACACGCATAAAAAGATATTTTAGGATGTCAAAACATATGGAGAACAAGTATTTATAAGCTATGTGACGCTACTAGTATTCGAACAAAGTGTAAAAAGAATATATGTATGCGTACCTTAAATTGCGCGCGCTCCGAGTAAACAGCTCATCATCATCATCATCATCAGTCCCTTGCCCGAACTGGGCGTTGGGGGGACTGAAAGGCAGCAGCAACAGACAGTGCTCTCCACTGAGTTTTATTTTGGGCGGTGGCAAGCAAGTCTGGCATCTCGAGTTCGGTCCATTCTTTTATGTTTGCGACCCAACTCTTTCTCTGACGACCTCGCCGACGACTTCCTTCGAGAGTGCCTTGGAGGATAGTCTTGGACAAGGTGTTGTGTCGGGTCACGTGGCCAAACCAAGCAAGCTTGCGCCGTTTCACGGTTGCCAGAAGGGGTTCATGTGGGCCCACCAGGGAAGTGACGATGCTCCGTACATATTCGTTGGTCTTGTGCTCGCGGTACGAGATGCGGAGCAACTTCCTCAGGCACTTGTTCTCAAAGGCCTGGATTTTCTTTTCTGAGTCTGCAAGCAGTGTCCAAGTCTCACAGCCGTAGAGTAGAATAGACACTACGAGGGACTTGTAAAGCCTGTACTTGATGGTGAAGCTGATGGAGTTACTTCGCCATATCCTGTCCAGCCTGGCCATTGCGGATGTTGCTGTACCTATCCTGATACGGATCTCTGCTATGCAACTACCGTCTTTGGACAGGGTGGCTCCCAAGTACTTGAAGCTATTGACCTCTTCTAGCTTCTGGCCGTTCATGTGAATGTTGCTGCTGCTGTCTCTTGTGGTGTTGATCATCACTTTGCTTTTATCCGTACTGATCTCCATGCCATAAGACCCTGCGCTACTTGAAAGTTTGTCTGTCAGGTTTTGGAGCTCACTATTGCTGCCTGCCATGAGGTCAATGTCGTCTGCGAATCGAAGATTGCACAGGGATCTGCCACCAATAGAGATTGAAGTATGGTGGTCGTGGAGGGTTTCCTGCATGATCTTCTCCAGGAATATGTTGAAAAGGACAGGAGAGAGCAGGCATCCTTGACGGACACCGATCGTCGTCCTGAAGAACTCGCCTGACTGATTGTTAAGTAGAACCGCGCTGCAGGCGTTCTTGTAAAGCGCTTCTATCATTTGGATCAGTCCCTCCTCTATGTTGAACGATCTCATGACTTGCCAGAGTCCGTCGTGCCAGACGCGATCAAATGCTTTCCTGAAATCAATGAAGTTGTGGTAGAGTTCGCGCTGATGATGCAGATGTTTCTCGATCAGGACGCGGCAGTTGAAAATCTGCTCTACAGTGCTTCTTCCAACTCTGAGTAAACAGCTGGGAAACAGAAATGTTGTTTCTGACCGGCAAGAGTTCTGAAACGGGAAGTAACTCGAACCTAAGTTCAAAACGAAAGGTTGTTTCCCTTGCGCAAAACGCTCCGAACTTCGTAGCCGGTCTAAACCGCTTTCAGCGACAACACACGGGTGGTTCGTTGCGACTTCGTACAAGCCGGAAACGATCATTACGAAACGAAACGAAACACGTTTCGTAGTGCGATCTAAATCTCTCTAATATCATACGCCAACTGTCATTGGGGAACACACATTCCTCTACCCCAACCTGTGCACTACGTAACCTGAAACAGCCCTCTGCTGAGAACGCTTTGGCGTTACACTGACACAACTCGGGCCTATATTTGTTTGGGACACCAACGTTGTGGTTGACTATCAAACATAGGCTGGGGTTACTCTTGCAACATTCGTGAACGTCATAACAATGTTTAACCCATTTAACCACACGGTCACATTTCCTAAACGTTGAAGGTGTTACCTCAGTGGTAGTGACCAGCTACCAGTTGCAGGAGACCGATTGACCGTGACAATTCAAAGGCTGCAGTGCAAAATTAGCTTGGTGCCTTCAGGCGCCAAGCTAATCTGGCACTGCCCTTGAATTGTCACGTTCAATCCATCTCCTGCTGCTTGGCGTCGGGGCTAAATGGGTTAAAGAGTGCCGTTTTTTTTATCTACTGCAATACAGAGCCTAAACAGAATAGTGCTCTGTGTTTGTCACTGTGAATATAATCACAACCTCTCCGCTGGAGACGACATTGCTTGCAACCTTACTGAAACCCCCACTGTCATTACTTCTATTCGAGGGAGCGACAGTGGGCTTTTCACTGTTATTCGGCATCCTGTCTCGAAAGACAATGGAGTATGCGCTTGCTGGGTCAGTCACTGGAGTGACCTCTCCAGGGCGCAAGCCTGGGCGAAGTGTATGGAGATCCTGGGATGCCCAGTCGTCAAGATCCCCCTCTCGGCCTCGCTGATGTATCCAAAGGAATGCAAAGCAGTACGTTTGGCACCAGTCTGGCTGCAGGAGCTGCCAGAACAGTGCGTGAATACAGGCAGCTGTCTGCCTTCGGGGCTCCACTCCTGATTTGAAGGGTTTACTCCCCCACATTTGGCCGTTGGATCCAACCTGATCTCCTCCGTCCTCTAGCCGTTGGCTGTCAGAAACAGCTCATCCGCCTAGTGGTGCAATGTGAACACCACCCCCTCACGTGGTTTAGCCCACCAGCTGAGGTGGTTTGCCAGGGTGTGGCGCTTGGAGCCAGCACGTGAGAGATTAAGGAGATGGATGAGGACCAGTGATGCCCGTCCGTCCTATGTAGGACGCAGCTGCCGAACAGCAAAGGTACTACCTCTATCCAGAGCCCCCTACACGCCAGTGAAAGCTTTTCACTGTACGACCTACACATACATTAGTATTACAGAGAGCCTTTGTTTTCTTTAATAGCGTACACGGTATTTCTTTTCAAAATGTATTCGGCACTGTCATGTGGCTGTCACAAACACTGAAAGTTCAAGGCCCTGCTAGTCGTTCAAACGCCTCTTCCACAAGCACACACGCACACACACACACACACACACACACACACACACACACACACACACACACACACACACACACACACACACACACACACACACACACATCATTAGTCCATTTACAAATACATCAGAAAGCGAATACTAAGAAGCGTGCAAACGGAGGAAAACGAATAGCTTTGCAACAGCAGAAAGCCTACCCATTTCTAAGCCACATCTAGCTCAGCCCACATGGGAATAAAATACTAGGATCAAACAGCACAGCAGGGTAGTGTCCCTGTGTCCGGTTTAAAGCATAGAAACCGAAAATAGAATTACTCAGAAACCAACAGGCCACTGATGCTTTTCTTTTCGGTTGCGACTTCAATCAAAACGTAGTACTTATGTCAGATTACGTCCTATGAAGCAGGTCAGCTTGGCGTGTCCGCACCAAACTTTCTTTGGTTTCACACACACCCTGGATTTAGTTCGCAAGAGAAACCCAGCTTGTCAAGGTAGAACCACGTACACTGCAACTTTCATTCGGCCCTGATAAACCAGCTGATCTCGTTAGTGTACAGGGCGTTCGATGGCGCATCGTCTTACCGCTGTGGCAGTACACCTCTCGCTCTGCATATCTCACTGTTTCTGCTAGAAGTAGGCCAAAACTGCACGCGATTCGACGAAAACGGTGAATTAAAAGCCCGGGCAAACATGCGATATCGCATGTTTATCGGGGCCTTTAACACATTCTGCCCGATGCCCTCTGAAGGACTGGATTACAATTCTACAGACAGATCGAGCATGATAGGCGCCAAGCTATTCTGGCACCACCCTTGAACTATCATGCTAGGTCCATGTCTTGTTGGGGTGTGTCGGGGCTGAATGAGTTAACCCACTGTTTTCGTGGAAACATGCGCGATTTTACCTACCTCTGATTTCCGACTAACGCCAGTAACAAATATTATTTAGCGTTTCAAGACACAGTGTGATTCGCCGCTCTAATAAGACCCTACGGCGCCAAGTAAATGGGGGCAGCGCGGGGTGTGGCCACACACTTTAAAAAGGTTAAGAGTCAAATACGCTGACCTATCCACATACACTAATTTTTCTAATTGATGCGGAACCGCCGAAATGTCAAGAATGATCAGAACACTGACAGCGGACAGTCAAGGCGCAAGCAGAAGGAAGAAGTAGTAGGTGGACTGTCCCAACAGTGGATGAAATTTACGGCCCGCCGAAATGGACTGTCTCAACACTGGATGAAATTTACGGAACCGCCGAAATGTCAAAAATGATCAGAACACTGACAGTGGACAGTCAAGGCGCACGCAGAAGGAGGGGCGGTCCGTGGCGCAGTGGTTAAGGCGCCTGCCACCAATGCCAAAGGTGCGCGGTTCGATACCGGGTTCAGGCGTTGGACTTTTCTCCTCTGGTAAGTGTCACCGTTAATTCGGGCGGACCGTCGGGGGTTCTTTCTCCGGGTACTCCGGTTCTTCCACCCCCCCCCCCCCCCACTTTGGTACCGGTCTGAGGCCACTTTACAAATTTCAAATACAAGCGATCAAAAATCTCTGTAACTTCAGTAGCTGACTGGCCCTTCGTTTGTCTTGTACTGTGTTTGTCTTAAATGGCGTAAATCCGTGTCTGTTTCGTGAGTGTGTGTGTGTTGGGTTTCAGGCGCGGCGCTTTGAGTCGATTTCCCCCAAATTGAGAAAAAGCGCCTATAGAATAACGGTATTATTGTTTATTATTATTATTATTATTATTATTATTATTATTATTATTATTATATTATTAGAAGTAGTAGTGAACTGTCTCAACAGTGGATGAAATTTACGGAACCGCCGAAATGGACTGTCTCAACACTGGATGAAATTTACGGAACCGCCGAAATGTCAAGAATAATCAGAAAATTGACCGCGGACTGACAAGGCACATGCAGAAGGAAGAACTAGGTGGGCTGTCTCAACACTGGATGAAATTTAACATAAAACGCTAACACCACTCACTTTCTTGACGTATAGATTCTCAGGATCTAGGACTCTTGCGTAAAACAATTTGTGTCCCTTTTGTATCTATGTTCCCTTGATGGCTGGGGATCTTTACCACTTGATTTACATTGATTCAAAAACGCAAAAATCTGCGTCCACTCGCAGTGAGTGGGTGAAGGTTTAACTCATTCAGCTCCGACACTTCACGGCAAGACATGGATCGAGTGTGATAGTTCAATGGTTGTGCCAGAATAGCTTGGCGCACATAGGCACATAGGCGCCAAGCTATTCTGGCACAACCCTTGAACTATCATGCTCGATCTGTTTCCAGAAGTGTTTTTCAGTCTTCAGGGGGCAACTTTAAAATTTGCGGATTTCGGTCTTGGTGTGCGGAATGAGTTAAAGAGAGACAGGAGTGCTACAAGCAGAAGATTCTTGGCTAAGTTCGCAGCGGTCGCCTACTTCTAATTTGTCGTCAATCACAGGCACTTGATGAAGGATTATTTTTGCAGCTAAAGAGCAGTCACAAACACGTGGCTGAGTGCAAACTGCAAGTCCTGCCACTTAGTGACGATAGCAGCAGATAATGATTACTGCATGATGACACCTTTATCAACTAATTATTGTGTGATATCAAGTGTCACGAATAAATGAATGTATTCGTGGATCACTACTTTCTGTTGCCATTTATTTCGCTGTTGTAATCACACCTTGATACTGCAGACAGGGATAAGTAGTTTTTTGTTTTGTTTGACTCCCGCCGCATTTCGTTCTATTCACGTTTTTAATTGGCGCCATTTTGAGATCTGCCATCCAGACCAACAAGGTGACTGCCATGAGTGATAAATACAAAGGCAATCCCAGCAAAGAAGGAAACACGCTTAGAAATGACAATTACAACACACGTCTGTTGTAACAACACAAATGCGTTGTAATTGTCTTTTCTAAGCGTGGTTTTTTCATAGATGGGATTTTCTTTCAGATCTTTTGTGCACGTAGAAAACGGTACAGTTGGTTGTACATTGCTCAACATTGTGCCCGAGGTACGAAATACCCACATTTTAGAGTTATCCTCTGAGGACTGCATTACTATTCAGGAGACAGATCGACCATGATAGTCCAAGAGTGGTGGCAGATTAGCTTGGCGCCTATAGGCGCCAAGCTATTCTGCCACCACCCTTGAACTATTATGGTCGAGCCATATCTGGCCGTGGTGTGTCGCGGGCAGAATAAGTTAAAACGAAAACGAAGCGAAAATAGTCTACCGTTGAGCTCTGGTGTGTAACAACGGCTATTTGTTTTTTTTTTTTTTTTACATCACGCCAAATAATCGTCTACTAATCAGCAACACAACGGAAATAGGTTCAATAAAGAATTCAGCGACATGCATTCGCTCGGACCTGTCATAATAATACGGACAGGCGAACACTGAATAAGCTATTGCTCGGACAATATGTGTTTGCATGGCATGCATAAACGGGAATGGTTGTTTTGTGTGTGCATTTTAACAACATACATCAACATATCGATGACATTGCCTCAGTTACCACGAATCCCCCCCCCCCCCCATGTGATATTTATTGTAAATATATTCTTATTTTTCTGTACTTAGTAAGAAATGTCAAACACTAGAGGAGAATAATGTGTGTTGTCTTATTTCAGAAACTGAAACTACAATTGCAAGATGGCAACAGGTGATGGCCAAGTCACTAAGGACAAAGCTAAATCTCTGATCTGTGCCGTGTGTCTGGACGTGTTCACGAAACCCAAGCTGCTTCCCTGCTCTCACACGTTCTGTGAAACATGTCTAGATCACCTGACAACTTTAACTGATATCTTTTCCTCATGTTTCTTTTGTCCTTCTTGCCGGAAACTGATTGATCTGCCCCCGGGTGGAGTTTCTGCCTTCCAAAACAACTTTTACATCGACCCTGATGAGCTTGAGAAAGCAAGACATGGACTGTTCTGCATGAGACATGCGTCTAGAGAACTTGAGTTATTTTGCAAAGACTGTGATGTTCCCATCTGCCTAAAGTGCAAATTAGCTGATCATTTGGCACATTCCACAAACAACATTCTGGAGTCAGCTGTGCCAGTATCAAAGGAACAAGTGGCCTTAGAAGACAAACGTGATGCAGTCAAGCAGACCATCCTCGACAGGAGAGACACGTTGAAGGCAGCAGCAGACAAGATGGCTGAGGAAGCTCTGGCCAGTGTGGACACAACTACTGATGCAATACTCGACACGCTGACAGCAAGCTGGGTGAAGGCTGTTAGTCGTCCTGTCTGTCGCTTCAGCGCCACACCCGACGCCACGTTACAGCGCATGCGTGACTACCTGGGTAGTGTGGCCAAGATGGTGATGGCGGTGTCAGCGCGTGAAGTGACCGTGGTGGAGCAATTCCGATGTCGGGAGGATCAAGACACTGACGTTTATCACGTGTGTCCCCTGACTGATGACAATGTGTATGTGTCGTATGAGCCGTACATGTTGCGTAATGACGCTGCTTCAGAGTTGTTCAACGCTGTCGGTGAGTCTCTCTACGCGCGGAACTATGAGACTGATGTCCCTGTGAGAGTGACGAGGGTGAGAAGGAAGAATGGTAAGACAATGAATTTGATACCTAAGAAAGAAGCAATTGGTACCTATGCCAAGAAATGTGAAACAGACATGATCAGATTTTTCAGATTAGAAAACGCTCTGAAAGGGAAAGCAACTGTTAACACAACAAAGATTGTATCAGAGAATCCTTTTGAAACAGAACAGACACCCGTCTTCACCCTGCACTGTGCCGCTCATCGTGCATTCGACGTTGACGCCAGCGAGCAGCTGTTTGTGGTGCTGGAGGAAGGGAAGTCACCAGACTTCAAGCGCAGAGTGCAGCTGTACCGACGCCCACAGCCGGACGCCATAGCCACGTACAGCCCGCCTGTAGCGCCGTGCCAGCCGTCGGACGTGTGTTTCTACACGCTGGGCGTCCAGGAGGTGCTGCTGGTGGCTGATGAGCTGAACGACGCCATCCACGTGGTGAACGTGCAGGACGGGCGCCTGAGCTTCGCGCGCTACCTGTCCCCGGGCTGTCCGCTGCTGGTGCAGCCCACGGCGCTCAACACGGACATGAGAGGCCGCCTGTGGGTCGCCTGCAGGGGCGGCAGGATCCTCACGTGTACACCAACTGGTTTGAATGATTTAACAATAGATTACGAACTACTTGTGTAATTTGACAAAAAGATATTGCATGCTTCGATTTTGCAGATTTCAATTTACTGAAGACAGACTGACCTAATGGACATCCAGTTATATCGTCTATAGTCTATGCCTCTTGCAGTTCATTGTGCCCTGGCAGTGTAGGTTTAACACATTCAGACCTGACACACTACAGCAGGAGATGGATCGACCATGATAATTCAAGGGTAGTGCCAGATTAGCTTGGCGCCTGTCGGCACAAGCTAATCTGGCACTACCCTTAAATTATCATGGTCGATCCATCTCCTGCAAATGGTGCATAGTCGTTATATGACGCCTCCAAAATTTGGAAATACGGGCGTGGGGTTGAATGATTTAAATAGTCTACAGTAGGCGGGTAAGTGTTCACGGTTTGATATTCGGGATTTTAATCAGGAATCCGCCACCCATCGTTTTTCCCACTCAAATTGTGTAGCAGTGACGACACAAGCAATAGAGCCATGGACTTCCTCCTCACAATAATAATCTTTTTTTTTAATTTTTAGAATTAGATCAGCTGTGATCTTGTTTACAACAACACAAGGATCTTAGTAGACCACAAACATGCTCCACGATCCATTAATTTGTGTTAGTCTATGATTTTGAACCGGCTTACGTCTTCTAGCGTAAGGTCCAAAATCACAGAAGTTTG
Organism: Semisulcospira habei; assembly: GCA_036245525.1. Lineage (NCBI taxonomy): Eukaryota > Metazoa > Mollusca > Gastropoda > Semisulcospiridae > Semisulcospira > Semisulcospira habei. Next base: position 122,383,831 of record BTPG01000007.1, on the reverse strand, counting down.
CACACGCTTGCAGTTTTCGAGGCGTGTGTTAGTCTGTTGATAGGAGTATCACAGTATTGTAGTGATGTATGTATCAACAGCTGTGTGGCAGATTGGAAGTGTATTAAGAAACTGAAAAGGGAGACACAATGCCAAGGTGAAAATATCCAGTACACACCCAAACTCTACTCCGCGAGCTATACAGGGATTTTTTTTTTCATGAAGATCAAGCTACATTGTGTTTATGTTTAACATCCTTTTTTCTGAGTATCTCTTATGAAAGTTATAATTTACTGTGCATGTAATTTATAGGACATTTCCTACAGGTATGTCATTGAGGAATTTACAACCAGATTACGAGTATTTTTCATCCCCAATAGCAAAAGGTCTTCGGGCCGACGAAGGCCGCAGTGGGCCCGCGCACTGCCGTGCGCGGGCCCACTACGGCCGTCGTCGACCCGAGGACCTTCGCTTACTGGGTCGGGACTGTGTATAATACTAGATGGTTTGTGTAAGAAATATGCTCAGTGCATAAACTGTTTGAGAAGATTGTAATCAATTTGTATAAAATATTTCAGAAGGTTGTTATCAATTCGTAATGAAACAGTCTGCAAGTCATTTTCTTTTTCCCTGCACGTGCAAACAATGCATTTTTTTGTGTGATTTGTTCGTTTCTGTTAACTCATTCTACCCCAGACACACCACAGCAGGATAAGGATCCACCATGATAGTTTAAGGGTGATGCCAGAATTCTGGCATCACCCTTGAACTATCATGGTCGATCCGTGTCCTGCACTGCAATGCAGTCTTGAGAACACAGGGGCAAATTTTAAGGATTTTGGTGTTGGGGTAGAATGAGTTAAACACAAAGTATCATTATTTTTTTAAAGTAGGGATACGTCTTATTTCGATTATTGTGAAATTAAAGAAGTGTAAACAAATAAGTAAACATATGCCTCTTATTCCTAAATCGGGAAGTTAATATTACCTTCATCAGCAGATACGTCTGACATTGCGTACTATTATGCATGCCGAATCACCGGTCACGCAGGAATAGTGAGTTGTTTACAAGTTGGTAGAGACGGGCTAGTGTTCTTTGTTTTTGCACGTGCGGGGCAAGCTAGTGGTATGTAGCAGTGTGTTCACTGCCGAGTGTACCTTGTCGGGAGCAAGGGAATGATATTTTAGTTAGCAGCTGTACTCGGTTGGATCAAGTTGTCCTGCTTACCTGACTGTTGGGATTCAGTGACTGACTAAGGGTGTCAGTGACACAGCGCCGGTCCAGTCCCGGGGTCGTTGGTGGCCGGAGACTGGGGTTGGTTTGCCTACGGGTGAGCGGTGCGTGTAGCGAATCTCAGAGGAGGTAAGCGCTTAAAAATCCCGCGGATGTTATGTCATGTTTGTTATGGGTGTTTTGTACTATGTGTTAGGGCTAGAAGTATCGTGGGGGGAAAAGGAGGGGGTGGGGGGGGGGGGGGGAAGAACGCGATGGGTGGCAAAGGGGAAATTGTTTTGGTTCTATTTAATTATTAGTTATTTTTAATTGTCTAGCAAAATGTTGTATTGGTTTGTTGTGGAAGTGCAGAGACTTTTAGGAAGGTTTATATGTAATGTTTGAAAACTCATTTTTTTTTGGTTTATGTGTAATTTTTGGTTTGGAAAGCACGTGTCACATGGGTGAGGGTCAAGTGCTTGAACGGTTATTGGTAGTGTTTTTTTGTAAACCAAGGGTGGGTATGGGAGATTAGCTGGTTATAAGGACCCACTGGTTTACGTTACTTACGGGGCCGTTTAGGCTCCTGCTTTTGTTTTGCATTGGCTTTCGGGGTCGAGACCGGTTGGAGGGCCGACGGGCAACGGGACCAACTACGCCTCGCTGGACCGGCTGTCGGCGTGGGAGGCGAAACCGCCGGGTCACCATTGCGGCCAGACCCAAGCGCCAGGGAAACACAGAAAGAGGGAGAGGGAGAAGACCCGCAAAGCTGAACGACCGTTAAAGGAAGCCGGACGGGAGGGATCCACAGGCGTTCGTCGACTCACCACGGTGGTCCCATTCCTATTCACCTATCCATTACTCACTCTGCCTTGGTGTAGTTTCTGGTTTCGTGTGTATGAACAGTTACATTGTAAAAGACGTTTTTTTTTTAGCTGTCAGCACTGAGGACTGTAAACCGACTTTTATTGTGGTTGTGAAGCAACAGTGCTGCGTAGCGTGGGAGTGCTTGTTTCCACCACTCCATGCATGATGCTGATGTTGTAAAAGTAGTGTCAACTCTGTTTTCTTTTTTCCCCCCTTTTTTGCCTTTCTATTTTTTTTTCGGGAGGGAGAGGAGAGGAGGGGGAGGGGAGGGGAAGGGTCGGTAGCGTGGGGGAGTGCTTGTTTCCACCACTCCATGCAATGCTGATGTTGTAAAAGTAGTGTCAACTCTGTTTTCTTTTCTTTTTTTTTCCTTTTTTCCTTTCTATTTTTTTTTTCGGGAGGGAGAGGGGAGGAGGGGGAGGGGAGGGGAAGGGTCGGTAGCGTGGGGGAGTGCTTGTTTCCACCACTCCATGCAATGCTGATGTTGTAAAAGTAGTGTCAACTCTGTTTTCTTTTTTTTCTTCCTTTTTTCCTTTCTATTTTTTTTTTTCGGGAGAGAGGGGGGGGGGGGGAGGGGAAGGGGAATGGTCGGTGGGGAGGTTGGGTAGGGAAGGAAGAGGGATAGTTAATATAATAAAGATTAAGTGTACGCGTAAAGGAAATGTGTTGTGTTGCTTGTGCTGAGCTGTAACCTGTCTTGAGCCAAGACACTAGGGTTCTTTATCTGTTCTTCTACCTCTCTTCTACCCCTAACCTTCACTCTCGTCTATATCTCTTTAGTCGGGACATTTGGGGGCTCTACTTCTTTCTTCGTTGGGTTTTCTCATTCTAAAACGGTTAATATGACACTGTGTTGATCTGTGAAGCCGTAAAGGCTGAAATCACAGACCAGTACATACACTGTGTTTACTGTATGTGTATGTGTGTGTGTGTGTGTGATGGTAGTGAGGTTACGTTTACGCCAAACGACTCCCAATAACGCACGAAAGCGAAGTGACGACGGGTAACCAGTGTGTACCAGAAGCATAGACAACACTCCGAACATACCCAAGAGCCATATGTCCTCATCAGCCCCGGAGGGCTCTTGAGGATTTATGCCTCTTGGAGATGTTCGGAATGTTGTCTTTGCTTTTGGTTGGAACTAATTATCCGCCGTCACATCGGTCTCGTGCGTTGTTAGAAGTCGTTTGGCGGAAACGTAACCTGATATCCTACAGGCGGATACGAATGTTTATGACGATGTTACCGTGACCAATATCAAAGCCCTTATTTGAAGACGCACCAGACTGACAGAACACTAATATTTGTCACCTACGAGCATATGCTTATCTTGCATCACATATTATATTTTTGTAGTTTTGTCTTTTTTATGCTGTAGAAGTTAGCAACGGCAAGTTTGTAAAATGACGATTTGCTTTCTGTCAAAACTGTTTACCGTTGAAAAATAAAGTTTCATCATCATCAAGGACGATCGGTGAATTTAAAAAGAAAATTAAGTCTGAAATGTATGTAGAGGTTGCTGTGATTCACCTAGCTTTATATGCAAACATAAACAGAACTCATACTGTATGTACTGAAGCAGCTACTTCAGTCACTGGAACCACACCGGCTACGCGATCATAACGAAGAGATCGGCATCGCAATCGCCTTGAAAACCCCGCTGTCATTCACTCTATTAGAGGGACTGCCGGTGGGATCTTCAAGGCATGAAGTCGGTGATCCATTGACGCAAAACAAATGACGTTTGGCTGTCGGTAGCAGTTTTTGTCGCGATGATTAATGCAGGAATCATTCGCGACAAAAAACGGTACCGACATCCAAAAGGTTAATAATTCCAGAGCGATGACAATTCGTATATGACGAGAGCAGGGGATAAGCGGGAGGGTTTTTACGAACTATTAGGGAATGACAGTAAGGCTGCGTGATGTATTTCTACCGTAATTCGATTCATCTTGAGCACCTTTGACACCAGAAAACTCAACGTGAAGTTCAGCGTCTAACTGTTCAAACACCTCTTCCACAGACACTTCTGCTCAGCATTAGTCTATATAACCGCGGAACATTAATGCGCAATGTATAGCAGGTAAAGGAACAAACGGAGATGAAAGAAAGCTTTTCACACAAAAAGGTAAGTTGAATAGTCGTACCACCAAACATGGGAATGCACTCGGCGTATACAGCTGTATTGGCTGTGTTTGTCGACACGTGAGTAGCAGAGTAGTGTCCCTGTGACCGGTCTGCTGCACGATAAGCCGAAAATAGCCCTACTCAGAAAGCAACACGCCCGGGATTTGTATTTTCAGTTGCTATCTAACTCGCATCGTAGGTCTGATCAGATTAAGATGTACTGCGCTTTATCTGCGTATCAGCAGCACCCTTGGACAAAGACGTGACGGCCACAACTTTATCATTAAGGTAAGTCTGCTTTCACTGCACTCTTTGCTCCCAGTTCAGTAGGACATAGCGGGCATAATTATAGTTGTCAATTGCGGAGCTAATGTTCGTTTACGCCGGACGATTCCCAACAACCAACGAGAGCGAAGTCACGGCGAATAAAATGCGTGTAATAATAATAAGAATAATAAGCATATACAACACTCCAAACATCTCCAAGATAGATAGATCCTCATAATCCCCCCCACCTCCCCGGCCGGGTTCATAACTGAGAATCTACGAATTTTTTTTGACGGATGTGCAGTACAGTATACCTTACGGATAGACAACACTCCAAACATCTCCAAGATGCATAGATCCTCATGAACTCTGGGGGCTCACGAGGATCTGTGCATCTTGGCGATGTTTGGAGTGTTTTCTTTGCTTATTGTACAAGCAGGTTGATACTGACGCCGTGACTTTAATTCGTTAATTGGGAGTCGTTCGTCACAAACGAAACGTCACTAATAACGAACCTTGAAGGCACAATGCGTCCGATGGCGAATCATTTTACAGTAATGGCGATACAGCTCAAGTTTCGCGAAGCAGATCCCCAAACTGGTATCCGCTATAATTACTGTCGACACTGATTGGGTTTCAGGGCAAAAGGTGTGGCTGCTCGAGTTAAAGATAGGACAATAGGGCACACTCAAACCCACAGTGGAATGTAGGTCTTTCACTGGACTAAAGGAAAGAGTCGCTTACTTCTACTTTAATTCTACTTCTACACGGGGCGGTACGTGGCGCAGTGGTTAAGGAGACTGCCACCAATGCTAAAGGTGCGAGGTTCGATTACGGGTTCCGGCGTCGGACTTTTCTCCTCTAGTAAGTGTCACCGTAAGTTAATTCGGGCAGATCGTCGGGGGTTCTTTCTCCTGGTACTCCGGCTTTTCCTCCCCCTCCCCTATGTTACCGGTTTCAGGCCACTTAATAAAATTTCAAAAACAAGCGATCAAAATTTCCGAAACCTCAGTAGCTGAGCTGACGCTTCGTACCACGTAAATGTCGTGTGTCTGTCTTGCACTGTGTTTGTCTTCAGAGTGTATGTGTATGTGTGTGTGTAACGTGAGCGTGCGTGTTGGGTTCAGTTCGCGGCGCTTTGAGCCGATTCGCAGAATTGGGAAAAGCGCCTATACAATAACCGGTATTATTATTATTATTATTATTATTATTATTATTATTATTATTATTATCACTTCCTCTTCAGTCAAAGCCTGATCATCACAAGCAATTGATGGAAGATTTGCGGCTAGAGGGCAGTCAGACATCACATCTGAATGCTTGGTATCATTCGAATTTAGAAGCAGCTATTTCAGTCGATGAGAGAGATGTTAGTGACGACTACCCCGTTCAACAGTACTCAACAGATGTAAGCCGAAATGTCAAACCGTGCAAACAGGCATGCACGCACGCATGCACACACACAAACACACGCACGCACGCACGCACGCATGCACACAAACATATACTCACATATGAATGGTCGGACGGTGAGTGTGTGTGTGTGTGTGTGTGTGTGTGTGTGTGTGTGTGTGTGTGCGACATCATATGACTGATAAAACTTTAAAAAAAAACGTTAAACGTTTAGGGCGTAACGTCTTTTGTACACCACGAAGTTAATTTCAAAGACGGGGCACCGAAATAGAGTCTGAACAAATTTTGACCCAAGCTGGACTCGAACCCGGGACCTTTCGGTCGAGAGACCAACACTCGACCATCGAGCCACCTAGCTCACCGATAAAACTAAGCAAAACCGAAGGGCTGTCGTGCAATGTAGTGATAAATGACAGGTAATTATCATAGATAACTTAAGACGTTTTGGTGTCGTATCAGCTGTCACTAATAAGAGCATGTATCTGTGGATCAGTACTTTCGGTTGTTGCTACTGTTCAGTTACAGGTAAAATAAGTTCATACTGCAGACTCAGTTTCAGTTAGTCTGTCTGTCTGACTTTGTACTAGCTACCTCAGTAAGTGGCGGTGTGCCGAGTGAACGCCTTCCCTGCCACTGTACGTATATTGTATTTCTCAAATCTGTGTTTATTCAACGACCAAAAGACACAACCGTTTAAACGACATGGATGCAACTCGATCTTAGCAAGAGACATAGATCCTCATGAGCCCCCGCAACTGCGGGGGCTCATGCGGATCTATGTCTCTTGCAGTTGGATCGCGGTCACATTGTTTCGACATTCAAGGGGTTACTGAAGAGGAAAAACAGTCAAAGTTGAAAGGCACATAGCTCATAAAGTAACTAATTTAGTACAGAAGGTAATCTCCGGACAGATCATTCAAAATACACTCCACTGGAAACTGGCTAAAGTCTGTTCAGCTGATTAACTATCACTTGCACTCGCTAGTATAATTATGTACACAGAGCTATGCCGACCATTGCCCTGTTATTTTCAGAGTATTTGCCTGAAATGTTGTGATGCCAGGGGGTTTCGGCGTATTCTAACGTTAATTTCACCCTTTCACTGCCGGAACTTGTACACGATTTTCATGCCGACCGGATGAGAGGGTGGTGAATCTGGAAACGTGCAAGCGACATGACTCCTGGCCGCTGGTGGTAAATGGGTTACTAATAGCCCCATTAACCCATTCTACCCCAGACACACCACAGCAAGATAAGGATCGACCATGATAGTTCAAGGGTGATGGCCAGGATAGCTTGGCGCCCATGGGCGCCAAGCTATCCTGGCATCACCCTTGAACTATCATGGTCAATCTGCGTCCTGCACTACAATGCAGTCTTTGGAGGAGAACGGCAAAATTTGGGGATTTCGGTGTTGGGGTAGAAAGAGTTAAATTTTGCTCCACTGAATTCTTCTAGCGGTCGATGTCAGGTTGAGTCAGTAATCAAGTTTAGTCGCAGAAGCTTCAGATTTTGTATTAAGCCCTCCACTGCCGAAAACACGTCACGGTGAACTCGATGCAACTGCAAAAGGCATAGATCCTCATGAGCCACCACAATTGCTGAAGCCACTCCGGCTTCTTGGAAGGCTTTTTGGCGCTGAATTAACAAAGATTTGAGAAATACGATCGGTGACCACCGGCGCGTAGGGGTTAAGGTAGCTTTATCTGCTGGTGGTAAAGTGTCTTTTTATAAGGTACAGATATTCTTACCTTTTACACATAACAAGGGAATTAGTCAGCGCTCGACATACAAACAGTTAGCTCCCCTGCCCGCTCTTATCAGGCACCCAATCGCCAGCCCACAGAGAAATACGCAGGTATCTGGTTTGTGAGTATTCTAAAACTCGAGGCAAAATTTGTATAGTGACATTGTTCTGTATTGTCTTGTGCATATGTTGTGAGGTTTCAGGCTGTTTACCCGACCACATTTATTAGTGCACCTTCTTGTTTGTGTATATGTGTTTCTCCTGCCTACCTTTTAAGTTCCGGAAAAGATATGAGTAAGGCTTGACCTGATGCATCCTTTTGAGGGATGTATATGCTAGTCTTGTTCTTTACCTGCGTAATTTTCTGTGGGCTGGCGATTGGGTGCCTGATAGGCGGGGGGCAGGGGATCTAACTGTGTGTCTGTCCAGCAATGCGTAATTCCCCTTGGTATGTGTACTGTTATAACAGCGCTAGCATCACCTACACCGTATCTGGATTGTGAGTATTCTGTAACTCGAGGCACCTTCTTGTTTGTGTATGTGTGTTTCTCCTGCCTACTTTCTTTAGTTTCGGAAGAAGACATGGGTTAAAGGCTCTACCTGATGCATCCTTTTAAGCGATTTATATGATAGTCTTGTTCTTTACCTGCGTATTTTTCTATGGGCTGGCGAATGTGTGCCTGATAAGAAGGGGCAGCGGAGCTAATTGTTTGTATGTCTAGCGCCGAATAATTCCCATTGGTATGTATGCTGTTGTACCAGCGCTAGCCTCACTATTTATTGTCGTGATTTGCATTACGTGGTACGTATTCGTAACTTTGGGGGAACGGGCGAGTTTCCAGCTCTCTACAAGACTCCGCCCAAATGCCGGAGAATAATGAGTGTTGTCCATTATTATATTTTCAGAAACTAAAGTACAGCTAGTACAAGTGCTCGCGAAAATATCAAGATGGCGACTGCTAATGACCAAGTTAACAAAGACAAAAGTAAATCTTTGATTTGTGCCTTGTGTCTGGAGGTATTCAAAGACCCAAAACTTCTTCCCTGTTTTCATACGTTCTGTGAGATCTGTCTAGACGGCCTTGGAACTGGGATATTTCCTCGCCAATTCCCTTGCCCGACCTGCCGGAAACAGACAGACGTGCCCTTCGGCGGTGTTGCTGCCTTTCAGAGCAATTTCTACATCGACCCCGATGACCTTGAAAAGGCAAGACATGATTTGTTCTGCCCAAAACACCCGTCTAGGGAACTGGAATTATTTTGTCAAGATTGCGATACACCCATATGCTTTAAATGCAAATTCACGGATCATGAGACTCATTCCACAAACACGCTACAGGAGTCAGTTGTGCCAGTATCAAAGGAAAAAGCGGCATTGGAAGAGAAACGTGATGCAGTCAAGCAGGCCATCCTCAACAGGAGAGACACGTTGAAGGCAGCAGCAGACAAATTCGCTGAGGAAGCTGTGGCCAGCGTGGATAAAACAACTAACTCAATAGTTGACACGCTGACCGCAAGCTGGATAAAAACTATTAGACGTCCTGTCTTTCGCTTCCGCGCCACACTCGACGCCACGTTACAGCGCATGCGTGACTGCATAGGTAGTGCGGTCAAGATGGAGATGGTGGTGTCAGCGCCTGAAGTGACTGTGGTGGAGCAGTTCCGATGTCGGAAGGATCCGGACACTGGCGTTTGTCACGTGTGTCCCTTGACTGATGACAGCACATGGGTGTCGTACGAGCCGTATATGTTGTGTAATGACGTTATTGTGGAGAAGTTTAACACTGATGGCAAGCGTGTCGACACTCAAAAGCGTGACGTGGCTGGAAGAGTAACAAGGATGAGGAGAAAGAATGGCGCTTCTATGCAAATTCTACCTAGAACAGGTTCAGTCTATACATTTGCAAAGATGTGTGACTCAGACTTAATCAGATTTTATAGATTAGACAACTTTCTGGCAGGGCAGGCTACTGTTAAGACGACGAAGATATTGTCAGAGGATCCACTCAAAACAGAACATACAGACGTCTTCACCCTGCACTGTGCCGCTCATCGTGCATTCGACGTTGACGCAAGCGAGCAGCTGTTTGTGGTGCTGGAGGAAGGGAAGACACCAGACTGGCAGCACAGAGTGCAGCTGTACCGACGCCCACAGCCGGACGCCATTGCCACGTACAGCCCGCCTGTAGCGCCGTTCCAGCCGTCGGACGTGTGTTTCTACACGCTGGGGGGCCAGGAGGTGCTGCTGGTGGCTGATGAGCTGAACGACGCCATCCACGTGGTGAACGTGCAGGACGGGCGCCTGAGCTTCGCGCGCTACCTGTCCCCGGGCTGTCCGCTGCTGGTGCAGCCCACGGCGCTCAACACGGACATGAGAGGCCGCCTGTGGGTCGCCTGCAGGGGCGGCAGCATCCTCACTTGTACACCAAAGAATATCGAGTGATTTTCAGTAAAAAGAAATCTATTAGCATCCCAACCCCTTTACTACACCACTCAGGGGCAATATGTATAGATCCTCATGAGCCCCCGTTGCGAGGGCTCATGTGGATCTATGCCTTTTGCTGAAACCACTTTGTTTCCATGTTCTTCTGACGTCTGGTGGAGTCTTTGAGGCTGAATTGTCAATGATTTCAAAAACATAATCTGCTTCCACTGGCAGTGAAGGTGTTAAACTAAAATTATGTATATGTTGAAGATTTGGTATTGCTTATGCAGAAGACAGATAATGGACACACAGAGACATCATCCAAATTATTGTACTGTGTGCAGATAGAGGCACTACATCAATGATTTCCGTGGGGTTGTTTTGTATTGCGTTATTGCTAAGATTATGTTTTGTTTAATTCAGAAGACCTGAGACTAAAACACACATTCCTTCGTTTTTGGTGATACCGCATCCTTACTAATGTTCTGTCGAGAAATTAATGATGAAACTGTTATTTGAGTTATTTGTTGATGCGAGCGGGGGATGGGCGTCACTCAGCAAGTTAGCTCATTCCACAATTAGACCCAAATCCCCCAATTTTGAAGTTACCCTCTGAAGGACTGTATTGCAATTCTAGAGACAGATCGAGCATGATAGTTCAAGGGTGGTGCCAGAATAGCTTGGCGCATATGGGCTCCAAGCTATTCTGGCACCACCCTTGAACTATCATGCTCGATCCATGTCTTGCTGTGGTGTGTCGGAGCTGAATGAGTTTGAGTGTTACGCGTTTTGAGCAAGGCTGCCAGCTTGGTACATTGTCGCCTGGCACGCTGACTCGCTCATGATTCACTGCGACACTCGGTCACAAGGTTTTGAGTAGAGCTGAAGCCGTAAGGTCCAAAAGTACAGACCAGTACACGCGTGCAGTTTTCTGGGCTTGTATAATGTCTGTAGATACGAGTATCGCAGCAATGTAACGAAGGGTGTATACACTAGCCGATTTGTGGCAGATTTGAAGTCTACAAAGCACAATACCAGGGTGTAAACACCGAAGTTACCCCAAACGTTCAACGGGGACACGTGTTTTTCTCCTGACGCTCTACGCACTTTGTGTGTACGTGTGTTTTCTTTCTTATATGTTAATACAAAGTACATACGATCGTATGTAATCGATACATTTACAACTAGATTGTACAGACGGTTTGTTATATAACCTTTCTTTCCTTATTTGCACAACATATGCCATGAATTATTGACATCCACCTTTTCCCTCCCCCCACACTCCATCTTTACATAAAATGTTGCATCAGAAAAGTAGCAATGCAATAAACAATATGCACTCGTTTTCCTCGTCAGTGTATTCATAGGCAATGCACGCACCAGCGGTGTTGTTGTTGTTGCCCGTTCTTTCAGTTATCAGGCCCCTCACGTCTGGAACTCACTTCCACTGCATGTCCGTCTTTCCCCTACCCTGATGACCTTCAAAACAAATTTGAAGACCCATCTTTTCCTGGTAGCATATCAAGATTAGCTTAGTCTAGATGTGCTGCCTGAAAATGTTGGTTGTTTCGTATGTGGGTAGCCCATGTAGATAGGCTGTGTGTGTGTATGTGTGTGTGTGTGTGTGTGTGCGCGCGCGCGTGTGTGTGTGTGTGTGTGTGTGTGTGTGTGTGTGTGTGTGTGTGTGTGTGTGTGTGTGTGTGTGTGTGTGTGTGTTTCGTGTTAGAAATGCGCATACATGGTGCGAGCAGATGTTTATTTAAAGAGTGAATGTGTTCTAATTTTTCTCTTTTTTAATGTTTTTTATGTGCTGTAAAGCGCTCCGAGCTTGCTGTTCGAGGGGAAGGGCGCTATATAAAAACTATGTATTATTATTATTATTATTATTATTATTTTTTAACATATAATTTATTATGTCTTCATCCTGATAAAGTTCAACACGAGTTTACGAAATTAAAGATGTGTCAATTTCAAGTAAATTAAAGAAATTAAAGAAGATTAGTAATAATGCCACGTAAACAAAAGGTCTACAACTTAGGGATGAATCGAAGTGAATTGAAGGTGTGATTACAAAGTAAAGTAGGTAAAAGCACTGTCAGGGGAGAGAAGTGTGCATGATCGACCAGTGATCATAGGTCTGCTTTGGTCAAAGCACCAAAAAAAAAAAAAGATAGGAAAGAGGGGGTGCGCTAAGAGAAGTGACTGGAAGCAATGCATATGGAAGTTCCCCCCCCCCCCCCGAATGGGGGCGTATCACATATCCTACTGTTCCAGCCACTCAGTGTATGAGTGTATGGAAATTTAAATCTAGGTTCCCCCAAGGGAAAATGTGGCTGTCTTTGCAGGTAGGTAAAAGTTCCTGCCGAATGATGTGCTGACGAGGTCGCCAAGACCGAAACAGCTGTCCACACCGGCTAAATATCTGGACCCCCCTTGGGGGACCTAGATTTAAATTCCCATGCACTGAGTGGCTGGAACAGTAGGATATGTGATACGCCCCCTTCGAGGGGAGGGGGGGGGGGGCGGGGCTTCTATATGCATTGCTTCCAGTCGCTTTCTTAGCGCACCCCCTCTTTCCTATCGTTTTTTTTTTTTTTGTGCTTTGACCAAAGTAGATCTATGATCACTGGTCGATCATGCACGCTTCTCTCCCCTGACAGTGCTTTTACCTACATTACTTTGTAATCTTCCTAAAATATTAGCACTGGCAGTCTCCCCTTTTCTTTTCATGAATTGAAGATGTGTAAATACGTAATAATACCAAGCAAATTAAATGTGTAAAAAGTGAAAATACCAAGTAAATTACAAAATAATGTTATTTAAATTAAAAATGTGTAGTAAATAAGCAATAATGCCAAGTAAATTGCCGGTGTGTAAAGTAGTAATAATGCCTATCATTCTGCATGAGTGTGTTTGTGTGCTGGTCTGTGATTTTGGACCTTACGGCTTGTAGCGTGTGCAAGTCGAGAACACCTCCTACCCAATCTAATCCCTTGGGTACACTGGTTATCTCTCTCCATTCCATACTGCATCAGCGTTCAGCGAATAGATAGAGACAACCAGTGTTTCCGAAGGGCATTACGGGAACACTTGGTTTCCGTGAAGCTCACAGCTCTTGGTGTTTGTGTGTTTTGCATCCCTTCCTTATTCTGTGTGTGTCCGATTTATTTTGTTTGTCAGTGAAGTCGATGCAATAATTACATCAGTCATTTTTATTAAACGTGTTCAGGATGGTTACATGTATTTTTTGGTGACCAGACGGCTTATATATCCCCATGTCTGCCAGGAAAACGTGCACACCCCGCAACTGCAAGAGGCAAAGAACAGCATGAGCCCCCACATTTGCGGGGGCTCATGGTGTTTTTTGGCCTCTTGCTTTCCCCATGAATATCCATGTTCCTTGGGTGGATGGGGTTATCTGGCTTTGAATTACCTATAGTTTCAGTCGTTTAAGGGATAAGGCTCATGCTTTAATTACAAATTTTGCGATCAGTTTGTAATGCACAGATATGCACTCACTTTCTTACATCCGTTTTCATTATGCCTAAAACATTAATGTACGCATGATAGTGGTGCAGTTTCTTTCCGTTAATTTTTATTATTTCTCTCATTCTGATGTGCAGCTGTTTAATCTCGTGTGTTAGTTCTTAAATTAAAGGTATATAAATAAATACGCTTGTCCTTTTCTACAGGTTGTAATCAGACACTTTATTGCATTATTTATTTAACTAATCAGTTTAGTTTAAAGTGTATTTTGGGTGTACATTTTCAAATTAAAGTTGTGTAGACAAATGCCTCTTATTCAGTGATGATACGTTGCCTGATGCTTTTAATTACTTTTTTACCTGTTTCGAAACACGCGATTTTTCGTCTGATGTAGCGGATCTGAAGCAGCCTCTGACACATGATGGCTCTATTGTCATTGAGCAAGAGAGTGTTGAGAAATGTCTGAAAACGATCAATGTGAACAAGAGTGCCGGTCCTGATGTGATCTGTGGCAGGACGTTGAAGTCTGTGCTGAACAGCTTAGTGGTGTTTTTCAACACCTTTTCCAGCTCTCCCTAGATACCTGCTCTATTGCCTCCGCATGGAAAACCTCAACGGTCATTCCACTTCCCAAGAAAGATAACCCGAAACAATTGAACGATTTCCGACCAGTTGCATTAACCTCCCGCCTTGTCATGGAAACTCTGGAAAAGATTGTCTGAGCTTTCGTTTTGTCTCATAACGAAAAGTAAATGGACCCACTGCAGTTTGCTTACCGGGTTGGAAAGGGTGTTGACGATGCTAAGCTGTTCATTCTAGACAGACAGTACACTCATCTGGAGATGCCAGGATCCTATTCGCCGACTTCTCTTCTTCCTTCAATACCATGCAGCCACACCTGAAGTGTTAGCCCATAGATTATTGTCTAATTTCAACCTTGACCCACAGCTTGTTTTGTGGATTGCAGATTTCCTTATTGGTAGACCACAACATGTTTTGGTTAATGGTCGCTTCTCTAGTACTACCGGGTCGCCCCAGGGTGCTGTTTGTCTCCACTCCTTTACATCCTCTACACTGACGATTGCAGGAGTTGTCATGCTGACATTTACATTGTGAAGTTTTTGAGATGACACTGCTTTACTTTCCGTTCAGCAAGGGTTGTCTGATGAACATGAACCCTCATTTTCTGACTTTGTTCAATGGTGCGATGACTCGTTTTTAGAGCTTAGCGTGCGTAAGACATGTGACCTTATTGTTGACTTTAGGAAGAATAAGCAGGATCACAGTAAGACTATTATACATGATAATGAAGTTGTCATTTCCAGAAATATAAATACTTAGGCACTATCTTCAATGATAAACTGAATTGTTATGACAATACTGAAACTGTTGTGAAGAAAGGCCAGCAGGGATTGTATTTTCTGAGAAAGCTGAACACTTTCTCTGTTGACAGGACCATTTTAACTTTGTTTTACAAATCTTTTTTAGAAAGTGTCCTTAATTTTTCGTTCATTTGCTGGTTCCCAAATCTTAATGTTAAAAATAAAAACAGTCTTCAGAGAATTGTTCGTCTCAGTTCAAAGATCAGTGGAGAAAAACAGAGAAGTTTAGCCGTGTTCTGCGATCGTCAGATTGTGGGAAAAACTACTTCCATCCTGGCTAGTGATGCTCAAGTGATGAAAGACCTCTTTGAATTGCTCCATTCTGGCCGCCGATACAGTCAACCATCATGTAAAACCAACCATAGGAAACTGTCTTTCATCTCTGTTGCCGCCCGACTCTTAAATAATTTGTAAATCCACACAGGCTTGTGTGTGTGTGTGTGTGTGTGTGTGTGTGTGTGTGTGTGTGTGTGTGTGTGTGTGTGTGTATGTGTGTGTGTGATTTACACAGCTATTCATTTCATTGCGTGGGTATCGCTGGCCTGGATGGACGGTTGTAGAGGGTGTAAGTGGATGGTAAGACGTAAATGTGTTGTTATTCATGCTTTTGTTTCTTGTGTTTTTGTTTTTTTTTTTTGTTTCTGTTTATTTGTTTGTTAGTTTGTTCCCTCCCGTCCACAAACTGTAATTGCCCTTTAAGGGATAAATAAAGTTTTTTTTAATTGAATTGAATTGAATTCTGCATCGGTGTATACGTGTGCTGGCTTGTGATTTTGGATCTTGTGGCTAGAAATCCTAGTTCTAAATTAACAGACCACATAAATGTTATGCATATTTGCGCTCGCGCGAGTGTGTGTGTGTGGATGTGTATGTTTGTGTGTGCGTGCGTGCGTGCGCGTTTGTAATGCATGTGTGTATGTCAGTGCGTGCGTGCGTGCTTGCGTGCGTGTGTGGCGTTCGTGCTTGGTGTGCGTGTGTGTGTGCTGGTGTGTGTTTGTGGTAATTTATTCATCATAAACCCACACAATTTTACCCCAGGACCAACCGTAAGATTATTGCATACACCTTTAAGGCTTTTGTTTCAATCAATCAATCAATCAATCAATCAATCAATCAATCAATCAACCAAACGATCGATCGATCGATCAGTCATTCATTCATTCACAATGTACACAAAGCAGTCTGCAAGTTGTCGCCGTGATTGCTGAGTACGTTCCTATGAGTACATGTACTTTCCTTCTGCGCCGACAAGACAAGTGGCTACTGAATTCTATAAATTCTGTTTGTCTATTCTGTCTTATCTAAGCGTGTTTCTTTCTCTGCTCGGTTCTGAAACTAGTGTTTGTGCGATTTGCTGGAGACGAAATCTGTTCTCCTTGAACTTATTATTGTTTCACATCTCAGGCACTACTCTTGTGCTGTGACATTTAGATATTTATGGCAGTTAGTGGTCGCGGTAAAGATTCTTCGCCGCCATCGCCATGTGCGAGTGACAACCGACTATGACAGCTCAGTATGTTAGCGCATGGGAAGCTGAGCACATGGCGAAGCGCAAAACTAAAACAGCACTGCCTTTGAGCTGTATTGTCGATCCCTCTCCCTTTATGAGAAGGTAGCGCTTCACAGTAGACGAATCCAATATGAATCACACGGGTCTGGCAGTGGAACGGTAAAAATACACACTCGAGTGTTCGGTACGTGTAATACAGAAAGCTGACAGGGGTATATGTAAATGATCTGCACTGTGTATGCCTAGAATGCAATTGCAACACACCCTCTACAAGTGTACATTCGAAACGGACCTCACGTGACTCCGGTTAGTTCGGGGTTTAACGTCCAAGGCACCGAAGTTATAATGGACGGCCCTGACGGGCGGGTTATGGGGAACAGGGAAATTTATTGCCTATGGAGTACGACCTGAATACTGATTAATTCAGGCGCACTGCAACTGTGCCACTTTGATTTACCAGGACCTTAATACAAACACCACGGCATGCATGACATATTAACACATTCAACCCCAGGACCGAAATCCTCAAATTTTGAAGTTTCCCTCTGAAGGACTGTATTGCAATTCTAGAGACAGATCGAGCATGATAGTTCAAGGGTGGTGCCAGAATAGCTTGGCGCCTGCGGGCGCCAAGCTATTCTGGCACCACCCTTGAACTATCATGCACGATCCATGTCTTGATGTGATGTGTCGTGGCTGAATGAGTTAAACAAAAACAGGATATCACGCCTGTTCCGGTACATCCGTTCCATGCGAGTAACCTAGAAGCGACCAACTTCAGACAATATCTTGTTAATAATAATGGCGTCGTGCGCCTTATATTTATGCTGCACACAAGTGCTGGTGACAACTGACGGTCGTTAACTCATTCAGCCCGGCGCACATATTTCCCAAATTTTGGAGGCTTCATCTAACGACTATGCACCTGTTGCAGGAGATGGGTCGACCATGATAATTCAAGGGCAGTGCCAGATTAGCTTGGTGCCGACAGGCGTCAAGCTAATCTTGCACCGCCCTTGAATTATCATGGTCGACCCATCTACTGCTGCAGTGCATCAGGGCTGAATGGGTTAACTGATGACAACTGACTGTCGTTAAAGGAAAGTCGTTTTTGCTTTTCTTCCCCTTCGTAACCATGGACGTTCACGCGTCGCGAACCAGGAGCAGCAGAAAACTTCTGTGACTTGTTCCCACTCTCATGGGTTGCGAAAACTGGGAGATAAAAATTTTTCGTTTATGCATGGTTTCATTGAGAACCCGATGAATCAGCGACTTTTAGCAATCAAAGCCCTTCCTGGAGCAGATCGCTGTAAAAGTGTAACAGCTGGGACATCTAGAGAGTTGCCCTTTGACAATCTTGCTTTTTCTCAAAAATGGACTAAATGTCTTTTGTCCTCACATGGCAGATATTTAACTCGTTCTACCCGCGACACACCACAGCAACATGTGGCTCGACCATGATAGTTCAAGGGTGGTGGCAGAATAGCTTGGAGCCTATGGGCGCCAAGCTATTCTGCCACCACCCTTGAACTATCATGGTCGATCTGTCTCCTGAATCAGAGGATAACTCCAAAAATGTGGGTACTTCGTACCTCAGGCACGATGAGCTAAGTCGACAGTATGCCCATTGCCAGAGCCAGATTCAAATTGCATGTCCCTTCAAACAAAACCTGCACTCAGTTAAAGCTATTGCGTACTGACCGCCACTTGAACACAGACGTAAGTAAGAACAGCACGTGCTCATGCGGGTTCATGCAGTGTTCGCCTTGTCCAGCAAAAAAAAAAAAAAAAAAAAAAAAGAAGAAAGAGTTTAACTGTTTTGACGGCCAGTGGTTGCAGATTTTGTTAAGGAAGTCTTTGTTTAGCGCATATGAGCTGCAGTAGTGGTGTCAGAGAGAAGCAGATATCCTCATGTGGACGTCTGCTATTAGCTGACACCACTTCGTATCCCTGTTTGCAGTTGTGGGGCCTCATGACGATCATATTCTCTTCACGTGGGCTCATTTCAGTTTTTTCTCGGCATTCAGGGGGTTAAATATTCATATGCAGAGTACACTCACCTTACGCCAGTCTAAGTTTCGACATTCGAGCAGGGTATTAACCGTACAGTATTTCGTTGTTGTTGCCGTCGTTGATTGTGGTTGTGATGATAGTGTGTTTACCTCGTTTATTTGTTCTTTGATTGTTTATTCCATTTTTTTTTGTTTGTTTGTGTCCTCTTGGCATGTGGGCATTGCAAGTTAGTTTAGAAATACTTCAGAAAACTATTCGACACACCATTAGCAGTTTATTTCTCTTGAATAATTTCCTAAATGATGAAAAGGTTATAATTTATCACTTTTGATTCTGCATCAGAATGAACGCCTTGAAATGAACGCTCTTGATTTTTTTCAGTTTTAACTGGTTGTCATCAGCATGAAGTCTGGTTTAACCCTTTTTATTGAAAAAATCAGAAACACATAGGTCTATCAAAGTTGTATGCGATATGGCCTGAAATTAAGCAGTAAAAAGTATGTCGGTTGACCTCTCCGCGCCATCTGGTGTTTAAATCCGGCTTCTACTAAGCGCGGTGTGAAAATATCAATGTGTTTGTTCGAACAATCAAAAACAACAGTGTCCTGTATTACCAGTGCTGAATTTGCAAAGCAGATGTGAATAGATAATAATGTGGCACAAATTCATCGAAGACCTCTAGACAGTCAGCCACCAACCCTCATTTGCTTGGCGTGTTTTTGTATGACGTAGTTTTCAAATAAGGGGAGTCTTGGTACCACAACACCCGTCTGCATGTAGCCGCCGGTGTTATTAATAGTACCGGCAGCTGCGTGCACAATGGGGTTAATTTAGACTCCAAAACTTCATCTCCATGCGTATTGATCCTTAATAATAATAATAATAATAATAATAATAATAATTATTATTATTATTATTATTATTATTATATTATTAGTATTACTCCCTGCGTCTCCGGGTCTAAGCGCCTGAAAATGCAAATCAGAAAAAAAATCAAACAAGATGAAGATTTCATCCTAAAGCCATTGATGAGCTCACTTTCGTTTTCCGAGTGTATTTTAGAAACATTCTCACCTCGATCGTAGAAGCATGGGCGCAAATCTGGCCGGAAAGCATGGGCGCAAATCTGGCCGGAAAGCATGGGCTAGGAAAGCTATCGACAGCGTGGAAAGTTGTTCGTCATGGCTTTACGATGACACAATGGAAGTTATACGGTCACCGTCTGTAAAACTTACTTTTGATCCGCGAACCCCCGTGTGTATTCTAGAATGATGATTTCTGTGGGGTTTGTTTTCAAGTCTTTTGGCCAGCAGTCTTTATCATATCTTGGGCCGCTGTACTGGAACGAACTCCCCTCCCATGTCCGCCACAGTGCTTCAAAAGACGTTTTTAAATCTGCGCTAAAAACACACCTTTTCCAACTCCATTACCCCACTGATTAATCATTGACTTCTGAGGATTCTGTTGTAGTTTTGGTGTGGTTCCTGAAATGTGTGTGTGTGCGTGTTTGTGTGCATGTGCGTGTAATACTGTGTACAGTTTTTGTAATTGTATTTTTGAAATTTGTAAGGCGCCTAGAGCTCTACATGTGGTTAAGCGCCATAGAAATCATCATCATTATTATTTTTATTATTTTTCACTGAAATATAATCGTACCTCCTGAAATAACACGATGGGATGAACCATGCCTATAAAGCCCCTCTATAAGAGATTCATTACATTTTCTCTCTTCTAGCACAATACGCGTGCAGACCTAAGGGAAAAAATTCTAAGCAGGATACTAAATCAGAAGTAGATAAGAAAAAGTGCGGAGTTCAAGCAGACTACCCGCTTCATCTTCAATAGCATATATAGTCATGAGGCCTTGCAGTCGCAGTAACTAATGAGACTCTGTGGTTCTTGTTATTATATTATATTGAGCCAAAGTTTGCTTGCATTAGTACCGATAACCGACAGATTTGATTACGAGATCCGATCAAAATGTCTGTTATAGTTTGCTTTATTCACATCATTAGTTTTCTTTCAGGAGCTTAGCTTATCGAAGGTAGGACTGTTGCTTGGAAACATCCCGCAGGGGTCGCGGCGATCAAATGGAACGGTCTCAGTATTCTAACTGGACTGTCCTCGCTGTCAAAAAGTACTACCTATTGCCTTTAGCATGATTTTGTGCATGTTTGATTGTTTTGGGCTTTTTTGTTTGATTGTTTGTTTGTTGTTTTGTTTAGTTGTTGTTTTGTTGGTTTTTATTTATTTATTTTTTAAACCTTTTCTTGGTATCAGAAAATTCATACACTTATATATATTATAGACATTGTCACCCTTTAATGCATACAGCCACCGGGACTTAACAGCACAATTGGCTGCATGCACGATGCGGTTTATCAGTAAAGTTGTGAAGCTTTTAGAAGTCGGTGTGTAATAGCTCCGGCCTTTGAAGCCAAAAGACAGTAAGTTTTTTTTTTTTTTTTTTTTTTTTGTTTGTTTGTAAACAGGGAGACTGACGTTGTATTAACAATGAAAGTCTCGCTCTTCACAAAAATGGTCATCTGTTTCTTTGCCTATACAAAGCAGATTTCTAAGCGACCTGAACTGAAGTACGCGCTTAAAGTGTATTCAGGTTAAGAGATAGCGTACAGCACACGTCATTATATGTTCACCCGAACAACAATAATTTATATAAACATGATCAGAATCTCGCACCTTGATCTGATATAGAACAAAAAAAATGATAGCGTGTTGATCTTTGCACACGCACACACACACACACACACACACACACACACACACACACACACACACACACACACACACACACACACACACAGAGAGAGTTAGAACGAACGAGGGAAGATGCTTTCAAGACTGATTTGCGCCAAGTATTCATTGATTCGACAAACGTTTCTTGGCAGAGCTTGTTAACTCATTCTGCCCAAGGCACACCACAGCAAGATATGGATCGACCATGATAGGTCAAGGGTGATGCCAGAATAGCTTGGCGCCTATGGGCGCCAAGCTATTCTGGCATCACCCTTGACCTATCATGGTCGATCTGTGTCCTGCACTGCAATGCAGTCTTCAGAGGACAACGGAAAAATTTGTGGATTTCGGTCTTGGGGTACAATGAGTTAAGGAAGCACGGTGTGAAAGTAACGGCGACACAACAGTAAACTGCAGTTCAGTTTGTCTGCTTTCTCATTCAGTTGCATATGCCTCACGTTGGCCAGCAGAATCCACAGAATGTCGTGCTCCGTTACATCCAGACTGCGACTGGTTCCTTCGTTTTCCTCACAATCTGCACAGACGCATCGCGTTAACCCATTTAGCCCCAACGCCCTACAGCAGGTGATGACTTGCGGCCATGATAATTAAAAGGTAGTGTTATGATTAGCTTGGCGTATCATGATCGATCTGTCTCCTGCAACTGGTACATAGTTGTTAGGTAGCACCTCCAAAGTTTCAGAAATGTGGCCGTGGGGTTGTATGGCTTAATCCACTCAGCCCTGACGCACTACAGCAGGGGTGCATAGTCGTTAGATGACACCTCCCAAGTTTGGGAAATACTTGCGTCGGGCTGAGTGAGTTAACCCACAGACACATCTTTTTCAATCATTAACAAAAAATTTGTTT
This sequence comes from Semisulcospira habei, assembly GCA_036245525.1. Classification (NCBI taxonomy): domain Eukaryota; kingdom Metazoa; phylum Mollusca; class Gastropoda; family Semisulcospiridae; genus Semisulcospira; species Semisulcospira habei. Next base: position 122,361,775 of record BTPG01000007.1, on the reverse strand, counting down.
CAAATAATTCATCGAAGTTAAGAAGTAATTTAAGTAATGATTATGCAGATCTGACTCCTAGTGACAGATGATTGTACAAAAAAAAAAAAGGCAGCGAACGATGGACAAAGTTAAAGGGACATGGGAGATCTATTGTAAACAAGGTCAATTGACATGTACGTGTCCAACACGCTTGAGGACAGTACCACACGAAGTGTCTTAAACTATGAGTTGTTTAACCCCTTCCCTGCCACTGCACGTATAGTTTTGTTTTTGGAATCTTGATTCATTCAACGACCAAAAGCCAACACCGTCCATGAAACATGGACACAAATTGGTCTCAGCAAAAGGCATAGATCCTCATGAGCCCCCGCAGTCGCGGGGGCTCATGAGGTTCTATGTCTCTTGCTGGTGGATCGTGTTCACGTTTTTCTCGGCAGTGAAGGGGTTAATAGTGCTAGTTTTTGTTGTTGTTACAAACTGAGAATAAATATTATGTGCATGTTTATACTGTCAGCAATATGGAATCTATTCAAGTTTACTTCCCCAACAAGGCGATGCAAAGGCTCATGCGACGACAAAGCATATTCAGCAAACCCATCACTATTTATTTTCTTATTATTCAAAATATCTCCAAATGTTCCAAAAAAGGAGATACTTCAATGCCATCACAGTATTTGACAGATTTGGAGATGGAGTATAGCATAACAGCATAAACTGAACGTTGCTTTATGATGAACTTAACTAGTAAAACTAATCTGAATCCCATTTACCTAACCAAACTTTATCACAGTGGCAAAATATGTCTAGCAAAAGGCTTCCTGTTCTTCTCGTTGCAAGCAGCAGTTCAGCACACCTCCCAAAACCTTTATTTCCCTTACTTCTTCTCACAGGCAAAGTTGCTTGGGACATCACAAGGAGAGTCGTTCCAGTAAAAGCCATTGTCAGAATAAATCCTCAGACAATCCTCGCTTCCTCCACCGCTGTTTGACTCGCCCCGTCCCCAAGCAGTGAATCCGACATTACGTATAAGGCGTCCGCTTCCAGCCCACGTGAAATGACCCTCGTTGAACATGTCTGTACCGCCCAGCCATAGCCCTGTGTCTTTTGATTGATGAGATAATTACAATAATGCAACAGCGTAGCCATCTACGCGTGAGGATGTTCGCGTGACGAGAGGATGATTCACTCATTCAGCCCGACGGCCGTATTTCCCAAATTTTGGAGGCGTCATCTAATGACTATGCACCAGTTGCAGGAGATGGATCGGCCATGATAATTCAAGGGCAGTGGCGGCAGATTAGCTTGGCGCCGACAGGCGCCAAGCTAATCTGGCACTATCCTTGAATTATCATGGTCGACCCATCTTCTGCTGTAATACGTCAGGGCTGAATGAGTTAAAATGTTACACGTGTCACACAATGAAGAGCGAGTAGCGGCCGTAATCAATGTATTTGCGATACGTGAAGAAACAAAGTATTAGTGACTAACTGCAAAATTAAGCTGCAAACTGTTTACAGATAATAAATAAACTAATTAAAAGAGCCAGGTGTCTGAAAATGTTGTCGCTCCCATGCCATAGAACAATACGAGCATGCAAATTCTGCATTCGCTTTTATTGTTTAACATTAGCAATGACGTAATCATCAAGAGTGTATAAGTTGCAATGTCAAAAGATGCTGTTCAGACCATGCCAAATTCAACTTCAATCAATGTTTTGTTTTGCTATTTTATGCAAGAATAAACAAGTAAGGCACTTAACATATACTATGAGCAAATGGCTTGACAAGTCGTTTATACAAGCATGTTCTGCCATTTGTGACACCATGAAGCAGATTTCTGTGTAAATTTACTTTCTGTAATAAAAACACTCCACAAGCGATAGAAAACTTACAGTACTGGACGTTTACCAAGTCAATATTTTCTAAGCAAGCTGTTACAAGGCGTTTCATGTAGGATTTTGGCTGTGTTTCAAAATGTGCCTTGAATTCTTTCAACACAATACGTCACGGAGACACACCATATGCCATCTCTACAGCTCTAACATGTGTTTGCAAGTTACACACTCACAAAGGCAGGGGGTAATTGTTGCGTCATCGTCACCTGGCAACAAGGGTAGAGAGAAGGTAGGTCATGTCTGAGAACCCAGCATACAGTCCAGTTACGGTATTTAAATTATTCTACACAAAACACACTGAATTGCCTCCTAAGATTCCCAGGACGTATTCTTTTCCATTGTCACTAGCCATTTCCGTAGAGGTCGTAAAATATGTTTTCCGCCTCAATTTCGAATCAATCGGTCTGGTTTGTTTGTTCGCATTTCAAACATTGCCGCCGCAGCAGTAGTTGGACAGCCAACTTGCAGTGCGCGACAGGCCCATTGTGGAAAATGCATCAAGCCAGCCTGGTCATAAGGGCTTGACGATGGTGCTTTGACTAAATGCAAATCCGTTGCGCCACCGCGTGCGCGCTACCGCATCTAACTCAATTCAGAATATAAGGGAGGAAACGGACAACACGCGGCGATGCACTGTAATTCCAGAGCAGATTTTGAACCCTCAAAGCAACCATCCGCTTAAAACCTCGAACTGAACAAACTCAGTAGATATCTTGCCACAAGATATCAACCTTGTCCGCCGATTAAAACTGATAGTTTAGTATCAAGGCTTTTTGCACAGTCAAGCATCATTTTAGCAGACGTCCATTTATTAGGTTTCAGCTAAGTCCGAAAATACGTGTCAAGCTCTTTTTTTTTTTTTTAATTGGTTTATGTCAATTAGCATATCCATTGAAATGAAAACAAAAGTACATCTATTGTCGATATTAACGTACACGCAACAGTCTTTAGGAATGTATTTCCCCCCAGCCCGAAAAGCTCTACTTTAATGGAATTTGGTTTAAACACTACTCAGTTGTCAACATCTTCTGAATTATATATTATAATATAATTCGCTTCGATTGTAGCAGCAGCAGAAAACAATGGATGCTAAGTAGTGCAGTGTGTGTGTGGAAGGGGCGGGGCGGAGGGGGGGGGGGGAGTGGGTGGGGTGGGGGGGGGGGGGTGATTCGGTTATCTTCATCCGTGAAGAAAAGGGTCATTGTGAAACTTGAAAGCCAAAGTAAGATGCTTTTACGTCACCGCGACTGTCTGACTTTCTCTAGAAGTAAGTGTTGTTTTTTGTGTTTTAATTATTATTTTCTGAAAAAAACATTTTTTACTAAAAAAGTTGAAAGATACAAAGCTGGCTAACGAAATCATTCAATATCTTTCTCTAAACTAGCCATATGCAAAACTTCAAGTAAATATGAAAAAAAGAAAAAGAAAAAAAAAAAACGGACTCTAATCTGGATCAACCGACTTGCTATAAACGGTTGTTTATGTCTTCAATGAGACATTTAATTACAATATGCTCGGAGGCTCTCTTAGCCACCCACTTAAGAAAGTATTTCGCCAAGTTTCAAGCTAGTGTGTACAGAAACATCGGAGATTCTCTTGTTTACTTGCATACGCACACACATACATACGCACATACATATATACATACGCACATACGGCGCTTCGCGCCAAATAAACGTTCAGCAGCGAGGTTATTGTAACTAGACATGACATAATTTGGGAAATCGTTTATTAATTCTAAAGAATGTATGCATTCAGCGCCAGAGAAAGGGATAACCCCTTGACTGGTTCTGACGGTGCCACATGGCGGAAAAGACGCGTAACTAAGCTTAAAGGTCCACTATCACCGTAACTGTTCAAAGATCCACTTCTGTAACAGATTGTTACGAAACGCTAGGCCTACACACAGGTTTAGTGATGGTTCGTTTAGACATAGGACAATCCAGTTCAGCACACGTCGTCTTTATTTCAAGTAAATTGACAATGACTCCACTCCGTTCTATAAATACAACGCTTTCAGTAAGAGAACCAGCTAAAAATAGATTGCCACGCTAACGACTGCGCAAAAAAACAACAAAAAAAAAAAACAAAAACAAAAACAAAAACAAAAAACAAGTGTCATTATGCGTGTGCTTTTGTCGCGTGTCCAAACTGCTGTTAAAGTTCATTAGGTGTGTCGACAAGGCATAACAAACACAACTGGTGCTGAAATGTGTCTTCAGATTTATGCGTAATGGTACTTTAACTAAACGGTCTTCTCGGTAGCAGCCACGGGGTAAAAACAAGAGTTAGGTGATTCTGCGGACATCGGCCGGTGATACTACAGCAGATCTTTTTTTCAAGCTTTCTAGACACACGTGTACAATAGCTGTGAGAAGTCTAGGCCCAATGCGCACTATGTCATCGGGCCGACATCGGCCGCCGTTGGCCAGCGGACGTCTGTACGCGGGCCAAAGGCGGGAGACGTCGGCCGATGACTTTGAGCGCATTGTTTTTTTGTTTGTTTTGTTTTGTTTTTGTAGATGGAAGATCTAGATTCATTCACATCACCTACGTCAAAGTTGACTTACCCAGTACATGCATACACGTAAACTGAGTACATGGGGGGGGGGGGGGGGGGGGGGGGAAATATGGTAATCATGAAAAATAACAAAAAACAAAAAAACAAAAACAAAACAACATCGACATGGATTAACGTTCCTGAAGTAGAAAAAATCTCCCCGGCGGGGAATCGAACCCCGGTCGCCCGCGTGACAGGCGGGAATACTTACCACTATACTACCGAGGAAGGGAGTGATATGTCTCATCGAAAAGCAAAACTAATGCGTGAGCGACGTATCTCATCGAAAAACAAAAGTATCGTACGACTACCGACATTCATAAACAATGTTCAGAGGACTGAAGGGCGGAGAGGGGTGTCGCAGCAAAGACATGAGCGAGAGAGGGGGGGGGGGAGAGAGAGAGAGAGAGAGAGAGAGAGAGAGAGAGAGAGAGAGAGAGAGAGAGAGAGAGAGAGAGAGAGAGAGAGAGAGAGAGAGAGAGAGAGAGAGACTGACAATGACTGAAAATGACAATGATACTTTATTTGACAAGGGTAACAATTTTGGTAATAACAACCATTTTTCGAACTTGCCGTTGCTAATCTATTGAATAATTACTATCGCACTAATTATTTTCTACTACTGACCAGGAAAAAAAATTACTTGACAAACACAAGCCAATAGAGAAGAAAGATATAAGAGGGAAGTGGCATAGGAATTACCAGCCTTACTGGTCGGGCATAATCACATGTTGTGAGGTTCATTTATAAGAAAACACGCAGCCTAATACGCATACATACGCATGCACGTTTCAGCACGCCACTCCCTGTCTCTAATATACACGTACGCACAGACACGCGCACGCACGCACGAACGCACGGACGCACACACACACACACACACACACACACACACACACACACACACACACACACACACACACACACACACACACACACACATGCACACACATGCGCTTGCGCGG
>BTPG01000007.1:122346374-122351374 GCA_036245525.1 Semisulcospira habei | reverse complement strand
TTTTTAAAAAGAAGCTATTTATGCCGTCATTACCAAGGGAGCGTTCATTTTTTAACTGACTAATAGAGTTTCCTACGTCATAAACAGTTAAATGCGGAATACTAAAGAACTCGTTTGGCGGCAGTCTCTCGTCGCAAACGTTTTTCAGTTTTTCAGAAGCAGTTGGTGTGTTCCGGTTATTATTACTTTTAATCAAAAGTGAGTCGGCAGCAGACAGGAAATGCTGATTAAAAGTATCAGCGAATATAAAAGTACACGATGGTGTTTGTCGTGATTTCGTAAAGGCATCGAGGGCTCACCAGACAGATACGGTATCAGTTTTATTATCCATCAAGCGCTGGAAGTGTATTTTCTGGGTCTCAAGCACTAAGAACTTGACACGGGAGAGAGAGAACAGAAAGCAACATAGTCTTTGTTCCGCTTTAGTTCATTGGCGGAGAGCCATTGCGTCTTTAATGTCCTTAGTTAACCACTGGTGTAACTGTGCGTATTTGACTCTCTTCTCTCGTAGTGGCGCATGTGGGTCAAGTACACTAAGGAACAATCTGTACCATTCGGCCAACGCTTCCTCAGGATCATCGTAATTATAAATCGACTGAAAAGAGGTTTCGTTCAGGTCCGCGAGAAACGCGTCCCTACCGTAAACGACCTGTAATGAATAGTCGTATGTTGTTTTTCTAGGTATCGCTTGTCCACCTTCAGAGCCCAGCTACAGCACACAGGATAGTGGTCGCTAATCGCCACTTGAAGAACACGAGAGCTAAGGACCCTTGACTTGTTGGAAGTGTATACATGATCAATTAGAGTGGCAGACGACTCTGTAACTCTAGTTGCCGAAGTGATAAGCTGCTTGAGGCCTAAGCAATCCAGACCAAAAAGGTGACTGCCAAGCGTGTAATATGCAAAGAAGTACCCAACGGAGAAAGAAACACGCTTAGAAAAGACGGGTACAACACAATTTATTATTGTGTTGTACCCGTCTTTTCTAAGCGTGTTTCTTTCTCCGTTGGGTACTTCTTTGCTTGAGGCCTAACATAGAAATAGTAGACTCCCAAGCAGGGTGTGGGGAAAACATGTTAATATTAAAGTCTCCGAGCAGTGAAATATCAGAACTGCACTTGTTAACTTTGTCCATCATTTTTAAAAAGTCGTCGTACCACTCAAATGATGCAGAAGGATTTCTGTAGACAAATCCAACAAGCAAAGGGGGCGTTTTGTCTGTCTAACTTCAACCCACACACTGTCAACAGAGTCTGACTGAAGGTCTTTTTCTGCGAGTAAAGTGCTCAACAGAGTCATGTATGCACACAGCTAATCCCGTCTGTTGGGGAAGAACTGGATCACGCCGTATAACGGAAAAAATTGGTACCAAGATAGATGAATCAATATATTAGAGTGTAGGCGTGACTCTGAGATTCCAAAAATGTCACACAGTGAAAAGGGTGTGGGTTGAATTAAAAGGACGGACAAGTCAGGAACCTTGTTCGACAAATGATAAATATTCAAATGTCCAATGTGTAAATTAGTAAATTTACCAGACATTTTGAAGGGGTGAAAAAAAAGAGCAAAACGACGTGAAATGAAATAAAGAAAATTTGTAGAAAAACAAATGCACGCAATACTTATACTGAAATCTCAACGGCCTGAGATTATTTCAGTGCATCTGTTATTTAGAGCGTTAACAAAAGTTCTTTAGCCGATGCACAATAGCGTCTCTGGAAATAATATGTAAATAGAGAGAGAGAGAGACAGAGATAGAGAAAGAAGGGGGTTGGGGTGGGGGTTTCTTAAAACTGGACGTCACCGCCCGAGCCCGCAATCAGTCACAAGAAACAAGAGCACAAAAAGTTGCAATTTTCCCTGTAGACCAGCCACGACGATTAATTAGCTGTTTTAAATTTAAATTTTTGTAAGCCACTAAAAATGTGAGAGAAAATAGATGATGATGATGATGATGAAACTTTATTTTTCAACGGTAAAAAGTTTTGACAGAAAACAAATCGTCATTTTACAAACTTGCCATTGCTACCATCTACAGCATAAAAAAGAGGAAACTAAAAAAATAAAAAATAAATACACACACACACACACACACACACACACACACACACACACACACACACACACACACACACACACACACACACACATATATATATATATATATATATATATATATATATATATATATATATATATATATAATATATATATATATATATATATATATATATATATATATATGTATATATATATACATACACACAGAGAGAGAGAGAGAGAGAGAGAGAGAGAGAGAGAGAGAGAGAGAGAGAGAGAGAGAGAGAGAGAGAGAGAGAGAGAGAGAGAGAGACACGACAATTAATTAGCTTTTTTTAATTTAATTTTTTAAGCCACTAAAAATGTTTCATGAGTGCTAACATCATCATTAAACCCTACCAGTGGAAGCATTTTTGTTGTTTTTCAGTGTTTCAGTGTGTGTGTGAAATCTTTCTTCATTCAACAATCAGAACTGATGAAGCTACACTAACCGCCCGTCCGAAGTGTGGAGACAGATTAGTCTCAGCAAGAAGCATAGATCCTCATGCCGAGCCCCCGCAAATGCGGGTATACGGATTCTCGAGTCAACTGCGGGCATAGTTCCTGCGGGCAACTGCGGGTATAGATCCTCATGAGCCGGGCTCATCAGGAAGATCCACCGCTATGCCGCCTCTTCAGTGCATGATGACATCAGTCGCGTTCACTCAGTACGGTTTTTCTCGGCAGTGGCCAAAGGCCGGGTTAACCTATTCAGTCAGCCCCGCCGGACAGCCGGAAAGTTCGCCCCATGGGCTTTACCCCTTTGGGTTTCGGTAGAGTGTTGTTAGTTTTTCGCGATGCCGCGCCCTGCAGGAATCATCGACCAAAACTGCTACCTTCGGTGATCAGCCAAAATTAATGGGAACGTGTGCCGCTAACCCGTACCGCCGTACGGCCGGTGTGGCGGTCTCAGATAGGGCCAGTCTCAGATAGGGTGATCGGTGTTGTGCGCATGCGCGGTAGGGTGATCGGAGTTGTGCGCATGCGCGGTAGCAGACGACTAAGAGCATAGCTCGAAAATTCATTTTGTTGAATAATTAAAAGTATCTTTGATAATAAGATTATAAATTTCTCTTGGCATACAAACAATACACACACAGTTACAATACTTAAAACTAACGTAGATGAAGTACGTTTGCCAAGATGTATTCGGCAAGACATTTACTAGCGCACAGCACCGATCACCCTATCTGAGACTGGCCCTGCTGAGACCGCCACACCGGTGAGGGCGTGAGAACTCCCCAGCCGAAAGACCGGCCACACGGGGAGTACTCAGTGACACCAGCCACAAGTCAGTACTTCACCTCAACTCTATTCAAATGAGATGCAACGCTTTAAATAGAAGTGTACTTGTGGTGTACTCCCCGAGTGGGTCCATCGGATTCGGGGAGTACTCCCTCAAACCGGGTACTGCCGTACAGGGGAAAAGCAGAGGCCTCACAACTGAAAATAGAATGTGGCTGAGAGACTAGAGTTCAGCTACAGATAGTGAATAGGCGTGAGATATAGTACGGAGGCCTGCTAGCTCAGTTGGTTAGAGCGCCGTGCTAATAACGCGGATGTCGTGGGTTCGATCCCCACGTGGGCCAGCGATATTTTTTGCGGTCTTTTTTTTCACTATTCTGCTTTTATGTTTATACTCAGATTATATTCCTAAGTTTTACATCAGATTTGATTTATTTTAAAATTAAATTAATATTATTTATTTTATTTTATTGTTGAGACCAGGGTTGTTTTTTTTTTTTTTTTTACGGTTGTGGGTTTTCTTCGTGGAATTAATGAAAGATTTCCCAAACAAAATATGCGTTCAGCGGCAGAGAATGGGATAACACACTGACTTTGCCACTGACTTGGCGGAAAAGACGCGTAACTAAGCTCTAAACGGTATCGTCTGTAGCATTTACGGGGTGAAAACTGAAGAGTTAGGTGATTCTGCGGACATTTGCCGGTGATACTACAGCAGAACTTTTAAAAAAAAAAAAAAAAGCTAACTAGACACACGTGTACAGTAGCTGTGAGAAGTTTAGGCCCAATGCGCACAATGTCATCGTAGCGGGCCAACGGCGGCCGTCGTCGGCCCGACGACATTGAGCGCATTATTTTTTTATATTTATTAAAAAAAAAAGTTCTTGTAGATTGAAGATTCATTCACACCACCTGCGTCAACGTTGACTTATCCAGTACTGACATACAAGTAAACTGAGTGAAACATAGAGGCAATATGGTAATCATAAAAAATAACAACAACATCAACAAACAAAATGAGGATTTCACCCCAAAGCGGCCTACCGTATTGTTTGGAGCTCACGTGCGTTTTTCTTTTAGAAACATTCAGAGTCGTTCATATTTTTAAGCTTATCCTTCTGATCCATTTCCCTCCTCTCTAAGCCAACCTCTGATCAACACACACGCCGGCGCACACAAATAAAAAACAGACACACAGCGCTTCCCGCCATTAGTACGATCTGTGGTCTGGAGTAGCGACAGGAATTCTGAAGAAGAATAGCATGAGCAGCAAAATGACGTCACCATAAGTACACTGTGACGAATTTGATGTTTCGCGTCACTCATCCGAAAGGCACGCTCTTCCAGAGCTGACTGTTTTGTTCCAAAGAGCCCCTTTCAGGGCTGACTGTTTGGTGGGAGTAAATAGTGGCTCCAAAATTCGCAAAATTGAATTAATTATTATTGAAAAAGTTGAAGAGGTACAACGCTGGATAACGAACTCATTCAGTATCTCAATTTACCCCCCCCCCCCCTCTCCCCCCGTCCCTCCGTCTGATCCGCACGGCAATGGCACACACAAACACAAACGACAGAATGGCACTCACAAATGAACAGAGACGGCAGACACAAGGCGTTTCTTACCGGCCCGTGGAATGGCCCATGCCCACAAAGCCTATTCTGTGTGAGCTTGCATG
>BTPG01000007.1:122231374-122341374 GCA_036245525.1 Semisulcospira habei | reverse complement strand
ATGTACGAGTTTGTATGCTTTTTGATACAGTATAGTTACTTCTGACAAGACCTTCTCTTATAGTGTATCATAATAATGTAAGCTGCCGGTTTTGTAACAAGCAGCCACAAGCACAGTACGCCACTGCAGCACGCTCGCAGGAACTGATCAACGAAAAGGTCATGTTAGGTATTTTCCGCACATGGTATTAACCTTCAGTTTATCATTATCCGCATTCACTCATTCAGCTCCGACAAGCCACGGCAAGACATGGATCGAGCGTGATAGTTCAAGGGTTGTGCCAGAATAGCTTGGCGCCCATAGGCGCCAAGCTATTCTGGCACAACCCTTGAACTATCACGCTCGATCTGCTTTCAGAAGTGTAATACAGTCTTCAGTGGGCAACTTAAAAAATTTGCGGATTTCGGTCCTGGAGCAGATTGAGTTCAAGTGAAGAGAACAGCATGGGAATGCAGTTACGTTTCAACATTGAATGAATTTATGCCCTTGTATCAGGTTTGTGACGCTCTTCGCATACACATTTTAGCGTTATCGTTGCTAAAAGCCTGCCAAACTTGCGACAATGACCAGTATGTCCAAACTCGGTCAAGATACTCTGCATAAAATTGTATGTGAATCACTTAAAAAACCGAGCGTTGTTCATAATCAGGGACATGAGATCAGTAATGCGCCCGAACCACGCGCATTGGCGTTCAATTCAAAGCGCAGTATGATAGCTGATACTGTTTAGGCTTCATGATATGAAGTCTAAACAGTATCATCTATGGCATAAAATACTGCGCTTTGAATTGAACTCCTATTATTAATTATTTTAACTCATTCGCGGCCAGCCGCATCCGGATGCGGCTGGCTGCAAATGAGATAAGCCTTTTAAAAATATCTTTCTAACCCTGCAAACCGCGTAATATTTCGTTGTTAACTCTTGGAGCTACGACGTATGGAGCACGTGTACCCCTCTAATCTAAAATTGCATAGTCAGAATTTTAGCTTTACGACAATGTGTTGTAGCCCGTACCGTGCGTTTCTTTAGGAATTTTAAAACTCTTTTTACACAGTCAGAAACATCAGTTGTTTGACATTATTCACCGAGACATTCATTGAGTTTCCATACAGGATGGTACAGGATGGGGCGGTCCGTGGCGCAGCGGTAAAAGCGCCTGCCACCAATGCAAGAGATATCCGGAGGCGGCGCGTCTCGAATGAGTTAAACAATTCAGTAAACAAACACATGCGTAGTATTAAAAGAACCATCGTTTAGTGAGATTTTGCCAAGCACAAAAAAAAAAAAAAAAAAAAAATGGCCGTTGTGGCCTTGGCTTTCAAGACAGTAAATATTATTTTGCAACATCACAAAACGGAAGTGAGAGGGGGGTGCGGGCGGGGGAGGGGGGAGGAGAGGGGGGGGGGGGCAGCAAACAACGCGGCTTCTTAACACCTGCTTCTTAACATCTGGTTGTGCAGTCTGAACATCACGTCAGCATTTCAACTTTAGAAACTGCGATGAATGCATTGTCTATCCATACGGCACTGTCGAGTTGGAAAAGGCGATGACAACTCAGAGAAGAGCACGCACACACACGCACGCACGCACGCACGCACACACACACACACACACACACACTGGCAAACACATGTGTGTGCATGCGTGTGCGTGCGTGCGTGTGTGTGGGTGCGAGTGTGTAAACTGTGCTAATTTTGAGAGGACGCAGGACCCATTATTTTGACTACTACATGACAAACTCAACGAAGAATATCAGTCAGCCAATCAATCAATCAATCAATCAATCAATTAATTGATCGATCGATCAATCAATCAATCAATCAATCACCACTCCTCAAACCCTGCGAGCAATTTGGTGTAACACTTCAGAATGACCCCCATGTACCAGATCGTCCCTAGGTCATTTTCCGACTGTGCGCTCGGCCACTGAGGCCGTTATTGTTCATTGCGTGGCTAGTTTGCTGTCTTTAGGAAGATATTTATGACTGGGAAGAGCCCAGCGTACCTGACTCCCATTATCTCATTCAGCCCGACGCACCGTATTTCCAAAATTTTGGAGGCGTCATCTAACGACTATGCACCTGTTGCTGGAGATGAATCGACCATGATAATTCAAGGGCAGTGCCAGATTTGCTTGGCGCCGAATTATCATTGTCGACCCATCTCTTGCTGTAATGCGTCAGGACTGCATGGATTATTACTTTCCAGCCCAACTTGAGTTTTGCTGTGGCACCGGAGTGCAGTTACATTCCATGTTCATATGGCTTATGTTTGAGACGGCCTGAAACGAATATATGCGCATGGTACGGAGAAATAAACACAACTCAACAAACACACTATCGACGGCACTCGGACACATAGAGTAGGATCTGGGCTGCGGGCCGATACAGGTATATTTGCGCCATCAGGGTTCCCAATATATGAAACGAAAGTAGAGTTTCTTTGGTTCAGTACTGGGAAAAACCCGACGCTCATGCTGCCTTGCCTATTTTTAACTCATGTCAATAATTATATCGTATTACACGTCACAAGGCGTATTCGATTCACAATGGCGCATGCTAGGTTGACACGCGTTACTCTGAGTAAGCGAATTGCGTTAGAATGGTAATACACAGCGCACGGCTCGTAATGTATTACCATTCTAACGCGATTCACTGTCCACACGGCTGTGAATGACACTCACTCAGTTTTAATGAAAATATCAACAAAAATAGAAACAATCTTAGGATAAGTAGAACACGGTTTATTCATATTTTTTGGGTTAAGCCCCTTTTGCCCAAGCTACTCGAAAATGGACATGCAGCCTAAGAATGTAGCTGATTTCAAGTCTATACGGTCTAGCGTCCATTTTGAAAAAGAGGTTTAACCCTTTTAGCGCCATGGGCACATTTCCCGAATTTTTTAAGTGTTACCTAACGACTATGTACCACTTGCAGGAGACTGACTGACCATGATAATTCAAGGGTAGTACCAGATTAGCTTGGCGCCTGAAGGCGCCAAGCTAATTTGGCACTACCCTTGAATTATCATGGCCAGTCAGTCTCCTGCTGTAGGGTGTTGGCGCTGAAAGGGTTAAACCCAAGAATTGCATAAACTGTGTTGGACTTGTCCTTTCTAATTGTGTTTCTTTCTTAGTTGTGACTATTTTTCTTTACACTGATTTCAAGTTACACACTCGACAGTCAGTTTACCTCAGCAAGGTTTTAGCCCGGATTCCAAATTTATTTCGATTCCAAAATTTTTGTGGACCAGGGGAACAGTAAGTATAAATACAGTTTTTGAAACACAATTAGAATGGACAAATCCAACACAGTTTATTAAATTATAGGTTTTAAACCTCTTTTATTTTTTTTATGTTGTTAATAATGTTGTTTATATCTGAGTATTTTAGCAGTTAGTCTTAGGTAATGAGTACGTGTCAAAGATGTTAATAATATTATAGTATTAAATTTATATGGTAATACTATAAGATATTACAGTTTTCAGAATGTCTTAGTATATGTATTAGTTAAGTTTGTTTGATCTTTATAAAGTTTTAAATGTTTTAGTATTGAATAATATTTATTAATGTTTTTTGTGTTTAGAGTTTTAATATGTCTTAAACTTAGTATTAGAAGTCCTGCAGATTAGTATGCCGTATTATGCACAAATTTTATATCAGAATGTCTTGGTATATATTATAAGTTAATGGTCGGAGGGGTTCGCTACACGGACTTTTGTAGGCCTGAGGGAGGTCAAAGGAATCATTGTACCCCGAAGGCCGAAGGCCTGAGGGGTAGAACGATTCCTTTGACCTCCCTAAGGCCAACAAAGGTCCGTGTAGCGAACCCCTCCGACCAATAACGTATTTGTTTTCCTTCCTCCGTTTATTGTTTAGAAAAAATCCGGTGTATGAAGACGGCCGCTTCTGTGGCGGATAGGTGACACCATTGAATATACATGTTCTGCTGGGGATTCCCAGTCTTTACGAGACAGAGTGTGACGTAGCATGATTCCGTGTGAAGCGCGTTTCGCGAGTAAAAAGCTAATCTTGGCTTGTGTACAGAATGATTCAAGCTGCAATGTCTACAAAAGGTCATCAAAGTGTGACAGTGCTTCTTGACTGCTGTGTGATTCAGAAAGACTAGGAACTTTTTGATGAAGCGATCGGCATTTAGTGACCACTGATGTGACAGCTTGTGCAAGTTAGCATGGTGCCTCGTGCTTTTAGATTCAAGATGACTGAAGGGGATGCTTCGAGTGTGCAGCAGATTGTCGTTGTTATATTCTAAAGTGTCAAATGTGTTGGGATATCTGGAAAAAGGAATACCCAAAAAAACGCTCGTTGTTAACAGCAGGACTAGTGCTGAGATGGATTTTAAGGTAAGATTTTATTTTACAGCGTTGACATGATGTAAGATAGTCTTCGAAAATTTGTGAGATGTTTTTCTTCAGATAGTCCCGTGTTGAGTGACGTGAAGAGAGAACTTTGGCAATAGCGTGCTTTGTGTATAGTGTTGCTGGGTGTGTATTTTCGTTTTAGTTTTTGAATTTGTTGCTCTGTGCTTTGGTGAAATTGTGGCATGTTGGTGGCTGAGCAGACGACAGTGTGTTGTTTGCAAGGCCGGAGTGCTGTCTCTGATTGGTTAAAAAAAAAACCTCGGAAGCTATTTTTGTTTCGTGGTTTCCCGAACTTTGAAAATGCTCGGTGCATGGCGATGAGATGGATTTGGCGAAGGCTTTTGCTGTTTGCGCTGTGTAATTAGTGGTGAAATAATTAAAAAAAAATATTGTTTAAGTTGGCTCCTCACGTCGTAAAAAATAAGGCAGGTGATGTGTATTACGTCAAATAGGACTACTTTAGTGCGTTTTTTTCTGCTATTTTGTCGAACCGAGTTGCTATCAAGACTCGAAAACGAGGTCCTAACGCGTCATCGAGAGGGCTATTAAACGTCCGCCATTTTTCGCTACAGGGGTTTTTATATCACGGTCACATGGTACAGTTTGCGCTAAAGTGACTGGTCGTGTGACGTAGGGAGGAAAACAATAATGTTTATTGAATGATTTGTATTCTTACTATCCCTCCCGTCCACAAAATTATTTAAGCGGCGGACAGCAACAGAGATTAAAGACAGTTTTCTGCGGTTAGGGACCAATTCAAAGAGATCCGTTATCACGTGAGCATCACTAGGCAGGAAGTAGCTTTTCTTACCATCTGACGATCGAAAAACACGGAGAAACTTCTCTGTCTTCTCCGATGATCTTTGAACTGAGACGAACTATTGTCTGAAGACCTTTTTTTGTTTTTAACACTAAGATTTGAGAACCAGCATCATTCATTCAGTCCTCTCTGCGCCGTCTGGTGCTTGAGGCGACGGCAAGGGAGCGCCACTTTTGTCTGTCAGCTGCTATGTTGGGTGCTGTTTGCAGAGTAAGGCCTCTGTTCTTGAGCTCTCGCTCCACGGTTCGGCGCCACGTCTCCTTTGGTCGCCCACGGTTTCTCTTCCCCTGTGGTGTCCATCTCAGTGCCACCCTTGGTAATGAGTCAGGTGACATTCTGCAAACGTGGCCTAGCCATCTCCATCTCCGTGTGGCGATGGTTTCAGCGATGCTGTCTGCGCCTGCTCTCTTCCGTAGTTCCTCGTTTGTAATCATGTTTGTCCAGAAGACCTTCATGATCCGTCGCAGGCACTTGTTCTGGAAGACATCCAGCTTGCGTTCCGTAGCGGTAGTGGATTTCCAGCATTCTGACCCATATAGAAGGACACTCAGCACGTTGCTCTTAAAAATACGGAGCTTGGTGTGGATGCTCAGGCTTGTGGTCCTCCAGATGGGTTTCAGCATTGCGAAGGCTTGGTTGGCTTTGCTGATTCTTGTGGTGATCTCCCTTGTGCAGTCTCCATCTGTGGTAACCTTGCTGCCCAGGTACGTGAACTCGTCCACCTCTTGCAGAGGTTGGTCATTGATGGTGATTGGGTCGCCCACTATGGTGTTCTTCCTCATGACTTGAGTCTTCCTAATGTTGACCCCGAGACCTATGGAGCTTGCTGACTGTGTCAACTGTTGTGTCTTCTGTTGCATGTCCTGGTTTCTGCTTGCCAGCAGCCCGATATCATCGGCGTAGTCGAGGTCATCCAGCATTGAGGTCAGCGTCCACTGAATTCCCTGCCTCCTTCCCTCTGTGGTGCGGCGCATGATCCAATCAATTGCCATTGAGAATAGGATTGGCGAAAGAATACATCCTTGTTTCACTCCGGTTTCCACCTTAAACGGTTCGGTGAGCTGGTTGTTGTGGACGACTCTGCACTCAAAATTCTTGTACAGGGACCTGATGACGTTGACAAGTTTCTGGGGGATTCCATAGTATCGCAGGATTTTCCAAAGGGAGTCTCGATGCAGACTGTCGAAGGCCTTCTCAAAGTCTACAAAGACCACATAGAGGGATCCATTCCATTCGTTAGACTGCTCAAGGATCTGTCTCAGTACGAAAATATGGTCAATGCAGGACTTGCCTTTCCTAAAACCTGCCTGCTCCCGGCGAAGGATGCCATTCACTGCTGTCGTAATGCGTTCAAGGAGAATGCGGCTGAAGATCTTGCTGGTGAGGTATAGTAAGGTGATGCCTCGCCAGTTGTTACAGTTCCCCAGGTCTCCTTTCTTCGGAAGTTTGACGATGGTGCCGGTCTTCCAATCGCTCGGCGCTTCCTCAGTGTCCCAGATCTTTTGAAAAATCTGACAAAGAAGCTGCGGCGTTACCGTATCTTCTACTTTCAGCATCTCGGGGCACACTCCGTCATCGCCAGGTGCCTTCCCGTTCTTCAGCTTTTGAATGGCCTGCTTGACTTCCGCAATAGTAATGTTGCCGAGGTTAATGTCCAGGTCCTCCTCCGCTTCAGGAATGTCAGTGAGGGTTGGTGGGTCTGAGCGGTTCAGGATGGACTCGAAGTGTTGCTTCCATCTCTTCAGCTTCTCTTCCTCTACTGTGACATGAGTTCCATCTTTAGCTCTCACTGGAAGGTCGTGGTGTTGCCCGTAATCGCCCTTCAGCTTCTTGGTGTTCTGGTACACTGTCTTCATGTCTCTCTGTTTTGCAGCTGCCTCCGCTTCTTCTGCCAGCCTTTCTGTGTACATTCTCTTGTCTCTTCTCGCTGATGTCTTCACCGCTTGATCTTTCTCTCTGTATTCTCTTGATATTCTTTCCTTCAGTCTTGGTGATTTGGTATCCAAAAGTTTCTTCTTGATCTGTCTTCTCTCTTCTATGCGAGCCCACGTGTCTGCTGAGATCCACTCTGTCTTCCTGCTCTTTCTGTATCCTAAAACTTCCCCTCCTGTTTCCTTCATGGCTCTGTTGAAATCTTCAATAGTCAGCGCTGTCTCATCTTCCAAAACACTAAATCTATTCCTGAGGGCCAACCTAAACTCTTCTTTCACTTTTGGGTCTTTCAACTTGGCCACGTCGTAGCGCTGATTTCTGGTGTCTCCTATCTTTACTTTCCTAAGCTTCAATGTCACCTTCCCCACCAGAAGACTATGGTCGCTGCCAATGTCAGCATGTCGCATCACTCGCACATCCTGCAGAGAGTGCCTCCAGCGACCATTAATGATGATGTGGTCGATCTGGTTCTGGGTCTTGCCGTCTGGTGATTTCCATGTGAGTTTGTGGATCTCCCTATGCGCAAACAGGGTCCCTCCTATGACTAAGTCATTCTCCTCGCAGAAATTGACCAGCCTCTCCCCGTTGTCGTTGATCACACCCGCTCCATATCGTCCCATGGTCCTCTTTCTGTCTTCATTGTCGCAGCCGACCTTAGCGTTGAAGTCACCGATCAGCATCAGCACATCATGTCGAGGGATGTCTTCCAAAACAGCTTGGAGGGCGTCGTAGAATGCATCCTTATCCTCTTCTTCCGCGTCGTCTATCGGTGCGTAGCCCACAACAATAGACAGCTTTGCGTATTTGGAATTCATCCTGACGTACAGCAGGCGCTCGTTCACAGGTTTCCACTGTAGAACGG
Organism: Semisulcospira habei; assembly: GCA_036245525.1. Taxonomy (NCBI): domain Eukaryota; kingdom Metazoa; phylum Mollusca; class Gastropoda; family Semisulcospiridae; genus Semisulcospira; species Semisulcospira habei. The sequence continues at coordinate 122,333,379 of BTPG01000007.1, read as the reverse complement.
TGTTGGCCTTGCTCTTATTGATGATGACAGCAACTCCTTCTCGGTGTTCGTTGTCTGTTCTTCCAGACCAGATGATGACTTCTCCGGAGCTCAACCTCTGTCTGCCAGCACCAGTCCATCTTGCTTCTGTTACTCCCATGAGGGTTAGTTTGTGGCGGTTCAGTTCACTTACTGCTTGCGCCAGCTTTCCAGTCTGGTAGAGCGTTCGCACGTTCCAGCATCCAATTCTGATCCATCGTTTTGGCGTCAGGAGTTCCGCTATCGGGGTGGAGACGTCCTTGCGGCTTTGGTCCCCATCCGTCATAAGTCCAGTTTCCTGGTCTGCTTCGCTCCCAGCGCCGGTTGTCGCTTTTTCCCTTGTTGTCGTTTCCGTAGCAAGTTTCTTTTTACAGGGTGGAGTCGCTAGCCCCACGCCTAACCCTCCTCCTTTATCCTGACTTGGGACAGGCAGTTAAGCCCCCAAAGGGGCCTCCCTGGTGGAGTTTTTGAGAACCAGCAAATGAACTAAAAAGTCAGGACACTTTCTAAAAAGATTTGTAAAATAAAATTAGAATGGTCCTGTCAACAGAAAAAGAGTTCAACTTTCTCAGAAAATACAATCTCTGCTGGCCTTTCTTCACAATAGTCTCAGTATTGTCATTCCAATTCAATCTATCATCAAAGATGGTGCCTATGCAAGTATTTATACTTCTGGAAAATTACAACTTCTTTATCACGTATAATATACTGTGATCCTGCTTATTCTTCCTAAAATCAACAATAAGGTCAAATATGTTGCCTACGTAAAGCTCTAAAAACGAGTCATCGAACCCTGGAACAAAGTCCATGTTCATCAGATGACCCTTGCTGAAGGGAATGAAAAGCACTGTCGCCTGAAAATTTGACAACGTGTCTGTCAGCATGACAACTTCTGCAAATAGTCAATGTAGAGGATGTAAAGGAGTGGTGTCAAGCAGCACCTCGGGGAGGGGGAGGGGAGGGAGAGGGGGAGGGGAGGGAGAGGGGGAGGGGGAAGGGGGTTGGGCGAGGGGCGTGGGCTGGGGGAGGGGGGTGGGGGGTACGGGGCACGTAACAGCGGTACTAGAGAAGCGACCGTTAACCAAAACATGTGATCGTAAAAAAGTCTGTAAGGAACAAAACAAGCCGTGGGTCAAGGTTGAAATTATAAAAGTAATCTATGGGCTAACAGGTGTGGCTGCATGGTATTAAAAGAAGAAGAGAATCAGCGAATAGGATCCTGGCATGTGCACCGGGTATCTCCAGATGAGTGTACAGTTTGTCTTGAATGAACAGCTTAGCAACTTCAACGCCCTTTTCAGCCCGGTAAGCAAACTGCAGGGGATCCATTTTATTTTCAGTTAACGACAAAACAAAAGCTCGGACAATCTTTTCCAGCGTTTTCATGACAAGGGAGGTTAATGCAACTGGTCGGAAATCGTAAACAAATTGTTTTGGGTTATCTTTCTTTGGAAGTGGAATGACCGTTGAGGTTTTCCACGCAGAAGGAATAGAGCAGGTATCTAGGACCTTGAAAAGGCGTTCAGCACAGAAATTCAACGTCCTGCCACAGATTCTATCAGGACCAGCACTCTTGTTTACATTAATCATTTTCAGACAAATCTCAACACTCTCTTGCTCGTGTGTGCGTGCGTGTGTCTTCGTGCGCGTGGCCGTATAAGGAAGTGTCGTCTCAGTTAGATTTTAAGCACGTTTTCTTTCTAGGTTGATATTAACATTACAGATGGTTGTGATGTTATATACGTGCACATGCTCACTGTTGTCTCCCCAATGCTCTATTCCCTGTTTACTTATGACTTTGCTTCATGCTAAAGTCCTAAAATTTGCAGATGACACCACAGTGGAGGGGTGCATTACAAACGCAGACGAATACGCCTAACAAAGTCAGGTTGAGACTCTAATTAGCTGGTGTAATAACAACAACCTTGAACTGCACACTTGCAAAACAAAAGAAATGATTGTGGACTTTAGAAAGAAACAGTCCCCTCCCCTTCCCACTCTTCAGTTGTCACAGTGATCAATAGTGAAATCATTGAAACCGTCCAGAACTTTCTTGGCACTAACCTGTCATGTGACCTTAAGTGGGAGGAAAACACTCGCCTCATCGTGCAAAAAGCACAGCAGCGCTTGTTCTCCATGCGACGTCTAAAAAGTTTCGGTCTCAGTGCCCACATGTTGATGCAATTTTACCGAGCTGTGATTGAAAGCGTGCTCACCTTTTCGATCACGGTTTGGTATGGGTCCATCACGGCCAAAGAGAAAATCAGACTGAGCATGGTGGTCAAGACCGCTTCAAAAATCATAGGCAGAGATCTTCCTAGCCTGGACTCACTGTACCAGCAGCGTTTCTTAAGAAAAGCAAGTCTAATCTCCAGTGATTCCACCCACCCCGGCAATGGGCTTTTCCAACGTTTACCATCAGGACGTAGGTACAGGTCCATCAGTACTGACCAGCAGATTCCGCAACAGTTTTTTTTCCCTCTGGCTGTTCGCGCTCTCTGTGATCAGCCGGACTCAGTGATTGGAGAGAGCGCGTGGCGAGTGAGAACTTGTCGAAATGTGTAAAGTCAGCTAATAACTGAATTAGTGAGGCGTGCCCGTTCGCCGTGTTTAATACCGGTATTTGCTTAGTATTTAGCATGAAAATCATATTTTAGAGTTTACTGTGTGTGTGTGTGTGTGTATGTGTGTGTGTGTGTGTGTGTGTGTGTGTGTGTGTGTGCGTGCGTGCGTACGTGCGTGCCTGCGTGTGTGTGTGTGTGTGTGTGTGTGTGTGTGTGTGTGTGTGTGTGCGTGTGTGTGTGTGTGTGTGTCAATTTAGTCTTGGTAACTGACATCAAGACAAATTCCAATGTTTTTATTGTTTTTTTTACATGGAAACATGGCAATAAACTATCTTATCTGTCTTATCTTTATAGGTCGGTGTGTTATAGTGAGTCAAATGTGTTTATTTGTTTTATGTTTACATTTGGGTTTTTTTACGTCTGTTATAAAAATTGCGCAGCAAACAAATTTCCCATCTTGTGAGAATAAAGGTAATCGTATCGTATCGTATCGTATCGTATCGTATCGTATCGTATCGCATCGTATCGTATCGTATCGTATCAATAACAATAGAACCATCGTGTGTCAGTGACTGCCTCAGATCAGCTACAGCAGACGAAAACTTGAAATCACATGTTTCAAAACGGGTAAAACAGGAATTAAAAGCATCAGGCAACGTATGCTCACTGAAGCCCGCAGGACAGATCTTCAATTTGTGTGTATCGTCAGCATTGTTGACAGCAAACATAATCTGTATGCCTTGCCGTTTTATTTCCACCTTGTTTTTGTATGCCGAACTTGTTTGCCTGATCGCAGCTTTCACTGCTTTATTCCGCACTTGTTACCAACGCGTCATCGTATTTTCGGTTGCGACTGACTTCACAGGTATTCACACAAACCTGGGTGAACACACGAGGGGGTATTGGGTCTGCTCTGTGTGTCTGTAACAGCATTGACGGGACATAGCGAGACTGACAAGCTGAACTTCAAGCACACGGTAAGGTCACGTTTTATGACCTCAACTCAGTTATACTGTAGACTCAGTCGACGATCAAAGCCGACTCACAAGCGTGTAGGCCTATTTACTGTAAAATGGCTGAAGCGAACTTGTGTCACTGCTCCGGCTATTGCGAACCAAGTGTTTGTACTATTGTAATGTCGCCCGCCGCGTTCGGTGTGTCAGGTGTCTAAGCGTGTAGGTGTCTAATGTGAGGTGCTGGATGAACGGTAAAGTGTCAGGGTGCCAACATCCACACAGACATGCTCACAGCCGTCCACGCGCACTGCAGACCACCGACCACCACACCTCTCCTTAACTACGAAATATAAAGACACAAGAAATCGGTTGCCACCTCTTAATATTTGATCACAGATGCAATCATGACAAAAAGCGACAACATAAGTAAGACATGAATTCGTTTGGGGAAAGTATATCCCCTACTGATAAATCAAAACACTGAACTGAGTCAGGTTACAAAACAACAGGTTAAATCATCATCAAATACTTGCATCACTGTGCGAGGAAAGCCAGGATTAAAAGAAGCAGACCAGGCTATAAGAAGCTGTCAACTACAAATAAACTAGCCGAACTATAAACTAGGGGAAATAGAGAATAAAACTAACATAAAGTATGAGTGCATGTGAGCTCTAAGTTCACACAGGCTATGAAAAGAGAAGGAAATTAAGTCTAATAGCCTAATCAAATGAACAGTCTCACGTTGACACGAGAGATGCTCTTAAAAGTGGAGATGCTCTTATCCCGTAACCTCCTGTACTCAGAGACTCAAAGGCAGGGGAAAGGAATTAAAGAAGGCAATTGGAGGGGCGCTGACACTACCCTCGCGCCGCTTCCGTTACAGCCCGCGAGTGATGAAGAGTGATGAAGCGATTAACACTAAGTACTCGGATGCGCGATAACGCTAATAATCCACTCAAACTGGTGGAGTTTAAAGTTTCTCGTGAAAATTAGCTCTATGACCGGCACAGAATTAACTTCAACGGATACCGTGAGCGCCTAGTATGAACCGACACGAGAAGAACATTAAGAATCAAATAGTTAACTAGCAAGGCATCAACTACAGGCAAGGAGGCAATGAGTGACGAATAGGAAGTGAAGAAAAGTCCAAACACCAAAGGAAAAGCACCTAAGCCTGAACTGGACCAACAATATTTTAAAGTCGGGATAAAGTGAAAATATTACCAAAACATGGCAAAGTCCGAACCTGGCTAAAATATTTTAGAGTCCGAACATTGAGGAACAGTTTTAAGTCCGAATTTGGCAAGAAAACGGCAGGGCCAGTCCAAAAGCTTTAATACTACGGCTGCCTAAAGAATCCTTTCGAGAAATCGACTATGTCCAAAATCGTAGAAAAATCCGGCAAGACCGGCCCTGTTTCTGAGCCTACTCGAGAATATCTGATTAAGACTTGGACTACATGTTATAAGCATGCACAAGAATTATGAAATAGATACGTTCTCTAAACAGCGCGGGGGCCCTTTAACGGGAAAAGAGCCTCGGAAAGCGGGGCAATGATGAAAATATTTAGGGGAAACTAAACTTAATCTGGTGGAACTCAAGTGTGGCAACAGCGACTAGGATTATACTTAACTGCAGGACTGGGGTACTGGTTACGGTCCTCGGCTTCTGTCCGAGAACGGGTCGCTACAACCAAACAACCGCTTAGTCTCGCCGTCTGACGGTCATGCGGGCTGAATGATCATAGATCACCGAAACTGTCGTCGCAGACTCTGCTCCGTGGCCTCCTTCGTCGATCGCAGAACGGATCACTAAGAATCAGACAACCACTTAGGATCGGCGTCGGTCTACTATGCGGGCTCAATGATCAACGTTCGCCGAGCTGCCGTTGCCTGACTGCCTCAAACGGGAGACCGTTTGTTTACCGGCGAACATCGAATGTTCAGTTTAGGACAACTGAGAGCCTGGTAAATTCACTGCTGCCACTGAGACCCTCCTTATCTTCATTTTCTAGATTGAGGGTTACGGGAGATGAAGGGGGTAAATAGAAGAAAAAGCGAAATTCTACTAAAATAAAACATACTAAAGATCTAGAAAATTTAGAAGGGGATAGAGCTAATAAAGGAAAACATTCACATGCAAATAACATGCATCTAGTTATTCTTATGAAAACACAAAAATACTTTTTCACATATACTGAAAGATGAAACAACTTCCAATATTTACGCGCTGAAGAGATTGTCATATCAAGTATTGGTCGACCTCAGCCTAGGAGACGACTACTGACAAAAATGAATAGCTCACGCCCATTACATTCTTATGTGCCCCTGCAACAAGGGTGATGCGTTGCAGCGTTACGTTTACAGCAGAGTGAGCTATGGGCCAGTCAACTACATCCTTGACTCAGTCATTCAGTGGCCTCCAAATACTGTGGACTGATTCCGATATAAATGACCATAACATAAACATTAATCATCACTATCCCTAAGTATAGTCAACCAAAATTTTGTATCGATTTACATGGCACATGACTTGCACAGCGGCGTAGCTGACGGTGAATGAACGACAAAACACAAAACTATGGTGATCCGATAAACCGTTCTTGAGATAAAGCGTAAAACGTGCCCTTCAAAAAATGTCCACGTTTTGACACAAATTGTCAAATTGGGGAAATGGCAACTTTAGGCTCCTGTATGACTCAGACTATAAACCGCACAGAGACCTAACCAGGTACACACTCTCCGACCACTGCGTAGATTGTGCCTGTTTTTTTTTGTTTTTTTTCCTGGGCTTGTACTACAAGCGCACATCCTGTGGCAGGCCGTTAAAAAACACCGAAAATCTACCAACGTCCTTTTAGCTCGAGTGTTGGGTTTCAATCTTCAGAAGCTAATATCCGGAGACTACTTAACTCTCTAACTTCAAATTTGGCCCTAATAAAGTATGTAGAAAGAGCTCTATGAACATGAGTGTTCGAGTGACTTATCCGAAGGTCAAGGTCACACAAGGTCAAAATATATAATGAAATATACGTTTTCCTCAAGATTGTAGCACTGATTTGGAAGAGTAACTTGAATGTTTTATAATGAAACACGACATTATGCTTCCAAGGCAACCTTCGATAACATTTTACACTGAAGGTCATCCAATGCTTGAAATGTGGGCAGTGTGTGTCAGATTTTGAAATTACATATTTGAATCTCCTGACATGCATATTAATTCAGCATGGGACTTGAATTTTTGTTATGTTCCAGTCTGGTTGACACCTGGCAACTCAAAGTCACAAAGCAGTTATAGTGTGTCTGTGACTGCATTTCTGATAGCCTCTGTGGTCAGCCTAAAGCTTAACATGATATACCCTTTGTTTATGACAGGGGCTTTCTTTGCATTGTGATAGATTTGACCCCAAGTGCAGGCCAAGGTCACAGATTAGCAAAACTGTCAAAATGAACATGAGTTTCGAGTGTTCCAGTATAATTTGTTCGTTTCCTGTGTTGGTGACTATATACGATAACAGTTTGTATACACATCCATGTCAGTGACCTTGAAATAGAGTCATGATCACAGTCAATATTCTTCTTATTTCATAGTCTTAGAGTGCCTAGTTTGAGGCTGGTTGTGTTTCAGTGCAGGCGTTGATTAAAACCGCTACGTTAGGAAAACGGTCAACACACTAATAAAAACTTTACAAGTGTAGTCCAGAATTATGTTTTATCCCACCAAAGATCACATCCTTCCGCAAGTAAAATTGCAGGTTGCGATGATGGAGCCACTTTATTTGCTACGTCATTCGATTTTATGTGGAGTTTAGGTGGTGAGATCCATCATTAAACTGAATCAAGAGGAAGGTGTGTCCTACCTACAAGATCAAGGTCGCGGCTAAATGTTTTGTGTTTGCTATTGTTGTAAATCACTTTGCACAAAGCATGTTTTTTTAAAAGCACTGCGTTGATCTGATTCATGTTTGACATGATGATAGTTCATTTGGACAAAAAAAAAAAAAAAAAAAAAAAAAAAAAAAAACACACGCAAGGTCATGACACAGCAGCGATAGTTGTTGCAGTAAGTCTGTAAACGCATGATCGATTTGCTCCGAATGCTAAATTATACTATTAATTAACAAGAAGAAAATGTAATGTAATGAACAAGAATAGTTTCACACCCTTCAAGGCCACTGTGAAGGCAGCAGCTTTGTACACAGATTATCTACACAAGATACATTTGGTAATCACTGGACCAATTCAAATAATAGTTACTTCGTAAACTATAATAAAGAAGATAATTCTGAGATCTTCGGCAATCCCTCAAGATTACGACCATTCGGCTGGTTGGGATGACATTTTAGGTGATGATTGTCAGTGATAAAGATTACTTCAATTAGAATCATGACTGAAAACGTAAGTTGGTACCATCACGGATTCACGACGATTTATTTTGAGATTCATGAATCCCAATTCATAGCATTCAAGATTCACGATGGAAACAACGATGACGACTATTTCAGTGCCCCAAACTCTGACACTGAACTGGGGGCTTTATGAGGACTGGGACTGTGGGTCTAGGTGTTCATGATGGACGCACTCAGTTTTCACAACCTTCTTAAAATGGGCGAATGAGGTTTTCTAACTCAGACTTTTCAGTGTGGTTATAGAGTTTTTACGTTTGCCCTTACGCTATTGAATCAGCAACGTACAGAGCAGGGGGCTGTTTTAAAACACACAGGGTACCAGCTCCGCTATGCGCTTAAGACAAAATCTACTGGAAATTGAATGGCATTCTGAGTCCCAGAAAATACTGAGTAATTTTCTACTGTTGGTACACAAATTTGACTATTGCGGTACGCGTACCTCACAAAAATGTGTAAAAAAAAAACAAACATATACTAAGGTGACATAAAAAGTGGAAAGAAATTGGTACGCTAAACAAACATAAACAAACAAACATAACTTTCGTTACGCATGGTGTTACACATTCACAAACTGCAAGATTTACGACGAGAAGGTAATAAAAAAGACCGTTAAAATCCTTTATGCTGGAGATAGTACAGCCTCACACATGATAATATACGAGTTTGTCTCTCAATTTTTATTAGATAAGTTTTGGGGGTCAAAATATGGCTATTTTACCTATTTCCTGACCTTTGCCTTTGAGAGAGGTTACTTAAATTTGGTATGTTTAAAAAACGTCTTGCCACAAAGTATCGTTGGGGTAAGTTTGAAGACTGCATTGAATAGTTTCCGAAAAAATGCCAAGGTTAAAGTTTACCACGGACGACCTGGCCCAGAACATACTCACTTTTGCTTCGTACGTGAGCCAACAAAAACAATAACATCCTTAAAAGAGGCGAAGATAAAAAAAAAACCAAACCAACAACAACAAAGAAACAACAAACAAACAAACAAACAAACAAACAAACAAACAAACAAACAAAAAACAACAACAACAACAAAAACACACACCAAAAAAACCAAATTAAATATATGTTTTATTTTAATGTTCGTAACACATTTCAGACATGCCGAATGACTGAAGAGACTTGTCACATTATAAAGTCAGACGACGTACATCACAGTGACTGTTTCTCATTGCAGAGGACATTTACGCCATTTTCTCTAATTCGTGCAATTTAGACAGACATACTGGAAACTGAATGGCATTTTATTGGAACCCGGAACGCATGTTGTTTTATGAATTTTATTATAATAAGTAACATGTCAGAAACAAATTATATAAACGCACATCTTGCATAATATCCCATAAATTAAATGTTTATTTTTGATGACAACACAATGCTTGTAGCCAAGAATTTGTTCTTTCCATGATTCTAAAACCGAATTTGTAGACTGACCGGCGGAGATGCCCTAGGCCATAGAGGGAAGAACATAATATCATCGTTTACGCGATCGGCCCGGGAAAAAAATCGCAACGTTAAAAAAAAATCGCTTACACTCATTGCCAACCACACACTCGTTTTGATGATTTATAGCTCGCCGAACAAAACAAAACAACAACAACAAACATTAAAAAGGGAAAGGAGACAAAATAAACTGTATTATTCTTTTTTCTCATTTTAACACATTTTAGACACGCCTGAAAGAAGGCCTGCGTGTCTTTTCACGTTATTGAGTCAGACGGCGTACAGCACAGTGACTGCATTCTTCTGCGTAGGACGTTTCCGCCATTGGCTCTACACAACCACGCAACTTGCACAGATCTACTGGAAATTGAAAGATGTTTACGTTGAGTCCCAGAACATATGTGTTATTATTTTCAGCGGATTGTATAATATTCGGAAAAAGATCACGATAATTCGCTAAATACACACATTCTGCAGCGTAACTCTTGAATCCCTTAAATGTTCAAAAAAACAACAACACAAGTGTGTGTGTGTGTGTGTGTGTGTGTGTGTGTGTGTGTGTGTGTGTGTGTGTGTGTGTGTGTGTGTGTGTGTGTGTGTGTGCAGCGCGAGCGCGCGCGCATGTGTGATTTCACTGAAGAAAGGAATTTTAAAGAATATCCTTTATCCGTTCACATTGTTAGCAATTATAACTGGTGCCCTCCATTTTGCCTTATCCATCTATTTTGAATGACTTGTTATATTATATGCACTTGTATGTTAGTAGCTTTGTATTTTAGCAGAGTTGTACCTTTGTAGATTTGCAACGGCAAGCGTAAAAAATGGCACATGTGCTGACTGCTTCTTCCGTTGAGAAATAACGACGGCAACGAAGGCAAAGTGAAACTCATATCACGTAAAATATAAAATTACATAAAAACTAAAATTACGTCATACAAATAAGGTTTTACAAACTAATGACGTGTATGCACTGTGCCCATTATAAAGCTCACTAATGCATTGGCAAATATGCTAGGTTTTTTCAATAGGGGACATTTCAAATCAAAATCAGTTTAAAGACAACAGGTAAAAGGACATTTGACAGCGAGGACAACTCGCATATAAAAGGGACTTTGTGGGTTTTGGATCTCATATAGAAGAGGTTGTATGGGTTATGTTTCATCCCATCTTGTTTTTGCTTTGCTCACACTTTCAGAGGTTCATACTCTTTGATCTGTCGGAATTCCGACTCAGACATCTGCGTGCTATAAAGTCCCACTGCATACCAGAACATGGCTTCCACCAGCGGCACCTCAAGGCCGTCCGCCACCATCAGTAAGCAGGAGTCCTTGACGTGTGCTATTTGTCTCGACATCTTTACTGAACCCAAAATCCTCCCCTGTTTTCACACGTTCTGCAAGACTTGCCTTGAAACTTTACCAAATGAAGGATCATACTTGCAGAAGAAAATTTCTTGTCCCGCCTGTCGCAAACAGATACCTGTTCCAGATGGCGGGGCTGCGGCATTTCAGAATGATTTTCATATTGACGATGAAGAGCTGGAAAAGGCGAGAGCGGGATCGTACTGCACTGTGCATCCTAACAAGGAGCTCGAACTTTATTGTACTCGTTGCCAGACGCCTGTGTGTACAAAGTGCATGTTGATGGAACACGGGGGACACCGCATGGAGGACTTCACTCAAGTACATAAAGCTGAGGTCCAGCTTAGAGAAGACAGGCACAGGTTAAAGCGGTCTGCGTTGGAGATAGGTAGGAGCATTAACGAGATAAGAGAAGATCAGAACGCAGTGTTGCATAAGGCAAAAGCTATTGAAATAATCATTCAGGACAGACACCTTGCTCTTCAGAGAACTGTAGATACGATCCGTGACGAGGCGCTGGCTTTTCTTATTTCAGTCACGGACAGCATTGCCGAAAGTCAAAATGATCATATCCTGCAGAAAGAGCAAAACCTGCAGGAGCTGACCAAGCTACAAGAGCGGGTGCAGCAGGCTCTGGACAGCGGAGCGGGCTCTGAGCTGGTGTCTGTGGCCAGAGAGATGAGATGCGGACGTGGCAGCGAGGAAGCCGTGCAGAAGCTGACGACAAAACAGATGACGACCGTCTGCCGACCTGTCCTCCGCGTCGGCGTCCCGCTCATGCGTGACTGCATGGGTAGTGTGGCCAAGATGGAGATGGCGGCGTCAGCGCCTGAGGTGACCGTGGTGGAGCAATTCCGATGTCGGGAAAACCCGAACACTGACGTTTATCACGTGTGTCCCATGACGAATGGCAAAGTGTGGGTGTCCTACAAACTGTCCTTGTTGTGTATTGACTCGGGTTCAGAGTGTTTCGACGCTGACGGCAAGTCTATCAAAACGAGGAAATATGATGTCTCTGGGAGAGTGGCAATGGTGAGGAGGAAGAATGGTAAATATTTGTATCTTAAACCTAGATTTGGTTCAGTGTGTGCTTATGCCAAGAAGGTTAACAAGAATTTGACCAGATTTTATAGACTTGACTTTGATAGACTTGACAGTTTGACAGCTACTGTTAGGACAAATACAATAGTGTCAGGGGATCCACTGAGGGCAAGGGAAAAGGACGTCTTCACCCTGCAATGTGCCGCTCATCGTGCATTCGACGTTGACGCCAGCGGGCAGCTGTTTGTGGTGCTGGAGGAAGGAAAGACACCAGACTGGCAGCGCAGAGTGCAGCTGTACCGACGCCTACAGCCGGACGCCATAGCCACGTACAGCCCGCCTGTAGCGCCGTTTCAGCCGTCGGACGTGTGCTTCTACACGCTGGGCGGCCATGAGGTGCTGCTGGTGGCTGATGAGCTGAACGACGCCATCCACGTGGTGAACGTGCAGGACGGGCGCCTGAGCTTCGCGCGCTACCTGTCCCCGGGCTGTCCGCTGCTGGTGCAGCCCACGGCGCTCAACACGGACATGAGAGGCCGCCTGTGGGTCGCCTGCAGGGGCGGCAGGATCCTCACATGTACACCCTTGGCTTGAACCGGATGAAACTATGTTACCGCAGTATTCTAGGTAAGTTTGTTTTATTTTTTCTTTTAATTCCTTCCTTGCTTGCTTCCATGCTTCCTTCCTTCCTTCCTTCCGTCCTTCATTTATGAATTCGAGTTTTCAAGCAGTCAGTCGATCAGTCAGTCCAGCAGAACGTCATTTGATTATGCACAATGGTATTCTTTCCTACTGTGGTGAATTAAGTTCCATAGTGAACTGATCTTTGTGCTCATGTATTGTGACATGTCACGCCCGAACCTGTCGTCCATAGACAATAACTACGAAGACCACTACGACCACTACACTAGAGTGTCTCGGTCAACTTGACCAACTCTCAGAAACTTGTATATTACTACATCATCATCACTACTACAGCAATAACAGCACCAGTCACGTAATGCCGCATTTTTTTTTTCTCCTACGGCTGTTTCCATATAACTACGCGACCACGTAACGGTATACCAAATGTACAAAAGGCCATCGGAACGACGTCAATGCTCAATGGGTAGTGGATCAGGTTCTTATGCAAACCGTGCGCTGAACAGTGGAGATGTTGCACTTTGCCCTGAGATAACGGCCACAGTTTTTCGCAGATATCTTCGCAAAGAGCCACTTTTCTACACCAATCTTAGAACAAATATCATTTTAATTGCCAGTTGACATAATACGATTTATTTCCGAGAAACTCAAACATTGTGTCAGTTTTGTTTTACACTCGTAAAATTTTTTTCATTAACTCATTCTACCCCAGACACACCACAGCAAGATATGGATCGACCATGATAGTTCAAGGGTGATTCCAGAATAGCTTGGCGCCTATGGGCGCCAAGCTATTCTGGCATCACCCTTGAACTATCATGGTCGATCTGTGTCCTGCACTGCAAAGCAGTGTTGAGAGGACAACGGCAAAATTTGGGGGTTTCGGTGTTGGGGTAGAAAGAGTTAAACGACTGATCTGACATCCCTAAATGTGCCCCAGCTATATTAAGCCCAGTATAGGAACATCCATTTTCACGTCAGCTGGCCACGATTTCAAACCTGAACCATAAGGCATACAAGAAGTTTGCATGCTTGACCTCGATACTGAAATCTGCCGGGGCTCTATTTGGGATATTGAAAATGGCTTGTTCTTGTCTTTTAATCAAATTGTTACGACTGTACAGCAAAATCAACAAACTATACGAGTCAAGTGAAAATCGCCCACATCAGGTCAATTGGCACTAAATGACATTTGTTCTTAAGGTGGTACATAAAAGTGTTTCTTTGCGGAGATATTTGTAAAAAAAAAAATTAAATAAATAAAAAATAATAATAATAATAATAAAAATCGTTGTGCGCTCCGATATCAAAGGGCCTATACCTTCGCACTCATGTATTCCCATATAAGTGATCGCGTGACCTCCTTGTGTCTTCTTCTGTATGTGCCCTGAAACCGAAAGCAGCATTACTCGTCAGCCAGTATGACATATAAGGAACTATTTTGGCTATGATATCTCTAGCGGGTTTGGTAGCATAGTACCTGCATGGGAAGGTGGGGTGGAGGAGGGGGGGGGGAGAAATAGGGTGAGGGAGTATCTTCTGCCGCCCCCCCCCCCCGCCCCATCCACCCTCCCACCCATCCAACACCAACACCCGCTCTACCTTTTCCCTACTCCACCTCCCATCCCACCTCTAAGTTTGTTGATTTAATTTTTCGAGACATGTTAGGCACAAAGGTACATTGCTCCCCTCCAACCCACCCACCCCCCACCCACCCACCCACCCACCCCCACGCCCCCCCCCCTCTCTCCCCACGCGCACACACGTATCTGGCACAATGGAAAATTTCCCCCCGCCCCCCACGTCCCCTTCTTCCTAACGCGCGCGCGTGCACACACACACACACACACACACACACACACACACACACACACACACACACACACACACACACACACAAACACACACGCACACACACACACCCACACACACACACACACACACACACACACACACGCACACACACACACACACACACACACACACACACACACACACACAGAGACGGCAAACTCAATGAAAAATTCTCTCCGTACGCCACTGAACAGGCACTTCTTTTGAGCTGTCATGGTTGATCGTTCTCCCATGTAAGCATCGATTCTAACATGAGTCACACAACTACGCCTAAAGCGAATTTGTAAAGATGCATTTTCCTCTATTCTGCTTTCAATACCCGAGGAAGGCCGTGCGAGGGAAAAAGGTTACATTGACGTTCTTCGCCAGATATACTTAACCCTTTCGCTGTCTGAAACGACTGCACATGTCCGACGTTCGCGTGAACAGCGCAGATGTAACTCAGACCAAATTTAAGCACACACCCCCCCCCCCCCCCCCAAAAAAAAAAAAAAAAAAAAAAAAAAGAAGAAAAAAAAAAACTAAAAAAAAAAAACAACAAGAAAAAACAACAACAAACAAACAACATAAGAGTGGCAAGAGACATAAATCCTCATGAGCCCCCGCGACTGCGGGGGCTCATGAGGATTTATATCTCTTGCACCAGAGTTTAGCGTTTGCGATGCCCCGGCCATAAAGGCGTTTATTTACGCACTCTTTCATGACCGTGAATACCATTTGAATACACGCGTAAGGTATTTCACACGACTAGACCCGGCTGCGCGGCAACAGTTTTTATAATAGGGAGCCACACAGCCCTGAGCGAGCGCGATAAGGAACTATAAGGGCACACACAGAACAGGTTCATTACTTCACGCGATCAGATTTAGTTTCAAACCTTGGAGTAGCCACGTTATAAATGTGCACTTAGCACGCATACGTAGAAGACAGCCGAAATGCTTTTCGTGAGCCGCTGTTCATAAGTGGCATCAGTGAGGTTTTGTTTGCAACGAACGAAAATAATAATAATAATTAAAAAAAAAAAAATAAAATAAACGTGTAGGGTCTTTTGTCGATCATGTGATTTCAATGACGGGGCACCGAAATAGGGTCTGAGCAAATTTTAAGTCCAGATGGATTCGAACCCGGGACCTTTCGGACGAGAGACGAACGATCTACCACCGAGCCACCCACATCCCCAACAAATCGAAATCACGGCGGATAACCAGCTTGTTTTAAAAGCATATTAGACAACACTCCAAACAGCTCCAAGAGGCATAGATCCTCATGAGCCCTCCGGGCTCATGAGGATCTATGCCTCTTGGAGCTGTTTAGATTGTCTGTGCTTATGGCACTCGCTGGTAATATGCCATGACTTCGATCTCGTTCGTTGAAGGTATTTTCCGGCTTAAACGCATCCTCGCTATTATCAGATTGCGTGTACCGAGTTACGAAAGCATTATATCCTGTTTCGGTCTCAAATCTTCGTCGGAGAGCCCGTTTCTACTAAGATGACTTTTGTCGTAATTAAATGGCTAAATACCTTCTCTTGTAAGATGTAAGCAGAAGGATCGTTAATACGAACAAACAAACAAACAAGGTCTTATTGAGCAGCGTTTAATCCAAACCTTTTTGCCAGCTTTCTGAGCCTCATTCCAGCCGGTACGGCTGCCGGTCTCCACGATGGCGGCAGGTGCTCACAAAGCATTCGCGCAGTTCAAAGTTTACTTCACTCCAAACTATTTTTTTTTTTCCCGTATGATCGGTTCATTGTTATTGTAATTATATTTCAGACGCTCACTTTAAATCACTTTGTGGACTTGTCATGCATTAATATATATATATATATATATATATATATATATATATATATATATATATATATATATATATATATATATATATATATATATATATATATATATATATATATATATATATATATATATATATATATAAAGCCGAGCTTTGACTTCAGGGTTGACGTGAAAGGTAAATTTCCACTGTTTAACACGTACACAGCCGGGGCAACGCGAGCGCTCATGACTGCAAAAGCAAGGGCAGATCTGGTAGGTTCCTGCATCCCCCTCCACCCCTCACCCACCACCCAAATTCTTTTAAATGCTTTAACAAAGTCCCTTTTGGGGTGTTTGTCCCCCCCAACCCCAACCCCCCTCCCCCTGAATCCGCCCCTGAAGAGACATAAACCCTCATGAGCCCCCATATGTTCTTTATGCCCGTGTTTGGTCCCAAGCCTCATGTTTGGTCCCATCTGCGTTCTTCACGCAAATGTCGGGCAGTGTGCAGTGGTTTCAGACGCGCAGATCACTGGCAGCCAAGGGGTTACCCACCATGTTCGATCCATCAACCGCAACTAGCGTGAATTGCACGAGTGAGCTTAGTCCTGCGCCAGCCACTAAGCAAGGTGCTCCGCTACAGCGGAGCCCCTTGCTTAGTGGCTGGCGCAGGACTAAGCTCACCTTATCAGAGGACGCGTCCAAAACTTGCCGTTGCAAATAATTAATTATGTATCGCTGAACACTAACTAGCCAAAATTTATGTTATCGCGTTCATAGGATCACAATAAAACGCACACATGCATCTCTGCTTGAAGGAGGGCGTAGAGTTGACTTGGGTCAAAGCATGTGTGTCTAGTCATAGCGCACAGGTACACACCCACACCGGTACCCCGGTGCATGCATACTGACTTAGTCATCTTAGAGCTTTCAATCATTTCTGGAAAACGATTTTTTCCTGGTAGACGGACAAAGATCGATAGACAGATTTTACTATTTCAAGTCTACTGTGTTCAGTGGTGGGCTGCAGACGTCTTAAGAATCAGCAGAGTGTAAGTTCATGTCGCTATTTCTATAGTTATCTTTAACAGTAGGCAGTCTCCATGTTTCTATTGTTAATTTGTATGTGGTAAAAAAAAAAAAAAAATGATTAGCTAGGTGCCACCAGATATTTCACTAATTTAAGGCATGCAGGATTGGTTCAAGTTATCAGTGGTGGCCTAGCTGTGTTCCCTTGTGCATTGCTTGCTTGCTGTGCTCCAGTTTACTGTCCCACTGCCACTAAGAGTGATCGGGGACTAACAGTTTTGGCGTGGTTTTCAGCAGTTTTGGCGTAGTTTTCTTTGTGGTTTTGGCGTAGGTTTCCCCCCCTCATTTCTCATCCGGGCTCGGGACCGGCAACGGCGGAGTTACCCTTGTGCATGCATCCATCAGAGCTAGTTATAGTACTGAGAAATGCATGCCCAAAGAGTCATAACTGTGTGACTGTCCAGCGTGACTGAGTGTCCAAACTTAAACTGTGCCTGTCAATTGTGCATGCATCCATCAGAGCTAGTTATAGTACTGAGAAAAGCATGCCCAAAGAGTCATAACTGTGTGACTGTCCAGCGTGACTGTGTGTCCAAACCTAAACTGTGCCTGTCAATTGCCTGTTCAAGCTGTGTGTATACTATGTGGGTGGGGGTGCGGATAAGGGTGTGGGTGTGGGTACATATGTGTATGTGTGTGAGAGTGTGGGGGGGGGGGGGGGAGGGGAGGGGGGACTTATATGCACTATGTTCTTTTCCGTACATGTTGTCTGTGTGTAGCATGACATGCGTTGTATGTATACTATACGTATGTAATCCAAAAACAGAAGTCTAAAAAAAAATGCTTAGATAGCGTAAATGTCTCCGCTTAGTTTTTAAGGGATATAATTATCCCCGTAACTGCCGGGGCAACGCGAATTCTACCCATCTGCAAGAGACATTAATCCTCATGAGCCCCCCGCAGTCGCGGGGGCTCATGAGGACTTATGTCTCTTGTTAGTCCTGTGTTTGTTTGTGCCTAGTTTTGGTCCCATTTCATTTGTGTTCTCTTAACGCGAGTGTCGGTCAGTACAGGGGTTTCAGACGCGAAATCAGTGATCACTAGCAGCGAAGAGATTAACTCATTCAGCCCTGACGCACTGCAGCAGGGGATGGGTGGACCATGACAATTCAAGGGTAGTGCCAGATTAGCTTGGCGCCTGTCGGCGCCAAGCTAATCTGGCACTGCCCTTGAATTATCATGGTCGTACCATCTCCTGCAATTGGTGAATAGTCATATCGATGACGCCTCCAAAATTTGGGAAATACGGCCGTCGGGCTGAATGAGTTAACAATCAGTTTCAAGTCATGGATTGCGCTTTAGTTCTATATTCATTTAAACTTCAGAATTTTTTTTGTTTTTGTTTACACACAGGTACAGGAGATTCACACCATCGTAGAGGTGCGAAAGGCCTATTTCAGAAATAGCTAAGACACTACTATAATATAACGGATAAAATGGCGACAGGCGGAAGTGACGCAGACAACAAGAGGGAGTTACTGACGTGCGCTCTTTGTATTGACATTTACCGGTCACCCAAACTGCTACCCTGTCACCATTCATTCTGTGAACAATGTCTGAAAGACCTGTCAGCGCGACACCCAACTGGTACATTTCCATGTCCGGCCTGTCGCAAGCAGGCAACGGTGCCCCCTGGCGGAGTGTCCGCTTTCCAGAGCAACTTTCACATCGACCCAAACGATTTGGAGAGAGTGAGAGACGGTAAAATCTGTATGGTACATATGAATAAAGAACTGGAGTTTTACTGTATCAAGTGTGATCAGGCCATATGCCTCAGCTGCAAACTGACAGAACATGAGCTGCACCAAACCGAGGATTTGGCCAGATCGGTCACAGCTGCTGCAGAGGCAAAAACTCAACTACTGACAGACAGAGACAGACTCAACGGTCACGTGAGTAGCGTGATGAAAGACGTTGATGTGGCGCAAAAAGAACAACAGGCAGTGAAGGACAAAAAGTCGGCCCTGCAGACAGCCATCCATAAGAGACACGCCACACTACAAGCAGCCATCGACAGATACCGGGAAGAAGCTCTGGCCTCGCTAGACACGGTCACGGACGAAATAATTGCCGTTCAAGAAGTGGCAATGTTCATTAAAAAGGAGAACCTGCAGGAGCTGACCAAGCTATTACAGCGGGTGCAGCAGGCTCTGGACAGCGTAGCGGGCTCTGAGCTGGTGACTGTGGCCAGAGAGATGAGATGCGAGGAAGCCGTGCAGAGGCTGACGAAAAAACAGATGACGACCTTCTGCCGTCCTGCCCTCCGCTTCAGCGCCACACTCGACGCCACGTTACAGCGCATGTGCGACTATATAGGTAGTGTGGCCAAGATGGAGATGGAGGTGTCAGTGCCCGAAATGACCGTGGTGGAACAGTTCCGCTGTCGAGAGGATCCGCACACAGACGTTTATCATGTGTGTCCCCTGACCGATGAAAAGGTGTGGGTGTCGTACGAGCTGCGAAATGACTCTGGTTCAAAGTTGTTCGACACTGATGGCGAGTGTGTCGGCGCGCAAAAATATGACGTCCCCGGAAAAGTGGCAATGGTGAGGAGGAAGAATGGCACCACTATGTATGTTGCACCCACAACAGGCTCGGTCTGTACCTATGCCAAGAAGTGCGCATCAGACTGGACCAGATTCTATGCATTAAAGAACGCTCTGACGGGGCAAGCGAATGTTAAAACACAGGAGATTGTGTCCGAGGATCCATTGAAAACACAACGGGCAGACATCTTCACCCTGCACTGTGCCGCTCATCGTGCATTCGACGTTGACGCCAGCGAGCAGCTGTTTGTGGTGCTGGAGGAAGGGAAGACACCAGACTGGCAGCGCAGAGTGCAGCTGTACCGACGCTCGCAACCGGACGCCATAGCCACGTACAACCCACCTGTAGCTTCGTTCCAGCCGTCGGACGTGTGTTTCTACACGCTGGGCGGCCAGGAGGTGCTGCTGGTGGCTGATGAGCTGAACGACGCCATCCACGTGGTGAACGTGCAGGACGGGCGCCTGAGCTTCGCGCGCTACCTGTCCCCGGGCTGTCCGCTGCTGGTGCAGCCCACGGCGCTCAACACGGACATGAGAGGCCGCCTGTGGGTCGCCTGCAGGGGCGGCAGGATCCTCACTTGTACACCAACTAGTATTCAGTGATTTCACCAACAATCGATTGGCTGTAACTGTGTAATTTGACAACTGGACAATGCTTCCATTTTGCTGAATGCGAACTGCTGAAGATATAGCGACATCGTCCAGAATGTATCCCTCTTGCAGCTCACTGTGCCCTGGCGCTGCATGGATTAATCGCCGAAAGTGTGCTCTACGGTGTGGGGTAAGAGCTCGGCTTTGACACTCAGGTGTTCCACCAAGAATCCGCCACACATCGTTTTCCCGTTCAAATGGTATGGCAGTCACGTGACAACAATAACTCTAAGTATATTCTCGTCTAACGATGTGGATCGGTTTTCCAAAACTGGTTTATTTGCTCCATGGCTTGAACACATTTTTTTTTTTTTTTAATTTTTAGCGTAGCACAGACTGACTGAACGATATTTCTTACGGGACATTCTAAACTGACGAGCAAAAGAAATGCGACATTTTTGGAACCATCGGAAACACTTAAGTATTTCCGATGGTTCCAAAATGTCGCACTTCTTTTGCTCGTCAGTATATCTTACCAAACGGTTTGTACCAGCAAAATAAAACAAAAAATGTACATTGCCGAAAAATGTTCGTAATAGCTGAAATTAATTTCTTACGAAACAAATCTGCGGTCATCTTCCTGCTGTCTGTGCAGGCATTGCACTCTCCTGTGTGATTTTTATAAAAGGTGTCAATATTTCTAAAATCCTGATAACGTTTACCTTTTCGCTGCCAGTGATCATGAATTTCGCGTATGAAACCACTGCATACTGACCAACATTCGCGTGGGGGGGGGGGGGGGGGGTGATGGGGGGGGGGGTGAGGGGGGGGGGGGGGTGATTTATATGGGATCAGAAATAGACACGAAGAACAGAAGATTAACAAGAGACATAAATCCTCATGAGCCCCTGCGACTGCGGGGGCTCATGAGGGTTTATGTCTCTTGCAGCTGGGGAGCGTTCGCCTTGCCCAGGCAGTTAATGGGTTAATTGGATGTGTACCACATTAAATGTGTGTGTAAATAAGTAGCAACGCCACTAATTCTGCGTCAGTGTATACGTGCGCTGGTCTATGATGTTGGACCTTACAGGTTTGAGCCGTAAGGCCTAAACTCTCAGTCCAACACACAAATGCCATTTAACCTCTTGACTGCTACTGTCGATACCGCCCGACCGACAAGACGCTTCGTCGTTACGTGTCGTGGTTACGCGTCTTTTCTGTCAGAACGGTATGGCCAGTATCACTCCAGGGGGCTTAAGCCTTAATGACAACAAAGATAGCGGAGCGCGGGGTGTCAACTGATAGGCCTACTGATACTGATCTGTCACGCTGGGGAGGACCAAAAAAAAAAAAAAAAAAGAACATCGGCGCACTCTACCACATGAACACAGTGGTTATCACCCTCGATTCGCCCGAGGGAGACAACTAGTGTGGTCCACAAGCATGACGGAGCTAGACACGCACTCGATTGTTGTTGTTTAGCTTTGTTTGGTGAAGGTTGTCGGGTTGGGTGTACTTTTTTTTCGGAAAGGTGAGGGGAGGGGGAGGGGGTGGAGGGGGGAGGGGGGTGTTTGTTTGTTTGGTTTGGTTTCTGATTGGTTGTTGTTTGTTTGTGTGGGATTTTTGGGGGTGTTATTTTTTCGGGGGTGGGGGGGGGGGGTGGTTACGGTGTTTGTGTTTTACATCCATTCCTTTTGTATGTGCCTAAATACGGGGCGGTCCGTGGCGCAGTGGTTAAGGCGCCTGCCACCAATGCTAAAGGTGCGATGTTCGATTCCGGGTTCCGGCGTCGGATTTTTCTCCTCTAGTAAGTGTCACCGTTAATTCGGGCGGACCGTCGGGGGTTCTTTCTCCGGGTACTCCGGCTCTTCCTCCCCCTCCACTTTGGTATCAGGTTCGGCCAACTTAATAAAATTTCAAATACAAAACGATTTCCAAATACCGTCAGTAGCTCGCTTGAGCTTGCCCTTAGCACCACGTGAATGTTCTGTGTTTGCGTACAGTGTGTGAGTGAATGCGTGTGATTCACGTGAGCGTGCTTGTTGGGTTCAGTTCGCGGCTACATTCTGCGCATTGAGTTATATTATAAATATGAGAAATGCGCCATATAAGTGCTATGCATTATTATTATTATTTAAATCATTTCGTTTCTTAATTATAATTCATATATTGACGAGCAAATGAAATGCGACATCGCTCGAGTCATAAGAAACACTGAAGTTGCAGTTTTTTCTTCCGATGACACGAATGCTGTCGCATTCCTTTCGCTCGTTAGTATGCGTAGCTAATATCAGTTTTGTGCGTGCACCCTTATCTTAAGATTTGTGAGCGCTTCAACCGGTTCAGTGTCGGTTTCAGTTGCTCCCAGTACGTGACGACTGAACCTAAAAGTTGCATAAGAACTTGGTATTGAACGCCAATGTCACGCGCACTCGGACGCGCGCACCGCGCGGTACTCTTGCACTGATCTGCAGACAGTCTTGCACTGACGGATGTGCCGGTCCCCGCGTCGTCGTGCGTGTCATAGACTTAGAATAGTGTTAATTGCCTTTGTTTATGGTAGTTTTACTGTGTTGCTGTATCATTTCACGCTAAGACTGTTATCGCTTCAGAATTATGAGAAAATAGTCAAAGCGCTCGCAATCATCGAAGACTGAAGACGTGTTTCTAACCGGCTCCTTCCCGAGGCCGGGCCCTGCGCCCCCGGGGCCACTAGAGATAGGACTGGTCATACCAGGGCCAGCGGGGCCGTAGTGCACCGTGTTAGTGGAATAATAGTGTAAACTGGAATTCTGTACTTGGTTAAGTGTGGTTTCGCAAGGTTCCAGATTTCGTTTGTGTAGTGCGCGGAAGATGACTCCCTGCAGTTTTTAACACATTCAGCCCTCACTCACTACAGCAGGAGATGGGTTGACCATGATAATTCAAGGGTAGTGCCAGATTAGCTTGGCGCCTGTCGGCGCCAAGCTAATCTGGCACTACCCTTGAATTATCATGGTCGATCCATCGCCTGCAACACGTGCATAGTCGTTAGATGACAACTCCAAAATTTGGGAAATACGTGCGTCGGGCTGAATGGGTTAATACGGAGTAAATAATACGCTTTGCACTTTTCATATTTGACTCAAGATGGTCTGTAACTGAATATCCACATGCCGCTTCATACCGTTAGGCTCCCCACCCGGGTCTGCCGTGGGGGACTTGGGTGGGGTTAACTGCTTTTTAGTTCCCAGAGTCACCCTGGTCAGCCCCACAGGGTGGGTTTTCCCTTCTATTCTGGGGCATGTGTTTCTGTCTACCCTTGGTCCATTCACCTGTATTTGCCTTTTTTTAAGCTCCCTCTACTGTCTGCGCCGCCTGGAGCTCTTGATATTGGATGTGTGTTGCTAAATGGTCTTTAGCTTTATTTAGGCCCCATGTCGTAGGTTTATTTAACGTATTAGACCGGATGGCGACATACATTCAATGTTCTATTTATTTATTTTTTTTTTTCACAAGCAATGCAGGCACGTCCTTAGAAAGTCTTGTTGCTGTCGGGACGTTAAGCAATGTACAATCAATCAATCAATTCATACCGTTAGGCATCTATTCATTGCCTGGTTCCTGATTTGAAGTAGCGGTGACAATCTGTTAGTCTCGCACGGGTGGTTGTGTTAAGATGTTCTACTGAATACATTTTATGAGAATTTGTAGGGTGGCTATAGTGCCATGTAGTTTTATGTGTGTGCCACCACTAATCATTTTTATACCAACTAAGAATATCATTTATCTTTCTTCAAATCCGTGCTTTGATTATTTAACTAATATTTTTAAGTGATGTTGTAATGATTCTACACTTTGATTATGCCGATCTTTCTTGAATAAGCAATTTAAAATTTTTAACCTGACTCCCAGTCGTTGATAGCGTGAGACAGATCGCGAGTCTGAAAATAATAGCTGGATTGTGATCGTGCCTGTTTATGGGTCGATGAGTGCTTGCTTATCCATGTGTGTGCGGAGTGTGAGATGTGAGTGTATGAATGTGATCCCCGGCGCAGCATCCCGCGACCGGAACCGGTGGTGTAATATTGTATAAGTCACGGAAACGTTAGCACTCACAGCAGTATTTTATTTGTTCATAGACACTGATAAATAATTTTTTTTACAATTACGTTTTAAATGTAAGGTTGTCCGATTTGAACCCATTGAGCCCGCGTTACACTGATCACAGAGATGTCTGTACAATTAGTCAGTTCTTCATTGTTCTGAATTTTTCAGGAAGACTACACATTAGTAACACATGCTTATTACATACAATGTTTTAACCCATTCAGCCCTGACGCAATACAACAGGAAATGGGTCGACCATGGTAATTCAAGGGTAGTGCCAGATTTGCTTGGCGCCTATCGGCGCCAAGCTAATTTGGCACTGCCCTTGAATTATCATGGTCGATCCATCTCCTGCAACTGGTGCATAGTCGTTAGATGACGCTTCCAAAATTTGGGAAATACGGCCGTCGGGATGAATGAGTTAAGCAGAAAATGTGTGATCAGATTGTAATGAAACGAAATGGACTCAATCATTGCTGTTCATTGTCTACAGGCAGTGCACTCATCTCAGTGCCGTTCTGTTTCTGTATCAGTGTGTGCGTGCGTACGTGTCTATGTGTGTGTGCGTGCGCGCGCGCGCGTGTCTGTGTGTGTGCTTGCGTGCGTGCATGCACGCAAGTGTATGCGGTTGCGTACGTGCGTGCGTATCAGTGAGTATGCGTGTGCTGACTGTCTGTGTGCGGTGGACTTTGATCGTGAACAGAAGGGAACTATGAAACCGCTGCAGTCGTTTCACAGAGAACCAATCACACTGACGCAAAGACTGTATTACAAAATTACCTTGAAAACACTTTGAGTGTCAGCGGTGCAGTCGCTTTGGCAACTTAAGCATTTTCATGTCCCGGTCCGCTATGCATTCTCACTTCAGGCGGCCTACCCCTTCCCTTTCGCTGAGCGCACAAATTTGTTTCTGAAATCTTTGGGACGATTCTCAACGAATATTCATGAGGTGAAGGTCGCATCGAAAGCGAGGCTATATGGGGAACATGTGGGAGGGGCAGACGGTACTTTCATGGCGATACAGAAGGAGCAGTCGAAGCGCAGATCGAAACACCATTGCGTTGTTCCTGTGTGCACATCAAATAGAGCACAGAATATTGAAAACGCGAAACTTTTATTTCATACTTTTCCAAAAGCAACCGACACTCAACGGAGGAAGGAGTGGTTGATCCGAATTCATCTGCTCCGGCGTGTGTGGGTGCATGTGCAGTGTGTTGGGTGTGAGAGAAACTTGCATGTATAGACTTTATGGTCTACAGCAGAAACTGTTTTGAGCGACCATCCTTACAGCAGATCCCCTGTCTTTACAGACCAACATTTGGGTGGCTGCAGCCCGGGTGACACTGTTTGCCCTACAAGACCTCTCTTGAGAGAGCATGAGATGTTTAAGGACACTTTCTTCTAGCAAAAATGGTGATAGCCAGAACAGGTTCTGCTGTGTTAACATTTATTTTTGTTGTTGTAAAATTTAAGTTAGGTGCCTATTCTCACGTGTGTATGTGTGCGTGTTTTGCTATAGAATGTCATTGTATTAAAGTTTTGGCTTACAATCTTGATTCCAAGAAAACAGGGGATCAGCTGTGATAGCTTAAGGGTATTGTCTGATCAGCTTAACACATGAAAATACCATGGCACTACCCTTCAAATGTCATAGTTGATCCCTTTAGATGATTGAGTAGTGCTGCCACACTCACACACACACACACTCACACACACACACACACACACACACACACACACTCACACATACACACCCACACTTACACACACACACACACACACACACACACACACACACACACACACACAGAGTGATGAATGTCATATATTTAATTCTGCTGCAGAAATCTGACTTCAACAATTTTAACCCTTTAGTTGTCAGCAGCGATTTGGTTGAAATGATGCCTGTGAAAAACACTTCTGAAATTGCTACCAACTGCGAAATGGTTAAGAGAGGACAAACACTTGTAGATAGTGTTAACCCGCTAGCTTATTTATCTTCCTGACGCACACCCACACATGCTTGAATTCACCAAACTGAAAACATTGAGAGGGGAGGGGGGGGGGGGGGAACAACACCAAGTAGGTCCGCAACCGATAATTGAATTCAAACTGTGTTGTTTTTCGCTGGCTGAATTCACAAAATATAACCGAGTTGACCCCTCCAACAATGTTAATGTGCTGTCAAATGTTTGGGGAAAAAAAGTGTGCACTCAGTATGTTACAAGTTCCGTGTAAGCTTTGACAAAACACTCATATATCTCAAATGTGTAGACTAAGAAAATCCTAAAACCACAATCTTCTGAATGCTCAAGTGCTGACCAGTTTCTTCGAACACAATTCAATCAAGCTTCAGTGCAAATGGCCGTGATTGGTTTACATGGGGAGTGATTTTTATATGTGGTCAGATATTTGCTAATGCTAAAAATACGGTATAATTCTAAGGCCTCGACGCCGGGTTCTGCGCTTTTAGTCACTCGCCATCTTGCTGTCGCGCGTCTAGCCCCAGATAGCCTCGTTTTCGCGCACGCGACCTTTTGACCCCAAGCTCATTAAGAATCGTCCAAGCCACAGGCCCCCAAATTTGGTCTCAACAAGAGGTATAGATCCTCATGAGACCCCGCCGCAGTCGCGGGGGCTCATGAGGATCTATACCTCTTGCAGTTGTGTGACGTTATGGTTTCTGATGCCATACTGTCCTATTCAAAGGCCAGACAGATACTTCACATAAATTTGTTGCTTGGTTAAAATTCCATAACTGCGTCTGCTGAAACCCGTGATAGCCACCGCTCGCACAGCCACCAACACTCTGTACTATACTATAGTGATAAGTATCGGTGCGTGTGGTGGCTGGGAGCGCGCGAGGTAGCTGTCTCGCATGTCAGCACTGAGCCCTTCAGGCGCCTGTGGTTAACCTATTTAGCCCCGACGCACTACAGCAAGAGATGGATCGACCGTGATATGATTCAAGGGTAGTGTCAGATTAGCTTGGCGCCATCAGGCGCCAAGCTAATCTGACACGACCCTTGAATTACTATAATGGATTTTTTTAAACCTGCAACCGGTTCGTACTCGTTAGGCAGTGACGCCTCCAAAGTGCGGCCTTGGGGTTAAATGGGTTAATTCATAGTCGATCCCCAGCCAGTTCTATTCACGGAGATGGTTCCACGAAGGGCCCCCGCGCATTTTTTCCACGTACATCTGTGATTACTTCCTGGTGTTACTGCCCTCCCAGCACGATTAGAGCTGTTCGAGTTTCGTACGGCAATATGACCGGAAGAAACACGCATTTACCGAACAAAGCCGAAAGTTCAACTAATAATTATAACTCGTTCAGTGTCGTGAATAGGGGAACACTACTCAACTGCAAAAGGCGTAGATCCTCGTGAGCCCCCGAAGTAGCGTGGGCTCATGAGGATCTATGCCTCTTGCTCACACCACTTTACGGTCCATCCACCTGGAACACTCTCCCACTCTCTCTCTCCGTCAGAAACACTCTCTCTCCTCCTTCCAGTCCGCCCTCAAAACTCACCTCTTTCAACAGTTTTACTGAGCACCACACTCTCCACCCTAAGCAGACTGTCGTAATGCATTTCACTATTTGTGGTACGTGAGTCGTTGACTAAAGCGTGCGCATGCGTGCGCGAGTTGTGAGTGCGCGCTTGACTCAGTTATAATTATTATAAGATAAGCGCATTATAAGTACCGTAATTATTATTATTTATTATTACTTTGAATCCCTGATCGTAGGACATCTAGGGTTTGTCTGGTGCTGAATTCGCGCAAACTGCACGAACACAGTCTGCGTCAGGTGGCATTGTACGGGTTAATATTAACCCATTCAGCCCTGACGCACCGCAGCAGTAGATGGGTCGACCATGATAATTCGAGGGTAGTGCCAGATTAGCTTGGCGCCTGTCGGCGCCAAGCTAATCTGGCACTACCCTCGAATTATCATGGTCGATCCATCTCCTGCAACAGGTGCACAGTCGTTAGATGACGCCTCCAAATTCGGGAAATACGTGCGTCGGGCTGAATGAGTTAACTCATTCTACCCCAACACCGAAATCCCCAAATGTTGCCGTTGTCCTCTTTAGACTGCACTCTAGCGCAGGACACAGATCGACCATGATAGTTCAAGGGGGATGCCAGAATAGCTTGGCGCCCATAGGCGCCAAGCTATTCTGGCATCACCCTTGAACTATCATGGTCGATCCTTATCTTGCTGTGGTGTGTCCGGGGTAGAATGAGTTAAAGCTGCTACGAGCAATTCAACAGGAACAAGCGGAACTTGAAGACGGTTAACCCATTTAACCCCAGGGCCACATTTCCCAAATTTGGATTTTGGAGACGTCGCCTAACGACTATCAATACACCAGCTGCAGGAGATGGATCGACCATGATAATTCAAAAGTCGTGCCAGGATAGTTTGGCGCCGTCAAGCGCCAAGCTAATGTGGCACTATTCTTGAATTATCATGGTCGAGCCATCTTCCACTGCAGTGCATCGGGGCTAAATGGGTTAAGGTGAGTTGGAAATGGGCCCGTCAACACTATTGGCTGCAAGGTGTGAGAGATGATGTTTTTGTCTAAAAAAAGCGCAGGGTTTTGATCTGTTAAGTAATTCCACAAATTTAGCTTAAAGACTGAAACACACGATATGCATGGGAAATTGGGTATGCAGGACGTTAGCATCTTTGGACACATCAAGCGCTGTTTTCATTATCTACATGTATAGTGTTTACTTCTACCTTAACCTTTGTTTAATTCTGGAGCTTGCTTGTCGTCAGAGGAAAGATTAATTTTCTCTTCTTCTTCTGCTTTGTACGTATGAGAGTTCCTCCATTGCTCAAAAAGACCAGTTGATATCACACTGCTGTTACGTCTACTCACGTGGACTGTAAAAAGAAGGGCAGAAAAATATCATTGAGGCAAGATATTATTGAGAACCCGATGAATACTAGTAATCAAAGCCCGCCTTTGGCCCCTTCCCTGCCACTACATTTTGTTTCTGAAATCTTCGTTCATTCAACGACCAAAAGCCACAACCGTCCTAGATACATGAATACACATTTGTCAGTAAGTGACATAGATCCTCATGAGCCCCTGCTGTTGCGAGGGCTCATGAGGATCTGCGTCACTTGCTATTGGAACGTGTTCGCTTTTTCTCGGCAGAAAAGGAGTTAAGAGGTCGCTCTAAAGCGATCGCTTGACCTCCCGAGAAATGTGTCGTCTGTTGGAAAAGCGGCCCAGAAACCAAAAGTAGCTTTACTTGTTAGCCAGTATGGCAAGACCAGGAAGTATCTGAGCCATGGTATGGAAACCAAACTGCTTGGGACCACGGCAGTCAGGCAAAGTCGAGAGTAGTGCTTTGGATATCAGTCGCTTGTTGACGACGAAATACTAGTGAGGTTTCGTTTGCGACGAGCGACTACCAACAACGGACAAGAGCGAAGTCCTGGCGCATAACCATTTTGTACCAAAGCATGGACAACACTGCATACATCCCCAAGAGGCATATTTATGCCTCTTGTAGATGTTTGGCGTGTTGTATATGCTTTGGTTATCAACCGTGCTTTCGCTCTCGTTCGTTATCACTAGCCGCCGTTCGTTGCAAATGTAAGCACACTACTAACTTAAAAGATCTTGAGAAACCGGTTCTTTTTCTTTTTAATTTTACTTGACTTTAAACCTAATTAATTATGTACACCTTATAATGAATATTTCAAGAAACCGGTTAATTAAAAAAAAAATTGACTTTAAACCTAATTAATTTATATACACCTTATGATGAATGTTTCTAGAAACCGGTTCATTTAAAAAAAAATTACTTGACTTGAAACCTAATTGATTTATGTACACCTTATAATGACTATTTCAAGAAACCTGTTCAATGTTTAAAAAAATTACTTGACTTCAAACCTAATTATTTCATGTACACCTCATAATGAATATTTTGAAGCTTCTATATATACGGGAGTGTGGCGGGGGGAGGGGGTGGGAGCGGGGGGTGGGGTGTGTGTGGCGGGGGTTCATGAGTATCTATGTCTCTTGTTAAGCCCAGTTGCATCTATGTTCCCTCCAATTGTTATTGGTGGGGGGGGGGGGGGGGGGAGGTCGAAGGCAAATCATTGTCCACCCTTATGTTTTCAAGCATAAAAAATATTAAAAAAATTAAATCTGTTTTTGATTTTTTTTCTGCCCAAAATACCTTTGTTTTTGGTTTTTTTTTTACGACTAAATTACTTTTTTCCCCAGCAAAAATCGTCAGTAGAAGGGGGGTGGGGGTGGAGGGGGTGGGTGGGGGGGGGGGGGTAGGCGATACTCTACCCCCATATTTTCTGCCCCCCCCCCCCCCGCCCCTGGTTTCTGCGCTACTGCAGAAATATAGTCATGTTTATTTTGGGTGAGAACATGCATGCAGCACGCGATATCAACACGCATTTATCTGAGTCATTCAGCCCGACGCACGTATTTCCCAAATTTTGGAGGGTCATCAAACGACGATGCACCTGTTGCAGGAGATGGATCGACCATGATAATTCAAGGGTAGTGCCAGATTAGCTTGGAGCCGACAGGCGCCAAGCTAATCTGTCACTACCCTTGAATTATCATTGTCGACCCATCTCCTGCTGTAGTGCGTCAGGGCTGAATGGGTTAACGACATTCACACCAGATGAAGAAACTGTTATGTGCCTACTGTATTACACCTGGTGTGCGTGGTGCGCGGACGTGCATAGCGAGCTAGAAAGGCCACGTAAGTGTCAGTGTTAGTTGCTTAATTCTCAAACCGACTGCAAAGACAGCAAGCGCTTGGACTCTTAGAGTTGTGATGAATCACCAGCAAAAAAAATAAAATAAAATAACGCTCGAGAAAGACTTTGATAAAACATTTTACTCAGAGTCAGACAGATGATCATTCCGTTTCCTTCGGTATACCGCGTAATAAACAATCATATCATTTCCCTAGGTAAACTGTTTAATAGATTACTATACCGTTTACCTTAGGAATACCGTGTAATAGATGATCATATCGTTTCCCTAAGTCATATCTACCTAGGGGTCTTTCTGTCAGTAGCAGCGAAAGGGAGGGTTTAGATCCAGCTGTACTAATAAAGCGCTTGGGTTCCCTGACGAACTAATTTCTAATAGTGTTATTGTGTGTGGGGGTGTATGTGCGAGTGCGTGTGCGTGTTATGGTGTGCATGAAAAGCGTACAACCGTTGCAACAAACACATAAGTAGGCCACAGAGTGAAATAGTGAACAGCCACTCAGAAGAGCAGAAAATTAATGCCTGTCTCGATTCAGATGTTACCTCATAAGCGTCAAAAAGGAAGAGAAGTCGAAAACTGATGAAAGGTGTGTGACCATAAAGGCCCTGCTCTGTCCAGCGACGTCTGTAATGAAATATAATCATCACAAAGACTATAAATATGTCAGATCAGCGGACGTCTATAGTCACTACCTGCTAGTGACACTGAGAATGTGAAGACATGAAATAAACAACCCTCAACATGCCACAATGCCTTTGTCATCGCCTCCTCGAGGGCACCGGGCTGATAATGAACGGCCCTAATGCCGGACGGGCGGGTTATGGGGGACAGAGAGAGGTATTGCCTATTAGTGAGGGCTGTAAGACCCATTATTTGATGAGATGGGGACTGGGCTGACAAAAGTACCATAATTTTTCCAGATGATCTACATGCTTTATGCTTTCAGATTTTGATATGTTCCAAGGTAGCAGAGCCATAGGTTCCGAGAAACAGACTATTTAATTCGCAAAGCGTGGCGAACGCGAACAAATTATTGGTTGTGGTTGTGTCTTTGACAACCGACATTAATTAAATGAGAAAAGACTCTTTGAATAGATTAATTATTTTAAATGATTCATTCCAAGAAACCACTGGACTAAAAGAAACAAAGCATTATACTTGTGTATGGTCCCATAATTGTTTATTTGTTATAAAAAGGGTGTGTTTTTTTTTTAGCTTGTTCCAGGGTTGACCTATAGTGGGTAAAAGATGGATTGGCAAGCCTGTTTGATTTGCCACTAAATAACTAGTGCGAAGTTGAACTGCCCCTTGAAGTCCCATGGGAGTAAAAACAAGTCGCAGCCATATAAAAAACTTTTGGGAATATCGTCAGTGACTTTCAGGGACTGCGCATGCTACCTGTGACTCTTCCCTTCGATGAAAGCTTCACAGCGGAGGACTTGGTCAATAACTAGGCTCAGGGGTTGCTTCATCAGGCACAGCAGAGTCGTTTCTGAGCTGTTCTCACGTAACCGGAACACGCCATGCCCATCAAGTTAACGCTGTCGTTTTGAGAAAACTGTTTGTCAGAGCACATCGTGAAGCTGACTTTGGGTTGTATGCGGGTTCCCTGAAAGCTAGGCCAAGTGGTTCTTTGCCCTGGACCATCCGAATTACTATGCCCGCTGGGTTCCTGTTCACATTCGAGACATGAAAAATCTGCCACCTTTTACCTTGGAAGAATTTGTTGAGCATGGTCACTGGG
This sequence comes from Semisulcospira habei, assembly GCA_036245525.1. Taxonomy (NCBI): domain Eukaryota; kingdom Metazoa; phylum Mollusca; class Gastropoda; family Semisulcospiridae; genus Semisulcospira; species Semisulcospira habei. Next base: position 122,300,479 of record BTPG01000007.1, on the reverse strand, counting down.
TTGTCTCAAAAACGGCACACAATTTCTCAAATATGTCATTAGATCAGGCTCATGAACAAAATAATGACTTGGTGACAGGCTCTAGTGGAGCCGTATGGCTTACAGAAAACCCATCTGCTCTTCCAAAATGGCAGGTCCAGAACAAGCACGCATGCTGAATGAGTTTAAAGATTGTTCAAGACTAAACTGTGCAAAACACTCTCATCGTGAAGGTTTGTCAACTCAAGAGTGTTTCAAACAACAAACTCTCAGCCTTACAAGAGTATTCAAAGGAATGGGCAATGTTTTCTTGACAGACAGTGGAGAATTATTGACATTAGATTCTCATGATGTCCCAATGTCATACATATAGTCCGCACCATTGAGGATATTGGCGAACAACAGTACAACCACCAATGCAACTCAGTTTTGACTGATTGTGAAAGATCCATTCATGATCCCAACAAAAAGAACTCTTTGCATCTGTTCAAGTGCCCAAATCCTAAAGACAAAAGCAAACAAGCAGACAAGATTGCAGATTTGAAGACTGATGTCAGCCTATTCTCCAGACTATACATCGTGGCACAACACAGAGAGTCTGATATGGCTTCCTTTTTCAGCCATGAAATCCACCCGTTCCCTCCGTCTTTGCTAGACAGAGGAAAAATTCGTCTCGGTAAGAAATCTGATCTACTTACATGTTTAACAAAGACAGTGGAGGTATCTGCTACACACTTACTGGACGATGTTGAACCATACGACACAACTGAACTGGCAAAAGCCTTAGAGCAACTCGATGAGGATGTACAACATCCAGAAATAAAAGTCCTAGACACTCCTCCTGAGCTACTCGCATCTTTGGAGAAAACACGTGAGAAAGATCTACCCGATACTTTTAAAGTGAAGGTGCTTGACGGCGCAGCTGTGGTGCATCTTCTACCTGTTAGTGGCGTGAAGACATTTGACGACTATTTTGCCGACGTGTTCTTGCCTCATGTGTGGCATCAGCTTGAGACTGCAGAGAGGATTGACATTGTTTGGGACAGGCATCTCAAAAACAGCATCAAAGGTTCTGCCAGAGAAAAGAGAGGAAAAGGCATGAGAAGAAAAGTGTCCGGCCAGAACAAAATCCCAGGACAGTGGCAGGACTTCCTGCGTGATGCAGAAAACAAGGAAGAATTCTTTGAATTTATGTCCAAGAAGATTGAAAGCAATGATTTTCCTCCTGGCAAAACAGTGATGGTGACACAAGGAGAAAATGTTATCATCAGAGGAAGTGACTACGTCATACCTGCCTGCAACCATGAAGAGGCCGATACCAGACTACTCTTCCATGTGCAAGATGCATTACAGCAGGGTTCAAAGACTTGCTTTGTTCGCACCGTGGACACCGATTTTATTGTCATATTGACTGGCAAGTTTTACCACCTGCAAGACATATGCTCGACACTGAACATCTGGGTTGGGTTTGGCACAGAAAGGAGCTTTTCCTACATTCATATCAACGCTCGGGTCCTAACCCTTGGCAAAGAAATGTCAACTGCCTTGCCAGTTTTCCACAGCTTCACATGCTGCATTACAGTATCAGCCTTTCTTGGAAGGGGAAAAAGCTTGCCTGGGAGACTTGAAAATCTTTCCCTTATGTGACCAAGGCCTTCAATGACATCGCCAGTCATCCTTTCATAGAGGTGGGCATCAGTGATGAGAACTTCAAACTTCTGGAGGACTTCACCGTCCTCATGTACCAGAAGACAAGCGGATTTGAGACTGTGAATGAGGCTAGTAAGTTAATGAAAAGAAAAGGGGAGACTGCCAGTGCTAATATTTTAGGAAGGTTACAAAGTAAAGTAGGTTATAGCACTGTCAGGGGAGAGAAATGTGCATGATCGACCAGTGATCATAGATCTACTGTGGCCAAAGCACAAAAAAGTCACTTTCTTAGCGCCCCCTCTCTTTCCTATCTTTTTTTTTGTGTGTGTGTGTGTGCTTTGGCCACAGTAGATCTATGATCACTGGTCGATCATGCACATTTCTCTCCCCTGACAGTGCTATAACCTACTTTACTTTGTAACCTTCCTAGTAGGTTAATGTTTTGCCAACAAAGCAAAACCATGGACACTATTCCTCCCACACAAGGTGCTCTCCTGCAACACACAAAGCGTTGTGTCTACCAAGCTGGAATCTAGACAACAAGCGATCAATCTATCTCAACAGCAAATACCAACCCCAAAAAGATGGGGCTGGAAAATACACGCCACCACTTGTTGTTGGATTGCACTGTGGACATCTTTACCAATTGCTTCAGAAGCATGTAGTGAACATGTCAAGTGTAGCTGCTGCTGGTTGTACCGGAAAATGTTCTTGCAAAAAAAAGCCACGTGGAGATGTACAGACCTTTGCAAGTGTAACTGCATGAAGGATTAGATGTTAATTTCATATGAACATTTGACTTGACAAACCCAAACGTTTTGCGGAAAAACTGCTGCTGACTGAACATTAAGCCTTTAATGCTTTCTACCATATTTGTTTAAACATGTCTGCTATGTCTACTATTAGTTTTGTGTATTTATTTTATCAAAATTAGACAAATTTATCAATACAAATTAACCATTAGCAAGCCAAACAAACTTTTTCTTGACTTTTTTCATTTGTCGCGTCATCATGTTTTGATACTTGTCACGTGAGAACATCAGCTGCGACTGATTTTGTGGAACATATCAAAAATTGTTGCTATAGGACCTAACAAACATCTCCAAAAAGTTTGGTGCTTTTGTCATCTCTGTCCCCATCATTTTGCTTACAGCCCTCACTATATGGAGTTCGACCTAAACCGTTATAAATCCAGGTGCACCGCAACGGTGCCACTTTGATTTAACAGGACCACGTTTATCAAGACCTCAGTTTAACCCCTTGATTGCCAGTGGACGCGGATTTCGCGTCCGAAACCACTGCATACTGACCCTGCGACACTCGAGTCCGTGACTAAGTGAAGGGCACACAATTATGGATCAAGTTTGCTATCACAATCATGGATCAAGCACGGACACTCCGCGGGTCGCGAGTGCCGGCGACGGCTGGGAGTTGATTGAACTACTAACCAAGGTCGGCCGATCAGTCTTCCGCCAGAATCAGTGAATGTTCACCTACTACGGCCGCTAGACTGATGAAAAGCTGAGTTTTCGCTCCGGCCTCGAGTCCCTTTCAGTCTAGTGTCATTGGTTCGCCCGGGATGTTGCTCAAGCAGTACCCAGTGAGCAGAGGTCCTCGGGCTCACGACGGCCGCAGTGGGTCCGCGCCGAAGACGTTTTGCTACGGTGAAATCGTTTATAAAAGCGACCGAGTAACCTCCCTGGAAATGCTTCGTGTTCGGGAAAACCATGAAACCGAAAATAGCAACACGTATCTCCAGGCCAGTATGATTCACGTTATACTTAGTTATTTGGGTCTAACGCCGAGCAGACGACTAAGGCCATTTCACGGCGGGATGGGTAAAAATCTGGTCAGCCAGACTAAAAGCAAGGTCTTAAGACAAGATGTAAATATAGATTAAAAATCTCAGGCTAAAATGTCGCACATGTCTTTAAAAGAAACGTCTACAGACTCTCAAAAAGGGCAAATAAAAAAGATTCACATAGTCTATGAATGCTCAGATCTTGTTAAAAATATTGCATGCTCGCAAGAAATTGAAGATTTTGTCAGGGGGAACATCCCAGAACAAAATCTTCAAGGAGTCTGCTGTGAAGTGTTTATATCTGGTGTCAATTAGGTCAGCACAATACAGCAAAAAGTGTCGAACAGAAAACTGCTCATCACAGGCAAAACACCATGGACGCTCATCCTGTTTAAGTAAGTAAGAGTGCGTAACATACGTGTGCCCGATGTGGAGCCGAGCAAGGACAGTCTCCTCACGGCGGCTGCCGCAGCGGAAAGGTAGACTGTCGGACAACGTAGGAAGAGCTTCATGAAGCTTGTTCCCTTCCTCTTTGTCCCACTCGCGGCCTATGTACGCACTAATCACAGGTTTAAAATCACTAAAAACAGTCTGTGTGTCAGGGACAGGGTCACTGCGGGCACTGTTGGCAGCAGAATCTGCGATTCTGTTGCCTTCGATGCCCACATGGCCTGGGACCCAAATAAAAATGATGTCATAATATTCCTTCATCAAGTCTGCGTAGAGCTCTCTAATCTGCACCAGCAGTGGGTGGTCTGTTCCCGCGCCCTGAAGGGCCTGCAGGGCAGAAAGAGAGTCAGACAGAATCAGGAAGGTCCGTTCCCGAGACTGATAGGCATGCTTGAGTGCCAGCAGAATTGCCTGCAGTTCTGCACTAAATACAGAGGAATGGTCAGGTAGGCGGAGCTTAAATGGGCGTCTAGGATGGCGAGAGGACACTGCAGCCGCAGCCACTCTCCCATCCTCAGACTTGGACCCATCCGTATAAAGACGACAATAGCCAGGAAAACTTGAAAGGAGTTCATTGAGGCTCTGTTGGTATATGGCTGGTGGAGTACAATCCTTCTTGTGGGCGGTCAAGTCCAGCAAGATGTCAGGAACTGGTAGTAGCAGAGCTTCCGAAACTTTGTCCAGGTCCACTCCGGCCGTCTGCAGATGAGGTCGGACACGGAAGGAAAGTGGACGGACAGCTCCCGGATGGGCATCGTAAATCTCTGCAAACGACGGGTTAAAAACACAATCATAGGCAGGATTGTCTGAATGGGCCTTCAGCTTCAGAACGTAGCTGAGCATGAGGCGGATGCGGCGGAGCCTGAGAGAAGGCTCCCCGGCCTCGGCATACAGACTAGGAACTGGAGATGTCCTGAAGGCTCCTAGACATATGCGCAGACCTTGATGGTGAATTGTGTTCAGACGCTGTAGAACAGACTTGGAAGCCGAGCCATATACCACAGAGCCGTAATCCAGTTTGGACCGAACAAGGGCCCGGTACAGTCGAAGTAAGACAATGCGGTCTGCACCCCAGTCAGTACGACCAACGACACGAAGAATGTCGAGGGCCTTCTGATAAGAGGTTCTAAGGTAGTTAACATGGTTGCAGAAGGTCAATCTTTTGTCAAAGATGACCCCCCCAAACTTTGCCTCTTCGGCCACCCGAATTGGCACTCCAGCAATGCTCAGGCTAGGTTTTGGAAACAATTTCGTCTGGTTAGTAAAATGCACACAGACTGTCTTGGAGGGCGAGAACCTGAATCCGTTGAGAGACACCCACCCCTGGATGCGATCAACGCACAGCTGCAAGCGCCTCTCAAGGGACGCAAGTCCTCGACCTCGTGCACACAAAGCAAAGTCGTCCACAAACAAAGAGCATTCAGAATCATCCTTGACGGCCTTTACAATGTTATTTATTTTAATGCTAAATAAAACAGGAGATAGAATGCTGCCCTGCGGGACACCCATCTCCTGTTTAAAGGAGTCGGAGAGGGTGGAGCCCACACGGACATGGAACGACCTGTTAGACAAAAAATTGTGTATAAAAACAGGCAGGTGCCCTTTAAAACCCATGTCCGACAAATCAGACATTATACCATACTTCCAGGTAGTGTCATATGCCTTTTCAAGATCAAAGAAAATTGCATAGACATGCTGCTTGTTGACAAAAGCATCTCGGATAAAAGACTCAAAGCGGACTAGATGGTCAGTTGTACTACGGAAGCGCCGGAAACCGCACTGGAGGTCTGTGATGAGACCCTGTGACTCAAGATGCCACACCAGTCGGGCGTTGACCAAGCGTTCCATAGTTTTACATAAACATGATGTCAAAGCTATTGGCCGGTAGTTGCCCGGGTCGGAAGGATCCTTACCCGGCTTGGGGATTGGCACAACGACAGCCTGGCGCCAAGATGGCGGAAAACGACCGGTTATCCAGATATGGTTAAAGGCCTTGAGAAGTACAAGGAGTGAATCCTCAGGCAGATGAGTTAGGAGCTGATAATGGATGGTATCTAATCCAGCAGCAGAGTCAGTACATTTCTGCATGGCTTGCTGCAATTCTGAAAACGTAAAGGGGGCATTATAGTCTTCCGAGTTATCTGATATAAAATCACAAGCACAAGATTCTCGCTTCTCCTCTCTCTGGAAGAAAGGTGAATTATGGGCAATGGTGGAGGCAAGCAAATTTGCAACAGCCTTTTTATCTGTGACCAAACTGGCACCATCTCTAAGATGGCCGACAGAAGCCGAGCCACCCCTGCCCCTAATTCATCGAACAGCCTTCCAGACTTTATGGGACGGAGTCCTAGAAGATAAAGATGAGACGAAGCGTCTCCAGGAAGCACGGCGTTCGCGTTTAAAAATGTAACGGGCTTGTCTTTTAAATGTTAAAATATTTGCTTGCGACGGATTACGAAAAGCACGTCGCTGAGCAGATTTGCGTATTTTTTTGGCCTTGCGGCACTCTTCATTGAACCATGGTACTCTCGGCTTCCGAGGGACTGATGTGGAAGTTCTAGGGATGGTTTCACCTGCTACGTCCAACAAAATCAAAGTAAAACAAGAAACAGGTTCTTCAGCTGACATGACCACCTCCTCTGTAAGACGACACTGACAGAAGGAGGCGAACAGAGGCCAGTTAGCTTTCTTGAGATTCCAGCGCCCCACCGGCGAATCCTCCTCTCAGCTGACCGATGACAGAACTACTGGGAAGTGGTCACTACCACACAGGTCGTCGTGAACCTTCCAGTCAAAGTCCAGCATGAGAGAAGGATCACACACAGTGAGGTCTAGAACAGAACTAGATCCTGAACCTGAGTTAGAGTATGTAGATGAGCCATCTTTAAAGACACATAGGTTAAGTTGAGAAAAAACATCTTCTAACATCTGACCTCTGCCATCATAGTGGTCACTGCCCCAAAGGTGAGCGTGACCGTTAAAATCCCCCATGAGAATAAAGGGAGGTGGCAGTTGATCTACTAAGTTAAAAATATCATTGCTACTGACCCGCAGTGATGGTGGCAGGTAAATACTGCATACGGTTATGGTCTTCTTCAAGGTAACCCGAGCTGCGACAGCCTGAAGACAGGTGTCGATGCTAACGGGGCTACATAAAATTCGGCTACTAATGAGAAGAGCCGCTCCACCCGAGCGCCTCTCCGAATCAGAGCCTTTGTGTATAACGTTAAAACCATTAAAGGATACATGGTCAGAAGTCTTCAGGTAAGTCTCCTGAAGAGATATTACTGAGGGGTTATAGAACTTGACTAAAAGACGTAATTCCTCAAAGTTAGCTTGAAAACCACGACAATTCCACTGAAGCATAGAGTACATTATTATGTCTTATCTGGGGGTGAAGAGTTTTTCCCCCCTTTTTCCTTTGCCTTGGAAGGAGTTGAAGAAACAGAGGGGGGCCGGCTCCCGGGCCTCCTCTGGTTCTTCGGAGATGAAGGGGGTGGAGCTGCCGCAAAATCAGCAACGACAACTTCCACTCCCTCCATCCGCTCCTACAGTGCAGCATATTTGTTTTGAAAGGGGACATCAGTGTTCCCCTTCTGGGCCCGTGCGCACAGCGGTCCCATAGATTTCTTAGACCCCTGGTCCTCGGCAGCGTTCCTGCCGCTAGAGTTAGCGGCCTTAGAAGGCTGACCAGAGCCAGAAGCCTTTGGAGTTGACTGACTAACAGGTTTGGGTGGGAGCTGAGGCTTAGGGGCAACAGAAGGCGGCACAACCGGACCGGCAGTGTCCGCCTTCTGCGTTCCCTGGCTCCTCGTCACCATCGGAGGAGGGTTACTCTCCAGGGGCGAGATGAGCCGAGGCTCCGCCCCCAACCAAGAAGTTGGGGTCTGACATGAAAAGTCTTTGGTGGGGCGCTTGGCTGCCACCGCTGCACTGAAAGTATACACTGAGGTGTTAGAGGTTGGGGCAGCCGCAGCTGCACCAGGGCCTTCAACCAGTGTTTTGGCATCCAGAAAGGACAGCCCCTTCTCTACACGCACCTGCTGAATCTTGCACTCGGATATCCAACGAGGGCATTTCTTATCCGAAGCCATATGCGCCCCCTGGCAATTCACACACAGGACTGTGCAGGACTCAGCAAAGGGTCCAGGCTTAGTGCAACGGGCGCATGAAGCCTCCGCCTGACGGCAGGTCTTCTGCCCATGGCCATACTTTTAACACTTAAAGCACCGGAGGGGGAGAGGGACGTACTTTTTCACTCTCAAGGAGTAGTAACCTCCCCAGATGGTAGTAGGAGGGGTGGGGGTGCCAAACGTCAGGATGATGGTAGGGAGACGGATCTCCCCACCACCTCGCTTGGAAGTTACCCCCTGAGACTTAAGGTTCCGTACAAGTTCATCTTCTGACAGTTCTGCCAAAGCTTGATCTTTGATTACGCCTCTTGACGAATTCATAGTCTTGTGGGGTGTGACCTCCACCGGAGTGTCTCCGATGGAAGAGAGCCTCAGTAGCCCGCTGGAGTGCGCCCGGGTACGGCACTCCACCAGCAAGTCACCAGACCTGAGGCGCTGGGCGTCAGGCCTGCCAACACGGCTCCTGAGGGTCTCCCCCACCAGAAAAGGATGCAGCTTGGTAACAGGTTTCTCCTTCACCTTGCTATGGACAATGAGGAAGCGAGGCCATACCGCCGACGCCTGAGGCGTCGCTTCCTCACAGTTCGAGTCACTGTCATGTTCAATGTTGGTGGCTATGTGCCGCTTCTGTGCAAGTTTTTTTTTTTTGTTTTATCCATATTATAATAGCAGAGATATTCATCCCCCGGGGGTCCCCGCCCGCCACCGAGCCCAACAAGGGAAAGTGCAAATGTCGGCGGGTCTCCAGCCGACGCACAATGGAGACTGCCCGAAAGATATACTAAGGGGGTAAGCCCGATTGAACCGTTTGAGCCATCGCCTTCTATCACACTGTTGAATGCAGGGGAATACTGGCGTAAAGCACCTAATCAGCAGCAGAAGCTATAGCATGGTGCTCCGTATATCAACCCGCATGTCAACAGTGGGATAGGGCTCAACGTGACAAGAGCCGATTGACTAGGCCGGTACGACTAGCCTCCCGTTTAGGTAGAAGTCAAGGCCGAAGTGGAGTGTTGGCACCAGTGAGCCGCAGCCCAAAGGGAACCTCAGCCACCAGGATCCTCTTCTCCCCCGACACGGGTCTCCAAGCACGGCAAACACTTGGGATCCAAAGGACCAAAAAGTCACGAGTATTTTTAAGGACCAATCCAACATGGTACGACCTGGATTAGCACAGCTCCTTAAAAACCGGACCAGTGAAAAGGCTGAACAACATATCTGCTGACATCAAGTCCTAATCCTGGACAAAGATGGCACCCGTCTGCTAGCCCACTCAGTCAGGGACTGAGTGGACTACCCACCCACGTCACTTGGAGGCCGGTGCCGGGTAGGCCACGTTATACATTTAAATTGGGCAGTTGAGGCAGTGCAAGGACCGGTGTTTTTAAAAATAATTTTTGCCTTGTTTGAAAATTGTAGTAGGGCTGAATGTTGAAATTTCTGTTTAGCTGAGAGGAGACTTCACATGTTTCATTGGTGCTTTGATTCATACCATCCTGAGCTTATCCAGTGGACAATTGTGGGCCTATGTTGAGTTGCCGTTGACGTAGTGATTTGAGGGGCACGCTGATTTCAGCTGTGCTTGGGTGTGGGGTTGGTAAGAATCAGGTTCATAGCCAAGAAATGAGACTGTCAATGTGCTGTCACAAGTCAGTCAACCCGTCATGGTTATTGAGGAAAGCACACAGCGTCTCAACAAACTCAGTAGTTGTTCTTGCCTGGGATGATCGTCTTGGTAAGACAAAACACACTTTCTGTAACACGACTGTCAAATTACATGAGTACAATGCACAGAAATAACTGACATTTAGAAACACGCTTTGCCAGGACAAACAAAACACAGTAAGCTGGTTTGTGCTTGTCCTTCCCAAGCGTGTTCTTTTTTCTTGGTTATTTTTATTTGCCCTTGTCGGCGAGAGTGCTATTGATTTTCAGCTTTCTAAAAAAAAAGCTCAATCTGAAAAACGAAACGAACCAGCGAATTACGTAACAAATAAATCAATTCCGACGCAATAAAAACAGAGTAACACGAACAGGTGAATGACCGACAACAAATCAGAGGCACAACTGATATAACTTCAAACAAGATGCAATGAATAACAGCTAAAGCTGATGAAACGAACCAGTGGATGACCTAACCAAGGCGGAATCTGCAGAATTGCGCAATAAAAAACGCAATTCCAAACCAAAAAAAGCAGAGCAGATCAGTGCTTGACCTAACAAAGGCAACTTCTGCAGGAAAAAACAAAACAACAACAACAACGACAACAACAAAAATAGAAGAAACAAACAAAACAAAAAACAAACCCAAACAAACAGCAACAACAACTGACACAACTACCATAGATTCAAAACCTAATGCGAAAAGAAACAAAAAGTGAGAGGAACACAAGTATAACTACGAACGCAAGGAACAACGACAACTGACATGAGTACCTTGGAGACAAAACTCAGTAATGCGGCGAAACTGAAGAAACCAAAAAGCGAGAGGAAGACAAGACTAGCTACGGACGAAACGAACGACATTTTAAAATGAAACTGAACAAAAGCAAACAACAAATAAACAACAACAACAACTGAACGGAATGGAATAACGCCCCACTAATGAGCCGGTCTGCCGAGCTAAGGCAATCGGCGAACCCAGCCTAACGGCATCAGGTATACGCGAAGCGCGCTGGGCGAGACCACGTGACCGGACCGCACCGCGAGCAGGCACTAACATAATTTTAGTGACGCCCGCGGTATTAACCGAACACGTCCGTCACTCAAACTGCAAACGAGAACGCCGCAACAGAGAAAGAGGAAGAGAACAAAAACGTGCCAAACTGGACACAGGCGAATAGAGTCCGAAATAGCTCAGGCGAAGCAGGAGAGCGTGGGTTCCAGTCCCGTCCTGGTCCCTGTAGCTGGACTCACAATCCAGGGTGGAAAAACGGATTTGTTCAATAACATTTCCGTTGAAAGGTCCTGGTAAATCAAAGTGGCACAGTTGGAGTGCGCCTGAGTTGATCAGTGTTCAGATCGTACTCCGAAGGCAATAGATTTCCCTGTCCCCTATCACCCGCCCGTTAGGGCCGTCCATGATCACCTCGGTGCTGTGGACGTTAAACCCGAACGAACTAACTAACTAACACAGGCGAATACAGCCACGCGCGTGAGCAGTGACTCAACAGCGCAGCAGCCAAAGGCTACAGCGCAATACTGAACTAGTACAACAAAAATGATAAGGACGGTGCTACTCGCACCCCTAACAAAGCAATAAATAGAAAAAGAAAAAAAGCCACTAACAAATAGAAATCCACAGAACCGTTACAACAAAGAAAGTTTCGTTGTTTATCACTAGTGGGGTCGAGTTGGTCCGCTGACGCAACACCAAAAGCAGCAACCAAACAGCGTAACAGAAAAATAGACCAACTTGACGCGATAAGAATGGTGCTACTCCCACCCCATAACAACGCAATGAATCGAAGACGGAAACTGATGGAAATCCACAGAACCGTTACAACACAAGAAAGGTTTGTGTTTATCTTAGTCGGGTTATGGTTTGCTGACGCAACACCAAAAGCGCAGCAACCAAACAGCGCAACAGAAAACTAGACCAACGCGATAAGCATGGTGCTACACGCACCCCTCTACAGCGAAAGAGAGATGTAGTGGTTATCACCATTGTGGTCAGGTTATGGTTCGCTGACTGACGCAACCCCGAAAGCTCAGCAACCAAACAATGCAACAGAAAAATAAGACCAACAATTAAAATCAGTAAGTGCTACTCGCACTCCAAACAACGCAATGAATAAAAAAAAACAAAAACAAAAAACACAAAAAAACCCCACCCAACTAACAAATAGAAATCCACAGTCTTTTCTTGGAAATGTTGATGGCAGAAAGCAAAAACGAACCTGTGTCTGTGTAAATCAAACTTCTTTTCTACCTTCTTGACTATGTTCATTTCCAGTGCTTCTTTTCTGTCAGCATGCTTTCCCAGGAACAGAGACGTTTATTACGGTGAGCCTTTTATTTGTTTCAGTGAGCTTAGCATGCTGAAAATGCAGAACTTTCTATAGCTAGAGCTCATCTATCTATCTATCTATCTATCTATCTATCTATCTATCTATCTATCTATCTATCTATCTATCTATCTATCTATCTATCTATCTATCTATCTATCTATCTATCTATCTATCTATCTATCTATCTGTCTATCTGTCTGTCTGTCTGTCTGTCTGTCTATATCCCTCAGTCTTGCCGACCGTTGGGGCACCACTGATGACTTGGCTAGAGCTCATACACATCAGCAAACAGAAAGGCGAATAGGATTCCGCTGTTTTCCACCTCCCTAGATACTTACAATAAAGCACAACCTCTACAGCAGCAAGCGTTCTGGACACATCTTTCAAAGTCAGAGATGAAAGATAATACGCGAGGAGAACTAGAAGGTGACTCATTTGGGAGGTGATAGAATTCGAGGCTTCAGTCCTGTGGTCCACAGACTTAATTTGAAGTTTAATGTTGGTTTATTACAACGTTTGATTTATCATAAACATAATAACTCAAACTGCTTGTTATGACAAAAGACATTATATCCATTTTGCGAAAAGCAGGCTTGACATTGTAATACAGTGGAACTCTCGATTTACACAAAACTGGGCTTACTGGCTTTTGCCTTCACCGGCTAGAGGAACGCGTTCTGCTCTGTGTTTTTACCAATGTTCGGCTTAGAGCTTAGGGGCTGATGTAGGAAGGTTTCAGGGGTTGTGCTAGAAGTGACGTCTTTAAAGCCTTCACACATTCACTGCTAGTTAACCCTTGTGCCTGAAGCATACAGATATCAATGAGGACAGCAAGAGACATAGATCGTCATGAACCCCCGCAACAGTGGGGCACATGAGGCTCTATGTCTCGTGCATGTGTGTTCTTCGTTTTGTGAAAGGGTTAAATAAATAGAAAAAGCCCAAAATACGTACATGCACAGTAATACCTGTTTTGAAAAACCACATTGTGTGCCAGATAAAAAGTTGTCATAAAAGACTGGTGCTCTCCTGAAGGGCAAAATGTGTCCCCTGTCGTTAAAGACCATTATAACAGAGAACCAAAATGATGGTCTTTAATGTCAGGAGATCTACGATATGGTTTAGTGGTCGCATTAACACAGGTTCCGCTGTTCCGCTTATTTACACAGACATGCCCCATATTCAGTGCTTTGTGTTTGTCATCCATCAACATTAGCAAATAACCAAGCACCATGTTTCATTTATACCATGGTTCAAAATGTATCTATTTCACTTTTGGAAAAAATAAAACGACCCAGCTGCAAGAGGCATAGCTTCTCATGGTCTCCCGTAGTTGCGTGGACTCATGAGGATGTATTCTTCTCGATGGCACCACGTTATATCCATGTTTCTCGAACAGCTTTGGCTGCTTGGCTTGAATGAAAACAGATTTCAGAAAGAGTCCAGGATTTAAAACAAAAGAGAAGATCATACCGCAACAGGTATAGATCCTCATGAGCCCCCGCAATTGAGGGGGCTCATGAGGATCTATGCCTTTTGTTGAAATCACTTTGTATGCATGTTCCTCGGCCGGCTGTGGCTGTTTTGGCGTTGAATCAACGAAGAGTTCAGAAAGACAGTCTGTGATCATAAATTATGCAGTGAAAAATGGACTAGTCTGAGATCTTGAACCTCACAGTTCTAGACCATAAGGTCCAAAATCACAGACCTGCACATCTTACGCAAGACGCCTGTCCATTTCATTAGATATCATCTATAAGACTATCTATAAGAGGCATAGATCCTCATCAGACTGAGCCGGCAGCAGTGTCATATGAGGATCTAAGCTTCCTGTGGGCCTCACTTTAGGTTTATATTCCTTGGATAGAGAAAGTCAGGTTGCGACATCTCTTTATGTCTTTGGATTTGTGTCCCTGTAATTAATGATTACATTGTGGTCATGGGATGATTTTATGACACTGACGGCGGTTCCTTGGCCTGAAACATGTGTATAAAAGGCATCGCGATCCGCTGTTCGTCATTCGGTCCTCACCGCAGACGCACAGCATCTAACCAAGCCGCTTGTTCCAGCTCACATAACTGGTATGTTTCCTTCTGTCTCCTTGTGTATTGTGTCTGTGTTGACAGGTTGGTTGTTTGGTTGTACATTATTTAACGTCCCGACAGCAACAGGACATCTGATGACGTGAGTGTATGCTTGTTATTGGGAGGGGGGGGGGGGGCTGCTTCCAGGCAAGAAAGAGTTAATAGTTGGCAATATCTCCTGATAAATGTTCTTAGTATGGCTTACTCTAATGCTGGACAAAAGGATAACTTAACTTCCAAGTTTCATTGTGGAAAAGGAGACAGAAAACCTCTGTGACGTGTGACTGCTCACAAGGATCATAAAAGGACGAGTAGAAAAGTCTTATTTAAGGTTGGAAAACATTAATAACCCGATGTCAGTTTAACTTATTACAATTTGACAATTTGCCTATGTGCCGCGACAAGCATTTCTTCTGTTAACGTTTTTATTAACCCATTCAGCACTGACTCACTACAGCAGGAGATGGGTCGACCATGATAATTCAAGGCTAGTCTCAGATTGTCGGCGCCAAGCTAATTTGGCACTGCCCTTGAATTATCATGGTCGATCCATCTCTTGCAACTAGTGCATAGCCATTAGATGACGCCTCCAAATTTTGGGAAATACGGCCGTCGGGCTAAATGAGTTAATGTATTAGTTTATCAAATTATTTCTTGACGTACAGATACAGGATGAAGGTCGCTATCATTCTACTCCTGGCCTTGGTGGCTGCTGTCTCGGCCACTGGCTACGGCGGATACGGCGGATATGGTGGATATGGCGGCTACGGCGGATATGGTGGATATGGCGGCTACGGCGGATATGGTGGATATCGCGGCTTCGGCGGCCGCTACGGCGGTCTCGGCGGCTTTGGCGGTTTCGGTGGTCGCGGCGGCTATGGCGGCTATGGCGGCTATGGTGGCTACTGAGGATACGGCAGGGGTTCTGGTTAGTGTTGTTCTAGACAGTGGTACAAGCTGCCCTTGCAGTCCGT
Source organism: Semisulcospira habei (assembly GCA_036245525.1). NCBI lineage: Eukaryota > Metazoa > Mollusca > Gastropoda > Semisulcospiridae > Semisulcospira > Semisulcospira habei. The sequence continues at coordinate 122,285,397 of BTPG01000007.1, read as the reverse complement.
TATAGTTCCTTACAAAAAAATGTCCCAGCGTCCAAGGTACATGGATACAAAGCGGTGTCAACGAGTCAGATAGATCTTCATGAGTCGTCGTAACTGCGGGGGGAGGGGGGGGGCTCATGAGGATCTATGTCTCTTTCAGTTGCATTGTGTTCATCACTTTCTCGGCAGTGAAGACATGAAATGTTTGACAGCATTTTAGAAAGATGAAGATCATTGGCACTCTCACCGACAAGCTCAAATAAAATAAACAAGAAAGAAACACGCTTTGCAAGGACTGTTTGATTACTGTTTTGTGCTTCTTCTCGCAAAGAGTGTTTCCAAATGTCAGTTATTTCTGTGCATTTTACACACGTAATTTGACAGTCATGTTACAGAAAGTGTGTTTTGTTTTACAGTCGTCGTCACCAAGACGATCATCCCAGGCAAGCACGACTACTAAGTTTGTTGAGACACTGTGTTCCTGCCTCTGTAACCATGAGAGGTTGACTGACTTGTGACAGTCGCACTGGAGTGGCGAAAATAAAAACACCGTCTGTATAACGCAAACACACTGTGTCCTGAGTTTCTGTTTGTATTGCATGTGCGTGCATTTGTGTGTGTGTGTGTGTGTGTGTGTGTGTGTGTGTGTATGTGTAAGTGTGTATGTGTGTGTGTGTGTGTGTGTGTGTGTGTGTGTGTGTGTGTGTGTGTGTGTGTGTGTGTGTGTGCGGGTAGTGCCTAGCGAAGGGATGCGTGGGATCTTAGGGAACTTGTAGAAGCCATTCCTAGAGCTGTTGCGTGGGTTTACAATTGCGAAGCTTACAAATAAACAACCTCAACCGGACATTATAGCCATTTACTAATCGATATCAGTTAAACAGAAGTGAACAATTTTACGCCATTTAAACGTCATAAGTTAAAGGAACCCTGCTCCAGCTCCATGGCTTGAACACATTTTTATTATTATTATTATTATTTTTGTAATTTTTAGCGTAGCACAGACTGACTGAACGATATTTCTTACGGGACATTCTAAACTGACGAGCAAAAGAAATGCGACATTTTTGGAACCATCGGAAACACTTAAGTATTTCCGATGGTTCCAAAATGTCGCACTTCTTTTGCTCGTCAGTATATCTTACCAAACGGTTTGTACCAGCAAAATAAAACAAAAAATGTACATTGCCGAAAAATGTTCGTAATAGCTGAAATTAATTTCTTACGAAACAAATCTGCGGTCATCTTCCTGCTGTCTGTGCAGGCAATGCACTCTCCTGTGTGATTTTTATAAAAGGTGTCAATATTTCTAAAATCCTGATAACGTTTACCTTTTCGCTGCCAGTGATCATGAATTTCGCGTATGAAACCACTGCATACTGACCAACATTCGCGTGGGGGGGGGGGGGGTGTGAGGGGGGGGGGTGAGGGGGGGGGGGTGATTTATATGGGATCAGAAATAGACACGAAGAACAGAAGATTATCAAGAGACATAAATCCTCATGAGCCCCAGCGACTGCGGGGGCTCATGAGGGTTTATGTCTCTTGCAGCTGGGTAGCGTTCGTCTTGCCCAGGCAGTTAATGGGTTAATTGGGTGTGTTCCAAGTTAAATGTGTGTGTAAATAAGTAGCAACGCCTCTAATTCTGCGTCAGTGTATACGTGCGCTGGTCTATGATGTTGGACCTTACAGGTTTGAGCCGTAAGGCCTAAACTCTCAGTCCAACACACAAATGCCATTTAACCTCATGACTGCTACTGTCGATACCGCCCGACCGACAAGACGTTTCGTCGTTACGTGTCGTGGTTACGCGTCTTTTCTGTCAGAACGTTATGGCCAGTATCACTCCAGGGGGCTTAAGCCTTAACTGATGACAACAAAGATAGCGGAGCGCCGGGTGTCATCTGATAGGCCTACTGATACTGATCTGTTACGCTGGGGAGGACCAAAAAAAAAAAAAAAAGAACATCGGCGCACTCTACCACATGAACACAGTGGTTATCACCCTCGATTCGCCCGAGGGAGACAACTAGTGTGGTCCACAAGCATGACGGAGCTAGACACGCACTCGATTGTTGTTGTTTACCTTTGTTTGGTGAAGGTTGTCGGGTTGGGTGTACTTTTTTTTTCGGAAAGGTGAGGGGAGGGGGAGGGGGTGGAGGGGGGAGGGGTGGAGGGGGGAGGGGGGGGGTGTTTGTTTGTTTGGTTTGGTTTTCGCTGAGCGCACAAATTTGTTTCTGAAATCTTTGAGCATTAAGCGACCAAAAGCCACAGGCCCCCAAAATTGGTCTCAACAAGAGGTATAGATCCTCATGAGACCCCGCCGCAGTCGCGCGGGGGGCTCATGAGGATCTATACCTCTTGCAGTTGTGTGACGTTATGGTTTCTGATGCAGACTGTCCTATTCAAAGGCCAGACAGATACTTCACATAAATTTGTTGCTTGGTTAAAATTCCATTTGCTTGGTTAAAATTCCATAACTGCGTCTGCTGAAACGCGTGACAGCCACCGCTCGCACAACCACCAATGAACACTCTGTACTATACTATAGTACGTATCCTATAGTGCGGGTCAGTGGTGGCTGTGCGAACGCGCGAGGTGGCTGTCTCGCATCAGCACTGGGCCCTTCAGGCGCCTGTAGTTAACCTATTTAGCCCCGACGCACTACAGCAAGAGATGGATCGACCGTGATAATTCAAGAGTAGTGTCAGATTAGCTTGGCGCCATCAGGCCCTTGACCCTTGAATTTGGATTTTTTTTTTTACCTGCAAGCGGTTCATACTCGTTAGGCAGGGACGCCTAAAAGAATGCGGCCTTGGGGTTAAATGGGTTAATTCATAGTCGATACTAAGCCAGATCTAATCATGGAAGTGGTTCCACGAAGCGGCGCCGAGCATTTTCCCACGTACATCTGTCATTACTTCCTAGTGTTACTGCCCTCCCAGCACGATTAGAGCTGTTCGAGTTTCGTACGGCAATAATGACCGGAAGAAACTACACGCATTTACCGAACAAAGCCGAAAGTTCAACTAATAATTATAACTCGTTCAGTGTCGTGAATATGGGAACACTGCTCAACTGCAAAAGGCGTAGATCCTCATGAGCCACCAAAGTAGCGTGGGCTCATGAGGATCTATGCCTCTTGCTCACACCACTTTGAATCCCTGATCGTAGGACATCTAGGGTTTGTTTGGTGCTGAATTCGCGCAAACTGCACACACACGGTCTGCGCCCTGGCATTGCACGGGTTAATATTTACCCATTCAGCCCTGACGCACTACAGCAGTAGATGGGTCGACCATGATAATTCGAGGGTAGTGCCAGATTAGCTTGTCGCCTGTCGGCGCCAAGCTAATCTGGCACTACCCTCGAATTATCATGGTCGATCCATTTCCTGCAACAGGTGCACAGTCGTTAGATGACGCCTCCAACATTTGGGAAATACGTGTGTCCGGCTGAATGAGTTAACTCATTCTACCCCAACACCGAAATCCCCAAATGTTGCCGTTGTCCTCTTTAGACTGCACTCTAGCGCAGGACACATGCATAGGCGCCAAGCTATTCTGGCATCACCCTTGAACTATCATGGTCGATCCTTATCTTGCTGTGGTGTGTCCGGGGTAGAATGAGTTAAAGCTGCTAAGAGCAATTCAACAGGAACGAGCTGAACTTGAAGACTGTTAACCCATTTAACCCCAGGGCCACATTTCCCACATTTTGATTTTTTGAGTCGTCACCTACAGACTATAATATACCAGCTGCAGGAGATGGATCGACCATGATAATTCAAGAGTCGTGCCAGGATAGTTTGGCGCCGCCAAGCGCCAAGCTAATCTGGCACTATTCTTGAATTATCATGGTCGAGCCATCTTCCACTGCAGTGCATCGGGGCTAAATGTTTTAACGTGAGTTGGAAATGGGCGCGCCAACACTATTGGCTGCAATGTGTGAGAGATGATGTGATCGTCTAAAAAAAAAAGCGTAGGGTTTTGATCTGTTAACTCATTCTACCCCAGACACACCACTATAGGCGCCAAGCTATTCTGGCATCACCCTTGAACTATCATGGTCGATCTATGTCCTTCAGGGGACAACGGCAAAATTTGGGGATTTCGGTGTTCGGGTAGAATGAGTTAAGTAATTCCACAAATTTAGCTTAAAGACTGAAACACACGATATGCATGGGAAATTGGTATGCAGGACGTTAGCATCTTTGGACACGTCAATCGCTGTTTTCATTATCTACATGTATAGTGTTTACTTCTACCTTAACCTTTGTTTAATTCTGGAGCTTGCATGTCGTCAGAGGAAAGATTAATTTTCTCTTCTTCTTCTGCTTTGTACGTCAACTATGAGAGTTCCTCCATTGCTCAAAAAGACCAGTTGATATCAAACTGCTGTTACGTCTACTGACGTGGACTGTAAAAAGAAGGGCAGAAAAAAATATCTTTGAGGCAAGATATTATTGAGAACCCGATGAATACTAGTAATCAAAGCCCGCCTTTGACCCCTTCCCTGCCACTACATTTTGTTTCTGAAATCTTGGTTCATTCAACGACCAAAAGCCACAACCGTCCTAGATACATGAATACACATTTGTTTCAGCAAGTGACTTAGATCCTCATGAGCCCCCGCCGTCGCGGGGGCTCATGAGGATCTATGTCACTTGCAATTGGAACGTGTTCACTTTTTCTCGGCAGTAAAGGATTTAAGAAGGCCGCTCTAAAACGATCGCTTGACCTCCCGAGAAATGTGTCATCTGCTGGAAAAGCGGCCCAGAAACCGAAAGTAGCTTTACTTGTTAGCCAGCATGACATGACCAGGAAATATCTGAGCCATAATATAGAAACCAAGCGGCTTGGGACCTAGGCAGTCAGTCAAAGTCGAGAGTAGTGCTTTGGATATCAGTCGCTCGTTGACGACGAAAAACTAGTGAGGTTTTGTTTGCGACGAGCGACTACCAACAACGGACGAGAGCGAAGTCCTGGCGCATAACCATTTTGTACCAAAGTATGGACAACACTGCATACATCCCCAAGAGGCATATTTTTATGCCTCTTGCAGATGTTTGGCGTGTTGTCTATGCTTTGGTTATCAACCGTGATTTCGCGCTCGTTCGTTATCACTAGCCGCCGTTCGTTGCAAATGTAAGCACACTACTAACTTAAAAGATCTTGAGAAACCGGTTCTTTTTCTTTTAATTTTACTTGACTTTAAACCTAATTAATTATGTACACCTTATAATGAATATTTCAAGAAACCGGTTCATTAAAAAAAAAATTGACTTTAAACCTAATTAATTTATATACACCTTATGATGAATGTTTCAAGAAACCGGTTCATTTAAAAAAAAAATTACTTGACTTGAAACCTAATTGATTTATGTACACCTTATAATGACTATTTCAAGAAACCTGTTCAATGTTTAAAAAAATTACTTGACTTCAAACCTAATTATTTCATGTACACCTCATAATGAATATTTTGAAGCTTCTATATATACGGGAGTGTGGCGGGGGGAGGGGGTGGGAGCGGGGGGTGGGGTGTGTGTGGCGGGGGTTCATGAGTATCTATGTCTCTTGTTAAGCCCAGTTGCATCTATGTTCCCTCCAATTGTTATTGGTGGGGGGGGGGGGGGGGAGGTCGAAGGCAAACCATTGTCCACCCTTATGTTTTCAAGCATAAAAAATATTAAAAAAATTAAATCTGTTTTTGATTTTTTTCTGCCCAAAATACCTTTGTTTTTGGTTTTTTTTTACGACTAAATTACTTTTTTCCCCAGCAAAAATCGTCAGTAGAAGGGGGGTGGGGGTGGAGGGGGTGGGTGGGGGGGGGGTAGGCGATACTCTACCCCCCTATTTTCTGCCCCCCCCCCCCCCCCGCCCCTGGTTTCTGCGCTACTTTAATATAGTCATGTTTATTTTGGGTGAGAACATGCATGCAGCACGCGATATCAACACGCATTTATCTGAGTCATTCAGCCCGACGCACGTATTTCCCAAATTTTGGAGGGTCATCAAACGACGATGCACCTGTTGCAGGAGATGGATCGACCATGATAATTCAAGGGTAGTGCCAGATTAGCTTGGAGCCGACAGGCGCCAAGCTAATCTGTCACTACCCTTGAATTATCATTGTCGACCCATCTCCTGCTGTAGTGCGTCAGGGCTGAATGGGTTAACGACATTCACACCAGATGAAGAAACTGTTATGTGCCTACTGTATTACACCTGGTGTGCGTGGTGCGCGGACGTGCATAGCGAGCTAGAAAGGCCACGTAAGTGTCAGTGTTAGTTGCTTAATTCTCAAACCGACTGCAAAGACAGCAAGCGCTTGGACTCTTAGAGTTGTGATGAATCACCAGCAAAGAAAAATAAAATAAAATAACGCTCGAGAAAGACTTTGATAAAACATTTTACTCAGAGTCAGACAGATGATCATTCCGTTTCCTTCGGTATACCGCGTAATAAACAATCATATCATTTCCCTAGGTAAACTGTGTAATAGATTACTATACCGTTTACCTTAGGAATACCGTGTAATAGATGATCATATCGTTTCCCTAAGTCATATCTACCTAGGGGTCTTTCTGTCAGTAGCAGCGAAAGGGAGGGTTTAGATCCAGCTGTAAATAAAGCGCTTGGGTTCCCTGACGAACTAATTTCTAATAGTGTTATTATGTGTGTGGGTGTATGTGCGTGTGCGTGTGCGTGTTATGGTGTGCATGAAAAGCGTACAACCGTTGCAACAAACACATAAGTAGGCCACAGAGTGAAATAGTGAACAGCCACTCAGAAGAGCAGAAAATTAATGCCTGTCTCGATTCAGATGTTACCTCATAAGCGTCAAAAAGGAAGAGAAGTCGAAAACTGATGAAAGGTGTGTGACCATAAAGGCCCTGCTCTGTCCAGCGACGTCTGTAATGAAATATAATCATCAGTTGGACTATAAATATGTCAGATCAGCGGACGTCTATATTATAGTGGGAGTCACTACCTGCTAGTGACACTGAGAATGTGAAGACATGAAATAAACAACCCTCAACATGCCACAATGCCTTTGTCATCGCCTCCTCGAGGGCACCGGGCTGATAATGGACGGCCCTAATGCCGGACGGGCGGGTTATGGGGGACAGAGAGAGGTATTGCCTATGGAGTTCGACCTAAACCGTTATAAATCCAGGTGCACCGCAACGGTGCCACTTTGATTTAACAGGACCACGTTTATCAAGACCTCAGTTTAACCCCTTGATTGCCAGTGGACGCGGATTTCGCGTCCGAAACCACTGCATACTGACCCTGCGACACTCGAGTCCGTGACTAAGTGAAGGGCACACAATTATGGATCAAGTTTGCTATCACAATCATGGATCAAGCACGGACACTCCGCGGGTCGCGAGTGCCGGCGACGGCTGGGAGTTGATTGAACTACTAACCAAGGTCGGCCGATCAGTCTTCCGCCAGAATCAGTGAATGTTCACCTACTACGGCCGCTAGACTGATGAAAAGCTGAGTTTTCGCTCCGGCCTCGAGTCCCTTTCAGTCTAGTGTCATTGGTTCGCCCGGAATGTTGCTCAAGCAGTACCCAGTGAGCAGAGGTCCTCGGGCTCACGACGGCCGCAGTGGGTCCGCGCCGAAGACGTTTTGCTACGGTGAAATCGTTTATAAAAGCGACCGAGTAACCTCCCTGGAAATGCTTCGTGTTCGGGAAAACCATGAAACCGAAAATAGCAACACGTATCTCCAGGCCAGTATGAGTCACGTTATACTTAGTTATTTGGGTCTAACGCCGAGCAGGCGACTAAGGCCATCTCACGGCGGGATGGGTAAAAATCTGGTCAGCCAGACTAAAAGCAAGGTCTTAAGACAAGATGTAAATATAGATTAAAAATCTCAGGCTAAAATGTCGCACATGTCTGGAAAAGAAACGTCTACAGACTCTCAAAAAGGGCAAATAAAAAAGATTCACATAGTCTATGAATGCTCAGATCTTGTTAAAAATATTGCATTCTCGCAAGAAATTGAAGATTTTGTCCGGGGGAACATCCCGGAACAAAACCTTCAAGGAGTCTGCTGTGAAGTGTTTATATCTGGTGTCAATTAGGTCAGCACAATACAGCAAAAAGTGTCGAACAGAAAACTGCTCATCACAGGCAAAACACCATGGACGCTCATCCTGTTTAAGTAAGTAAGAGTGCGTAACATACGTGTGCCCGATGTGGAGCCGAGCAAGGACAGTCTCCTCACGGCGGCTGCCGCAGCGGAAAGGTAGACTGTCAGACAACTTAGGAAGAGCTTCATGAAGCTTGTTCCCTTCCTCTTTGTCCCACTCGGACTGCCACTCGCGGGCTATGTACGCACTAATAACAGGTTTAAAATCACTATAGACAGTCTGTGTGTCAGGGACAGGGTCACTGCGGGCACTGTTGGCAGCAGAATCTGCGATTCTGTTGCCTTCGATGCCCACATGGCCTGGGACCCAAATAAAAATGATGTCATAATATTCCTTCATCAAGTCCGCGTAGAGCTCTCTAATCTGCACCAGCAGTGGATGGTCTGTTCCCGCGCCCTGAAGGGCCTGCAGGGCAGAAAGAGAGTCAGACAGAATCAGGAAGTTCCTTTCCCGAGACTGATAGGCATGCTTGAGTGCTAGCAGAATGGCCTGCAGTTCTGCACTAAATACAGAGGAATGGTCAGGGAGACGGAGCTTAAATGGGCGTCTAGGATGGCGAGAGGACACTGCAGCCGCAGCCACTCTTCCATCCTCAGACTTGGACCCATCCGTATAAAGACGACAATAGCCAGGAAAAATTGAAAGGAGTTCATTGAGGCTCTGTTGGTATATGGCTGGTGGAGTACAATCCTTCTTGTGGGCAGTCAAGTCCAGCAAGATGTCAGGAACTGGTAGTAGCCAGGGTGGAGTGACGTGTTGCAGAGATTCCGAAACTTTGTCCAGGTCCACTCCGGCCGCCTGCAGATGAGGTCGGACACGGAAGGAAAGTGGACGGACAGCTCCCGGATGGGCATCGTAAATCTCTGCAAACGACGGGTTAAAAACACAATCATAGGCAGGATTTTCTGGATGGGCCTTCAGCTTCAGAACGTAGCTGAGCATGAGGCGGATGCGGCGGAGCCTGAGAGAAGGCTCCCCTGCCTCTGCATACAGACTAGGAACTGGAGATGTCCTGAAGGCTCCCAGACATATGCGCAGACCTTGATGGTGAATTGTGTTCAGACGCTGCAGAACAGACTTGGAAGCCGAGCCATATACCACAGAGCCGTAATCCAGTTTGGACCGAACAAGGGCCCGGTACAGTCGAAGTAAGACGATGCGGTCTGCACCCCAGTCAGTACGACCAACGACACGAAGAATGTCGAGGGCCTTCCGACAAGAGGTTCTAAGGTAGTTAACATGGTTGCAGAAGGTCAATCTTTTGTCAAAGATGACCCCCAAAAACTTAGCCTCTTCAGCCACCTTAATTGGCACTCCAGCAATGCTCAGGCTAGGTTCTGGAAAAAATTTCGTCTGGTTAGTAAAATGCACACAGACTGTCTTGGAGGGCGAGAATCTGAATCCATTGAGAGACACCCACCCCTGGATGCGATCAACGCACAGCTGCAAGCGCCTCTCAAGGGACGCAAGTCCTCGACCTCGTGCACACAAAGCAAAGTCGTCCACAAACAAAGAGCATTCAGAATCATCCTTGACGGCCTTTACAATGTTATTTATTTTAATGCTAAATAAAACAGGAGATAGAATACTGCCCTGCGGGACACCCATCTCCTGTTCAAAGGAGTCGGAGAGGGTGGAGCCCACACGGACATGGAACGACCTGTTGGACAAAAAATTGTGAATAAAAACGGGCAGATGCCCTTTAAAACCCATGTCCGACAAATCAGACATTATACCATGCTTCCAGGTAGTGTCATATGCCTTTTCAAGATCAAAGAAAATTGCATAGACATGCTGCTTGTTGACAAAAGCATCTCGGATAAAAGACTCAAAGCGGACTAGATGGTCAGTTGTACTACGGAAGCGCCGGAAACCGCACTGGAGGTCTGTGATGAGACCCTGTGACTCAAGATGCCACACCAGTCGGGCGTTGACCAAGCGTTCCATAGTTTTACATAAACATGATGTCAAAGCTATTGGCCGGTAGTTGCCCGGGTCGGAAGGATCCTTACCCGGCTTGGGAATTGGCACAACCACAGCCTGGCGCCAAGATGGCGGAAAATGACCGGTTATCCAGATATGGTTAAAGGCCTTGAGAAGTACAAGGAGTGAATCCTCAGGCAGATGTGTTATGAGCTGATAATGGATGGTATCTAATCCAGCAGCAGAGTCAGTACATTTCTGCATGGCTTGCTGCAATTCTGAAAACGTAAAAGGGGCATTATAGTCTTCCAAGTTATCCGATATAAAATCACAAGCACAAGATTCTCGCTTCTCCTTCTCTCTCTGGAAGAAAGGTGAATAATGCTCTGTTGAAGAATTATGGGCAATGGTGGAGGCAAGCAAATTGGCCACAGCCTTTTTATCTGTGACCAAACTGGCACCATCTCTAAGATGGCCGACAGAAGCCGAGCCACCCCTGCCCCTAATTCTTCGAACAGCCTTCCAGACTTTTTGGGACGGAGTCCTAGAAGATAAAGATGAGACGAAGCGTCTCCAGGAAGCACGGCGTTCACGTTTAAAAATATAACGGGCTTTCGCCCGCTGTCTTTTAAAGGTTAAAATATTTGCTTGCGACGGATTACGAAATGCACGTCGCTGAGCAGATTTGCGCATTGTTTGGGCCTTGCGGCACTCTTCATTGAACCATGGTACTCTCGGCTTCCGAGGGAGTGATGTGGAAGTTCTAGGGATGGTTTCACCTGCAACCTCCAACAAAATAGAAGTAAAACAAGAAACAGGTTCTTCAGCTGACATGACCACCTCCTCTGTAAGACGAGACTGACAGAGAGAGGCAAACAGAGACCAGTTAGCTTTCTTGAGATTCCAGCGCCCCACCGGCGAATCCTCCTCACAGCTGACCGATGACAGGACTACTGGGAAGTGGTCACTACCACACAGGTCGTCGTGAACCTTCCAGTCAAAGTCCAGCATGAGAGAAGGATCACACACAGTGAGGTCTAGAACAGAACTAGATCCGGAACCTGAGTTAGAGTATGTAGGTGAGCCATCGTTAAAGACACATAGGTTAAGTTGAGAAAAAACATCTTCTAACATCTGACCTCTGCCATCATAGTGGTCACTACCCCAAAGGTGAGCATGACCGTTAAAATCCCCCATGAGAATAAAGGGAGGGGGCAGTTGATCTACTAAGTGAAAAATATCATTGCTACAGACCCGCAGTGATGGTGGCAGGTAAATACTGCATATGGTTATGGTCTTTTTTAAGGTAACCCGAGCAGCGACAGCCTGAAGACAGGTGTCGATGCTAACGGGGCTACATAAAATTTGGCTACTAATGAGAAGAGCCGCTCCACCCGAGCGCCTCTCCGAATCAGAGCCTTTATGTATAACATTAAAACCATTAAAAGACACAGGGTCAGAAGTCTTCAGGTAAGTCTCCTGAAGAGATATGACTGAGGGGTTATAGAACTTGACTAAAAGACGTAATTCCTCAAAGTTAGCTCGAAAACCACGACAATTCCACTGAAGCAAAGAGTCCATGATTAAGTCTGATCTGGGGGTAAGGAGTTTTTCCCCCCTTTTTCCTTTACCTTGGAAGGAGTTGAAGAAACAGAGGGGGGCCGGCTCCCGGGCCTCCTCTGGTTCTTCGGAGAGGAAGGGGGTGGAGCTGCCGCAGCATCAGCAACAACAACTTCCACTCCCTCCATCCGCTCCTCCAGTGCAGCATATTTGTTTTGAAGGGGCACATCTGTGTTCCCCTTCTGGGCCCGTGCGCACAGCGGTCCCATAGATTTCTTAGACTTCTGGTCCTGGGCAGCGTTCCTGCCGCTAGAGTTAGCGGCCTTAGAAGGCTGACCAGAGCCAGAAGCCTTTGGAGTTGACTGACTAACAGGTTTGGGTGGGGGCTGAGGCTTAGGGGCAACAGAAGGCGGCACAACCGGACCGGCAGTGTCCGCCTTCTGCGTTCCCTGGCTCCTTGTCACCACCGGAGGAGGGTTACTCTCCAGGGGCGAGATGAGCCGAGGCTCCGCCCCCAACCAAGAAGTTGGGGTCTGACATGAAAAGTCTTTGGTGGGGCGCTTGCCTGCCACCGCTGCACTAAAAGTATACACTGAGGTGTTAGAGGTTGGGGCAGCCGCAGCTGCACCAGGGCCTTCAACCAGTTTTTTGGCATCCAGAAAGGACAGCCCCTTCTCCACACGCACCTGCTGAATCTTGCACTCGGATATCCAACGAGGGCATTTCTTATCCGAAGCCATATGCGCCCCCTGGCAATTCACACACAGGGGGTGGCTGTGCAGGACTCAGCAGAGTGTCCGGGCCTAGTGCAACGGGCGCATGAAGCCTCTGCCTGACGGCATGTCTTCTGCCCATGGCCATACTTTTGGCACTTAAAGCACCGGAGGGGAAGAGGGACGTACTTTTTCACTCTCAGGGAGTAGTAACCTCCCCAGATGGTAGTAGGAGGGGTGGGGGTGCCAAACGTCAGGATGATGGTAGGGAGACGGATCTCCCCACCACCTCGCTTGGAAGCGAAGCGCCTGACGCAAGTCACCCCCTGAGACTTAAGGTTCCTTACAAGTTCATCTTCTGACAGTTCTGCCAAAGCTTGATCTTTGATTACGCCTCTTGACGAATTCATAGTTTTGTGGGGTGTGACTTCCACAGGAGTGTCTCCGATGGAAGAGAGCCCCAGTAGCCCGCTGGAGTGTGCCCGAGTACGGCACTCCACCAGCAAGTCACCAGACCTGAGGCGCTGGGCGTCAGGCCTGCCAACACGGCTCCTGAGGGTCTCCCCCACCAGAAAAGGATGCAGCTTGGTAACTGGTTTCTCCTTCACCTTGCTATGGACAATGAGGAAGCGAGGCCATACGGCCGACGCCTGAGGCGTCGCTTCCTCACAGTCTGAATCACTGTCATGTGCAATGTCGGTGTCTATGTGCCGTTTCTGTGCTAGTTTTGGTTTTTTTGTTTTATCCATATTATATTAGTAGAGATATTCATCCCCCGGGGGTCCCCGCCCGCCACCGAGCCCAACAAGGGAAAGTGCAACTGTCGGCGGGTCTCCAGCCGACGCACAATGGAGACTGCCCGAAAGATATACTCAAGGGGGTAAGCCCGATTGAACCGTTTGAGCCACCGCCTTCTATCACACCGTTGAATGCAGGGGAATACTGGCGTAAAGCACCTAATCAGCAGCAGAAGCTATAGCATGGTGCTCCGTATAGCAACCCGCATGTCAACAGTGGGATAGGGCTCAACGTGACAAGAGCCGATTGACTAGGCCGGTACGACTAGCCTCCCGTTTAGGTAGAAGTCAAGGCCGAAGTGGAGTGTTGGCACCAGTGAGCCGCAGCCCAAAGGGAACCTCAGCCACCAGGATCCTCTTCTCCCCCGACACGGGTCTCCAAGCACGGCAAACACTTGGGATCCAAAGGACCAAAAAGTCACGAGTATTTTTAAGGACCAATCCAACATGGTACGACCTGGGTTAGCACAGCTCCTTAAAAACCGGACCAGTGAAAAGGCTGAACAACATATCTGCTGACATCAAGTCCTAATCCTGGACAAAGATGGCACCCGTCCGCTAGCCCACTCAGTCAGGGACTGAGCGGACTACCCACCCACGTCACGTGGAGGCCGGTGCCGGGTAGGCCACGTTATACATTTAAATTGGGCAGTTGAGGCAGTGCAAGGACCGGTGTTTTTAAAAATAATTTTTGCCTTGTTTGAAAATTTGTAGTAGGGCTGAATGTTGAAATTTCTGTTTAGCTGAGAGGAGACATGTTTCATTGGTGCTTTGATTCATACCATCCTGAGCTTATCCAGTGGACAATTGTGGGCCTATGTTGAGTTGCCGTTGACGTAGTGATTTGAGGGGCACGCTGATTTCAGCTGTGCTTGGGTGTGGGGTTGGTAAGAATCAGGTTCATAGCCAAGAAATGAGACTGTCAATGTGCTGTCACAAGTCAGTCAACCCGTCATGGTTATTGAGGCAAGCACACAGCGTCTCAACAAACTCAGTAGTTGTTCTTGCCTGGGATGATCGTCTTGGTAAGACAAAACACACTTTCTGTAACACGACTGTCAAATTACATGAGTACAATGCACAGAAATAACTGACATTTAGAAACACGCTTTGCCAGGACAAACAAAACACAGTAAGCTGGTTTGTGCTTGTCCTTCCCAAGCGTGTTCTTTTTTCTTGGTTATTTTTATTTGCCCTTGTCGGCGAGAGTGCTATTGATTTTCAGCTTTCTAAAAAAAAAAGCTCAAGCTGAAAAACGAAACGAACCAGCGAATTACGTAACAAATAAATCAATTCCGACGCAATAAAAACAGAGTAACACGAACAGGTGAATGACCGACAACAAATCAGAGGCACAACTGATATAACTTCAAACAAGATGCAATGAATAACAGCTAAAGCTGATGAAACGAACCAGTGGATGACCTAACCAAGGCGGAATCTGCAGAATTGCGCAATAAAAAACGCAATTCCAAACCAAAAAAAGCAGAGCAGATCAGTGCTTGACCTAACAAAGGCAACTTCTGCAGGAAAAAACAAAACAACAACAACAACGACAACAACAAAAATAGAAGAAACAAACAAAACAAAAAACAAACCCAAACAAACAGCAACAACAACTGACACAACTACCATAGATTCAAAACCTAATGCGAAAAGAAACAAAAAGTGAGAGGAACACAAGTATAACTACGAACGCAAGGAACAACGACAACTGACATGAGTACCTTGGAGACAAAACTCAGTAATGCGGCGAAACTGAAGAAACCAAAAAGCGAGAGGAAGACAAGACTAGCTACGGACGAAACGAACGACATTTTAAAATGAAACTGAACAAAAGCAAACAACAAATAAACAACAACAACAACTGAACGGAATGGAATAACGCCCCACTAATGAGCCGGTCTGCCGAGCTAAGGCAATCGGCGAACCCAGCCTAACGGCATCAGGTATACGCGAAGCGCGCTGGGCGAGACCACGTGACCGGACCGCACCGCGAGCAGGCACTAACATAATTTTAGTGACGCCCGCGGTATTAACCGAACACGTCCGTCACTCAAACTGCAAACGAGAACGCCGCAACAGAGAAAGAGGAAGAGAACAAAAACGTGCCAAACTGGACACAGGCGAATAGAGTCCGAAATAGCTCAGGCGAAGCAGGAGAGCGTGGGTTCCAGTCCCGTCCTGGTCCCGGTAGCTGGACTCACAATCCAGGGTGGAAAAACGGATTTGTTCAATAGCATTTCCGTTGAAAGGTCCTGGTAAATCAAAGTGGCACAGTTGGAGTGCGCCTGAGTTGATCAGTGTTCAGATCGTACTCCGAAGGCAATAGATTTCCCTGTCCCCTATCACCCGCCCGTTAGGGCCGTCCATGATCACCTCGGTGCTGTGGACGTTAAACCCGAACGAACTAACTAACTAACACAGGCGAATACAGCCACGCGCGTGAGCAGTGACTCAACAGCGCAGCAGCCAAAGGCTACAGCGCAATACTGAACTAGTACAACAAAAATGATAAGGACGGTGCTACTCGCACCCCTAACAAAGCAATAAATAGAAAAAGAAAAAAAGCCACTAACAAATAGAAATCCACAGAACCGTTACAACAAAGAAAGTTTCGTTGTTTATCACTAGTGGGGTCGAGTTGGTCCGCTGACGCAACACCAAAAGCAGCAACCAAACAGCGTAACAGAAAAATAGACCAACTTGACGCGATAAGAATGGTGCTACTCCCACCCCATAACAACGCAATGAATCGAAGACGGAAATGGAAATCCACAGAACCGTTACAACACAAGAAAGGTTTGTGTTTATCACCATTTTAGTCGGGTTATGGTTGAGTTGCTGACGCAACACCAAAAGCGCAGCAACCAAACAGCGCAACAGAAAACTAGACCAACGCGATAAGCATGGTGCTACACGCACCCCTCTACAGCGAAAGAGAGATGTAGTGGTTATCACCATTGTGGTCAGGTTATGGTTCGCTGACTGACGCAACCCCGAAAGCTCAGCAACCAAACAATGCAACAGAAAAATAAGACCAACAATTATAATCAGTAAGTGCTACTCGCACTCCAAACAACGCAATGAATAAAAAAAAAAAAAAAAAAAAAAAAAAAAAAAAAAAAAAAAAAAAACACACACAAAAAACCCCCACCCAACTAACAAATAGAAATCCACAGTCTTTTCTTGGAAATGTTGATGGCAGAAAGCAAAAACGAACCTGTGTCTGTGTAAATCAAACTTCTTTTCTACCTTCTTGACTATGTTCATTTCCAGTGCTTCCTTTCTGTCAGCATGCTTTCCCAGGAACAGAGACGTTTATTACGGTGAGCCTTTTATTTGTTTCAGTGAGCTTAGCATGCTGAAATTGCAGAACTTTCTATAGCTAGAGCTCATCTATCTATCTATCTATCTATCTATCTATCTATCTATCTATCTATCTATCTATCTATCTATCTATCTATCTATCTATCTATCTATCTATCTATCTATCTATCTATCTATCTATCTATCTGTCTATCTGTCTGTCTGTATGTCTGTCTGTCTGTCTGTCTGTCTATATCCCTCAGTCTTGCCGACCGTTGGGGCACCACTGATGACTTGGCTAGAGCTCATACACATCAGCAAACAGAAAGGCGAATAGGATTCCGCTGTTTTCCACCTCCCTAGATACTTACAATAAAGCACAACATCTACAGCAGCAAGCGTTCTGGACACATCTTTCAAAGTCAGAGATGAAAGATAATACGCGAGGAGAACTAGAAGGTGACTCTTTGGGAGGTGATAGAATTCGAGGCTTCAGTCCTGTGGTCCACAGACTTAATTTGAAGTTTAATGTTGGTTTATTACAACGTTTGATTTATCATAAACATAATAACTCAAACTGCTTGTTATG
This sequence comes from Semisulcospira habei, assembly GCA_036245525.1. Taxonomy (NCBI): domain Eukaryota; kingdom Metazoa; phylum Mollusca; class Gastropoda; family Semisulcospiridae; genus Semisulcospira; species Semisulcospira habei. The sequence continues at coordinate 122,268,358 of BTPG01000007.1, read as the reverse complement.
ACAAAAGACATTATATCCATTTTGCGAAAAGCAGGCTTGACATTGTAATACAGTGGAACTCTCGATTTACACAAAACTGGGCTTACTGGCTTTTGCCTTCACCGGCTAGAGGAACGCGTTCTGCTCTGTGTTTTTACCAATGTTCGGCTTAGAGCTTAGGGGCTGATGTAGGAAGGTTTCAGGGGTTGTGCTAGAAGTGACGTCTTTAAAGCCTTCACACATTCACTGCTAGTTAACCCTTGTGCCTGAAGCATACAGATATCAATGAGGACAGCAAGAGACATAGATCGTCATGAACCCCCGCAACAGTGGGGCACATGAGGCTCTATGTCTCGTGCATGTGTGTTCTTCGTTTTGTGAAAGGGTTAAATAAATAGAAAAAGCCCAAAATACGTACATGCACAGTAATACCTGTTTTGAAAAACCACATTGTGTGCCAGATAAAAAGTTGTCATAAAAGACTGGTGCTCTCCTGAAGGGCAAAATGTGTCCCCTGTCGTTAAAGACCATTATAACAGAGAACCAAAATGATGGTCTTTAATGTCAGGAGATCTACGATATGGTTTAGTGGTCGCATTAACACAGGTTCCGCTGTTCCGCTTATTTACACAGACATGCCCCATATTCAGTGCTTTGTGTTTGTCATCCATCAACATTAGCAAATAACCAAGCACCATGTTTCATTTATACCATGGTTCAAAATGTATCTATTTCACTTTTGGAAAAAATAAAACGACCCAGCTGCAAGAGGCATAGCTTCTCATGGTCTCCCGTAGTTGCGTGGACTCATGAGGATGTATTCTTCTCGATGGCACCACGTTATATCCATGTTTCTCGAACAGCTTTGGCTGCTTGGCTTGAATGAAAACAGATTTCAGAAAGAGTCCAGGATTTAAAACAAAAGAGAAGATCATACCGCAACAGGTATAGATCCTCATGAGCCCCCGCAATTGAGGGGGCTCATGAGGATCTATGCCTTTTGTTGAAATCACTTTGTATGCATGTTCCTCGGCCGGCTGTGGCTGTTTTGGCGTTGAATCAACGAAGAGTTCAGAAAGACAGTCTGTGATCATAAATTATGCAGTGAAAAATGGACTAGTCTGAGATCTTGAACCTCACAGTTCTAGACCATAAGGTCCAAAATCACAGACCTGCACATCTTACGCAAGACGCCTGTCCATTTCATTAGATATCATCTATAAGACTATCTATAAGAGGCATAGATCCTCATCAGACTGAGCCGGCAGCAGTGTCATATGAGGATCTAAGCTTCCTGTGGGCCTCACTTTAGGTTTATATTCCTTGGATAGAGAAAGTCAGGTTGCGACATCTCTTTATGTCTTTGGATTTGTGTCCCTGTAATTAATGATTACATTGTGGTCATGGGATGATTTTATGACACTGACGGCGGTTCCTTGGCCTGAAACATGTGTATAAAAGGCATCGCGATCCGCTGTTCGTCATTCGGTCCTCACCGCAGACGCACAGCATCTAACCAAGCCGCTTGTTCCAGCTCACATAACTGGTATGTTTCCTTCTGTCTCCTTGTGTATTGTGTCTGTGTTGACAGGTTGGTTGTTTGGTTGTACATTATTTAACGTCCCGACAGCAACAGGACATCTGATGACGTGAGTGTATGCTTGTTATTGGGAGGGGGGGGGGGCTGCTTCCAGGCAAGAAAGAGTTAATAGTTGGCAATATCTCCTGATAAATGTTCTTAGTATGGCTTACTCTAATGCTGGACAAAAGGATAACTTAACTTCCAAGTTTCATTGTGGAAAAGGAGACAGAAAACCTCTGTGACGTGTGACTGCTCACAAGGATCATAAAAGGACGAGTAGAAAAGTCTTATTTAAGGTTGGAAAACATTAATAACCCGATGTCAGTTTAACTTATTACAATTTGACAATTTGCCTATGTGCCGCGACAAGCATTTCTTCTGTTAACGTTTTTATTAACCCATTCAGCACTGACTCACTACAGCAGGAGATGGGTCGACCATGATAATTCAAGGCTAGTCTCAGATTGTCGGCGCCAAGCTAATTTGGCACTGCCCTTGAATTATCATGGTCGATCCATCTCTTGCAACTAGTGCATAGCCATTAGATGACGCCTCCAAATTTTGGGAAATACGGCCGTCGGGCTAAATGAGTTAATGTATTAGTTTATCAAATTATTTCTTGACGTACAGATACAGGATGAAGGTCGCTATCATTCTACTCCTGGCCTTGGTGGCTGCTGTCTCGGCCACTGGCTACGGCGGATACGGCGGATATGGTGGATATGGCGGCTACGGCGGATATGGTGGATATGGCGGCTACGGCGGATATGGTGGATATCGCGGCTTCGGCGGCCGCTACGGCGGTCTCGGCGGCTTTGGCGGTTTCGGTGGTCGCGGCGGCTATGGCGGCTATGGCGGCTATGGTGGCTACTGAGGATACGGCAGGGGTTCTGGTTAGTGTTGTTCTAGACAGTGGTACAAGCTGCCCTTGCAGTCCGTTATAGTTCCTTACAAAAAAATGTCCCAGCGTCCAAGGTACATGGATACAAAGCGGTGTCAACGAGTCAGATAGATCTTCATGAGTCGTCGTAACTGCGGGGGGAGGGGGGGGGGCTCATGAGGATCTATGTCTCTTTCAGTTGCATTGTGTTCATCACTTTCTAGGCAGTGAAGACATGAAATGTTTGACAGCATTTTAGAAAGTTGAAGATCATTGGCACTCTCACCGACAAGCTCAAATAAAATAAACAAGAAAGAAACACGCTTTGCAAGGACTGTTTGATTACTGTTTTGTGCTTTTTCTCGCAAAGAGTGTTTCCAAATGTCAGTTATTTCTGTGCATTTTACACACGTAATTTGACAGTCATGTTACAGAAAGTGTGTTTTGTTTTACAGTCGTCGTCACCAAGACGATCATCCCAGGCAAGCACGACTACTAAGTTTGTTGAGACACTGTGTTCCTGCCTCTGTAACCATGAGGGGTTGACTGACTTGTGACAGTCGCACTGGAGTGGCGAAAATAAAAACACCGTCTGTATAACGCAAACACACTGTGTCCTGAGTTTCTGTTTGTATTGCATGTGCGTGCATTTGTGTGTGTGTGTGTGTGTGTGTGTGTGTGTGTGTGTGTATGTGTAAGTGTGTATGTGTGTGTGTGTGTGTGTGTGTGTGTGTGTGTGTGTGTGTGTGTGTGTGTGTGTGTGTGTGTGTGTGCGGGTAGTGCCTAGCGAAGGGATGCGTGGGATCTTAGGGAACTTGTAGAAGCCATTCCTAGAGCTGTTGCGTGGGTTTACAATTGCGAAGCTTACAAATAAACAACCTCAACCGGACATTATAGCCATTTACTAATCGATATCAGTTAAACAGAAGTGAACAATTTTACGCCATTTAAACGTCATAAGTTAAAGGAACCCTGCTCCAGCTCCATGGCTTGAACACATTTTTATTATTATTATTATTTTTTTTGTAATTTTTAGCGTAGCACAGACTGACTGAACGATATTTCTTACGGGACATTCTAAACTGACGAGCAAAAGAAATGCGACATTTTTGGAACCATCGGAAACACTTAAGTATTTCCGATGGTTCCAAAATGTCGCACTTCTTTTGCTCGTCAGTATATCTTACCAAACGGTTTGTACCAGCAAAATAAAACAAAAAATGTACATTGCCGAAAAATGTTCGTAATAGCTGAAATTAATTTCTTACGAAACAAATCTGCGGTCATCTTCCTGCTGTCTGTGCAGGCAATGCACTCTCCTGTGTGATTTTTATAAAAGGTGTCAATATTTCTAAAATCCTGATAACGTTTACCTTTTCGCTGCCAGTGATCATGAATTTCGCGTATGAAACCACTGCATACTGACCAACATTCGCGTGGGGGGGGGGGGTGAGGGGGGGGGGGGGTGAGGGGGGGGGGGGTGATTTATATGGGATCAGAAATAGACACGAAGAACAGAAGATTATCAAGAGACATAAATCCTCATGAGCCCCAGCGACTGCGGGGGCTCATGAGGGTTTATGTCTCTTGCAGCTGGGTAGCGTTCGTCTTGCCCAGGCAGTTAATGGGTTAATTGGATGTGTACCACATTAAATGTGTGTGTAAATAAGTAGCAACGCCACTAATTCTGCGTCAGTGTATACGTGCGCTGGTCTATGATGTTGGACCTTACAGGTTTGAGCCGTAAGGCCTAAACTCTCAGTCCAACACACAAATGCCATTTAACCTCTTGACTGCTACTGTCGATACCGCCCGACCGACAAGACGTTTCGTCGTTACGTGTCGTGGTTACGCGTCTTTTCTGTCAGAACGGTATGGCCAGTATCACTCCAGGGGGCTTAAGCCTTAATGACAACAAAGATAGCGGAGCGCCGGGTGTCAACTGATAGGCCTACTGATACTGATCTGTCACGCTGGGGAGGACCAAAAAAAAAAAAAAAAGAACATCGGCGCACTCTACCACATGAACACAGTGGTTATCACCCTCGATTCGCCCGAGGGAGACAACTAGTGTGGTCCACAAGCATGACGGAGCTAGACACGCACTCGATTGTTGTTGTTTAGCTTTGTTTGGTGAAGGTTGTCGGGTTGGGTGTACTTTTTTTTTCGGAAAGGTGAGGGGAGGGGGTGGAGGGGGGAGGGGGGTGTTTGTTTGTTTGGTTTGGTTTCTGATTGGTTGTTGTTTGTTTGTGTGGGATTTTTGGGGGTGTTATTTTTTCGGGGGTGGGGGGGGTGGTTACGGTGTTTGTGTTTTACATCCATTCCTTTTGTATGTGCCTAAATACGGGGCGGTCCGTGGCGCAGTGGTTAAGGCGCCTGCCACCAATGCTAAAGGTGCGATGTTCGATTCCGGGTTCCGGCGTCGGATTTTTCTCCTCTAGTAAGTGTCACCGTTAATTCGGGCGGACCGTCGGGGGTTCTTTCTCCGGGTACTCCGGCTCTTCCTCCCCCTCCACTTTGGTATCAGGTTCGGCCAACTTAATACAATTTCAAATACAAAACGATTTCCAAATACCGTCAGTAGCTCGCTTGAGCTTGCCCTTAGCACCACGTGAATGTTCTGTGTTTACGTACAGTGTGTGAGTGAATGCGTGTGATTCACGTGAGCGTGCTTGTTGGGTTCAGTTCGCGGCTACATTCTGCGCATTGAGTTATATTATAAATATGAGAAATGCGCCATATAAATGCTATGCATTATTATTATTATTTAAATCATTTCGTTTCTTAATTATAATTCATATATTGACGAGCAAATGAAATGCGACATCGCTCGAGTCATAAGAAACACTGAAGTTGCAGTTTTTTCTTCCGATGACACGAATGCTGTCGCATTCCTTTCGCTCGTTAGTATGCGTAGCTAATATCAGTTTTGTGCGTGCACCCTTATCTTAAGATTTGTGAGCGCTTCAACCGGTTCAGTGTCGGTTTCAGTTGCTCCCAGTACGTGACGACTGAACCTAAAAGTTGCATAAGAACTTGGTATTGAACGCCAATGTCACGCGCACTCGGACGCGCGCACCGCGCGGTACTCTTGCACTGATCTGCGGACAGTCTTGCACTGACGGATGTGCCGGTCCCCGCGTCGTCGTGCGAGTCATAGACTTAGAATAATGTTAATTGTCTTTGTTTATGGTAGTTTTACTGTGTTGCTGTATCATTTTACGCTAAGACTGTTATCGCTTCAGAATTATGAGAAAATAGTCAAAGCGCTCGGAATCATCGAAGACTGAAGACGTGTTTCTAACCGGCTCCTTCCCGAGGCCGGGCCCTGCGCCCCCGGGGCCACTAGAGATAGGACTGGCCATGCCAGGGCCAGCGGGGCCGTAGTGCACCGTGTTAGTGGAATAATAGTGTAAACTGGAATTCTGTACTTGGTTAAGTGTGGTTTCGCAAGGTTCCAGATTTCGTTTGTGTAGTGCGCGGAAGATGACTCCCTGCAGTTTTTAACCCATTCAGCCCTCACGCACTACAGTAGGAGATGGGTCGACCATGATAATTCAAGGGTAGTGCCAGATTAGCTTGGCGTCTGTCGGCGCCAAGCTAATATGGCACTACCCTTGAATTATCATGGTCGATCCATCGCCTCCAACAGGTGCATAGTCGTTAGATGACGCCTCTAAAATTTGGGAAATACGTGCGTCGGGCTGAATGGGTTAATACGGAGTAAATAATACGCTTTGCACTTTTCATATTTGACTCAAGATGGTCTGTAACTGAATATCCACAGGCCGCTTCATACCGTTAGGCTCCCCACCCGGGTCTGCCCTGGGGGACTTGGGTGGGGTTAACTACTTTTTAGTTCCCAGAGTCACCCTGGTCAGCCCCACAGGGTGGGTTTTCCCTTCTGTTCTGGGGCATGTGTTTCTGTCTACCCTTGGTCCATTCACCTGTATTTGCCTTTTTCAAAAACCCCTCTACTGTCTGCGCTGCCTGTAGCTCTTGATATTGGACGTGTGTTGCTAAATGGTCTTAGCTTTATTTAGGCCCCATGTCGTAGGTTTATTTAACGTATTAGACCGGATGGCGACATACATTCAATGTTCTGTTTAGTTTTGTTTTTTCTCTCAAGCAGTGCAGGCACGTCCTGAGAAAGTCTTGTTGCTGTCGGTACGTTAAGCAATGTACAATCAATCAATCAATTCATACCGTTAGGCATCTATTCATTGCCTGGTTCCAAATTTAAAGTAGCGGTGACAATCCGTTAGTCTCGCACGGGTCAGTGGTTGTGTTAAGATGTTGTAATACATTTTCGGAGAATTTGTAGGGTGGTTATAGTGCCATGTAGTTTTATGTGTTTGCCACCACTAATCATTTTTATACCAACTAAAAATATCATTTATCTTTCTTCGAATCCGTGCTTTGATTATTTAACTAATATTTTGATGATGTTGTAATGATTCTACAATTTGATTATGCCGATCTTTCTTGAATAAGCAATTTAAAATTTTTAACCTGACTCCCAGTCGTTGATAGGGAGAGACAGATCGCGCGTCTGAAAATAATAGCTGGATTGTGATCGTGCCTGTTTATGGGTCGATGAGTGCTTGCTTATCCATGTGTGTGCGGAGTGTGAGATGTGAGTGTGTGACTGTGAGCCCCGGTGCAGCATCCCGCGACCGGAACCGGTGGTGTAATATTGTACGTCACGGAACCGTTAGCACTCACAGCAGTATTTTTTCATAGACACTGATAAATATTTTTTTTACAATTACGTTTTAAATGTAAGGTTGTCCGATTTGAAACCCATTGAGCCCGCGTTACACTGATCACAGAGATGTCTGTACAATTAGTCAGTTCTTCATTGTTCTGAATTTTTCAGGAAGACTACACATATTCTTAGTGACACATGCTTATTACATACAATGTTTTAATCCATTCAGCCCTGACGCAATACAACAGGAGATGGGTCGACCATGGTAATTCAAGGGTAGTGCCAGATTTGCTTGGCGCCTGTCGGCGCCAAGCTAATCTGGCACTGCCCTTGAATTATCATGGTCGATCCATCTCCTGCAACTGGTGCATAGTCGTTAGATGACACTTCCACAATTTGGGAAATACGGCCGTCGGGCTGAATGAGTTAAGCAGAAAATGTGTGATCAGATTGTAATGAAACGAAATGCACTCAATCATTGCTGTTCATTGTCTACAGGCAGTGCACTCATCTCAGTGCCGTTCTGTTTCTGTATCAGTGTGTGCGTGCGTACGTGTGTATGTGTGTGTGCGTGCGCGCGCGCGCGTGTCTGTGTGTGTGCTTGCGTGCGTGCATGCACGCAAGTGTATGCGGTTGCGTACGTGCGTGCGTATCAGTGAGTATGCGTGTGCTGACTGTCTGTGTGCGGTGGATATCAGTTCACGGACTTTGATCGTTGCAGTCGTTTCACAGAGAACCAATCACACTGACGCAAAGACTGTATTACAAAATTGCATTGAAAACACTTTGAGTGTCAGCGGTGCAGTCGCTTTGGCAACTTAAGCATTTTCAGGTCCCGGTCCGCTATGCATTCTCACATTGAGGCGGCCCGGCTACCCCTTCCCTTTCGCGGAGCGCACAAATTTGTTTCTGAAATCTATGAGCATTCGCCACAGGCCCCCAAAATTGGTCTCAACAAGAGGTATAGATCCTCATGAGACCCCGCCGCAGTCGCGGGGGCTCATGAGGATCTATACCTCTTGCAGTTGTGTGACGTTATGGCGGTTTCTGATGCAGACTGTCCTATTCAAAGGCCAGACACAGACCTGTTTACCATACACATTTGGTGTATTAAAGTACACAATTTTGCTTTGGAGTACACATGTACACGTGTATACACAAAAATACACATTTCGGTTCATTTCGGATACACATTTTTAGAATCGGACTTTTACACAAAAAGTCAATCGCAGAAGAATAAAAGAGTCCAGGTGTTCCTGAACATTCACACGGATAAATGTCTGATGCTTGTTCGCTCCCAAAAAGGACCCAGTTATGCTCGTTGCACCCTTTGCGACTCAGACTTTTCGGTCGGGCATGCCGGCAGCTACTACTGCAAAGGACACATCGAAAGTAAGTGACACAAAGAATTTGAGCGGTCTGAAGATGTTTTGTCGGAGAGGGAGGGGGAGAGAGAGAGAGAAACTGACAACTCACTGGCTTGTGAAGAAATACACATGTGAGGTCCAAAGTACACATTTAGTCAGTTGAAAGTACACTGACTGCACCCAGGGGGTAAACAGGTCTGCAGACAGATACTTCACATAAATTTGTTGCTTGGTTAAAATTCCATTTGCTTGGTTAAAATTCCATAACTGCGTCTGCTGAAACGCGTGACAGCCACCGCTCGCACAGCCGCCAATGAACACTCTGTACTATACTATAGTAATACGTATCCTATAGAGCGGGTGGTGGCTGTGCGAACGCGCGAGGTGGCTGTCTCGCATATCAGCACTGAGCCCTTCAGGCGCCTGTAGTTAACCTATTTAGCCCCGACGCTCTACATCAAGAGATGGATCGACCGTGATAATTCAAGAGTAGTGTCAGATTAGCTTGGCGCCATCAGGCGCCAAGCTAATCTGACACGACCCTTGAATTACTATAATGGATTTTTTTTTACCTGCAAGCGGTTCATACTCGTTACTGAGGCAGGGACGCCTAAAAGAATGCGGCCTTGGGGTTAAATGGGTTAATTCATAGTCGATACTAAGCCAGATCTATTCATGGAAGTGGTTCCACGAAGCGGCGCCGAGCATTTTCCCACGTACATCTGTCATTACTTCCTAGTGTTACTGCCCTCCCAGCACGATTAGAGCTGTTCGTCGAGTTTCGTACGGCAATAATGACCGGAAGAAACTACACGCATTTACCGAACAAAGCCGAAAGTTCAACTAATAATTATAACTCGTTCAGTGTCGTGAATATGGGAACACTGCTCAACTGCAAAAGTCGTAGATCCTCATGAGCCCCCAACGTAGCGTGGGCTCATGAGGATCTATGCCTCTTGCTCACACCACTTTGAATCCCTGGTCGTAGGACATCTAGGGTTTGTTTGGTGCTGAATTCGCGCAAACTGCACACACACGGTCTGCGCCCTGGCATTGCACCGGTTAATATTTACCCATTCAGCCCTGACGCACTACAGCAGTAGATGGGTCGACCATGATTTGGGAAATACGTGCGTCGGGTCTTTAGACTGCACTCTAGCGCAGGACACAGATCGACCATGATAGTTCAAGGGTGATGCCAGAATAGCTTGGCGCCCATAGGCGCCAAGCTATTCTGGCATCACCCTTGAACTATCATGGTCGATCCTTATCTTGCTGTGGTGTGTCCGGGGTAGAATGAGTTAAAGCTGCTAAGAGCAATTCCGAACAGGAACAAGCTGAACTTGAAGACTGTTAACCTATTTAACCCCAGGGCCACATTTCCCAAATTTTGATTTTGGAGACGTCACCTAACGACTATAATATACCAGCTGCAGGAGATGGATCGACCATCATAATTCAAGAGTCGTGCCAGGATAGTTTGGCGCCGTCAAGCGCCAAGCTAATCTGGCACTATTCTTGAATTATCATGGTCTAGTCATCTTCCACTGCAGTGCATCGGGGCTAAATGGGTTAACGTGAGTTGGAAATGGGCGCGCCAACACTATTGGCTGCAATGTGTGAGAGATGATGTTATTGTCTAAAAAAAGCGTAGGAATTTGATCTGTTAACTCATTCTACCCCAGACACACCACAGCAAGATAATGATCGACCATGATAGTTCAAGGGTGATGCCAGAATAGCTTGGCGCCTATGGGCGCCAAGCTATTCTGGCATCACCCTTGAACTATCATGGTCAATCTATGTCCTTCAGGGGACAAGGCAAAATTTGGGGATTTCGGTGTTCGGGTAGAATGAGTTAAGTAATTCCACAAATTTAGCTTAAAGACTGAAACACACGATATGCATGGGAAATTGGGTATGCAGGACGTTAGCATCTTTGGACACGTCAATCGCTGTTTTCATTATCTACATGTATAGTGTTTACTTCTACCTTAACCTTTGTTTAATTCTGGAGCTTGCTTGTCGTCAGAGGAAAGATTAATTTTATCTTCTTCTTCTGCTTTGTACGTCAACTATGAGAGTTCCTCCATTGCTCAAAAAGACCAGTTGATATCAAACTGCTGTTACGTCTACTGACGTGGACTGTAAAAAGAAGGGCAGAAAAAATATCTTTGAGGCAAGATATTATTGAGAACCCGATGAATACTAGTAATCAAAGCCCGCCTTTGACCCCTTCCCTGCCACTACAATTTGTTTCTGAAATCTTCGTTCATTCAACGACCAAAAGCCACAACCGTCCTAGATACATGAATACACATTTGTCTCAGCAAGTGACTTAGATCCTCATGAGCCCCCGCCGTCGCTGGGGCTCATGAGGATCTATGTCACTTGCAATTGGAACGTGTTCACTTTTTCTCGGCAGTAAAGGATTTAAGAAGGCCGCTCTAAAACGATCGCTTGACCTCTCGAGAAATGTGTCATCTGCTGGAAAAGCGGCCCAGAAACCGAAAGTAGCTTTACTTGTTAGCCAGTATGACATGACCAGGAAATATCTGAGCCATGATATAGAAACCAAGCGGCTTGGGACCTAGGCAGTCAGTCAAAGTCGAAAGTAGTGCTTTGGATATCAGTCGCTCGTTGACGACGAAATACTAGTGAGGTTTTGTTTGCAACGAGCGACTACCACCAACGAACGAGAGCGAAGTCCTGGCGCATAACCATTTTGTACCAAAGCATGGACAACACTGCATACATCCCCAAGAGGCATATTTTTATGCCTCTTGCAGATGTTTGGCGTGTTGTCTATGCTTTGGTTATCAACCGTCATTTCGCTCTCGTTCGTTATCACTAGCCGCCGTTCGTTGCAAATGTAAGCACACTACTAACTTAAAAGATCTTGAGAAACCGGTTCTTTTTCTTTTAATTTTACTTGACATTAAACCTAATTAATTATGTACACCTTATAATGAATATTTCAAGAAACCGGTTCATTAAAAAAAAAAATTGACTTTAAACCTAATTAATTTATATACACCTTATGATGAATATTTCAAGAAACCGGTTCATTAAAAAAAAATTACTTGACTTGAAACCTAATTGATTTATGTACACCTTATAAGTTATAATGACTATTTCAAGAAACCTGTTCAATGTTTAAAAAAATTACTTGACTTCAACCCTAATTATTTCATGTACACCTCATAATGAATTTTTGGAAGCTTCTATATATACGGGAGTGTGGCGGAGGGAGCGGGGTGGGAGCGGGGGGGGGGGGGGGGTGTGGCGGGGGTTCATGAGTATCTATGTCTCTTGTTAAGCCCAGTTGCATCTATGTTCCCTCCAATTGTTATTGGTGGGGGGGGGGGGGGGGAGGGGGGAGGAGGTCGAAGGCAAACCATTGTCCACCCTTATGTTATCAAGCATAAAAAATATTAAAAAAATTAAATCTGTTTTTGATTTTTTTTTCTGCCCAAAATACCTTTGTTTTTGTTTTTTTTTACGACTAAATTACTTTTTTCCCCAGCAAAAATCGTCAGAAATATAATCATCAGTTGGACTATAAATATGTCAGATCAGCGGACGTCTATATTATAGTGGGAGTCACTACCTGCTAGTGACACTGATAATGAGAAGACATGAAATAAACAACCCTCAACATGCCACAATGCTTTTGTCATCACCCCCTCAAGGGCACCGGGCTGATAATGGACGGACCTAATGCCGGACGGGCGGGGTTATGGGGGACAGAGAGAGGTATTGCCTATGGAGTTCGACCCAAACCGTTATTAATCCAGGTGCACCGCAATGGTGCCACTTTGATTTAACAGGACCACGTTTATCAGGACCTCAGTTTAACCCCTTGATTAACAGTGGACGCGGATTTCGCGTCCGAAACCACTGCACACTGACCCGGCGACACTCGAGTCCGTGACTAAGTGAAGGGCACACAATCATGGATCAAGTTATATCACAATCACTGATGGATTACGCACGGACACTCCGCGGGTCGCGAGTGCCGGCGACGGCTGGGAGTTGATTGAACTACTAACGAGGGTCGGCCGACCCGTCTTCTGCCAGAATCAGTGAATGTTCACCTACTACGGCCGCTAGACTGATGAAAAGCTGAGTTTTCGCTCCGGCCTCGAGTCCTTTTCAGTCTAGTGTCATTGTTTCGCCCGGAATGTTGCTCAAGCAGTACCCAGAGAGCAGAGGTCCTCGGGCTCATGACAGCCGCAGTGGGCCCGCGCACGGCCGTGCGGCGGACCCACTGCGGCCGTCGTGAGCCCGAAGACGTTTTGCTACGGTGAAATCGTTTATAAAAACCGAAAATAGCAACACGTATGGAGGCCAGTATGACTAAACAGGAACTATGAGGAAACCATTTTTATCATAAAATCGCCTTCCGGCAACGAGCGGCTAGTGATTTTCGCTGTCCGAACAGTCTTCAGTTTCGTAATTATTTGACGTCTTACGGCGGACTAGGATATTGACATAAAGGTTTATCATTTTTAAGTACATATGAGACATCCGCCGCGTCAAGTAACGGCAGTTCAGCTCAACTAAGCTCAGTTGTGGCTAAACTGGGTCGCACACCGCCGGGCCGCGGCAGGCGAACACATGACTGTGCAGGTCTGTGCGTGCACTCAGTGACTCTGACCTCAGCTTTTCTGTCACTATTTGCTGTCTTTCACACTGGTCAGGAGCGAATCTGACGGGTGTGTGTATCATGGGGGGTGGGGTGGGGGGTGGGGGTTGGGTTGGGGTGGGGGTGGGATGGGGTGGGGGGTTGGGGAGAGGAGGGGGGCCGGATCGAGTCGTTCAAATTTAGTGAAGTTGTCTGAAGATTGCATGACAATTTCAGATCATTTCAATACAATCTAGGAGGCAGATCGGCCATGATAGTTCAATGGTGGTACCAGAATTGCTTGGCGCCCATGGGCGCCAAACTGTTCTGGCCCCACCATTGAACTACCATGGTCGATTGAATATCTTGCCGATGGTATATCGGGGTTAAGGTTAGCTCATAGACCAAGCGCATACCAAGGAACAGCGCTTGGAGTCCCTGCTATGTTAAAAACGTGCAGGAGTGGTGGCGCACAAATACCTGGCAAAGGAGGAAGAAAATAAGGCCTAATACAGTCCCATACGTTTAAGTCGAAAACGGATAAGTCGAACAACGCTTAACTTAGTCGAACGAAATTTTGTTCCCCGGCCAAAGATGTTCGTTCTATGACTAATTTTACAACGGATCACTCGAACTCGCTTAACTCATTCTACCCCAACACCGAAATCCCAAAATTTTGCCGTTGTTCTCTGAAGACTGCATTGCAGTGCAGGACACAGATCGACCATGATAGTTCAAAGGTGATGCCAGAATAGCTTGGCGCCTATGGGCGCCAAGCTATTCTGGCATCACCCTTGAACTATCATGGTCGATCCTTATCTTGCTGTGGTGTGTCTGGGGTAGAATGAGTTAAGTTGAACTTCGGATAAGCCGAACATGTTTTTCCACTCAAAAGTCGGATAAGCCGAACATGTTTTTCCACTCAAAAGTCGGATAAGCCGAACATGTTTTTCCACTCAAAAGTCGGATAAGCCGAACATGTTTTTCCACTCAAAAGTCGGATAAGCCGAACATGTTTCTCCACTCAAAAGTCGGATAAGCCGAACATGTTTTTCCACTCAAAAGTCGGATAAGCCGAACATGTTTTTCCACTCAAAAGTCGGATAAGCCGAACATGTTTTTCCACTCAAAAGTCGGATAAGTCGAACATGTTTTTTCCACTCAAAAGTCGGATAAGCCGAACATGTTTCTCCACTCAAAAGTCGGATAAGTCGAACTTAAAAAAAAAAAAAAAAAAAATGCAGTTCCATACGCCGCTGTCAAAGACGGATAGGTCCAAAAACGTTCCAGTCGGACCACTTTTCCCCCTGTCCAAAGCTGCTCTTCTAAGACTCATTTTACAACGTATTTCTAAAACGGTCCAGTTTGGGTTAAGTAAACTTCGGCCGATAAGTCGAATGCGTTTCTCGATTTCCAGACTCGGATAAGTCGAGGCATGTTTTTACCCGTGGCCAAGGCTGTTCTTTCTTTGACTAATATTTAACTGAAAACGGCTGCGTTAAGTCGAACCATGTTTTTACCCGTGGCCATGGCTGTTCTTTCTTTGACTAATATTTAACTGAAAACGGCTCCGTTAAGTCGAACCGAACTCGGATAAGTCACATGGATTGTGAAAAGAGTAGAATAGTCTCCCTTGAGGCAAGACGTTGAGAATCCGTTTTATCAGGAAAGTTTAGCAGTAAAGCTCACCATTGAGCAGACTGCTTTATGATGCCACCATTGCGTCATATTTCCTGTGTTTTCTTTTTGTTTTGTCACTGATTAGTATTGTTATATGTTTACAGCCAAACACGTAACAATCGTAAGGAACTGACTGGTTGTACATTGCTTAACGTCCCGACAGCAACAAGACTTTCTCAGGACGTGCCTGCACTGCTTGTGGGAAAAACAAACAAACAAACAAACAAACAAACAAACAAAAAACAGAATATTGAATGTATGTTGCCAGCCGGTCTAATACGCTAAATAAACTTAATACCATTTAGCAACACACATCCAATATCAAGAGCTACGGGCAGCGCAGTCAGTAGGGAGAGTTTAAAAAAAGGAAAATACAGGTGAATGGACCAAGGGTAGCCAGAAACACACGCCCCAGAATAGAGGGAAAAATCCACCCTGTTGGACTGACCAGGGTGACCCTGGCAACTAAAAAGTAGTTAACCCCACGTCCCACCCAAGTCCCGCAGGGCAGACCCGGGTGGAGGCGTAAGGAACTGAGGACAATAACCACAACATGAGTCGGTCGGTCCGTGTTACGCGTATTCTCTCTTCTTTCTTTGTCAATCATTACTGATGATAGCGAAATAAGAAGTGTACTATTTTCTGTAATATCAATTTGTTTGAAAAGAAGGTGCGTCTGACTTTACTAGCATGAAAAGATGGAATATAGATTCAATTCTCATCCACAAGCAATAAATTTGTTGAACTTTAAGTCCACAATTATGTTCATTTGGGTGTAAATTCTTTGAGTCATGGATTCGAGAAAATTGCCACAGGGTAAAATAACATCCTGAATTATAGCTGCTCACAGAAGTCGCCGGGAAGTTACGCGTAATAAGGTGTCTGTCTGTCTATCCGTCCGTCGGTCCGTCTCAATCTCTTTTCCCGGCATCTGAGAGATTCATTTCAGGTGTCAGTAAATTCTGACTTGCTTTTGTTACAAAACCTTCTATCGATTCCTTTTATCTGTTTCAACAAATTTTTTAATCTTAGAAGAATGGTGTGTGTTACAAACAGTTTTGGTCCGCAGAAAAACAACGCTTAAGTCGAACAACTCTGTGAAAAATTCGAACGGACAAGTCGAACGAAAAACAATTTCCCTGCAGGTTCGACTTAAAGGGCACGCCGGACTTCTTTTTTTTTTTTAAGGCTTCAGTTCGCAAAAATCTTTTACTGGGCTTCAGTATACATACCCACTTAGACAGGGACCACCCTATTGTCCCACCAAATGATTTTTTTCGTCCTTTCAAAGCGAAAAGAGGCCCACCGGAATCTTCTGACGGATACATAACAAGATTTCTTCTGATATGCGATGGTAGCTGACATCATAACTATTCTCTACGACTTTAGGTCATCTGCATAATTATAACCAATCAGAGACAAGATGGCCGATGAACCATCAAAGAAAAAAAGAAAGTATCATCGACTCGCGCCGACAATGACAGACTCGGAAATGAAGAAAAAAAAAATAGGAAGAGAGACAAGATACACCTAAGTAGAATTGGCATCGGACAAGGGAATATGGACACGTAACGCAAGAGCCGGAATTTGTCGCTTTCCTGCTGAATCAGTAAATAATCTACTATCTTTGTCGATCTTTCTATAGTTCCGCGAGCGATAGTGATTTTCAGAATTCATGATCTTTAGTAGAATTTATCTCTTACTGATTTCGCAAGATTTTAAACTTGTTTTATCATATAGTAGTTACAAGCTAGTTATCACATTTTAATACTGCACAGATCTGAAAACTACGGTGTGTGTCAAAGTTGCACATCGCTGGTCGTAACATGATTTGTCTGTGTGGGCTCTCATTCACTCGATTCAGAGAGGTAGTGTTTCTGCTGCGATGGTGCATTTGTCGTTTCCAATGATGTTTTCATTTAAGTAGACTTCCATGTGTGAGATTTGAAATTTACTGCAGTGCAGAAAGTGGGTATAAATACCAATGTTCTGTTTTTATGATGGAATAAGGTCAGTGTTTCCGATGGGTAAAGGATCAAAGGTCACGCCCTCGGTGCACTACTGTACCCACGATCGTTACTAGTAAATACTAGCAGGTCGAGCGGAACCGGCATTGTGATTTAGACAGCATAGCGAGTATGCAAAGTTTAGTTTACTTTATCGTGAAAAATTACGTCAACTTGATGCCGGATAACATCAGTACACGTGTACACTGACATGTGTGTACACCACACCTATGACCTCGTGACCTGCAGTATTGCGATACACTGATACTCGGACGGGTTCTGCCTTGTGACGTAGGCTCATAAATATGCTTATTAATTCCAAACGAGGCCGATGCAGACGATGAATCCGCGACTCAGGTACAAAAACAATACACCCTCCAAACGATGAATTTCGCCATTTGGCATTGTACTTACATCATAAAGCTCTAAGATAGTACACAAAAGACCCCATACACATGCTGTCAGCACTATCTGTTGCAGACAGTTTTCTGACTGTGTTGAGATGCTAGATCCCGGGGAATATAACTTTAAGCGTCGTCGACTGTATTAATGTTATAGCCTTCTGTGTCAAAAGCTGTTCTGCTACTTGAAAGTACGTCGCAACTTTGAAGCCAAGCGTCACCGTTTGACGCTTGTCTTTGAATCGACCCACTCGGGACCGGACGCCATCTTGGTTTTGCAAATTTGCGGTGGAAAAACACTTCAGGTGAAATCACAAGACGGCCCATGTGATCCACAGTCTAAGAATAGTAACGCGCGTGCAAACCTGATGACAAATTGCTTGTGCATGCGGAATCGAAAGAGCAGACGACAATATTAATAATTTGAATAAAGATAATGCTTTTTCAAATACATCTGACTGTCTGTTGTTTACTATAGTACGTGTGTGTATGTGTGTGTAACGGCCTCTGTGCCTACTGTCGCAGTGGCTCGTAGACCAAGCGCATACCAATGAACAGTGCTTGGAGTCCCTGCCGTATGTTCAGTAAAAACGTGTAGGTGTAGTGGCGCTACTGCGACGTGAACGATTTCAGACCTCCCGCCATTTTGTCCACAAGAAATTGAAGAATTTGGGCGGATAAATAGATTTCACGTCATTAGCATATTATATGATGGTAACAAGAAAACATTTACGTCACTCGACAGCAAGAGTGATGACGTCATATCCTTGTTCATAATTCTTTGACGCCTCCCGCCGTGAGATGGCTTTAGTCGCCTGCTCGGCGTTAAACCCAAATAACTAACTAGGTAACTTTGACGCCTCATTCTTGCAGTACATATATATGAAAACAGTGTACTCATTGAAAAGGCTCTTTACGGGAAAAACAAACAAACAAAACAAAACAAAACAACAAGTAATTGTGCACCACCAGCTAATACTTTTACCAAGACAAATCTGCGGTGGAGATAAAAACATCACGTGTTCAAAAATGGAGATTTGTTCCGGTCTAACGACGCAAAACAACATCAGTACCCCACGCAACGGATCCGCTCCAATTCTAGTGTTCGCTATGATATCTGAAGGTAACTTAGGCGTTTGGAAAGAGTTAGGATCCAAAATATCTTATGCGACACCGTCAGATCATCCGGTAAATTAATGCGCCACTGATTTTTAGCTGTTGGATTCGGGGCCTCAGTTCTAGAGCCCCCCCCCCCCACCCCCGCCCCCTCCCCCCAAAACAAACAAACAAAAAAACAAACAAACAAAAGCCCTGAGGCCCCGGCCGGGGTTAGGTTAAGGTAGGTAGGAATTAAGTGACAATTCATGGCGTTGCCAGTGCCGCGGACATAGACTTCACACATGATGAAGATCAAATGAATAAATAACTGAATTGTGTAAATAAATACATAAATAAATAAATAAATAAATAAATAAATAAATAAATAAATAAACAAAAACTCCGTAGCCAGCCTGTCACGGGACGATAAAGTTTTCTGAATCTGAATTGGCATTTTAACGAGTCGTAAAACGCAATATTTCATAGGAATTTTGCTTGAAGTTGAGTGCATGCACAAATATTTTGAAAATGCTCTTTGAATAGCCCTAAATGTCGTTTCCTTGTTCCCAGACTGACACTCGGCCAGGCACCTGCATTGTTTTGGTGTGCTAACCCCTTAATTGCCGATAAAAAAAGTGAACAGAGCCTCATGAGGATCTATGCCTCTTGCTGACATCTCTTTGTATCCGTATTTCTTGGCGAGTGAATCTCTTTAGTGTTGAATTAACAAAGATTTCGCAAACATAATCTACGTCAGAAACATAATCTACGTCAGAAACATAATCTACGTCAAAAACATAATCTAAAACAGCATAATGTGAGCAGAAATCCAATCAGAACGCCTTTCCCCTTTTTTATTAACCCATTTAGCCCCGTTGCAGTTCAGCTGGAGATTAATTGACCATGATAATTCAAAGATAGTGTCAGACTAGCTTGGCGCTTCATGGCACCAAGCTAATCTAACACTATCTATGAATTATCATGGTCGATCCATACTAATTAGTTAAGCCATAGCAATCGGAACCCATGACAGTGTTAGCTGTGAGCTTACTTAATCAGCGTGCCTGAAATCATCATTTTGCCTGAAACAGCTTGCAACCGACTTCATGCAATTTGTGTTGGTTGTGGAAAGCCATGCACCCACGTATTTGTCACATCAGAATCTTGCACAGTACCGACTGTAGAGGGTACTAATATCACATCAGCTGCGCCATCAGGGTCTTGAGCCCCTGTTGTTGTTGTTGTTTTGTTTTTTTCCTGGACGGGAGAGCGATGTCAAAAAGTGTGCATCCAGGACCTTGGTCATTACATTATAAGTTATTGGTAACAGAAGTGTTGCCACACGGGCCTTTGTAGGCATTTGGGAGGTCAAATTAACCATTGTACCCCGAAGGCTTCAGCCTTCGGGGTACAATGATTAATTTGACCTCCCGAAGGCCTACACGGGTCCAATTAGCAAACCACTGATACATAATAAAGTAATTTAATTCCTCGCTATTTTCGTAAGCTGATGAAGATCATGTTGGCATTGGTACCGTCTGAGTTGGGTTACTTCGTGGGTTTCATCGTGGTATTGCAGTCCAATGAAGATGATTATCAGACAGACGCACGCGCATGCACGCACGCACGCACGCACACACACACACACACACACACACACACACACACACACAAACACACACACACACAAACACACAAACACACATACACAAACTGTAGATTGTTTAAAAAGAGACCGTTCAGCTCTTGTTCGTCAGTTTGTCATAAATATTCTTTGATTTGCTCAAACTTTCAGAAGTCTTCGTGAACATCCCAAACCGCTGTCTGTACGTGTAAAGAATAATGAGCCACTGGAAGGAGAACTGCCAAGCTCTGCATACCGTGACATGGCGTCCACCAGTGGCACTTCAAGGCCACAAGCCACCGTCAGTAAGAAGGAGTTCTTGACTTGTGCTGTGTGTCTCGACATATTCACTGAACCCAAAATCCTCCCCCTGTTCTGCAAGAAATGTATTGACATTTTACCCAATGAAGGATCGTACTGGCGAAAGAAATTCTCCTGTCCCATGTGTGGCAAACAGACACTTGTTCCAGATGGCGGGGCTGCGGCCTTTCAGGCTGATTTCCATATTGATGTTGAAGAGCCGGAGAAGGCGAGAGCGGGATCGTACTGCACTGTACCTCCTAACAAGGAGCGAGATCTGTTTTGCACTCATTGTCAGCTACCTGTGTGTACAATGTGCTTGCTACTTGACCACAATGGGCACAACATGCAGGACATGGCTGTAGTAACTGCAAAGGTCCAGCGTGAGAGAGACGGGAAACGACTTAAACGGTCTTCGACTGAGACGGAAAGAACTCTTGAAGATTTCGAGCAAGATCAGAATGCAGTTTCTAAAAGAGGAAAAGCTCTGGAACAAATAATCACGAGCAGACACCTTGTTCTTGTGAATGCGGCAACAATGATCCGTGACGAGGCGCTGGCTTCCATGGTGTCCATGACTGACAACATCACTGCAAGTCAAAGAAATCAACTGCATGGACAACAGGAAAACCTGCAGGAGCTGACCAAGCTAAAACGGCGGGTGCAGCAGGCTCTGGACAGCGGTGCGGGCTCTGGGCTGGTGACTGTGGCCAGAGAGATGAGATGCGGATGTGGCAGCGAGGAAGCCGTGCAGAAGCTGACGACAAAACAGATGACGACCGTCTGCCGTCCTGTCCTCCGCTTTAGCGCCACAACCGACGCTACGTTACAGCGTGTGCGTGACTACATGGGTAGTGCGGCTAAGATGGAGATGGCGGTGTCAGCGCCTGAAGTGACAGTGGTGGAGCAGTTCCGCTGTCGGGAGGATCCAGGCACTGACGTTTGTTTTGTGTGTCCTATGACTAAAGACAGAGTGTGGGTGTCGTATGAATTACTTATGTCTCCTGGTGCTGCTCACGCAGAGTTGTTTAGTTCTGACGGCACGTATGTCGACTCCCCAAAATGTAGTAAGCCTGGAAGAGTAACGTGGGCAAGGAAAAAGAATGGTAACGCAATGCATGTGAACGCTGAGGAAGAAAGTGACAGAGTCTCTGTCTTTGCCAAGAACTATGACCCAGCCTTAGTCTTGTATTTTAGATTATACGACGAACAGCTCGGAAAAGCAAGTATCGGGACAGATAAGATAATATCAGAGACTTCACTTAAAGCAGAACAAACAAAAGTCTTCAGCATTTATTGCCAAAGTTATCGTGCATTCGACGTTGACGCCAGCGAGAAGCTGTTTGTGGTGCTGGAGGAAGGGAAGACACCAGACTGGCAGCGCAGAGTGCAGCTGTACCGACGCCCACAGCCGGACGCCATAGCAACGTACAGCCCGCCTGTAGCGCCGTTCCAGCCGTCGGACGTGTGTTTCTACACGCTGGGCGGCCAGGAGGTGCTGCTGGTGGCTGATGAGCTGAACGACGCCATCCACGTGGTGAACGTGCAAGACGGGCGCCTGAGCTTCGCGCGCTACCTGTCCCCGGGCTGTCCGCTGCTGGTGCAGCCCACGGCGCTCAACACGGATATGAGAGGCAGCTTGTGGGTCGCCTGTAGGGGCGGCAGGATCCTCACTTGTACAAAATAACTCAGTTTGCTTGAATGTCGAACAGCTCAAGCGACAGTATAATTAATATTCAGTATGAAACCAAGGATTCGCGTTCCAGAGTCGGAAAGAATGACAATGATTATTTCAGCCACCCACTCCTTTCTAATAAGCAATGGTCCCCGGGCCGACATCGGCTGCAGTGGGCCCGCGCACGACAGTGCGCGGGCCCACTGCAGACGACGTCGGCCCGAGGTTTCTGCAGCACGGCTCAGCCTTTTCGATACTTCTTTGTGATAACGTCTTCCATAGAAGTCGCTGAAAGTGAAACACTCGCATCTCGTAAGCTGTATTTTATTCGACTGTTTCCTTTAATCAGTACGCGTGTCTTTTTCTGCTCGGTAATCACCCGAGTACAATGTGTGCCGCTTATGTGTTAGATAAGTCATAACGTTAACGTTCTTTTTTCCGCGACCATGCCCCACATTCCGGGATTTTGAGACCGCATGAACCCTACACTCAGACCAGGAGCACATTGGACGTGAATTCAAACACAACACTTCAGCGGAACGCAGTAAAAAATTGCGTGTATTGACGTCACAGAAGAATTGTTGTCGACGTAGCTGGGTCTGTATTATGGCCTTTTCAGGGTTATTATAACAAACACAAAAAGATGGCTTAAATAATTAAAACGCTTTTATAGGCTAGATATCAAGTCAGTGCAAACGGCAAACCGGAATGACATAGATAGATAGATAAATAGATACTGTTTATTATCATTTGCCTTAAGAAACATAAAGCATAGGAATGTGTGTTGGTGTCGTTACAATCACAAACATCACAGTCAACAATAAGAAATAATTAATACTCTAACACACAAACCCAATGCCCTACACACACTGTAAAAACTTTAAAGCACCATCACGCGTAAATCGAAAGACACATTTCAGCACCGTTTGTGTTCCTTATGCCTTATCGACACACCTATTGAACTTTAACGGCAGTTTGGACACGCAGCAAACACACATGCGTAATCGCACTTATTAATTCTGCGCAACCGTTAGCGTGTCAATCTACTTTTAGCTGTTTCTCATACTGTTACAGTTGTAATTATAGAGCTGAGTGGAGTCGTAGTCAGGTTACTTGATATAATAATAAAATAATAATAATACCGTTATTATATAGGCGCTTTTTCTCAATTTTTGGGCAAATCGACTAAAAGCGCCGCGAACTGAAACCCAACACGCACACTCACTTAACAGACACGGATTTATGCCATTTAAGACAAACACAGTACAAGACAGACGAAGGGCCAGTTCAGCTACTGAAGTTACAGAGATTTTTGATCGCTTGTATTTGAAATTTGTAAAGTGTCCTGAAACCGGTACCAAAGTGTGAGGGGTGGGGGGATGGGCGACCTATGCTGAACTGGATTCTCCTATGTCTAAAAGAATGATAACCAGACATGTGCGAGGCGTTTCGTAACCATCTGTTACAAAGTGTATATTTGAACAGTCACGGCGGTAGTGGGCTTTTAAAACTAAACAACTAATCTCACAAACCAATACGTACCCACTCACACACCCACGCGAAATCCCCCCCCCACCACCCCCCCTCCTATACACAACACACACTCATATTAATTTAGGAAGTCTAAATTAATTAAGGGTATATCGTTTAAAATAAAAACAGAATATCTTAGAGTAAATATGTCACTAATTTAGTGATCACAGTCGGGTGTAAAACTAAAGAAGTACCCAACGGAGAAAGAAACACGCTTAGAAAAGACGGGTACAACACAATTTATTAATATTTCGGGTAAATACCCTTTGTCAAAATAGACAAACAAACAAACAGAGAGATTAGCCGCTACTTATCTTCATTGGCAGAAGGAATGTGGCAACTGAAGGAGGTGACGTAAAATAAAAGAAAAGGAAGAACAAAAGTGCGGAAAAAGATAAAAATGACGTCAACGAAAAATCGTAAGAGAGAGACTCGGAAAGAATCTGAACACGAGAGACAAGAGTGTGTGCAAGCACGTGCAGGAGCGAGCAAAAGAAAAGGCGTGTGAGAGAGAGAGAGAGAGAGAGAGAGAGAGAGAGAGAGAGAGAGAGAGAGAGAGAGAGAGAGAGAGAGAGAGAGAGAGAGAGAGAGAGAGAGAGAGAGAGAGAGAGAGAGACGGAGAGAGAGAAAGAAAGAGAGAACGAAGTAGGCTGAGTGTCTAATACACAAAGTCTGCTAAACACCAACCTGAAGGCAAACTTTATATCACCTTCAAGTTGAGGACTACCTCGGGGAAAAACGAGAGGACCCCGGGAAAAAAAAAACCCAGCATTTAGCACGGTACACAACAAGTAATAAGACATTAAAACAAAGCAAATAGTCAAATTCAGTAAGAGAATAATGGTATAAGTGGAGAGTAGGTAGTTGTGAAACCGTCTTCAAGGGTAACTCAAAAAATAGGGGGGGGGGGAGAGAGAGAGAGAGAGGAGAGAGAGAGAGAGACGGGGGCGGGGGGGGAGGGGAGGTGGAAGGGGGGGGGGGGAATGAAGGAGGAAGGGGAAGAAGGGAAAAGGAAAAAGCGTAAAGAGAGAAAGAGGGCTAGAGAGAAGTGATAAAGGGGGTAGGGGGGGGGAGAGAAAGAGAGAGAGAGAGAGAGAGAGAGAGAGAGAGAGAGAGAGAGAGAGGGAGAAAAAAAAAGGGGGGTAGGGTGGGGGCGGAAGACAACCAGCCAGAGCCACCAGCCCCACCCGACAGGCCACAGAAAAACACACAGGCACGCAACAAGACGACCACATACATCCCCAAGGGATGCACACGATCGCCCCGCCCCAAAACCGCGTATCACTCCGTGAGCCGGAGACCGGGCGCCCGACAGGGAAGGGCAAGGGATCCAACTAAACATTCGGCCAGCGCTGAGAAAGTCCCCAAGGCAAATGTACATATCAACCAGCGCCAACCTCACCTATCTGGTTAGTGAGTAGTAAAACAGAAGCGGTTACAGTGAGGTAAAGGTACAGTTAGCAGACACAAGCAAGGTAAAAAATGTTAATCTTTCATATTCATCCCGAGTGGCGCAACAGTGCCCAGTTTATTAATCAGAAAATTTTCACGGTCTTTCCTGGCCCAGACATTACTGGCTTGCATAAGCCAGAGGCCTTTAACCGGAATGTCCGAGACGGAGTGGTCAGCCTGATTGAAATGTCGGCCGACCGGTCTGTTGTATTGGTACTTGAAAGACTGAAGATGTTCTTTGAAACGGTCGTTGATGGTTCTTTCCGTCTCTCCAGCATAGAGTTGGCCGCATTTCACACAGGAGATGACATAAATCACGTTGGTGGTTTGACACGTGAAGTATCTGTCTATGTTGAATTTGTAACGTGGACCATTCACTACGGTGGAAGGGCAAATATGAATTTGTAACGTGGACCATTGACCACGGTGGAAGGGCAAATATTATTTGCCCTTCCACCGTGGTGAATGGTCCACGTTACAAATTCAACATAGACAGATACTTCACGTGTCAAACCACCAACGTGATTTATGTCATCTCCTGTGTGAAATGCGGCCAACTCTATGTTGGAGAGACGGAAAGAACCATCAACGACCGTTTCAAAGAACATCTTCAGTCTGTCAAGTACCAATACAACAGACCGGTCGGACGACATTTCAATCAGGCCGACCACTCCGTCTCGGACATTCGGGTTAAAGGCCTCTGGCTTATGCAAGCCAGTAATGTCTGGGCCAGGAAAGACCGTGAAAAATGTCTGATTAACAAACTGGGCACTGTGGCGCCACTCGGGATGAATATGAAAGATCAACATTTTTTTACCTTGCTTGTGTCTGCTAACTGTACCTTTACCTCACTGTATCGCTTCTGTTTTACTACTCACTAACCAGATAGGTGAGGTTGGCGCTGGTTGATATGTACATTTCCCTTGGGGACTTTCTCAGCGCTGGCCGAACGTTTAGTTGGATCCCTTGCCCTTCCCTGTCGGGCGCCCGGTCTCCGGCTCACGGAGTGATACGCGGTTTTGGGGCGGGGCGATCGTGTGCATCCCTTGGGGATGTATGTGGTCGTCTTGTTGCGTGCCTGTGTGTTTTTCTGTGGGCTGGTGGGTGCCTGTCGGGTGGGGCTGGTGGCTCTGGCTGGTTGTCTTCCGCCCCCACCCTACCCCCTTTTTTTTCTTTTTTTCTTCTCTCTCTCTCTCTCTCTCTCTCTCTCTCTCTCTCTCTCTCTCTCTCTCTCTCTCTCTCTCTTTCTCTCCCCCCCTACCCTCTTTAACACTTCTCTCTAGCCCTCTTTCTCTATTTACGCTTTTTCCTTTTCCCTTCTTCCCCTTCCTCCTTCATCCCCCCCCCTTCCCCCCCCCCCGCCCCCGTCTCTCTCTCTCCTCTCTCTCTCTCTCTCTCTCTCTCTCTCTCTCTCTCTCTCTCTCTCTCTCTCTCTCTCTCTCTCTCTCTCTCTCTCTCCACTTATACCATTATTCTCTTACTGAATTTGATTATTTGCTTTGTTTTAATGTCTTAGTCTTATTACTTGTTGTGTACCGTGCTAAATGCTGTTTTTTTTTTCCCGGGGTCCTCTCGTGTTTCCCCGAGGTAGTCCTCAACTTGAAGGTGATATGAAGTTTGCCTTCAGGTTGGTGTTTAGCAGGCTTTGTGTATTAGACACTCAGCCTACTTCGTGCCCAAGGGTACTCCCCGTTCGTTCTCTCTTTCTTTCTCTCTCTCCGTCTCGCTCTCTCTCTCTCTCTCTCTCTCTCTCTCTCTCTCTCTCTCTCTTTCTCTGGCCTCACCTACACGCCTTTTCTTTTGCTCGCTCCTGCACGTGCTTGCACACACTCTTGTCTCTCGTGTTCAGGTTCTTTCCGAGTCTCTCTCATACGATTTTTCGTTGACGTCATTTTTATCTTTTTCCGCACTTTTGTTCTTCCTTTTCTTTTATTTTACGCCACATCCTTCAGTTGCCACATTCCTTCTGCCAATGAAGATAAGTAGCGGCTAATCTCTCTGTTTGTTTGTTTGTCTATTTTGACAAAGGGTATTTACCCGAAATATTAATAAATTGTGTTGTACCCGTCTTTTCTAAGCGTGTTTCTTTCTCCGTTGGGTACCCCACCCGGGTCTGCCCTGGGGGACTTGGGTGGGGTTAGGTATTTTTTAGTTCCCAGGGTCACCCTGGTCAGCCCCACAGGGTGGGTTTTTCTCTCTATTCTGGGGCATGTGTTTCTGTCTACCCTTTGTCCATTCACCTGTATTTGCCTTTTTAAAACTCTCCCTACTGCCTGCACTGCCTGTAGCTCTTGATATTGGATGTGTGTTGCTAAATGGTCTTAGCTTTATTTAGGCCCCATGTGTTAGGTTTATTTAACGTATTTGACCGGTTGGCGACATACATTCAATGTTTAGGTTTTTTTTTTTTCACAAGCAGTGCAGGCACGTCCTGAGAAAGCCTTGTTGCTGTCGGGACGTTAAGCAATGTACAATCATACAATCATCTCCGTTGGGTACTTCTTTGCGTATCACACGCTTGGCAGTCACCTTTTTGGTCTGGATTGGGTGTAAAACTGGTTAATATATATCATAAGACATGGAACAAGACTCATGCGACAATGGGATAAGTAGGGTAAACCACGAGACGTGATTATTTACGAGCCTCGACTTGCTTTCGACACACATTTGTGTGTCAAAAGCAAGTCTCGGCTCGTAAATCATCACCACTCATGGAATGACATATACCTACGTACTATTGTATCTTTTGCATGTGAATGCAGGCACATAACTTTACCAATGTGTGTCTGACCTGAACGATGTATAAACCACTTTTACATCGCCTATTCTTTGTTTAGCTTTCCGCTTCTTGTTTCAAAATCTGGAGGATGGTTATTTTGCGTGCGCGCGGATGAGTTTCTGTGTGACGTGTGTGCGTTACTAATAATAATATTGTTGTTATTGTTGTTGTTATTATTACTATTAGTAGTAGTAGTGTTATTATCATTATTATTATTATTATTATTATTATTATTAGGAAAGACCTGAGAAAGTCATGTTGATATCTGAACGTTAAACGATGTACAACCAACCAACCCCTTAGCGAACAACAAGTAACCTGTACATCATGGACAACAACAATAATACAAAAATATATGTCCAGATTTTACCGTCAGACAGACTTCTGTATGAGTTAAACAGATGACAGATATATCCATATATATATATATATATATATATATATATATATATATATATATATATATATATATATATATATATATATATATATATATATATATATATATATATTATATATATATATATATATATATATATATATATATATATATATATATATATAACTGTGTTTTCACGATATGTTTGATACTATCAGTTTACATTATTTATTTTACTTTATTGCTGTCCTTTTTTTTTAACGGCAAACGAAAGAAACGAGTATTTGACATTTATACATGGCATCGTAAAAAGCATTTATCTACCCCACACCTGTGCACTCCGCAGATGCGCCCGTACACATTTCAGAAGAAAAAAAAATCAGTTGAAATTAGAGAGAAGAAGATACATTAAAATTTATCATTTTCACCTCCAGCATAAACAAATTACACACAAAAAATTAATAAATCGACTTCTAAGCAAAAAAAAAAAAAAAAAAAACCGCTTAAACTGGACTGATCTTAACAGCTCAAGGGTAGTGTCTAATCAGCTTGGTGCTTTAAGAGGCGCCTAATTAAGCACTACTCTTGAGAAAACGCCGCCGACCGACTATGCTATGCTATTTTTAATGGACATGGACTTCCAGCTCTCGATAATTTCGTCCGGGGAACCGACCGACAGCTGTTGTGTCGAATATATAGTACACTAGATAAGCCTGAAAGAGGGAGCCGAAGTCTGGGTCGCAGAACACGCCAGTCTTCTTAACCCTTCGGCTGTCGGTGGCGGTTTTTGTCGCGATGATTCCTGCAGGAATCATGGCGACAAAACCCGCTACCAACAGCCAAAGAGTTAAGTTTTTATCTCTCTGTGAATGCGCCGCGTGGTTTCGAAAGGCGTCACTTCAGGAACAGTGAAAGCAGAGCACAGATTATTCTTCAATAATGATGACACTCTATGTGGTCTTCGTCGTCGCAATAGCAGGTAAGTTCCCTCTGCGTCCTTTTTTTTTAATGAAACCTGAATAAATATAGTACGAATTCCTTCACTGCCAGTGGTCTCAGACTGCATTAAAAAAAAAAAAAAAAAGTTGTCAACGCTGTGTCGTTTGTCCATTGTGAAGTCCTTATCTGACATGGTACGTACATTTTTGTTTCTGAAATCTTGAAAGCCAACGCCGTCCAAGAAACATGGCTACAAATTGGTCACAGCAAGAGGCATAGATCCTCATGGACCCCGCATTCGCGGGGGCACATGAGCATCTATGCCTCTTGCAGTTGGATCGTGTTCACCTTTTTCTCGGCAGTGAAACATTGCATTGACAATGCCTTCATTAAAAAAAATTGCTAAAACGTGAACCATAAACTTATTAGATGTTTTTGAAATCAGTATGACTAGCCAAAATCAGAGCCCAACACTTCCCTTTGACATACTAGTTTAAAGATGATGGGGCGGTCCGTGGTGTTGTGGAAAAGCGCCTGACACCAATGCTAAAGATGCACAGTTTCGGCAGTGGACGTTTCTCCTCTAGTAAGTATCACTGTTAATTCGGGCGGACCGCCGGGGGTCTTTCTCTGGGTATTCCGGCTCTCCCTCCCGCTCCACGTTGGTACCGGTTCCAGGCCCCTTTATACATTTCAAATACAAACGGTCAAAATTTCCGAAACCTCAGTAGCTGAGCTGACCGTTCGACCCACGACAATGTCCTGTGTTTTTCCTGTACTGTGTTTAACTGAGATGGAGTGCGTGTGTTTCACTTGAGCGTGCGTGTTGGGGTTTAGTTTGCGGCGCTTTGAACTGATTCACAGAATTGGTTAAAGCGCCTATAATTATAATGACCGGTATTATTATTATTATTATTATTATTATTATTATTATTATTATAATTATTATTATTATTATTATTATTATTATTATTATTATTATTATTTATTATCTGTCAGGGTCAAGCGCTCTCCAGTGGACCTCGGGTCTACAAGATGGCGATCTGGTGTACTCCTGCAAAGGCCACGACATCTCACTGCCGTGGAACATCAGCCTCACCACTGGTGAGACTATTACTGACGTACAGTGGCTCTACAAGGGTCTTTCTGAGCAAATGGTCGCAATTTATGCGCACGGGGTGTTTCTGCCTACTCCAACGTTCTCACGGCGCGTGCGCCAAGTGCCGGAAGCTGGTCTCGTTCTGACCCACGCAACCACCGACGATGAAGGAAACTACACGGTGGAGGTGAATACGCGGACTGGAGACACTCTGAAGAATTACCGCCACACAGCTCTCGTTCATGTGGCCACAGGTCGGTGAAGAAAGAGTTGGTGGGGTAGGGGGGGGGGGGCGGACCCAATGCGCAAAATGCCGCCGGGCTGACGTCGGCCGCCGTTAGCCCGCGGGCCAACGGCGGCCGAAAAAATTGCCTTTGCGCACTGGTGGTGTTCGGAGGGGGGGGGGGGGGGAAGGGGGAGGGGGCGGAGGGGCGGAAGGAGGCACCACGGGCATACGACGGCATATTTTTAAATTAACGAATCACAGAGTTAGAAAGAGAGAGAGAGAAAGAGAGGGGGGGGGGGGAATAATTCAAATCAGCATCCACAACATAGTGGTAAAAGAAATCAAACGTTTGATTAGGTGAGGTCACAATGATGGTCTTTAATGACAAGTGACACAAAGAGGGATGTCTGTGTGCGTGTTTTTGGAAAAAGGGGGCGGGGGTGGGGGGGGGGGGGGTGGGGGTGGCGTGAGGTGTGGAAGCAAAGAACTGAAATAACCACAAAGTTTTCGCGTATCGAGAAGACCTTTTTGAGCTTTTTTGCTTGAAAAAATCGTAATGTCGACGACTAATTTTTTCACCACGGATCACGGGGATAAAACGAAAGTTCGATCACGAAGCCCTAGAACGGAGAAAGGACAATCATGTATCTCGTTCACTCGACACGCCCAATGCCGCCCCCCCCCCCTCCCCCTACCCCCCCCCCCCCTGCCGCTCTTCCTCTCCCCCCCCCACCCCGCCCAAGAAAATTGTACTGTATCAATTGTGCTAAAATCTTTAGCGTAATGGGCTTAACGCCTGTTGTTTACCACGAATGTGATTTTAGAGACGGGGTAACGAAAAAAAAAAAAAGAGTCTGAGCCCTTTGGCTGTTGGTAGCGATTTTAGTCTAGGTGATCCTGTAGGAATAACCTTGATCAAAATAGCTCTTGACAGCCAAAGATCTGGCTAACTGTCTGATTACAGATGAGGACGACAGACACTATCGACAAGAGATCGATGACTTTGTAGAGTGGTGCGATAGAAACTACCTTGAATTACATAGTGTTGGCAAAACAAAAGAGATGGTCATAGATTTCAGGAATAACAAACAGCATCCCGGTCCTGTTGTTATCAATGGAACAGAAGTTGAGCGCGTAGAGTCCTACAAGTATTTAGGTGTTCTTTTTGACAACGCGCTCAACTGGAAACAAAACACAGATGCTATTGTGAAAAAAACGCATACCCGTCTTTACTGTTTGAGAAAGCTCAGATCATTTCATGTAAGCACTCAGCTTTTACATATGTTTTACTGCTCCAGTATTGTTAGCATTTTAACTTTTGGACTGACGTGCTGGGGGAGAAATTTATGTAACAGAGACCAAGATCGTCTTAACAAAGTAATCCGGAAAGGGGGTGGGGTGATTGGTAGGACACAGGATAATTTGGACACACTGTACAACAGACGGATTACGAACAAATTGGCTGACATTCTTGATGATAAAACACATCCACTTAGATATGAATTTGACAGCAGACGTATCGAACGAAGTGGCAGACTCCGAGTACCCAAAAGTCGTACATCACGTTATGCCAACTCTTTTGTCCCTCGGGCTGTTACCCTTTTCAACAGTAATATCAGTAGATAGTGTCGGTCAACATTCTTCCGTCCTTAGTACTAGCCCTCTCAGTATTATTACTATTATTATTATTATTGTTATTCAAAGGTAACAATATGTCTGTTACAGTTCATTTCTTTAATTGAGTGTTATGGGTTATTTGATTTTTATTTTTTTTATTTATTTATTTATTTTATTTTTATTTTTTATAATAATGAGTGATTGATGATGCCATGTGTTGTATGGGCAGACAGTGAATTTCCCCGTGAGGGATTAATAAAGTATTATTGTATTGTATTGTATTGTATTGTATTGTATTGTATTGTTGCCCGCGTCTTTACGGACGAGAATGCTCTCAGCATGTGTGTGCTGTTATGCAATTTTGAATCTAGATTCAAGATTCAAGAAATGTATTGTCCATTAACCCATATCATACTGAGGCTAAAAGCTTCAAATGTGTACACTGCCATATAATACGCAAGCTACATTACAGTAGTAACAGATAAGGATATAGACCAATGGCTTTAGTTCAAGGGTGGTGCCAGAATAGCTAATTCTGGCACTACCCTTGAACTATTTTAGTCAAACTTATATCACAAACTGGTGTATTCCGAATGATAAGGGTTAAAGGATATTTGTCTTTGCCTGCCGAGCGTAGGTCAAAGATAAAATCATAATACCTCAATTACACATCAGACAAACAACATGGCTAAATCTCCGACTAGACCAAAAATATAAATAGTACGTTTTGACACTAACATCATACGCACGCCCAGACACATGCACAGACTCACAAACTTAGTTTATGGTAGTACAGCCCTCTGAAGGCAAAACACGGCAAGTCCAGTATGACTATGTTGGAGCTACCCTGTTTTGCCCCCAAAGGGAACTATAAGTCAGTAGGTGTGTCTGTTCAGCTGGAAAGTCACGTCAGCTGGAAAGTCACCTGCAATCCTGAGGGCTGGGGGTTACAGTTGAGACTTGTTCAACAACTGTATTGCCTGGGGAATGAAAGAGAGGTTTTGAATTTGTTCCTGTTACATTTCGGGCAACGATGAAGGAGTTCAAAATGCGAGTGAAGTGAGTGGGTGGGGTCACTCAGGATTGTAGTGCTTTCCTAGCCAGAGCTCTCTCAGTCAGTTGTAGGAGGCTGTTGGTAGATAAGCCGATGATTTTGGCGGCCGTCTTGGTAACGCGGTGCAGCACGTTTTGTTTGCTGTAGACAATGCGGGGAAGAAACAGATTGTGCAGAAAGACAAAACAGACTCAATGATGCTGACATACAAAAGTGACAGCAGTTTGGGGCTCACGTTTAAAGAAATTAGTTTCCTGAGTATGTACAGTCTTTGTTGGCACTTTTTGAAAACAGTCTGCACAAAGGTAAGTTTAGAATCATGGGTCACGCCCAAATATTTGAAACTGTCAACAATTTCTACAGTTTTACCATCGATGGTTATGTCAACGTCAAAGTGACCCTTGCTGCGGAAATCAAAGACCATCTCCTGTGTCTTGGGAACACTTAATTCCAAAAGATTCTCTTGGCACCATGCAGTCAGGTCGGCCACTGTGTCCTTATACACACTGAAGGACTCGCTGTTGATAATCGAACCACCACTGCCATGTCGTCAGTAAACTTGACAAAGGAATTGGAGTCGTTTTTATTGCGACAGTCGTTGGTATACAGTGAGTAGATTACGGGGCTTGCCACACAGCCCTGTGGGGCGCTCGTGTTGGTGGTAATGCTGGGGGAAAGGGTGTCGCCCACTCTAACACGCTGGGGTCTGTCACTGACAAAGCGGTACACTCAATGGATGAAGGTAATTGGAACTTGCAGATCTAGCAGCTTCTCAAGCATTTTGTGGCGCTGAATGGTATTAAGCGCGCTCGAATAGTCCACAACGAGCACACGTGCGTACGAGCCTGGAGTGTCCAGATGACTGATAAGTAAATGCAGCAGAGTGGCCAGCACACCCTCCACACTACGCCCATGCCGGTAGGCAAACTGGTAAGGGTCCAGCTTGTCCTGCACAAGTGGCGCGAGTTTACTGAGGATCAGCTTTTCAAGGGATTTCATGGGGAGGGAGGTGAGGGCCACGGGTCTGTAAACATTCAGTTCTTTAGGAGAGAGTTTTTGGGGGACAGGAACGATGGTGCTTGACTTCCACAGGATGGATACAACCCGAAGTCTACGGAAGCCTGACAGAGGGGCTGGTATGCAGGTGACAGCTCGCTTGTACAGCACCGGAGGAGACGACCCGACACGTTGTCATGTCCAGCTGTCTTCCTGACGTCGGTACGTTGGAACAGTCGCGTGACGTCATCTTCGGTGATGGTGATGGCGCCGGGGATGGGGGGCGGGACAGTATCCAGGAGCTGCGTGCACTCGGGAGTGAAGTCGTGCACGTCAAACCGCGCATAGAACTAATTCAGGTCCACTGCGTCGGGCATGTTAGCCGTAGGGTGACGGCTATTGACGGGGTCGGGACAACCGCCCATCAGTTTCAGGTTCCTGAATGCCTCACGGGTGTTTATACACATATTATATACTGTCTCTCCACTTTGTCCTTAAAGTTCTGCTTGGCTTTTCCAAGTTCAGCCCTAAGTGCGACATTAGCCTCTCTGAATGCTGTTTTGTCACGCGACTGAAAGGCCGCTTGCTTATGACGCAGTGCCTCTCGCACGTCTTTAGAAATCCACGGTTTTGAATTTGAGTACACTGTTATCCCTTTTCTGGAATGACAGTGTCCTGGCAGAATTTAATATAGTCTGTGATGACTTCTGATCCGTCGGCACTAGGCCCTAAAATCCGAAATCACAGATTACTTCCTAATCTGCCATAGTTGTTTTCCGCGTTTAACTCATTCACTGACGACAACAAATTACACAAAACACCAAACTCTAAGACGTATAGATCCTATTGGAGCTCATAAAGGTCTATGCCTCTTGCGGAAACCACTTTGTATCCATGTTGTTTTGACGGCTGTGGATCGTTTAAGTCTGGTTTACAATGATTTCAAAAACATGATCTGTGTCCACTGGCATAGAAGGGTAAAAAATGAAAATAGGTTAGTGTACGAGACGTAATGCGTTTAGAAAAATAACGACACTATCTTAGGCCTTTGTACAGTGAAAGAAGCAGAAAAGATAAACGACTATTTGAATAAGCAAAGTCGAAGGCGTTCTCTGAAAAAAAAAGTGCAGATGTTAAAACTCACACGGTTTTAGCGTCACGTATTTCGTTGTCAAAAACCTTTTCTAAGTTATGTTTTCATAAGCCACTGTGTGCGGGGTTTGTGTGTGTGCCTGGGGGAGAGTGTGGGGGGGGGGGGATGGTCGAGGGGAGTGGAAATGGGGCACACCCCCCCCCCCCCCTCCGGGGTGGGTTTGGGAGGAAAGGGGGAAGTTGTGGGTTTTTTCGTGTGGCTTGTACCTTACGTTAATCTCCAACAGCAACCGAGCTAAAGCTCGAGTACTCTGCCCTGGGAAAGAATAGAAAAGAACAAAAGAACAAACAAGACAAAAACACAAAACAGATCAAAATAATCCAGAATTGTAAACGTATATCACCAGCTTTTCTAGCAATTGAAATTATTCGTTTCCGAAACATTACATCTTCTGTTCAGGTTGAGATGGGAAATGGTGGTTGGGGCGGATATGTAGTCTGGATTCTTGCATTTCTCTTTTGTTTTAATATTTTACAGAAACCACAGCTCGAATTGACGCCACAATGAAAGTCAAGCAAGATCCCAAAGCGGTGTACGACCGGCAGACGTCCCAGTATCACGTGCAACTGACCTGCTCCAGTCAGGGCCGACAACCGCCTGCAGTTGTTTGGACGGTATAAAACAACAACAACATTAATATCACAACAATACAACAACAACAAAGAAAGAAGGCTAGATGTATTAACCCTATTACTGACACAAACTTATCGCCAAACAGCTAATAACTATTTTCTTTCTGGCGATAAGTCTGTGGCATTAGTCTAGTACGATGCAATCACACCAGACACGATCACGTAGGGTTCTTGTAAAGAAACTTCACTCACCTGCAACTCGTCACACGTGACACAAGGTTGTAGAACACACTGGAGTAACAGTTCCAACAGTACTTTATTCTCACGATGCACTCACAGCACAATGTGTCCACAAGCATCCACACTTTCGTACACTGTCTCTCTACAATGCATCCACAATTCTAATACACTGCGTCTCTCATACAATGCACACACATATTTCCTAACACCGTCTTTTATACTATTACAGATTTCCAGAACAATCCAACAAATTCACACTACTCAACCAATCAAAAAAACAAAACAACGTAACCAAAACTCATTAATATTCATTAAAACGAACACTCTACATCTATCTTCAGCCTTCCACTAGCATCTAAGCGTATACCATAAATGTTGCAAAATGTTACCAACATGTGTACTGCACAACTTGGACGTCATATCTGAGGTCACTAGAATAATCACGCCGCTACTAGAACATTCTAGTCTGATATAGGTCAGACATTGCGATAGTGTAGTGAAAATGTGCAACGTTCGAGCTAAACAACAAAAATCGATCGGAATTCTCCATGCAAAAAAACACACCGAATCATACTGAAAAAAATCTTATCTATAATAACTCAGCTTAACACCGGGTCTTTTCCTATAATTAACACACACGTGCCCTAGAAAGAATAACACAACCACAAACTAACATATGGTTAATGTTCTGACTGACTGTCAGGATGAACGAATCGATAAATGACTGATTGTAGCGCCGTACAAATTACCAAGAAGCGTGAATATTTCTTTAATCAATGTGCATCTTAACCATGTTGCCTCTACGCCATGCAACAGGAGATGGATTGACCATGATAATTCAAGGGTAGTGCCAGATTGGCTTGGCGCCTGAAAGCACTACTCTTGAACTATCATGGTCAATCCATCTCCTGCAATAGTCACATAGTCGTTTGGTAACACCTCCCAATTTGAGAATGGCTGCCGCAGGGCTAAATGGGTTAAGTTGTGATGTTTCGTGCGCCTGTGCTGATGCATA
>BTPG01000007.1:122211374-122228874 GCA_036245525.1 Semisulcospira habei | reverse complement strand
CACTTAGAACGTGACCTCGCTATTGTCCCACCAAATGCTTTCTTTCGTCCGTTCAAAGTGAAAAAGGCCAATTGGAATCTTATGACGGATCCCAGAAAAGATTGCTTCTGATAGGCGATGATAGCTGACGTCATAACTATTTTATACAACCTGAGGTCATCTGCATAATTTTAACTAATCAGAGACAAGATGGCGGATGGACCAGCGAGGAAAAAAAAAAAGAAAGTATCATCGACTCGCGCCGACACTGACAGACTCGGAATTACGGAAGAGAAGAAAGAGGAAGAGAGACAAAATACCCATAAGTAGAATTGACATCGGACAAGGGAATATGGACATGCGGCAACGCGTAAAGCAAGAGCTTGACTTGACCACCCACCCGGAATGTGTCGCTTTCCTGCTGAATCAGTAAGTAATAATTTATATGGTCTTTTTCGATCTTCCTACAGTTCCGCGAGCGCTAGTGATTTTCAGATTTCATGATCTTCAGTAGAATTTATCTCTTACTGATTTTGCAAGATTTTAAACCTGTTTTATCATATAGGTACGAGCTAGTTATCACATTTGATGCTGCAGAGATCTAAAAACTACGTTGTGTGTCAAAGTTGCACATCGCTGGTTGTAACATTTTTTTGTCTGTGCCGGCTCTCATTCACTCTATTCAGATAGGTAGTGTTTCTGCTGGGAGGGTGCATTTATCGTGTACAATGATGCTTTACGTAGACCTCTATGTGTGAGATGTAAAACTGACTGCAGTGCAGAAAGTGGGTATAAATACCAATGATCTGTTTCAATGATGGAAGACGGTGGGCGTTTCCGAGGGGTAAAGGATCAAACTACGCTCCGCGTTGAATCGCTTTGCGAGCGGCAAACACGCACGCCTTCGGTGCACTACGCACCATCGTTACTACTAAATACGAGCAGATCGAGCGAAACCCGCATTGTGATTGTGACAGCATAACGAGTACGGAAAATGTATTCTACTTTCTCGTGAAAAATTACGTCAAAGGGATGCGGGAGAACATCAGTACACGTGTACACTGACACGTGTGTACATCACACCGATGACATCGTGACCTGCAGTATTTTGATACACTGATAATTAGCCGGGTTCTGCCTTGTGACGTAGGCTCATAAATATGCATATTAATTCAAAACAAGGCCGATGCAGACGATAAATTTGCGACTAGGGTACAAAAACAATACAACTTCCAAATAAAAATTTTGACATTTGGCATTGTATTTACATCATAAAGCTCTTAGATAGTACACAAAGGATCCATACACATACTGTCAGCATACTGGGGAATATAACTCTAAGCGTTTTTCGATCTATCCGTCTTTGACTTAGCGGCGTATGGAACTGCATTTAAAACAAGATGAGGATTTCATCCCAAAGTCTACCGTATTGTTTGGAGCTCACATGCGTTTATCGTTTAAGAACATTCAGAGTTATTCATATTGTTAGGCTTATTTATGCTGATACATTTCCCTCCTCCCTAAGCCAACCTCTGATCAAAACACACGTCGGCGCACACAAATAAAGACGGACACACTGCGCTTCCCGCGCCATTAGTACGCTCTGTGGGCTCGTGTAGCGACAGAAATCCATCTTCTTCTACTCTAACCCACCCTCTGATCCACACACAATGGCACACAGAAATAAGCTCTGTGGCCTGGCGTAGCATAGCTATTCTGAAGAAGAAGAATAGCATGAGCATCGAAATGATGTCACTTCAAGCTTCACGTCATGGCATCATTTGTCTCACGACGCCGTGTTCACAGTCACCACTCGATGTTAGACGTCACTCATCGCAGTACTAACATTTGACATATTATAGGATGACACTTTGCAAATTTCTTGCTGATTTTCACACCTAGGGCATACAGGTCACAATTTGACCTAATCCTACAACAGAGCCGGGACAAACATCAGGCTTATGCAAACACTGTTTATGAAAAATTAACGAGAAGATATTTTTTTTCGTAAGAGAAAAATAAAAGTTATGATAGCTGTTTTACAAATGAGTCCGAAAAAGTGGTGTAGAAAATTGTCTGAGTTTCACATCTAGAGCATACAGGTCACAATTGACCTAATCGTTCCCGACAGCCGAGACAAACTGTAGACTTAAGTAAATATCGTATATGAAAATTCATGTGATCAGTAATGAGAAGATTGCTTTTCGTAAAAAAAGATTAGTTGTTTTAAGATTAATCCCGAACAATTCGTGAAATTAATCCCAAAAAACGTGAATTTATTTTTTCAAAAGATTATTTAATTACCATTGAAAACGTTACAGAGTTACACTGCTGGTTAACGAACCCATTCAATATCTTCCCTTTATCTAGCTATTTGCAAAATATCTAGTAAAAATAAGAACAATTACGGACTCCAGTGTGGATCAACCGGATTTTGTGAAACGGCCATTTTCTCGCCAATGAGCATCTTAATCAAAAAAAAAAAAAAAAAAAAACTACCTCGAGATTATTCTTTTAGGGACAATATCATACAATTTCAAGCTTGTCCGTCCTCAAACACGGGCTCTAGTTGCGGTCACATACATACACACACCTATACACACACACACACACACACACACACACACACACACACACACACACACACACACACACACACACACACACACACGCACGCATGCACGCACACACACACACACACACACACACACACACACACACACACACACACACACACACACACACACACACACACACACACACACGCTTTGGCGCCAAAAAGACGTTTTTAGCAAGGTTTGCGTAGCTAGACGTGACGTCATCTTTATCTTGTTACTTCTTTTGTCAGAATTCGGGGCCCGCACGCCCAGCACATCGTGTGCATTCTCCGGAATGCGCTCCGACCAGCCCCATTTCAAAGTCTACTGTATTTTCAATACGGTAGATAAAAATGAGTTCGACTTATCCGACCTTTGAGAAGAAAAACACGTTCGACATATCCGAAGTTCGACTTAAGCGAGTTCGAGTTATCTTTTGTAAAATTAGTCATAGAAAGAACAGCTTTGGCCGGGAAAAAATTTCGTTCGACTTAGTCGTTTTTCGATTTAAGCGTATGGGACTGCATAGGTATCTCAGAACTAGTACTAAACTGTGACTGTGCTTATCCAATTTAAAGACAAGGCCGCATTTTCTAAAAAACAAATTAATTTGAGAGGGTCACTTAACAATTATGTATCAGTCACTGGAGATGGAGATTATGAGTATTTTCAAGTGTAACCAAGTGTTATGTGTTATATTTTTTTCAAACGGCGCAATTCACAGTATTGTGAATTGTGCCGTTTGACAAATATAACAAATTTCACGATATTTTTTTCAACAGACGCCTGCAGGAGCTGACATTCCAATCTCCGACAATGTATTGAGTCTGCTGCTTCCTAACCCCGTTTCTGGTGGCAACTACACTTGCCGCATCTCTCCTGGTGCTCCCGCAGCAATGTGTCTCCCCAGAGATGATCCGGCGCTGGAGGGTGACACGGTCTATGTGGATGAGGTCACTGCTCGTCTGTCCCTGATTGAGGCCCAGCAAGGCGCGCTAGCATCGGAAAACGCTTACCTGAAGGAGAATCTCACGGCGGAGAACGTTAGGCTGAGAACTGAACTCGAGGACTTCATCAACGGTTGGTTGCCGGGACTGACACACGGAACAGAACCCAAGTGCAACATGCATAGATCCTCATGATCCCCCGCAGTTATGGGGGCTCATGTGGATCTCCGCCTGTTGCTGACGTCCTGGTGCTTCGCCCGCGACGAGCCGTTTTCGGTGAAGCACCTCTTAACATCATGTGCTGACCTAATCGAGGTAAGACAGAAACACTGAACAGCAGACTCTTTGAAGGGTAGTTGAAGGTTTTCTGCTCGGACAAAATCTTCAGCTTTCTAAGAGAAGCCAATTTGTTTAACAAGGTTTGAGGCTTTGTAGACTGTGTAAATCTGACTGTTTTTTTATTTGCAAAAAGTCTGCAGACTAGTACGAATGACCTGTGCGACATTTTAGCGAAAAATACTTTAAAATATATTTACATCATGCTTTCTCTTAATCTGGCTGGCGTGCACACTGAACAAACTGAAGGATGTCTTCTACTGCAGCACTGTAGTCGTTCCTGTGAGTTGTCTGAGTGCTAGGTGCAGTAACTAGTAGTCACCGTCGGTTGCACGAGACTATGGAATCGCGCCGGAAATCAAAGGCGCAACTCAACAGTCTCGCGAGACTGAAGGTCAGACTTTAATAGTCACTTTAGTGAGTGCATGGGGCCTGTTATGGCAGACTATGAGAGACAGATGGCTATTACAAAGACGTTGGGCCGGAACACTTATCAATTCAAGGGTACTGCTTATACATCACGTTTAAAATATCTTTCAAAGGGTCATGCTACAAGAAAGACCTTTTTTATACCTCCCCAACCCCTTCCCTCTATAGTGCAAAGCTACTCTTTAACCCTTTGGCTGTGGGTATCGCTATTATGTAGCGATGATTCCTACAGTGATCATCGTGATAAAATGCCCTAACGAGCCAAAGAGTTAACTGTTTCTGATCTCGGCTCATGCTCATCTCTAGCAAATGGTGCGTAATTGACAGGGAACGAATCTAGAATTTCCCAGGCTTGAAAGTGTTTATCTATCTCAGTTTTTTTCCTTGTCCCCCAACAGGAACCAAGAGTCAGAGGGTCAGTTTCAACGCAAAGTTGTCCACCGCTTCATCGTTGTCTTCAGAGCAGATCCTTGTTTTGGACACTGTGACCACCAACCAGGGCAACGCCTACAGCAGTTCAACTGGCCACTTCACGGCTCCCTACAACGGGACCTACGTCTTTCTTTCCACTGCTGGCCCGGTTGCAAGTAGTTCGTATCACGCGGATCTTGACGTAGTTGTCGATGGCAGTGTTGTGTCCAGCCTGCGTATAACGTATGGGGGTTCGGTCAATACGTATGCCGGTGGGTCATACAACGTTAACTTCAACTACGGTACCAGTAAAACCGGATCGTGTAACGCGGTGGTGCACATAACTTCTGGCCAGCAAGTTTGGCTGAAGTGTGCGTATTCTTCCTACTTTGACGCGCAGATAACCACTTTCAGTGGCTACCTCCTCAGTCCTGATGACAACAGTAAATGGTAGTGATGATGCAAGCCACGCATGATGTGCAGCATGATCAGACGAGCGCAGAATGCCAAAATGGAATCAAAATGAAACGTGAAAGCTGAAAAATACTTCATCCTTGTTATTGCTCTTTGCTTGCATGGGCGTTTGTTGTTGGCCATCTTCATAGTTGTTGTTCCGCATTTCTGCCTGGCTGAGCCAAAGTTAACCCTTACCCAATGCGCAAAAAGCCATGTAACCGACGTCCGCCGCCGTTGGCCCGCGCACGGCCTTGCGCTGGCCAACGGCGGCCCCATGACCTTTTGCTCATGTGGGTAAATGTCGGTAGCGGTTTTTGTCGCGATGATTCAGCAGGAATCATTGCGACAAAATCCGCTACCGGCTGCCAAAAGGTTAAGATACAACCTTATATATTATCAAGTGAATAACAGGTGCCATTGTGAAACATTGGAACAAAGAAAGAAGTAATAACCATTTTCAGGTATGGCAGCCATTAT
Organism: Semisulcospira habei; assembly: GCA_036245525.1. Classification (NCBI taxonomy): domain Eukaryota; kingdom Metazoa; phylum Mollusca; class Gastropoda; family Semisulcospiridae; genus Semisulcospira; species Semisulcospira habei. The sequence goes on along the minus strand of BTPG01000007.1, from coordinate 122,223,242 downwards.
GCCAACAAAAAAAAGTGTTATGATAGGAAATCATAGTCTTTTCAATGATAAAGCGACTTTTCACCGAACTAATAAAATACTCAATCCTTGGCAGCACAACCTGTAATTTACATTTTTCTTACACACCTCCTTCTTTGATGCCTGTGAACGCCTCCTTCTTTGCTGCCTTTGAGCGGAAAAGCTGTATCATACACGTGTGATATCACGAGCTTATCACACGTGTGTGATACAGCCCTGATGCGTGAACGGCCACGTGTGCACAAAATTGTCTTATACAAAGTCTGGTCAATAAAAAGGTGTGGGCACACACCACGTTGAAACTTGACCTACTTTAACTTCACGCGCAATTATGTCATTTTATGTGACGACTGGGACTCTGGCGTCATATATTGCGCAATTACCTCAACACGTTGGAACAATTGTCCGGCACCCAAAAGTATTGACGCCATATTACAAAGAAAATTACGTCAACATCTTTGACAAGACACGATAACGGCTTTGTTGTGGCTCGGCGTGTGCCGAAAATAAGATCACATCGGATTGCTGCACTTCAAAAGAAATAGGTGAGTAACAAATACATTTTTACATCGGTGTTTAAGTGATACTAATAATCTCACTCCCGTGGTCTTAAAAACCTTACCCTACTCGCTTTCGCTCGTAGGATAAGATTTTAAAACCACTCGACTGAGATTCTAAGTATCACTTAAACACCAATGTAAGACTCTAAATTTTAACGTCAAAATGTGCTGACAAAATCATAAGGTCTGTATTAATAGTGTCTGACAAGAAATGTCATGACGGAAAGTCTTACAATGACGTAATTTCGCTTCTCATTTAGTGCAGTGGGTTCTATCTTCAAAACATAAATCTCAAGACGACAAAGGAGATGTCGCAGTACAATGATTCAGCATGAATGCGCTTTTGTCCGTTAGTCATCAGTTCCAGGTAACGTAATTTCACTGGTGAGTGTTCGGTTACGAAACAAAACTACCACGCGGTTCAAGGGTGGATCTGGGGTGGGGTGGGGGGGGGGGGGAAGGGCGGCCAAAAATTCTTTAAATTAATATATAAAAGTTCCATTTGGGGGGAGTTTTGACCCCCCACTCCTCACGATCTGGTGGGGGGAGGGGGGGAGTGGAGGGGGGAAGGGAGAATCCTATGGGTTCTAGACCCCCCCACCCGCCTTCCTGCCTCTCTCCCCCTCCTCCCCTCCCGCCAGACCAGTCCGCGGCAAAAGGTTATTTTAAAATGCTACATCAAAGTTCCTTTTTGGAGAGTTTGGACAGTCCCCCTCCCCTCCTTTAATCTCAAACTTACACCACACTCAGTCGTAATTAATCAGCTTTCTCCAGGGAGAGGAATCGGAACTGAACTGAATAATTTTATCTTATTTAACTCATTGTGCCCGAGGTACGAAATACACACATATTGGAGTTATCCTCTGAGGACTGCATTACAATTCAGGAGACAGATCGACCATGATAGTTCAAGGGTGGTGGCAGAATAGCCTGGCGCCTATAGGCGCCAAGCTATTCTGCTACCACCCTTGAACTATCATGGTCGAGCCATATCTTGCTGTGGTGTGTCGCGGACAGAATGAGTTAAATATTAGCAGCAGCGTGGTCTAACACCGCGCATACATGCAGCTTAAATGTAAGCAGTTAATTAGTTATTTGGGTTTAACGCCGAGCAAACGACTAAGGCCACCTCACGGCGGTTCAGTGTAAGCAGGTCAGTTATTGTAGACAATATGGGGTAAAGCTGTAAGGTCCAGAATCTCTACCAGTACACACATAATGCCTATATTTATGTCTCACTTTTTTGTAAGCGCAGACATCGTTAACCCGTTCAGTGCCGAGAAAAAACCCACCACACCACCCAATTGCAAGAGGTATATATCATCATGAGCCCCCGCAGTCGCGGGGGTTCATGAGGATCTATGCCTCTTACTGACACAAATTTGAATTCATGCTCTTGATACAGTTATGATTGCTAGGTGTTGAATTGACGAAGACTGCAGAGACACAGTCTGCGTGAACTGTCACTGAACGGATTAACTGATTCAGTCCCGACATACAACAGCAAGATATGGATTGACCATAATAGTTCAAGGGTGGTGCCAGAATAGCTTGGCGCCTATAGGCGCCAAGCTATTTTGGCACGACCCTTGAACTATCATGGTCGATCTGTCTCCTGAACTGTAATGCAGTCCTCAGAGGACAACTCCAAAATGTGGGTATTTCGTACCCGGGACACAATGGGTTAAAAGAATAAACAAACAACAACCATGGAAGGTATTTTCGTGCTTTTTATTTTAATGTATAATTATCTTTAAAAAAAAATAGTAATTTCATCTTCGTCACATAGAAGCACTGTAAAGGTGTGTTTCCATATTGCCACGCGACGGCGGTGTGGTATGCGACGCGACAAAAAGGACGCTCAGCGGCAGGCGGAAAGAACGCTCCGCGTGTTTCCATATAGCGGCGCGACAGACGAAATCGCGCCCCTGTTTCAAACTTTGTCGCGTACTGAAAGCCGCGCTCTCTTCATGCGGTATCGCGGTAGGGTCGCCGTCTTTTTTTTTTTTTTTTTTTTTTTTTTTTTTTTTTTTTGTCGCTCCAAAGAGCGATACAAGTGAGTCGCGCCGCTGTCCTTTTTGTATATTCTCGAATCGTTGTCGCTTTCGCGCCGTTGTTGCGTCGCTATATAGAAGCACACCTTAACTCATTCAAGACGTGCCACCTACGGATACGCGGCGAACAGCCGCGTATCCGTAGGCGGCACGTCTAGAATGAGTTAAGACTGGAGTGACTCAGTAAGTAAAGGTTCTCGGGCCCACGACGGCCGCAGTGGCCCAGCGCACGACTGTGCGCGGGCCCACTGCGGCCGTCGTGAGCCCGAAGACGTTTTGCTATTGGGGGCGCCATTATAATAAACAGACACGGAGTTTCATGAGGCTGTAGATAACAGAGTGTAGATGAGGTATTTTGTAAAGCACAAGATAATTCGCCATGGCGTTTGAGGTCATTATTTATTATTTAAGTGATATTCGATATGATATGATATATGCTGTGATGATACGATACGATACGATACGATACGGTACGGTATGGTATACGGTATGGTATGGCATGGTACAGTACGGTACTACATGGTACGGTACGGTACGGTATGGTAAGGTACGGTATGGTATGATATGGTATGATATGGTATGGTATGGTTATGGTATGGTATGGTGTTGTATGGTATGGTATGGTATGGCATGGCATGGTATGGTATATGATATGGTATGATATGGTATTGTATGACATCACAGAAAATCACGTGACGTGACATGATTTCATATGATATGATATCATATGTTATCATGATGTGAACAGATTCATGCGATGTAACATTACAAAAAAAAGATAAAGGTTGCGTTTATTACAAACAAAACGGTACGATACGATACGATAGAGGAATCATCGCGATTAAAATGATTCCTTCAGGAATCATCGCGACTAAAGCCGCTGCCGACACGCAAAGCTTACCTCATTCAGCCCGACGCACCTATTTCCCACATTTTGGAGGTTTCATCTAACCATTATGCACCTGTTGCAGGAGATAGATCGACCATGATAATTCAAGGGTAGTGCCAGGTTAGCTTGTCGCCGACAGGCGCCAAGCTAATCTGGCACTACCCTTGAATTATCATGGACGACCCATCTCCTGCTGTAGTGCGTCAGGGCTGAATGGGTTAATGATTCCCACGAAGGTGATTTCAAAGACGGCACACCGAAGAGGGTTCTGAATAAAGGGTTGACCCCGGCTGGATTCGAACTCACACTCCTTCGGACAAGATACAAACCCGCCCCGGTTAATTGTTAGCAATACAGCGAGACTTACCTGTAAGGTGAAGCTGATTGCAAATTCTTACGAATTTGTTGTAGACCGGAACTAGTGCACTTGAGAAACGGCCGCTGCCTATCCCCTCAGTATTGAAAGACAGCTCATTACCACTGACAAAACCCCGGAACCAGTGCACCTTACACTGAAGTGAAAGGGCTGGGTAGAGCACAGTGCTCTTCAACACAATGTGGGGTGGGCAAGTGCACTAGTTCCGGTCTACAACAAATTCGTAAGAAATTGCAATCAGCTTAACCCTACAGGTAAGTCTCGCTGTATTGCTAACAATTCTTACTCATTTCCTGTATCCCGTCACTAAGTGCACTTGAGACTGATTTGACAGCAACAGTGGTAATGAGCGTAAAAGCTAAGTCATGCTGAAAAGACCATCAGCCTCACATCTACTACTTCTTTTCCAGATACCTGTCCATCACCACCTGCCCTAAGGTGGGTTTCTCTCTCGGAACCCGGCAGTAAAAGCGTGAGAAGGTGGTGACATTTGTCCAGCCCGCAGCTTTCATGGTGACATCTATGGAAGCACCCATATCTTTTGCTGCTGAGGTGCTGGCCATTCTGGTGGAGTGAGCAGAATAATGCACAGTGTCCACCTGTGCTCTCTCTAGAGTCCATTTTAGCCACCTTGCCACAGTATTTGAGCCTGCTGTGCGGAGCGAGCATTGCAACAAACAAGCTTGTTTTGTCCGTCAGCTGCAGTTTTTCTTTGCGTTTCAAGTATTCTTTTAACGTCTGAATCACACACAAAGAACTGTCTGTTGGGAAAGCGTGAAGTTCAATGGGTTCCTGATGGTTTCCCCTTCTTGAATGCTTTAACAGTTTAGATACATAAAATATGCACTTGCGTTCTGACAAGTGCATGTTAGTAACATCTAGCGCTCGTAGCGTTTGGCACCTCTGTCCAGAGAGCAAAGCAATAAGCATTACAAGTTTTAACGTGAGCTCTTTGAACGTAAGTTTGTTAAGAGGCACCCACGTCTTGAGCATGTCCAACACCACATTTACATCCCATGTGCTATAGTATTTGGGAAACACTGGTTTCCTCTCAAATACACCCTTCATGAATCTCTTAATTACGTCGATAGATCCTAACGGTACTCCATCGTATGTACACAAATAACAGCTGAGCGCTGACCGCGCTGTAGCTATAGTATTATAGGACAACTCATTGAGTGCCAATGACGCAAGAAAGTTGACTGCCTCGGTTAGCGGCGGTGAAACGTGATCCACCGATCTCTCACTCGCGTACCTTCTCCAGCGAGTGAGTATCCTTCATACAAGCGACGGGTGGCCGGTCGCCATGATAACATGAGATGTCGGTTGCATCTGAAGAAAATCCCTCACCTCTGTATCTATCCCTGACACCTTGCAAATCAGTAGTTTCATTTTTTTGCGCAGAGGGTGTCTTTGTGTCAGGTCGCTTGGTTGATATAACAAAGTCTCTCTTGCTGACAGCAGTACTGGTTCTGCTACCAGCATTTGCATCAGCACCGGACAAAACATCTGGTTTCGCCACGCTGGTGCCACTACAACTCCCCTGGCTTTGTCCTTGTTTATCTTTGCCAGGACCGCCGGTAACATACTAAAAGGGGGAAAACATAGATAGTACAATCACCCCAACCAATGGAGAAAGCGTCCACAGCGAAAGCCCCAGGGTCTGGGAGAAACAATACATACTTGGGAAACTGAGCATTGATTCTCGATGCAAACAGATCAACTGACGGTCTGACATTTAAAAACCAGAGTGACTCTTTAAGGAGTTCAGGGTCAATTCTCCACTCTGTGTCACTGTGCAACTGTCTGGACAGACGGTCTGCTTCTACATTCTCGGTACCTGGTATGTGTGCTGCACTCAGCCACAGCTTCATCTGGTCACACCAGAGCCAGATATCCCGAGTAACTTCATTCAGCAAGCTCGCTTTCATTGTGCCCATCTTGTTTACGCAAGCAACAGCCGTGGTGTTGTCTGTCAGTACACGCACATGTATGTCTCTCATCTCTCGTAGGAACGATTTTAACCCATAGAGAATAGCTTTAAATTATTCAATTATGTGTTGCTTTTTGTCATTTTCATTTCAAAGACCCTTAGCTGTTCGGGTAGTGCCATCAACCACAGCCCCCTAGCCTAAAAGCTAGCTATCTGTTTTCAGCGTAACGTAGGGTCTTCCCTTTGTAGGGGAGCTTTTTGGTGTCCTATGTTATCAACCCACCATTGCAGCTCAAGAACCGAGTCTTGTGTTATAGGCATGATTTTCTCCCAGTTTCCTTTGTTTTCTTTGAGAGCCCAGGTTTTGCCTTGTTCGAGGGCCCTATAATAGAGAGGGCCCAGGGGTACCGCCAAAAACTCGCTACCATAAGTCCTATGACAGAAGCTACTGCTCTAATTTTGGCTACTGGTTTTCTCATTATTTTGGAACACGCTTCGCTCAGTTTTTGCTTACGTTCGTTTGTCAGTCTCACCGACATGTCTGTAGAATCAATCACGAATCCCAAGTATGTAATCTCTTGCGTGGGTAAGAATTGAGATTTGTCACCGTAGACCGTGAACCCCACTGCATCAAACAGCCTAATCGTGTCCATAACATTTTGAACTGTGTCTTCTTTTGTCTTGCCCACCAAGAGGCTGTCGTCAAAGAAGGACGTGATTGAATGTCCCAAATCATGCAGCCTTTCCAGGATTGATTTTGTGAGTTTCGTAAACCTTCTGGGTATCGGGCCAAGGTCCATTGGCGCTGCTCGGAAACAATACAATTTGTCTCTCCAGCGAAATTTTAGGTACATCTGGTATTCAGTATGAATAGGAATGGAGTAGTATGCATCTCGAAGATCAATGGATGCGAAATAGCAGTCCTTAGTGACAAGATTAAGAGCAGTATGAATGGTTTCCATTTTGAATTTCTGTTACTCAATGTCCCTGTTCAGAGAACGAAAGTTAAATATGACCCGGTGAGTATGGTCACGTTTTTCTCTGAGAAAAATGGGAGAGACAAATTGATCTGCTTCATTGCAAGACTCTTTAATGACCCCTTTTCGTAGCAGGTCCTTGACTTCTGCATCCACCGTTTTGTTTTCTGCTTCATTGAAATATAACTGTGCTTTACACAGCTTAGTGTCAGGTGTCTGATCGAAACTAAGTTTCACACCTATGACCGTTTCTAGCACTTCCTGGTCGGAAGTAAGAGTTTCCCAAATTTTCAATTTTGTACAAATCTGGCCTGCTTTGAAGGACACATGTTTCCTGTTCAGGTACGCACGCACCCAAGGTATGCACAGCTCAAAAGTACTGACCTCATTTGTAGTGGGGAGTGGCATGCGGTGTTCGTCTAGAACTTTCGGGCAAAATTTCCCGCGCGGGGGTAGGCTTTTCCGCCTCGCCCCCGCTTCCAGCACTTTCTGTGTCGACCTAAAAAAGAGTCGTCACCATTGGTCCTGCCTGCTAGTGGCTGGCTGTGGTGCCAGCCATGACTACGCATATCTTGACCGATTTTGTCTGTTTCGCGGGCTTCTTGGAGGGATTTCCCAAAATCTGTGCCATGAGGGTAAAGCCACTCAGAGGTCATTGCCACGTGCGGAGCACAGATGCCGGCAATTATGCTCGGCAAACACGGTCGCTGCAAGTCTCTGCGCTTCTGTGAGAGGTCCTTGCTGGCATGTCCGGTCAAAGCCAACACGTCCGATAGATTTGTTATGCAATCGGAGATCGAAGCCCTGACCTGGGTCAGGTCGACCCCCGGTGCGGTCAAGCTGTCCCTTACGGTCAGAAGCTTATCGGTGCACAAGGTCACCGCGACAGCTGCCTTAGAAAAGGTAGTTTGAGTATTGTACATTCGTATGTCCGCCTGCCGCGTGTGGGGTTTTAGCACACGAAACCCCACTTCATTTGTGCGGGACACAATCAAATTTTTGCAGTTTTCGGGAATTTTGTACTTTTCCAGCTTTTCTTGGAGATTTTTATGCGGCAGCTTGGAACCAAAACGGGAATTAAGTAGGTTTGCCAACCTTTCTTGGACCGGTGGTCCCGCCTCTTCTGAGACAGCAAAGGCTGCCTCCATATCGGCAAAAATATCATCTCCTCCTGGTCGGCAGCTAGGCGCGAACTGAGGGGATAGGCAGCGCGCGTTTCTCAAGTGCACTTAGTGACGGGATACAGGAAATGAGTAAGAATTCGGATAAGAGTTGAATGCTCTACCATCTGTGCCACACCAAACGGCCTATCCATAAAGTATACTGACGAGCAGAAGAAATGCGACATCATTAGAATGATGTCGCATTATTTTTGCTCGTCAGCATATATCTGATTTGTCAAACGTCACTATGATTGTTTTCCTCGTTTAGCATTGGCGATCTCGCTTCTCTCTCTCTCTCTCTCTCTCTCTCTCTCTCTCTCTCTCTCTCTCTCTCTCTCTCTCTCTCTCTCTCTCTCTCTCTCTGTATATATATATATATATATATATATATATATAATATATATATATATATTCAATAAATTATATATATATATATATATATATATATATATATAGAGAGAGAGAGAGAGAGAGAGAGAGAGAGAGAGAGAGAGAGAGAGAGAGAGAGAGAGAGAGAGAGAGAGAGAGAGAGAGAGAGAGAGAGAGAGAGAAGCGAGATCGCCAATGCTAAACGAAGAAAACAATCATAGTGACGTTTGATATAATTTCAATAAATTCTGAGAATGCTCTTGCTACGCTAATGCCATGGAATTCCAGGCTGGTAAGCTTGCATTGTGTCATCAGGACCAGCAGGTCCAAGATCTGTTTGGGAATATTCATGCACTAGCCTCCCCTCTCGGGGGGTGAGAACTGGATATTCACCAGCGGGTTGCGGGGCGTCTGGGGGTAGTTCCTACTACTTTATTTAGCAGGTGTTCAGTAGAAAGCTTAAAATGATAGGTCTGTCATTCCTTCTCTCCCACTAACCCTCTCCTTTCTAGAACTAGTAGGCGATGCAGTCACAAAAAGGACAGCTGATGTCCTGATGACACAATGCAAGCTTACCAACCTGGAATTCCATGGCATTAGCGTAGCAAGAGCATTCTCAGAATTTAATGAAAAAAAGTACGTCCCTTGAGCTATTCTGATTGAGTGCATTTTTTGGCTTTGGGCGACGCCTTTGTTAAAAGTAAAGAATAATTGCACCACAAAATTGCCTAGGTGTTGCCTTTTCAAAATTAGTCTGTCTTCTTCCACTGCAACACCTCATAAAGTTTGCGGGATGCAATCCACGCTGTACTGGCGGTGCTACCAGTCACATTCTGGAGGCAGCTTCTCGTACATGCGTTGTGTTTGCAATTTCAGGTTACGCCGTATGCCTAACTGAAGACCACCCCCCCCCCCCCCCCCCCCCCCACTCCCCTTGGGGTGAAACCGGTTGTAGGCGGCAAAAACTTAAATCTATCCAGCAGGTCCAAGATCTGTTTGGGAATATTCATGCACTAGCCTCCCTCTCGGGGGGAGGACCTAGATATTCTCCAGCGGGTTGCGGGTCGCCTGGGGGTAGCCCCTACTACTTTATGTAGCAGGTGTTCAGTGGAAGGCTCAAAATGGTAGGTCTGTCATTCCTTCTCTCCCACTAACCCTCTCCTTTCTAGAACTAGTAGGCGATGCAGTCACAAAAAAGACAGCTGATGTCCTGATGACACAATGCAAGCTTACCAGCCTGGAATTCCAAGACATTAGCGTAGCAAGAGCATTCTCAGAATTTAATGAAAAATTACGTCCCTTGAGCTAATCTGATTGAGTGCATGTTTTTGCTTTGGGCGACGCCTTTGTTAAAAGTAAAGAATATATATATATATATATATATATATATATATATATATATATATATATAATATATATATATATATATATATATATATATATATATATATATATATATATATATATATATATATATATATATATATATGTATACAGACTTCCATTAAAAAAGGCGAAAAGTAAACCCGCAAACATAGAACCATCCTGACAACAAAACAAACACATTTTATTTGGTGCTAACTTCAGATGTTCAGCCTACTCTCTGAGCTACCTTCACACAAAAATTGGATGAGTTATCGCCCATGGCTACCTTGGAGGACACAGAGTTTCATTAGTGGTGAAAATAAGCAAAACTGGACACACTCTGTGAAGCAAGTTTCCTGTGATATGTTTTAACACACAAGTTGCGTGGATTGCTTATGATGTTATTAACTGTCTCAAACGAAAAATGACTCGAAAAATTCACTAAAGAACCAGAACTTCCGGTGCACATCATTTTCCTAATAAATCTTATTTGATTTAATGTGAATTACTTTCAAACCAATTATACAGAGATAAGAACACACCCATATCCATTTGATCAGGTAAATATGGCCGCTAACCTAAAAATAAAGAACTTTTTATTTCATGTTTATAGATCATGTTGATTAATTAGGTGCCTTTGACAAACGAAATGTAGGTCCGTCAAAACCAAACAATCCAGACCAAAAAGGTGACTCGTTTGAGACAGTTAATAACATCATAAGCAATCCACGCAACTTGTGTGTTAAAACATATCACAGGAAAACCAAAACCAAACAGGCCTGATTTTCATGCACACGGACCCTAGTGACACTGCACATTGGCTGGCTTTCAGCTGTGCCCTCTGCAGATGCTCCCCATTTTACTTTGAATATCCTGTGATGGTAGTGTCACCGATGACGTCATAAGTCATCGATGTGTAATTTTTAAGACTAAACATTCTATTTGCAGACGACACAATACACTCTTCAGAACATTTTCCAATAAATGACGTCAAAATAACCAGGATTAACGTATATTTACGAAGAAAAGCGATATGGTGAAAAATTCGCGTTTCTTTTGTTGATCAGTATATATATATATATATATATATATATATATATATATATATATATATATATATATATATATATATATATATATATATATATATATATATATATATATATATATATATATATATTGATACATACAGGATTTTGACAAATTTACTCAGTGAGTTCTGATGTCTGGTGTCTTTTATGTAACTTCTACCCTTGACTCAGATCGTGGTCTTGAAATCATTGTAAATTCAACGTTCAGCATCCGCAGCCGTCAAAGGAAAATGGTACACAATGGTACAAGAGGCGTAGATCCTCATCAGCACCCGCAACTCCGTGGGCTCATGAGGATCTATGCCTATTACAGTTGGGTGGCGTTCACTACACCTCGGCAGTCCTGGAGTTATCGCCTTCCTCTGTACACCCACACTCCTGCCTGTGTGTATCAGGCACGTCAACGTCAACGGGGAATTCTAGAGTTTCTTGGTTCTCTGGCTTAACAAGCTCTGAACCTTCTTCCAGACCCTTTAGAGCAAGTTCTTCTGATGGTACAGGTTCAAGTTTCGTGCACAAGGAGATTCTGGATAACGTGCGGTCGGCGCACATGACAGCAGGGAGCGCCAGTGCTTCTTCTGAAGGCGCCATTGAGTAGAGATTCTTCCACGCGCCGTCATAGGGTTTCCAGGTTGGGTTGTAGATACTTCGATCGTTGGTGCCGGGTGGCTTGCCGAGGAGAATTTCGTCATTTGCAGCCTTGTCTAGAATGCCGCACAGTTTTCCCTGTAACTTCTTGATCAGACCCTTACCACTGCACTTCACACAATCATTTCCCATGCTGTAACCAATAAATGTCTCCATGCATCCTTTCAGCTGATACTTGCCGCCTTTTGAGACTCTGCGTGACTTTGAACTACCGCGTGTGCAGGAGTGTGTCAGCTCATTGACAAAGAACGCAACGATCGTTTCTTTGTTTGCATCGTCTCCAATACAGCACTGATGTGTTGGTGAAATCGCTCTTACAAAAGCATTATAGATGTTTTCCTGAAGCGTTTGCTGATCTTGACCCACTGTTCTTTGTATAGGGGCAAAGTCTTCAATACGTTCGTACCTTCCGTCACCGTCCTGGT
>BTPG01000007.1:122108874-122206374 GCA_036245525.1 Semisulcospira habei | reverse complement strand
CATGGCTGTCAAAACTTCCAAAGCTAAAAAATCAAGTCCACACGTGCATAACTTACAGATCGTTTATAACCCTTTATGAAAGTGTATTCTTGGCTGATTTAGCCACAGCACGATTCATCGACGTGTATAACGATAGTGACCCAAATAAAGTATTAGATACCTGGTACCGGATCTTTCTTGGTGTGCTGAAAAAACACGCGCCTCTGAGACAAAAAAGAGGGAAATACGCTACCGTTCCACCATGGCTGACTGGGGATCTGATTGAGGCTATGGAACACAGAGACGAGCTGAGAAGAGAGAAGCGGTTTACTGAATACAAAACACAGCGTAATCGTGTTAAATATATGGTTTTAAATGCAAAGAGATCTCTTTTCGATAAAGTAATTAAACAAAACAAAGACTCGTCTACTGTAAGGCGTGCCATTAATTTAGTAACTAGAGGTACAAATAAAAATAGTGCGCCTTTACCACCCCACCTTAGCGCAAATAGGTTTAACGACCACCACCTCTGTAGCGGAATCGTTAATCCCAACAGGAAATAATTCATGTGAGTATGTTTGTCCGAACGCGCTAGTAGACCAATGTAACCGGGAAAATATGAACAAAAAAAACCAAACAAAACAAACACATTCACAATACCGCCTATAGCAAACCATGAAGTGGGCAAATTAATTACCTCAATGGAAAATAAAAAGTCATCCGGGCCTGATGAGATCAGGTCAAAAATACTCAAGATATCTGTTCCATATATTGTCGAAAGTATTACATATATTTACAATCTCTGTATAAACCAAAACTGTTTTCCGGACGTATTTAAATACGCAAAAGTGATACCCCTACCAAACTCAAAAGATCTGAGTGAAATAAACAACTTTCGCCCCTTATCACTATTTACTGTTTTGTCGAAGCCGTTAGAGCGGCATATCCATAAGCATCTACCTGAATACTTAGAAAACCGAAATCTCATCCATTCACTGCAGTCAGGCTTCAGACCGAACCATTCTTGTCACACTGCCTTGATAAGAATGGCAGATGCCTGGTTATCATCTATTAATGATTCCAAACTAACAGGTGTAGTGTTCTTAGACTTCCGTAATGCCTTTGACATGGTGAACCACGATATACGTACAAAGAAAATTTTCTTATATACTAAAAGCGCAGCCGTATTTTTCAAATCCTACCTAGAAAACAGAAGACAAAATGTTCTCCTTAATGGTACATACTCTAGTCACTGCGTAGTCAAGCATGGCGTGCCCTAGGGCGCTATTTTAGGCCCTCTTTTACTCTATTTGTTCATCAACGACCTTCCACTCACAATTAGCGATGATAGTGTTGCATGCGATATGTTCGCTGATGATGCTGCGATACACACTCCCGATATGGATTTGTCAGTAATTGACACGCGCCTACAGAACATATTACAGGACATTGACAGCTGGTGTAGTAACAATTCCATGATCTTAAACCCTGCACAGACTGAATGTATGGTTGTAAGTACCCGCCAAAAGCACCAGCTTGGCTCTCTCTCACTCAGGTTGTCCCTTGAAGGCAAACCTATCAGCCAGGTAACGGAACATCGTCTTTTCTGTGTTACTGTAGATAACCAGTTTAAATGGCAATCCCATATTAGTAACATATTATGTAAGACAATATCAAAGAAACTGTTTATTTTATCGAAGTTAAACATATAGCTGATGTAGAAACACGAAAACTGTTATTTAATGCCCACATCAGGTCACATATAGATTATGCTTCTACGGTGTGGGATGGCGCAAGCGAGGTCCAGTTAAAGAGGTTGAACTCTCTTCATCGTAGAGCCGCAAAGCTTATCCTTTCAGACCCTAAATCAACAACGGATAATAAACTGAAAACCTTAGAAATTCTCCCCCTGAAAAAAATCATTTATTATACAATAAGGGAATAACGATTTTCAAAGTATTAAATAACAAACTCCCCGATTATATTAAGAAAATGTTTTCCCTCCCGGCATCAACATACTCCAGATCAAGGCAGTCCATTACTGTGCCACGACCTAGAATCGATCTCTACAACACAAGTTTAGCGTACTCGGGTGCTAGCATGTGGAACACATTGCCCAAAAATGTCACAACATCAACAACGCTTTAGTCTTTTAAAACCGGTCTCTTCAAGTACCTCACCTCCTCATCGTAAGATTTTCACATCAGCCTGCACTTGCGTGCGTGCGTGTGTGTGTGTGTGTGTGCGTGTGTGTTTGTGTGTGTGTGTGTGTGTGTGTGTGTGTTTGTGCTTGTGTTTATGAATGTGTATATGGATATTACACTTTTACAACTGTGTGTAAATGTGAGATTCTGCGGGTGTGCGAAAGCCTGGACGCGTGTTTCTATGTTTATTTCCACTTCTTCAAAGATTTTAAAAAAATAGTGTATAGTTTATTATTTTCTTTGTTTAATATTTCTTTTTCCCCCAATTTAAAGATAGTATTTTGTGATTTGTGCATTATATGTAAAGTAGATTAGCAACGGCAAGTTCGAAAAATATTTCACCAAAACTTCCACCGTTGTAAAATAAAGAATCATTGTCATTGTCATTCTCTCTCTCTCTCTCTCTCTCTCTCTCTCTCTCTCTCTCTCTCTCTCTCTCTCTCTCTCTCTCTCTCTCTCTCTCTCTCTCTCTCTCTCCAAACATAACAACACTGGGCATTTAAACAAACCCTGATGGTTAATGCTTTAATGTAATATATGCATTTATCTGTATTGTTTGTTTGTGTGTGTGTGTGTGAGTGTGTATGTGTGTGTGTGTGTGTGTGTGTGTGTGTGTGTGTGTGTGTGTGTGTGTGTGTGTGTGTGGTATAAGATGAATGTTGAGTATTTTGTGTAAATAATTTTTTTTATAATTTTATTGTGGCATGAAATAATATGTGTAAATATAATTCTTTATTATTATTATTTTTTTAAAACCTATTTTATGTTGTAGATGTTAGCAACGGCAAGTTTGTAAAATGACGATTTGTTTCTGTCAAAACTTCTTACCGTTGATAAATAAAGTTTCATCATCATCATCATCATCATCATCATCATCATCATCTCTCTCTCTCTCTCTCTCTCTCTCTCTCTCTCTCTCTCTCTCTCTCTCTCTCTCTCTCTCTCTCTCTCTCTCTCTCTCTCTCTCTCTCTCTCTCTCTCTCTCTCTCTCTCTCTCTCTCTCTCTCTCTCTCACCATAACCCACACAAAGTCCCTTCTATATGAGAGCTGTCCTCGCTGTCAAGGGTCTCTACCTTTTGTCTCTCATCTGATTTTGATGTTGAAATATCTTCAATTGAACAAGATGAGGTTTTCATTCTAAGTATACCGAACTGTTTGGAGCCAAAATGCTTTTTTCTTTTAGGAACATTCAAAGTTGTTCATATTTTTAAGCTTATCCTTTTGATCCTCCTTCCTCTCTAAGCCAAACTCTGATCAACACACACGCCGGCACACACAAATAAAGACGGACACATGGCGCTTCCCGCCGGCCATTAGTACGCTCTGTGGGCTGGAGTAGCGACAGGAATTCTGAATTAGAATAGCACGAGCAGCAAAATGACGTCACTATAAGCTTGACGTCATGGCATTGCTAGTCTCACGACGCCGTGTACACAGTGACGAAATTGTTTCACGTCAGTCATCCGAAAGGCACGCAGCCTCTTCCAGGGCTGACTGTATGTTTCCACACAGCCTCTTCCAGGGCTTACTGTTTGATGGGAGTATAGTGGATCCAAAACTTGCAAAAATAAATTAATCATTAATCAAAACGTTGAAGAGGTACAAAGCTGGCTAACCTCATCCAATGTCTTTTTTTTCTAAACTAGCTATATCCAAAATTTCAAGTAAATATGATAATAATTACGGACTCTAATCTGGGGCAATCAACTTTCTATAAACTGTCCTTTATGTCTTCAATGAGACATTCAGTTACAGCATGATTGGAGGCTCTCTTAGCCACCCCTTAAATAAAGTATTTCGCCACGTTTCAAGATTGTACGTACAGCAATATCTGAGATTCTCGTGTCTACATACATACGCACACACACACACACACACACACACACACGCACATACGGCTTTTAGCGTCAAATGTACGTTCAGCAGCGAGGTTGGCGTAACTAGACATGACGTAATTTGTTTCTTGTTACTTCAGTTGTCAGAGGTTTAGGCGACCCATCCTAAAAAAGTCCCTTCTATAAACAGAAGGGACTTAATAAAAAACAATGGTGCCCAAACATAGACAAAAACTCCTATCGGCGTAAAATAATGGTCAAAACAGTGCATTTCCTCATACACACGATAAAATCATACTAGGAAATCGAAAATGAACATCGACATCTCAAGATGCACTCGTTTGTCACTCGTTTAACTGGTTAAATCCTTTATGTGTTTAGCGGCTCTTTGGTATAGTGTAATAAAACCATTCTGAAACAACAGACAAACATGTGAAAGAGTAAATCGTGTTATGTCGATGTTTGTTTCGGATTACTCCTTGGGATTTCATTGTTTGTATGCAGGAATGCGCAGTTTTGGTCATTTATTTATTTTATTAAAAAAAAAAATGTCCTTACCTTTTTTGCAGTTTTCTGTTGCGCCGTGTGATGCCCTTTGTCTCTAGAACGGCGTTAAACACAAATAACTAGCTAAATCCTTCTCCGCGGATCAGTCAGTAGCGTCAAATCTGCCCGCTTGGAACTGAGGTTATTCGATCCAGACCGTTAATTTAGAAAGTGTGAAGTTAGCTGACTGTTCTGAAGACTCAACTGGAACGTTTCATGTCCGCCTAAAAATAAACAAAGGAGGGTGTTCCGGCTACTACCGCCGGTGTCACACGCCAAAATGACGCTCACGCGAGATCAGTCCGCGGTCAATTAAGTCGTGAAAGAAAATGTTGCAGTCGGTATAAAGACCCAGTGGTACTCTGACGAGAAACACTGTTACGCTAGATCGAGCCGGGGTCACCTTGTCGTGGCAAACTTTGCAAGTTTGCCACGACAAAGTGACCCCGGCTCGAATAGGCGTAGGGTCGTTGCGGCGTGCTGCACCGGTCGGTCATGAACCCGGCGAGAAGAAATTCGTATACCGTACACTTTCAGTTCGTTAACCAGGGAGGGTAGTTTCGGTTTCGGGCGACAAAGCGCTTGTGTAAGCTAAATAAGCCCCTGTTTGGGCCTGCATACTAGTTAGGCTGCTGGCTGCTGAACGAACCGGGAAGTCAAAGCCGAAATTCGGGGGTTGTTCACAAGGGAGAGGAAACTGGGGCGAGTTATGTGCACTACTGGACGCATATTTTGTTTCAGCATTTTGTGTTTATTCAACAACTGAGTCAAAAGGACACAATCAACCGTCCGAGGAACAAGCTTACAACTTGGTCTCTGCAAGAGGCAGAGATCCTCAAGAGCCCCCGCAGTCGCGGGGGCTCATGAGGATCTACGCCTCTTGCAGTTGGATCGTGTCAACTTTCAGTCACACGAGTGAAAGATATCGTCGGAAGCAGTCAATTGGGTTAAGACAATCCAAACTGATACGCTTTATGAGTGTTTCTCTCGAAAACTTGTGCTTTGATTATGTGATGGCAATTTGTCTGTATGTAATCAGTAATAAGTCTGGAAGTGTGTGTGTGTGTGTGTGTGTGTGTGTGTGTGTGTGTGTGTGTGTTTATGTGTGTGTGTGTGTGTGTGTGTGTGTGTGTGTGTGTGTGTGTGTATGAAAGTGTGAAAGTGTGAATGTGTGTTTAAAGAGAGAGAGAGAGAGAGAGAGAGAGAGAGAGAGAGAGAGAGAGAGAGAGAGAGAGAGAGAGAGAGAGAGAGAGAAAGAGAGAGATGATGATGATGATGATGAAACTTTATTACATAACGGTAGAAGTTTTGACAGATACAAATACGTCATTTTTCAAACTTGCCGTTTCTAACGTTCTACAACATGAAATATAATGAAGACAAACAAAAAATATTTAACGCAAACAAAAAACATAATAACTAAATAAGTACAGACACACGCAGTAAGAAAATGATACTACTAAGGTAGCAATAAACAAATACAAAAAAGGAAGTAACACTCCTCAGCACAAATTACATAGGAGAAAAATCATAGCACAGCAAAAACAAGCACAAAGTACCAAGAATCAAACATACATACACACACCTTTACAGCCGTGTAAATGCACGCACTAACATATATACATTTACATAACCTTTCATCAGAATGACAGGATAAAAATAATATATCTAAGCAGTTTCCATCAGGTATATGTGTAGTTTTGTTTTAAAGGAGGAAAGGTGGGTTAGTGTTTTTAAATGTTGAGGAAGTGAATTCCATAAAAGTGGTCCCGAAAAGGCTAGGCTTGATTTGAATAAGTCAATGCGAGGTAGTGGTAATCGAAGAGTACTGTTCCTCGAGGACCTTTCACACTGTCGTGGAGTAAATTTAGCTGTTAGATACTGTGGAGCTTTCTTGTGGAGAATTTTAAACATAAGTATGCACTTGTTGTAAACGAGTTGTTGACGAAGGCCAAGAAGTTTGAGATTTTGCTGTTTTACAGCGGTAGGAATGGGTCTTATATCTACATGTTTAATGGCTCTTTTGTATAGTGAATTTAGTTTTTTGATATGCACATCACCGCTACCATCCCAAACAGTGGAGATGTAATCAACATGAGATTTAATGTGTGCATGAAAAAACATTTTTCGTGTATTTATGTCACTCACACTTCTCAATTGTGATAAAAGAAAAATATTTTTTGATATTTTCTTACATATATTAGTCACATGTTTCTCCCAACTTAGTTGCTCATCTATACATATTCCAAGGAAGTTGCGTTCATGAACTTGTTCAATAGATTGGCAATTAAGACTGAGCGTTAGTGAAGGGGGGTGAAGTTGATGTTTTTGTCGTGAGGTGATTAACATGCTCTTCGTCTTATCAGGATGTAGTACCATGTGGCTTTTACAGCACCAATCAGAAACTTCGTCAAGACTGGATTGTAAACGACGACTATCATGACTGTTCTTACCAGAAACGTGAAGGCTTGTGTCGTCCGCAAAGAGATTACAATTAACGTTAGGGTCGGAAATATGTAAAGGAAGGTCATTTATGAAAAGTAAAAATAGGAGGGGTCCTAGAATTGATCCTTGAGAGAGAGAGAGAGAGAGAGAGAGAGAGAGAGAGAGAGAGAGAGAGAGAGAGAGAGAGAGAGAGAGAGAGAGAGAGAGAGAGAGAGAGTGTGGGTGTGTGTTGTGCGTCTGTAAAATTATTCGATGTTTTTGCTTGTCCACATTACTTTTTACTTTGATTGTATGTGCGTGCGTGCGTGTGTGTGTGTGTGTGTGTGCGTGCGTGCGTGCATGAGTGCGTCCGTGCGTGTGTGTGTGTGTGTGAGTGTACGTATGTGTGTGTGAGTGTATGTGTTTATGTGTACGTGCGTGCGTATGTCTCTGTGTGTGTGTCCGTGTGTGTGTGTGTGTGTATGTGTGTGTCTGTGTGTGTGTCCGTGTGTGTGTGTGTGTGTATGTGTGTGTGTGTGTGTGTATGTCTGTGTGTGTGTGTGTGTGTGTCCGTGTGTGTGTGTGTGTGTGTGTGTGTGTGTCTGTGTGTGTGTGTCCGTGTGTGTGTGTGTGTGTGTGTGTGTGTATGTGTGTGTGTGTGTGTGTGTGTGTGTGTGTGTGTGTGTGTGTGTGTTTGTGTAGGTGTGTGTTGGTGTAGCTGTTGACTACAAACAGCAATAATTAAGCACAGAAAACATAAATACGCGCGGGCCAACTCTAATCGACGTCGGCCCGATGACCTGTCGCTTTTCGGGTTGCCACGTGTCACACAGATAATTAAAAAAAAGTAAACCTCTTGGCTGTCGGTAGCTTTTATGTCGACGTGACTCGTGCATAAAATCACCTCGGCAAAAAGCACAACCGAAGTGACGTATATCCCATTGATAACCACCCGCGGCCGAATAAGCATATTCCCTCGGGCCGACGTCTGCCGCAGTTGGCCCGCGCACGGCTGTGCGCGGGCCAACTGCGACAGACGTCGGCTCGATGAACTTTTGCTTCTGGGCAGCTCCGTGGGCAGGATTAAGTCAACAACTGAAAATCTTTATTGACAGAAATACCTTGATGCGTTTACATTAATCAAAGTTCAAGTGAGAGTACATTGACTGCACAGGCATGACTTTTGGACGCACAGCTGTTTCTAATGCAAAAATGATTTTGCGCATGCGGTTGCTCGAGATTGCACCATTACACACGCCGTACATCTTGTTACACCGATTTTACGCCAACGACAATGTCACACCGACAAACCAGATAGGTGAAGGCTAGCGCTGGTTGAATTGTAGACAAACCAAGGGGAATTACTTAGCGCTGGACAGACAAACAGTTAGATCCCCTTCCCCCGCCTATCAGGCACCCAAACGCCAGCCTGATAGGCGGGGGCAGGGGATCTAACTGTCTGTCCAGCGCTGAGTAATTCCCCTTGGTTTGTGTACAATGCCACATTGAAACTCAACCACCGACATTAACTCTTTGCTTGTCGATAGCTGTTTTAGTCACGATGATTTTTACAGGAATCATCGCGACTAAAACCGGCCGCTACCGACACGCAAATGGTTAAGCTAGACGTACATGTGTGTCGTAGAAAATCGATTTCAATGGAAGACATTTATAATTCATCCAACATCGAAGTTGTCTGAGTGGCAGAGAATAGATTTGTCTACCATCATGTGTAAATCTTGTCGCAAAATGTAGCGTCGTTATTTGACAGTGACATAAACGATGCCACAATGACATTTTTGGTCAGGTTTTCGAAATCAGTTGCGACTGTCGAACCAATACAAGTCGACAGAGACGAGAAATCACGACAGTTAGCAAGTTTGACATGTTCTGACTCACTGTGCCAATGGTCACGCTGTATCTCGGTCTGGGACCGATGCCATCTGGTAGAGAAGACAAGTACCCATATTCACGTTGTTACACGCCACTTACTCCTCAATGTCAAATACTCAGATGGCTTATTCTGTTACAAGCCTCTGGTCGCGACAAAATGAACACGGGATGGTGGACAATTTTATTCTCTGTCTCTCAGACATCATCGATTCTGGATAAATTACAATTTTCGTGTATAGAAATGAAAATTTCTGCGTCGCACCTATAGGTTTTTCCTTTTTGTCGCTGGGCGAGTTTTGGTGTAATAGTGTCGGTGGTGTAAAATTAACGTAATACACAGTACGGCGTGTCATAATGCACGTACGACCGCCATCCGCTGCGTAATTCATTATTGTATCATGTAGCCAGGTTTAACCCATTCCGGGTCTGAAAATTTGAACACCGCCCAACCGCAAGAGGTCTAGATCCTCATGAGCAACTGCGGGGGCTCATGCGGATCTATGCCTCTTGCTAACACAACTTTGAATCCATGTTTCTGTGACAGCTAGCGCTTTTTGGGTGTTGAAAGAAGGAAGTCTGCAGAAATACAGTCTGCGTCAGCTGGCGCTGAACGGGTTAAATAACACAGGAATATAAGCCTGTTGTATGCTTCCTAAAAATTGTTTCCTTTCTTTTTGTTCTTCTTTTTATAAAATTTGTATTTCTTTTTTAAAAATTTTTGTTCATTTTTTGTTAATTCTTTTCGCTGTCATTTATTAACTCATTGTGTTCCAGGTACGAATTACCCACGTTTTGGAGTTGTTCTCTGAGGACTGCATTACAATTTAGGAGACAAATCGACCATGAAAGTTCAAGGGTGGTGCCAGAAGAGCTTGGCGCCTATAGGCATAGATCCGGCTTGAACTGTCATGGTCGAGCCATATCTTGCTGTGGTGTGCCGGGACTGAATTCATTAAAGCGACCTACTCTAGGCATTAAAGCCTTACGCTAATAGCTCCCAATATCGCCTTCATAAATGGTCCTTGCCTGGCTTGCAATAATGCTGGACGAAAGGGCTAAGTTAAATTATGAAGTCTGAATGTCGTAAAATGAAAGACTTTTCTGCTGATCTGCTTTGTACGCGGGAGACTTCCTTCCGTTACACTTGATAGGCAGTGAAAAACCTCTGGTACGCGCGCCTATTCACATGGATTGTGAAAAGAAAGGCAGAAAAGTTTTAACTGAGGCATGTCAACATTGATAACTGACAACACTGTCACAGGTCAATCTGCAATACGCTGGACAGAGTCCAAAATGAAGCAGTGAGAATTGATCCTGGGAACAACTAAGAACACGCCGATCGAAGCAATGCGGTACCAAATGCGCGCAAGGTCATCGGGCCGACGTCGGCCGCCGTTGGCTTGCGCACGAACGTGCGCGGACCAACGGCAGCCGACATCAGCCCGATGACCTTGTGCGCATTGGGTACATGCTGGACC
Source organism: Semisulcospira habei (assembly GCA_036245525.1). Taxonomy (NCBI): domain Eukaryota; kingdom Metazoa; phylum Mollusca; class Gastropoda; family Semisulcospiridae; genus Semisulcospira; species Semisulcospira habei. The sequence continues at coordinate 122,196,014 of BTPG01000007.1, read as the reverse complement.
TTGCGCCGATGCAGACAAAACAGAAAGTTGAACAGATCAAAGCTTACTTCAAAGCGGTAAAAAAAAAACAAAAAAACACGCAATCCGCTCCATGAAGCGGTCAAAGATGATGATGATGATCATCATCATCATCATGAGACGTTTTTATTCAAGATAAAGTTTTAGGCATGCGGTTGCCTCTCTTACAAACTGTCCTGCATAAAACAGGCAGCAGACTCACAAGGGCAAAGTATAGGCCAAGCGGAAGACAATTAAAAGTCTGGAAAGTGACAACATTAAAGCAGTCACGAGAATGGGGACGAGTTCCAACCCAGTTCTAGCATCTGTACCAAACTATAATAATTGAAATTTTAGGAAGGCACTGTCGAGAATGGCCAGCGGGCAGGACATAAGCGGAAGTCGTAATGCTATTAGAAGAACAGCAAGCCCTAAGACCTGATCACATATACAAAGGGCACTGACAGCCAGTCGGGCTGGGGCTTCACAGTCAATCATAAAGGCAGCAGCATAATATACGAAGACAGTGCAGCCTACAAAGCCAAGACCTGAAGCTTAATGATGGAGGTAGAGGCGATGACTCATGCAAGCCGTTTGAAATGGATTGTTACGCTGGATGGCAGTCAAATCAATCACGCCATCATTCTCACAGATTCAAAATGCCTGCTGCTAAAATTCGACGCACACATGGGAAGCCCTGGCTGGCGCAGGACAATGGCAAGATTACAACTTCGAAGACTTTTGTGTGAGTCTACTGGCTAGGACATGGAGTCCAGGGGAATGATCGAGCGGACACCCTCGCTGGCGGCAGAAGTCACACAGAGGCCACGGATGGGCGTGGTGAGAAACCTTATAAATCATTTTCAGGAACAGAACCAAGGGCACCACAAAGTCGATCGCCTCCGGAACAGAGCTGTGGAGAAAGGCAGCGGGCGTTGGGCAGACTCCAAAGGCCATAAGAGATTCATCGTAAACCAGAACAATATTGGTACGACAGCGATAGGTACTCTGAAGGGCGGGTTTGAGCGCGTATGGGCCTTTCCGAATGCAGAGATCCCATCTTGACCCAACACGGGTGTGGGTGTGTTGACAACGAACAGCAATTAAGCCCAGCAAGCATAAGGAGCGCGCGGGCAAACTGTGGCCGGCGTCGGCCCGATGAAATTTTGCTTACGCGGTAGGCAGGTGTCACGCAGAAAAACACGTTTTTTTTATTATTTATTTTTTATTTTTCGCTGACTACATTTATTTGTTTGGGGGGGGGGGGGGTTCGACGTGATTCCTGCACAAAAAATAAAAATCACCTCTGTAAAAGTGCCCTACTGACTTATAAAGGGCGATGATCGCATTGCATATTAAGCAGCATCGTGACCAAGTTAACTCATTTAGCCCCGACGCCCGACAGTAGGTGAAGTATCGACCATGATAATTCAAGGGTAGTGCCAGATTAGCTTGGCGCCTTTAGGCGCCAAGCTAATCTGGCACTACCCTTGAATTATCATGGTCGATACATCTGCAGCTGGTATATATGGTTAGGTCAGACTTGCACAAATGCGGCCGTGGTGTTAAATGGGTTAAGAACACAGCGGTTATTAAAGCAGTCGATATTCCAATGAAGCACACGGAGGGATCGACGCAAAAGTAAGAACTAATACCTAGCATGCAGCTGTTTCTAATCCCTAAAAAAACGTGATGCGAGAGTGGCATTTTTTCTGTTCTCGTGATTCGTTACTGCATTTTATTTTGTTTTGGTTTTTTTCATCCTCGCAATCCGCAGCAGAAGGGGTGAAACGTGAAAGCCCATATAAGGCTTTTGTGATCTGTGAACATATTTCGTGAAACTCTGTTGCCTCACTGTAAATTATACTCAGAACAACCGCCCCCTCTCCCCTGCCCCGGTCCCCCAACCCCCTGCCCCCTCCCCACGCACCCCAACCCCCACCTCCTCCGTGCGCTTCACTGGAATATCGACTGCTTTAATAACAGCATCAAGGTATAAATAGTAATAAACACGTTCAGCTGTGCCCTTATCCCATTTAACACCACGGTTGAATTATATTTGTGCAAGTGTCGCCTAACGATATAAAATTATACCAGCTGCAGACGTATCGACCAAGATAATTAAAGGGTAGTAGTACCAGATTAGCTTGGCGCCTGAAGGCGCCAATCTGGCACTCCCCTTGAATTATCATGGTCAATCCATCACCTGCTGTAGGGCATCGGGGCTAAATGGGTAAACTTGGTCACGATGCTGCTTAACACGCCTCCCCACCCCCGTCGTTTGATTTTCTTGCCAGGTGAGAAATGCCATGCACCGGAAAAGCCCCAGCCCACCACCCCTCCCTCCATCCCACAGCCCCTCTCCATATCCCTGTCACTCTGCTCCCCACCACCACCCGTTGTAAGAGTTTTCGCCCCTTTCCGTCGTGAAATGTGAATGCTTTTTAATAATATTCCTGATCTGCAAAATAAATCGCCGTGAATCCTCCCCCCCCCCCCCCCCCCCCCCCCACCATGCTTTCGCCTCTCCCCGCCTCTTTCATGGTCACCAGTTCCTGGTTACAAAGGAAAATACAGGTCAGCTTCACCATGACGCGCGCGGCCATGTACAGCCACACTTAACGCGGCATCGGATATAGCTAACGCGCACAGATCTCTGGCCGAAGTCAGCATTAGCTGGCCCGCGCACCGTGCGCGGGCCAGCTAAAGATGATATCGGCCTAAAGACCTTTCGCTCACAAGACCTGACTATCTTTGGCACACAAAAATGTGTTGTTTTTGCTGTTGTTGTTGTTTGTTTTGTATTTTTTTTGTTGTGTTTGTTTTGTAGGTTTGTTTGGTTGGGGTTTGTTGGTTTTGTTGTTGTTGTTTTTGGATTTATTTTATTTTTATTTATTTATTTTTTTTTTGGGGGGGAGGGGTATCTTTTTTCTTTCTTTCTTTTTCTTTTTTTTTAAGGGGTGGGTGGGGGGTAGTGTGGGGGTTGGGAGTGGAGGGATAAAATGTAGCGCTACAATAACACGATTGCGAATTACGCACGCAGTCTCACAGTGTGGCTCCGGGATACCGCGATATACTGAGGCTGACCTGTCACGCATGTTCACTGACTAATCAGATGGCGCAGATGACGCACTTAAAAAGGGTGAATGCAAGTATATAATGCGCGCCTGACTGACTGATTATAGTATCGGGCTCATCGCCAAGGGCAGATGAGTCGCCACACGTCACATTGGTTTGCACAGAACGGTAAGCACCTTTCTTTGTTTAGGACAAAATATGGACCAAAATGGCCACTGACACTTGAACATATTACGGCGTATTACCGAGGAGCACAAGAAATGCCACATTTCTAGAATTATCCCTAATGATTCCTAAAACGTCGCATTTCTTTTGCTCCACAGCATACATTATTATGGGTCCGTTGTCACGTCATATTAAGCTAAAGCGAATGAACGGTTTTGAAACGAAATAAGCAACAGCAACAAAACGGACGCTTATATTAAAATGTGAACCTGTTCAATAACAAATCAATCCTCTTTTTTATATGAAGACACTCAGTGACAGTCTAGATCCATAATGACAAGAGGGAACCCCAGCCCAAAGTTGTTCCTATTTTCAAGATTATCCTTTAGATCTATCTCCTCCTACTCCAACTCACCCTCTGATCCACACACACACTAGCACACAGAAATAAAGACGGACATACGGCAGTCCAGAGTTACCACATTTTCTTCTGCGATATGATAAGAAGCGACTAATCACTACTTGTTTGTTTGTCTATTTTGAAAAAGGGTATTTACCCAAAACATTAATAAATTGTTGAAACTGTCTTTATAAGCGTGTTTCTTTCTCCGTTGGTGTTACGTGGTTGGGTCGTAGTCGTAGTATGATAAACACACCAGACGCATGCACGTATGGTTCGTTTAAATAAACTTCATTCAGCTGCAACCTGTCACACGTGGCTTTAGGATGTAGACAATACTGCAGTAACAGTTCCAACAATATTTTAATTCAGCGATGCGATCTCCACACAATGCATTTCCAAATGCACCAATACTGATACAAAGTCTCTTCTGCAAATGTCCACACTGCCGACACAAAGTTTCTCATACAACGTACACCACGGGTACGCTGCGTCTCTCACAATGTACACCCTATACGGGCCACGTACCTACGATAAACTGCGTGTCTCTACAACTGACAATGCAAGACAATGTACACACGTGCTTTCCTAGCGCCCTCTTTATATATACAACCACTTTCCATAATAATCCAAGAAAATCATACAAAGCAACCAATCAAAGCGAAACACTTAAATGAAACTCATAAATATTAATAAAGGAAGAATAAATTTTCTAGAATAACTACAATAGGCTACAAAAATTCGGCTGCTCATTTCAGCCCCAAATCCTATTGTATAACGACATCACACAATAGTATGGCCGACCGTTTACGACCTTGCCTATACTTTCTGGAAGCTTCACGATATTTCATAAACACAAAGAATAGCTGTTATCTTCACGCGCAAAGTAAACAGCTTGTTGCGAATTGTCGCCTATTCACCGACGTCACACATACGAGGTCACTAGACAGTGCGACCTTTCTAGAACGTTCTGGACTAAACTTACCGTATCATAACAATGCGAAATCCGCTCTACGCGCGAACGAAAGAAAATCTTACCAAAAAGGTGCGTGATTCGTAACCATGATAGCTCAAATAAATAACGGATCGTTTCCTACGATTAACCCAGTGCTTGCTCTCACATGATAACACAACCACAATCGTAACATTACCCCCCTCTTTAGAATGAAATTTCACAAAAATTTCTTCTCAAATCTCAAAAATACGGTTGTGGCTGTGTAAACCTACACAAAACCATAAATAATAAGAATTTCACATCAAAATCAAATCAAAATAAACGTTTCACAGTTTCTTTATACAGTCCTGAGCGAAGACATGTCCCTTTAAACTGTCATGGACACCTAAATGTTTATTTAAACTGTCCTGAACACAGACATGTTCATTCAAACTGCTCTGCTCAGGTAATCTGCTCCAAAGTTTTGCGAACCCTTGATAAATTGGAATTAAAGTCAAAGTTTGTTTCAAGAACATCCCTAAATCACGAGTTACAGTTCACACAGTTCAAAGGTTACTGGACCTGGGTCAAACACTGTCGGCTTATGGAGTGTACGATAGTCCATACACATCAAATTACATCTCTCTGGTCGCGGTATGACGAGCGCCGGCGATCTGGAATCCCTGGCGACTCTCAGGTCCGGCGTCTCCCGAACATTCTCCCTCAGTCCTTCACTCCTGTTGCGTAGCCGACGACATGGCTCGTCACGACCGGGCTTGTTGGATGTCAGGTTAACCTCGTGCTAGACAGTGTCTGTTGTCCCTGGGTCAGGTGTAAACCGATGCTCGAACTCTTGAGTCAGACGTGCAGTTCTTCTCGTTGAGTCTGGGTCATATTCTGACCGAACTGGATGTCTTCTACATCCTCCTTGTGGCGAAGTTCATTAAGGTCAAACAGGTTTTCGTCGTCTAGTCTTTCGTCCTCAGCAAGACGCACCGATGCCGCCAGTTGTGTTTTGTCTTGACGACCTCTCTCAATATACTATTACTTCTTCAGCAGATTAGCATGGTAAGTCTTCACCTTATTGTTGACCTTGACTCTGTAGTCGTTGATGCCAACCACTGTATCGACAACGTAGGGTCCCTTCCATTGCATCAGGAGTTTGTTATTGTTAGTAGGAAGAAGAACCAACACCTGGTCACCTGGCTAGAATCGTTGAGGTTTCGCCTTATGATCATAGTAATGCTTCCCTTTGTTCTGGCCTTCCCCAGTTCTTCTCGAGCCATTCTGAGGGTATCTTCCAGCTTCTCTCTCAGGTCGAAAACGTACTGGTAGCTGATCTTCACCTCAGGCGCGTCGATATCCTTGGTCCACAGCTCCTTCAGGATGTGCATGGGCCCCCTTACAGTCCTACCGTACAGTAATTCAAAAGGGGAAAACCCTGTCGAATCCTGAGGAACTTCACGGTATGCGAAGAACAAGGCATTGATATATCTATGCCACAACCTTGGCTGCTCAGCACACAGTTTCTTCAGCATAGCCTTTAATGTTCCATTAAACTTTTCAACCAGCCCATTACACATGGGGTGATAAGGGTTTCGGATTCTCAATAGCCGATTGACTTTCTCCATGCATTCAGAGACGAACTGAGTTCCCAGGTCACTCAGGATCTGCTCAGGAATCCCCAAACAGCTGAACATGTCGACGAGCGCCTCTGCCAATGTTGGAGTGTCGATCTTCTTCAATGGTATGGCCTCAGGATAACGTGTAGCATAGTCCACCAGAGTCAAAATGTAGCGACGGCCATCTTCACTCGGAGGGGATATTGGTCCCACCAGGTCCACAGCTACCCGCTTGAAAGGCATGTCGATCAGTGGCATTTTCTCTAGATGAACCTTGGGCACCTTTCCCATGGAGATCGTCTTCTGGCATATGTCGCATGACCTGCAGAATTGAGTGACGTCACCTCCCATATCAGGACAGTAGAAGACAGCTCGGATCCTATCGAGGGTCTTATTGATTCCCAAATGTCCTCCTAATATGGAATCATGGGCCAATTTCATCACCTGCATTCTCAAAGGTTCAGGAACTACTACTTGACGCACAGGTTTGTCTCCATTGCTGTCGAATATCCGGTACAGGATATCTTTTCTGGTCTCGAAGGTTATCTCCTTTCCCTTTCGCGTTACGGGCTAGGTCTGACCTCGTAACTTGTCAAGCGTGGGGTCGGTTCTCTGTAGCTCCACCAGCCTGTCCTTATTCACCACGGCTACTTCTGTGTTGTCCGCCACTTTTAGAGGGATGGTCTGGTGACTCTTCTTTGCTTGACTTCTCGTGGTAACAGCACATGTTTCCGGTCTCCACTCTGGATCTGGATCGTCTGCGTTTCTGGCACCATCAATGTTTCCGATGATACGATCGTAGACAGGGGTCTTTACGCACAACGCCTTCACCTCTCCTTTCAGGTACGGAGTGTCGACACTGACATTGGCAAGAGGGATAATCCTTACAGTTCCGTCGGCCAAAACGAAGGTGGTCCACTCCTGTAGCTTCTGGTCTTCAGCTACTAGGTCCTCTCTCACGATGACGCAACTACAACCAGTGTCTCTCAACACTCTCACTGACGCTTTACCGACGAATCCTGACACCACCGGCATATTCGGCACTTCATTCTCAGGCAGCGCGATATTTGAGACTGGTGAGAATGTAGCCCCATCTCCTACTGGGATGCGTCCATTCTTTCGGAAAGATTCAATCAGCTCCGTTGTCACTCGCCTTTCTCAAGACTCTAAGTCACTGGATGACGTCACATCATTGGCTAATACTGCGGCGGCTCTGTGTTGAGACGTGGTACTGCTTCTGCCTGCTATCCCGCAATCTTGGTTGGATCTTCTGATGTTGTCGCCTCGGGGAACATCTTTAGAAGGACACCGTATCGCTTTGTGGATTTCCTCTGCTGGTGCACACACACGCTGCGGCTTACTGGGCCCGAACTTCATGTTGTGGGCGTCAAGTTATCTTTGAGCGAAGTCGGCCAGGGCCTTTAGGGACTGGTCTTTTTGCTCTCTGAGGTGGGCGGTCAGGTCCTTAGAACATGCGTTGAAGACTTGTTCTTTGATGATGAATTCACACATGTCCTGGTACTCTTTGTTTAAGCCAGACAGCTCTATTCGTTTCTCCAGGTAGCTTCTGATTCTGTCAATGAATCGGCCGGGTGTTTCTCCTTCTTCAGGCTTGCAGTTCCGAAAACGTCGCCTGTAACCCTCTTCAGTGAAGTCGTACTGTCTCAGCAGGGCGGCTTTCAACTGCGTATAATCTTCGGCTTCTTCTCTTGGCAAGCGGGTGTAAAATTCAAGTGCTCTGCCAGTTAGAAGTGCGCTCAGGTTGATAGCCCAAGTCTCTTGTCTCCAATTGTTGCTAAGCGCTCGAATCGCTTTAGGTAAGCGTCCATCTTATCTGAATTTTCTGCGAAAGGTGGTAGCTTTGGCGCACTGGCTGTTTGCTCTCTGCTGGCTAATGCTGTTGCTTCAGAAGCCCTCTGGCTCTGTGCCTCTATCTCCATCTGCTTTAAATGAATCTCGTGTTGACGCTGCCTCTCCGCCTCTTCTCGCTGTTTCTCTGCTTCTTCTCGCTGTTTCTCTGCTTCTTCTCGTTGTTTCTCTGCCTCTTCTCACTCAATTTCGAGTTTTTATAATTTCACGCTCTTTAGCTCTTCTTCTCTCTCCAATCTCTTCTTTTCTTTGAGTCTCTTTTCTCTTTCTCTTTCCAGTCTCTCCTTTTCTTATCCCTCTCGTTTCTTTTCTTCCCTCTCTACTCTCTCCTTCTCTCTCTCCTTTACAAACTCGAGGAGTTGAGCTCCTTCGAGTCCACATTCCTTTCCAATTTTCAGGAATGTCTCCATCTCCGATGTCGCCATCTCTGCGTTTCACTGCTGGCTGTTTTCTCATGGTACCCTTTCCACTGAGCCAACCGAAGAAGTCCCGTCGGAGGTGCCAAAATGTTACGTGGTTGGGTTGTAGTCGTAGTATGATAAACACACCAGACGCAAGCACCTAAGTTTTTTTTTAAAAAATAAGCTTCATTCAGATGCAACCCGTCACACGTGGCTTAAGGATGTAGAAAATACTGGAGTAACAGTTCAACAATATTTTAATTCAGCAATGCGATCTCCGCACAATGCATTTCCAAATGCACCAATACTGATACAAAGTCTCTTCTGCAAATGTCCACACTGCCGACACAAAGTTTCTTATACAAGGTACACCACGGTTACGCTGCGTCTCTCACAATGTACACCCTATACGGGCCACGTACCTACGATAAACTGCCTGTCTCTACAACTGACAATGCAAAACAATGTACACACGTGCTTTCCTAGCGCCCTCTTTATATATACAACCACTTTCCAGAATAATCCAAGAAAATCATACAACGCAACCAATCAAAACGAAACACGTAACTGAAACTCATAAATATTAATAAGGGAAGAATTTTCTAGAATACTTTCTAAACAACTTGTTGCGAATTGTCGCCTATTCACCGACGTCACACATACGAGATCACTAGACAGTGCGACCTTTCTAGAACGTTCTGGACTAAACTTAGCGTATCATAACAAAGCGAAATCCGCTCTACGTGTGAACGAAAGAAAATCTTACTGAAAAGGTACGTGATTCATAACCATGATAGCTCAAATAAATAACGGATCATTTCCTACGATTAACACATGCATGCTCTCACAGGACAACACAACCACATTCGTAACAGTTGGGGTATTTTCGGACACACGGCAATTCCTGTCATTCATAAGCTCCACGGTCTTGCATAGTGATAGCTATTCTGAGAGAGAGATAATGAGAGAATTTAAGCTTCATTAACACAATGACTGAGTTAACCCCTTAATCATTACTTTTTGATACCTCATCAACCACGTATCCCTCACAGAGTAAATACTGTCGGAATTTACCCCTTAAATAATTGTTATTTAAACATATACCATTTTATGTGTCTCCACATAGTAATACCAACAGGGGTTATCTCAGTCATTGTGTTAATGTTACTTTTGTCCTCTCACTATCTCTCTCTTTCTTTATTAGTTCATATGTCCACTGCCGCAGTGTTACTATGTACGTGCGCGCCTATTACTAGCGGGTAACACCGCGGGGTCTGGCTGGGACTGGCTTTTATCTGTGCATGACTAGAACATGACACATCTGCACTGAATTAAAATATGTATGGCGCTGAAAGCGTATTCACACGTCGCAATGATATTGACAGAATATTTCAAGGCTGAAAGCGTTTCACATTATCACCTCGTATGCACTAAATTGAAAGATTGAGATATGCTTAAGTACCTCTTCATAGTCTATTTATCAGAAATTTGAAGCCGGAACAATAATAGGATTGGATAAATCCCAACACTGACGCATTGACAAGCCTAATCTTTGCCACACGCCAATTGAATGCTCTATTCAATTTCAGGTATGCTGGGGGGGGGGGGGGGGGGAACACATTCCTTTCAATGCGGCACGCTTATATGAATAAGCTGCCACTTGCCCGACCTTTGAAAAGCCTATTGCCTTTCAACCACTGAGAGGTGACAAAAATGAACAGGAGACAGCTTGCTTTTTGAAAGCTGTCAATTACCAAGAGTTTCACATGTCAGCTTAATATACTCATGACTGGTTTCGGAGGAAATTGATTTTTCAGAAAATCACTGGTGGTCATACTCTGCACTATATACAGGCACCTGAAAAACAGCTGAATAAGAAACTATCAAGTGGTGTCAAGTGGAACTTCATATGTTACTAACAAGTAGCAACTAACTTTCAGGAACCTGCAGAGGTAACCTTTAAGTTAGTTGTTATAAAAACTTATTAATTACTTACAATAAGAACTTATTAATTACTTACCCTAAGTTTTTGTAAGTTATTAATAACAACTTGACTCTAGTCAACATATACTCAGTCAATTTTACCAAGGTACAAGTGAAACAAAAAAACTTTTTTCTCTCGATAATACTCTAATGGTGGAGCGGATGGGGCTAAATAATCAGGTACAAGTGGTGTAAGTGTCGTCTTATCTCTCTGTGATGTGTAATGAAAAAAAATATTGATTGATTAACAAATCTGATTTTCATTTGTTTAAAAGATTTTGTAGTTTGTCTGTGGTTTCCTGTACCCCTATCTTTTTTTCTTCCACTGGAAAACTAGCCTTCAGTTCTCCAACATTTATGGGAGATTGACTACACATCTTATTCTGAATTTCAGACTTCTGTTGTTTGTAATTGCTCAAATCAACCTGCACGCTCTTAAATTCTTCGCCGTCAATAAAATTATCTACCAAAGCTTTACTAATGATAAGTTTCATACTGCTCAGCTTTGCACCAGCGAGCTACTCAATGCTTCATGCTTCTGTAACTTTGTATGAAATCTTTTGGTTAAGGGCTTCCAAACAAAGCATGCCAGGCATATAGCAAAGCTAACACCCTCAATTGCAATTCCAATCAAACTTCCAATTCCCGTGGCAAACAGAACAATACTCCCTACAGAACATCCAGCTGAAACAACACCCACAGCCATAGATGTGTTTTGTACAGAATTGAAAACCGTCTTATATCGTCTTTTACAACTAGAGTATCTCGCCTCTTCAATTTCCAAATATTTCAATGCGTCTGTAATATTTATTAATCAGAATGCATCTGCCTATAATGTTTTATCGGGTGCAATTGGCGCATGCAGATCAGTCATCACAAGTGTCTCAGACAGAGTAGGTTGTAGTTGTGGATACAAGTTTACCATTTTTTGTTGTCAAATATATTTTTTTATTTAATCAGCAATTACATTTTGCAACTCGTCAAAAGTATACAATTTGTTAGCATAATAAAATGCAACAAGATCTATGCATTCAAGTTTTATGTAACTCAGACGAACGAAAGTTGTTTTGTCGAGCACTATCTTGATAGCGGGAATACTGCTCGAAACCGCTATATCAACACCTTTTTTAATAGCAATAAAGACCTTTGATGACTCTGCCACTGAGTCATCCCACGTAAGTTTGATTCCCTGTGCAATTTCAGCCTCTTTGACAGAAGTTACAGAATTCATGATAATTTCAAAAACTATTGTCACTTCTCTAGCCATGGCAAAATTCACTGGCATAAACACAATAGAAGTGTCTGTGCTATTTTTTCTATGCTTAAGAAGATACCGTCGTTTCTCATACTTTTGCACCTTTAGTTTTTTTCTCTGCTATTGTTATCTGAAGCAAAACTTGGAACAAGACTCACAATCGGCAGCCCAGAGTTAACAACTTTTCTGAACACTAAGGCTCCTTCATCATCAGTGTATACATAAAGACTAATAAATTCAAACTTTATGTCCCAGTCAATTGTGGGTGCTGGAATAGGTACAGGCGAAACTACGCATTTATTACTGACATGTTTTAAGTTGTAGAGTGCATTATTTATAGGAATAGGTACAGTAACATCGCACAGCTGACCAAGTTTAGGAATCGGTCTCTCTGTGCCGTCTTTCATGCCATCGATTACTTTCCACTTGTACATTCCAAAAGAATCAAGTTGAAAACCATACACCTCCCCCAACTCCCCCTCTTTTTCAAAATCCTGTACATCAGCCAAATCTTTCAACTCTGTTACCGGACATGCAACTGGTTTAATTCTCGACTTTGGATCAACACTCATTTTTATAAACAAAAATAAAATTATTTAACTTCTAACACAACACTAAAATCGTGCATCAGAACTGGTTTGTCATCCTGATTAGTTACAGATAAACACAGTGTCTCAAAGAAACTGGAACCTAATTTCTTAAACCGTAAATTAGTAAATCTAACAACCACACTTTCGCAATAGGGCGCAGTTCCAGCTGACACACATCTCAACAAAGTTGATGGTTTTCCATTGTGTACATTTTTAGTTGTGTTTAGTTCTTTCAAATAAACATTAAATACTGTGTGTACTGACAAATAAACAGGGCGTTTTCCAGTTATTTTTTGTTTATTTGGATTTTTTTTGGTCAGATCTGTAATCCGTGACAAATCTGTAGTATCCAAAAATGTCCAATCATCATTCAATTCATCAAAAGGTATCACTTTTAAACCAAGTAAAAATACAAGTTCATATGAAAAATCAAGCACACGCATGTTACTCAGAAATTCTAATGTAACATGTAAGTTGGCTGGATTTAAAGTTGCTTTAATTTTTAATTCACTTTGAAACCAGTTAGCTAAAGTACAAAAGTCATAATACCCTGGTGGTATAACATGGGTCCCCTTATGTTTTACATAATAATTATCATTTGTTACATTAAACCACTTTACAGTGTAAAACATTTCATGGATAGCTACAGCCTTGCTACCATCACGATTGTCAATCCCATTAGTTAACCACACTGGTTAGCTTGTGTCAAGATGTGTTAAAGTGATAAACATTTTTATTATCTCATAAAAAAAAGCATGATGGAATTTAAATCACCAACAAGCGTCACTACATATGCTTTTCAATTTAACGTAGTTGCCAAGCACAATGTTGTGTCAACGTATGAACAAAAAATAATTCAACTAAATCAGCTCGATATAGCTGTAAATGAACACGATTTGTTTCAAGTGAAAGTACCAAATCCATTTGACCATTACCTAAACCCTCCAATTACAGACGATTCAACTGCAAGAAAGTGGTCTTCAACCCCACTAAAGATGTTTCAAAACCAGCTTAACTTTGCTATACTATGCTCAACTACTGGCTGTGGAGTTTCTTTTACAGACCATTTGAATCACTCAAACAAACTGATTAGGTCTGCCTATCGTTTCCACATGTATTACCAGCTTAGAAGAATTCTGTCAGAACTTCATGTACCCCTGCTCACTGAATCTAGTTTTAATAGATATAATAACCCCATGGATATGAAAGCATTTGAACGGATTTGTAATGAATTTAATATTAGCCCTAAGTATGACTTTATGCAAAAAAAGGCATCACAAAGGCATGGGTACATTGTATTAAGCTATGAGTCACAGACAATACCCACAAGATTATTACCCCAGTTACACTTCATTCTCATCAAAATCACAAGTCTGGTTGGGCTCAATAGAACAGAAACAGACCAATGCCTGGCCCACATTTGTCTTAGACAGGAGTGACGGGTTTACTCAAGCGGGAGTCGAGCGCGTAAATGAGTCTATCAGAACATATGTGTGGTGTATACTAGGAGCACAATCACTAACAAAATCAAACATTTTAAACGGGAGTGGAAAATTTGAAGCACAAAACCAGTTTCTTGCAAACCTAGAAGTGGTAGATCTCCTATCAAGCATACAATGCTACCAAGGCATTCTCAGATATGCTAGATCAAAAGTTGACTTGTGGATGGCATTGGGTTATACATGTTGCTATCTGACCTTCAACTCCAAATGGGGACAATAACAAATTATAATAATGAAATCATTGTTGCAAGTGTCGGTCAGAAATTAGGACTCAATCAATCTCTAAACTTGGGGGAACAACCACACATCTACAGTCATTAAAACCATTAATAACACCAGTCCTGGTTCCGGCTCCGGTCACGACATTACCCGTACAGTCAGTAGCAGCCCCTACACCATCACCAAACACACATGAGTCAGAGAGAACTGCATTGGTAATAGGCCTTACTGGACTAGGAATATTACTTCTTTACCTGTTTCATTAAATAACCCGTTATTAACCCTCCTACTGTCACCAAAAAGACCCACACATACTCCGCCATAAACCCTACTATCTTTGCTGCTGTACTGAAAATCCAACTGACAACACCTCCTATTATGCCAGGTAAAGCATCCATTGCTTTCACAGCCAATTTCTTAAGCAAGTCTGATATATGAGACAACTGGTTTTTACCCATGACTGTAAATCTTTTGGGTCAGTTGGGGCCAGGGCTGGAGGGCCTGGAGGAGATGGAGTTGAACCGCCACTACCCCAGAGACAGCCATTACAACAGTACTGATAATAAATCAAAGAGCAGTAATTAAACTCGCAATAGTGATACCTTACTCTCTGAAAAGTGTTTTCAATCTCTCAGCCAAAGTTGTGTCTTCCTGAAATATTTTTTGAATAGTTTCTTGTGATGAAACTCTATGCTCATGCATAGTGTTCACACATTAGGTTTAGTACGGTATGGTTTTTGTTAACGGTTTTTTTGTGCCGAGAGTCCGTGAGTCCCGTGTCCACTTGAAATTTCTAAGGAACGTTTAACAGGGAGTTTTTAGTGAGTTCTAGGTGGAAGTTCAGTCTGTCAGAGGGCTAAATGCATTAGTACGGGCTTTCTTGTCAGAGGAAACAGATGTGTTTGAGATACCTAGCCTGTATTCCAAGACTCTGAAACCTAGGATTCAGGTATGTTTCTATATATGTATTATTGATAGTTGCTTAGTTAAAGACGGTATACGTTGGTAAGAGTAATTTGGTTGTATAGTGTTGACCTGTTTGGTTCAGTTATGTTAGTTTGGAATTCAGTGAGGTAACCGGTGTTTCGTAAACAGTTATTTACCAAGTTGGATAACTAAAGGTGTGAGGTGTGTATGTCTAAGTCGCTATGAAGGTAGTATGTATAGCGAGAGTGTTAGGTTATAGTCTGTTTCAAGGTAGTGAGAGTTATTGGGGTGTTACGAAAGTAGTTCGGGTTATGAAGCACGGGTGTGTGTGAATGAACGTGTGAGTTGTTGTATCAGCCAGGTTACGTAATGTTTCTCATATTATCCAATATGTGTGTGTTTAGCAAGTGTTACGATTTGTGTCCTTGTTGTTGTTTAGAGTGCATGTCGTGGAGAGAGAGACGGACGCCGAGACGTCAGTCACCAGGACCTAACGCGAGGTCAAATCTCCAATTCTTCACTCAGGGAGTGAGCGGCCGGTGCCAAGACACGAGGGTCACAGTGAAGATACAGTACGAGAAACGTGGACGTCCATGACTCGAAAGACGATGCGACTCGAGGAGCGTACGAGAAAGGACTTGCACGCCTAGTCGTGAAAGGACTTGACAGTAACCAGGCGAGAACACCAAACAGGTTGGAGACTGTGAGAAACTAATGCCTAGCCTGGCAGTGATATTGTGTATGTGTATGTAATGTTTGGATGTAGTGGGGAAGGTGTAGTGTGAATAGTTGATAATCTTTTTAAGCGTTTGCTCTATTTATTGTGTATAAAAGTTCCGTTAGAAAGGATAGCCATGAGTTGTATTTTACCGCATGAATGCGCCCGTCTGAGTCAGTGGCGGTGTATGCGTCTGTTGTGCGAGAGTTTGTGCGTACGACTGGGGGCAAGTCTCCATGCGTTACAGTGGTGACCCTGTTTTAGCGGTATTTGAGAGTAGTAGATTTAGAGAGTAGCGGATTTAGAGTAAGGTTTTCTTGCTATGTGCGTGTTTGGTTGTTTGTGTTAGAGTCCCCTCTCCGATTCTAGGGTGTAAGATCCGTTGTTTCTGTATTTTTCGGGGTCTTACGAGGAGCTAGTTCTTGTTTCTTCCTTTTGTATAGGTAGTATTCTTTTTTCCTTGCTCTTCTTTCTATCTTTCTTATTTTTCGATCCATCTGGACGTCAAAGTAGGTCACTGTTTTCTGCGTAGGTTGTTGATATTGTTGTGAGTTTTCATTTTTAAGTTTTCGCCGTTGATTTGGTTGTGATTTTTATTTTTGTGTTTCAAATTTTGGGGAAGTTGTTTAATAAATATGGAGGTAGACCCGGTAGAGGCTTATATTAAGCAAGGTGAGAGGCTAGGTCTTAAGGACGATAAACCTTTTGAGCACGTAGAGAAATGTAAGGATAGGGAGGATAGGCCGAGAGAGAGAGAGAGAGAGAGAGAGAGAGAGAGAGAGAGAGAGAGAGAGAGAGAGAGAGAGAGAGAGAGAGAGAGAGAGAGAGAGAGAGAGAGAGAGAGAGAGAGAGAGAGAGAGAGAGAGAGAGAATGACAATGACAATGACAATGATTCTTTATTTTACAACGGTGAAAGTTTTGGTGAAACCATTTTTCGAACTTGCCGTTGCTAATCTACTTTACATATAATGCACAAATCACAAAATACTATCATTAAATTGGGAAAAACTAAATATATAACTAACAAAAAATTGAAATATAAAGTTTTAAAAAAGAAGAAGAAATCATTGAAAAAGTAGAAATAAACATAGAAAATCCCACACATACACACAATTGTAAAGGTATAAATCTCCATACATACATTCATAAACACAAGCACGAACACAAAACACACACACAAACACACACACACACACGCGCGCGCGCGCGCACGCACTCGCGCACGCACACACACACACACACACACACACACACACACACACACACGTGCAGCATTAGCATCTTGTATTAAGTAAAAATATAACTGAATTGAAGAGTTAGAAAGGGGAAAATCGTACACTGCAAGTGCAGATTGCTGTGAAAATCTTACGATGCTGAGGTGAGGTACTTGAAGAGAGCAGTTTTAAAAGACGAAAGCGTTGTTGATGTTGTAACATGTTTGGGCAATGTGTTCCACATGCTAGCACCTGAAAACGCTAAACTTGTCTTATAGAGATCGATTCTAGGTCGTGGCACAGTAATGGACTGCCTTGATCTGGAGTATGTTGATGCCGTGAGGGAAAACATTTTTTTAATATACTCGGGGAGTCTGTTATTCAATACTTTGAATATCGTTATTCCCTTATTGTATAATAAATGTTTTAAGAGAGAGAGAGAGAGAGAGAGAGAGAGAGAGAGAGAGAGAGAGAGAGAGAGAGAGAGAGAGAGAGAGAGAGAGAGAGAGAAGTTCACAGAGAGAGAGAAGAGAAAGAAAGAGTACTTATGAAAGAGAAGTTGGAAGTTCAGAGTGAGAGAGAGAGAGAAGAGAAAGAAAGAGTACTTAAGAAAGAGGAGTTGGAAGCTCAGAGAGAGAGAGAGAGAGAGAGAGAGAGAGAGAGAGAGAGAGAGAGAGAGAGAGAGAGAGAGAGAGAGAGAGAGAGAGAGAGAGAGAAAGAGAGAAGAGAAAGAATCCTTAAGAAAGAGGAAATAGAGCTAAAAGAGAAAGAACTAGCTTTTCAGAGAGAGAAAGACGAGAAGTCTCTAGCGTTTCAGAGAGAGAGAAGGACGAGAGGGAACATGCGTTAAGGGAGAAGGAACTAGAGTATCAGAGGGAGGAAAGAGAGAGAGAGAGAGAGAGAGAGAGAGAGAGAGAGAGAGAGAGAGAGAGAGAGAGAGAGAGGAGAGAGAGAGAGAGAGAGAGAGAGATAGGGAGGTGCAGCTGCAGTTAGCTCGAGATGCAGGGTCTAGAGCAGCTTCAGAGGGTGATTCCGTAGGCCGGGGCATACGTAATTTTCCTAGACTGCCAATGTTTAAGGAGTCCGTGGACTCTATTGACGCGTTTCTGTGTCGTTCTGAGGCTCACGCGCAGGCGTTGAGTTGGCCTTCTGCCAAATGGCCCATTTTGCTTTCGTCGGTGCTAGAAGGTCAGTCCTTGAGTCTTTTCCATAGCTTGAACGTTTCGGGGAACGTAGATTACGAGACATTGAAGGAGTGTCTCTTACAGAAGTTTCAGTGTAGTGCGGAGGGTTTTAGAGAACGCTTGAGAGCTTGTCGGCCAAAGACAGGGGAATCGTTTGTGTCGTTTGGCAAACGGTTGTCCCATTTGCTCGTGCGTTGGGTCGAACTGTCAAAGATCGACCACACGTACGAGGCATTGTTCGATATCATGTTGGCGGAACAGTTCTTTGGTAGCGTTTCCAAGGATCTAGCGGTATTCTTGAGGGAGCGTAACCTCAAGAGTACAGACGAGTTAGTTCAGAACGCGGAGGTTTTTCGGCTGGCGCATCCAACGAAAAACCTAGCGCGTAGGACCGAGTCACCTCCAGTCGGGTTGATCGTCGCTAACACAACTGGGGGTTACCGGGGTGTCAATACCTTGCGTGGGGCTCAAATGGTTAACGGTAGAGGTATGTTACGTTTTCGACGCGGGGATAAAGGTAACAGCAATGGCGGTCGCGATCCGTACGCACGTGGAGAAACATCTGGTCGTGGTCGTATTGCGAATTCGGACACTCAGTGTTTTGCGTGTCGTGGGTACGGGCACTTCAGTGGGAACTGTCCTTACAGAAGTTCTGGCGCGCAGTATGTTGGTTGTCAAGAACACGGCCATCTGGCTCATCAATGTCCTAACAGTTCTAGTATGGGGGAGGGGGCGGAGCAGCCCACTCACATGGCCAGTTTTGCAGTCCCGGTCGGAGGGGGGGGGGGATCCGCAGCTGGGCGCAGTGTGTTCAGCTGACCGAGGTGGTTGCCTACCGCTGGTGGACGGGGTTGTTAACGGGTGTCTCGCTTCTGTTCTCCGCGGGGGTCAGATGTAGCCTAGTTAGGGAAGATCAGTTCACAGGGGAGACACAGAAAGTGATTTCGTTTGGAGGCAAGATAGAAGTTTTTCCGTTGGCAAAGATAGAGGTTGACACGGATTTTTTCACAGGTGACCTGATTTCTTGTGTCATCGACGAGCCAGTAGTGGACTTAGTTTTTGGTAACATGAAAGGTGTGCAGCCAGTCATCGCTAGAGTCGGAGCGATTAAGCGAGCTCACGTTCCTCGATGTGCAGTCGCTACGAGAGCTCAGAGCAAGCGTGCTCGTGAGCAGAACGACCGTGTTATTTCCGTCCAGAATCAGGGAATCGGTCAGCGGGTTTGGCCCACCAGTCGGGTTGGTCTGAGACGGCATAGTTCTGTTGCGGACAGAAATGCCGCTCAGCACCCAATATGTAGGTAGGTCGGAGATTGGAGTCTCGCGATTGTGTGTGGGCAGTCGTTGGATCGTTTTCATTTTTGTAGGTATTAGCGCGTTAGTTCTGTTTTCGAGTTCGCTGTGCGATCCGAGGGTGTGCGTTGAGGCTTAAGGCTGTTCTATTTTTGTTTTCTTGTATTCTAGATAATCAAAGTTAGTACCTTCTTGTTTTGTGATATTATTGAGTAGTCTTAAAAAGAAACTCGGTCGTTTCTTTTTTCCCGAGGAAGGGGGAATTGTGATGAAACTCTATGCTCATGCATAGTGTTCACACATTAGGTTTAGTACGGTACGGTTTTTGTTAACGGTTTGTTTTGTACCGATAGTTCGTGAGTCCCGTGGCAACTTCAAATTTCTAAGGAACGTTTAACACGGAATTTTTAGTGAGTTCTAGGCGGAAGTTCAGTCTGTCAGAGGGCTAAATGCATTGGTACGGGCTTTCTTGTCAGAGGAAACAGATGTGTTTGAGATACCTAGCCCGTATTCCAAGACTCTGGAACCTAGGATTCAGGTATGTTTCTGTATATGTATTATTGATAGTTGCTTAGTGGACAGTGGGCAGATGTTCACATCTGCACGGGACATAGGCGACCCCGCCCTCCACGAGTCCCCTGCTGCCTTGCAGGCCTGGCCGCTTGTCTGCGGAAAGGCTAAGGGAGGAAACCCCTGACATCAAAGCCCCCGTGTCTCCGGGGAAGGCTTTTGAGCCAGAGACTAGGACAAGGACAGTCTGATATAAAACCTACGACCCGAGGACCTCGATGCCATCGTCCCAGCTTGCTAGGCCATGGCAGATGAACCAAGGGTTTAAAGGGTGGGGCCAGTACTGCGCACACTCCACTCCACCAAAAAGCTCCACCGCGCAGGCTTTAGCAAACGTCCACGGACCATGACACTGACCATTCCAAGTCCTGTAGCGACGGGCGAGGGGCGAAACGGCAGGTGAAAGATGTCACTGGAAGCCGCAGTCTCAAACCTGCATGCAGGTGGTTCAGGATATTGGTCGCCTGATGTTGACCTGGGGATGACAACATCACTCGGCACACCCTAAACGACCAAGCAGCCTTCTCTAGGGACAGCACTGCTTGCTCCACACGGTGAGGGGCCTAGAAAAGGTGGCCTAACCAAAGCTCGTCCCATCGCAACCCCAGTTGGCTAGCTGCGGTTAACGGGCATCTTCTCCGGCGGTCAAAAAACAAGAAAGAATAACGGTTCCACTCTCATGACGACCACGACCGGACTCAACGCAGCATGCTGGAACATCCGAACCATGCTCGACAAAGCAGACAGCGGACACCCTGAACGTCGCTTCGCCTTCATTGCCCATGAATTGCGGAGGTTAAACATCGACATCGCCGCGCTCAGTGAAGTACGCCTTCCGGACGAAGGCAGCCTCCAAGAACTTGGCGCTGAGTACACCCTCTACTGGTCAGGCAGGCCTGAATCAGAAAGACGGCTCTCAGGCGTGGGTTTCATGGTCAAGACATCCATTGCGACTAAGCTGGAAAACCTACCAACGGGTCACTCAGACCGCATCATGTCCATGCGCCTCCCACTGAGACACCAGCAACACGTCACCCTTCTCAGTGTATACTCCCCAACCCTCCTGGCAGAGCCTGCTGAAAAGGACAAGTTTTACACTGATCTGCGCAGCCTCATACAGAGCACCCCTGCAGACGACAAAGTCATCATCCTTGGCGACTTCAATGCCAGAGTGGGCCAGGACTATGAAGCCTGGAAAGGAGTCCTCGGCAAGCATGGCGTCGGGAACTGCAATGACAATGGCCGCCTACTGTTGGAGTTCTGTGCAGAGCAGCAACTGGTCATCACCAACACTACTTTTCAGCAAAAGGACAGTCGAAAGACCACCTGGATGCATCCTCGATCAAAACACTGGCACCTAATCGACTTTGTCCTAGTGCATCAGAGGGACCGCAGTGATGTCCTCCTCACCAGAGTGATGCCCAGCGCAGAGTGCCACACTGACCACCGCCTTGTCCGCTGCAAACTCAGGCCCCACGTCAAGCCAAAACCCAAGAAATGGGGGCCCCCCAAGAAAAAGCTTGATGTTGCCAGCCTTCAGCGTGACGACGTGAAAGCTGCCTTTCAGACAGATTTACAGGGCAAGCTCAAAGACACAGCGGACCCAGCAGACTCCTCCCCTGAAACATTCTGGGAACAACTGAAAACAGCTATTGCAAAATCCTCTGCAGAAGTCTTGGGTTTCGCTAGAAAGAAGAACAAAGACTGGTTTGACGAAAACGATGTTGAGATCCAGGAACACCTAGCAAAAAAAAAAAAAGTCGCCCATCAGGCCCACCTAGCCCAGCCTTCCTGCCCTGTGAAGAAGTCTGCCTTCCGCCTCGTCTGCAGCAGTCTCCAGCGCAAGCTCAGAGATCTCCAGAATGAGTGGTGGACCAGACTTGCACAGAGGACCCAGCTTTGCGCTGACAATGGTGACTACAGGGGCTTCTACGAAGCACTGAAAGCAGTGTATGGCCCCAGGCACCTGGTACAAAGTCCCCTGCGAAGCGCGAATGGCCAGGCACTCCTCACAGATAATACCTCCATCTTGAACCGCTGGTCGGAGTACTTTCAGAGCCTCTTCAGCGCTGAGCGCACTGTTCAAGAAGCAGTCGTCCTACAAATCCCACAACTCCCAGTAAAGGTTGAATTGGACGAACCGCCCACCGCTGAAGAGACCCTCACAACCATCCACCAGCTCAAGAGTGGCAAAGCAGCAGGCATTGATGGAATACCGCCAGAGATCTGGAAACATGGAGGCACAGCACTGCACAACAAGCTCCATGACCTCTTTCTCTGCTGCTGGGAGGAAGGAACACTACCAAAGGATCTCCGTGATGCTGTCGTTATCACCCTGTACAAGAACAAAGGCGAGAAGTCTGACTGTTCCAACTATCGGGGAATCACCCTGCTGTCCATTGCTGGGAAAATTCTTGCAAGGCTGCTCCTGAATCGGCTGGTACCTGCCATCGCTGAAGACCACCTCCCAGAGGCAAGTGTGGCTTCAGAGCAAACAGGAGCACCACCGATATGGTCTTTGTGCTGAGACAGCTTCAGGAGAAGTGCCGCGAGCAGAACAAAGGGCTGTATGTAACGTTTGTCGACCTAACAAAAGCGTTCGACACTGTGAGCAGGCAAGGCATGTGGCAGATCCTGGAGCGACTTGGCTGTCCCCCAAAGTTCCTCAGCATGATTGTCCAGCTACACGAGGACCAGCAAGGCCAAGTCAGACTCAACAATGACCTCTCAGAACCATTCCCTATTCTCACCGGCGTAAAGCACCGACCCTCTTCATCATCTTTTTTAGCATGATGTTGAAGCAGGCCACAGTGGACCTCGATGATGACGATGCAGTGTACATCAGGTATCGTCTCGATGGCAGCCTGTTCAACCTCAGACGACTGCAGGCCCACACCAAAACCCTAGACCAACTGATTCGTGAGCTGCTTTTTGCTGATGACGCTGCCCTCGTTGCACACACAGAGAGATCCCTGCAGCGCATCACGTCCTTTTTCGCAGACGCTGCCCAGCTCTTTGGACTCGAGGTCAGTCTGAAAAAGACAGAGGTCCTCCATCAGCCGGCACCCAAGACAGTGTATCGCCCTCCTCACATCACCATTGGCGAGTCTGAACTAAAGTCAGTGCACCAGTTTACTTACCTTGGCTGCATTATTATGTCGGACGCCAAGCTGGACAAGGAGCTTGACAGCAGGCTGGCAAAAGCGAACAGCGCTTTCGGGCGACTTTTCAAGCGGGTGTGGCACAATCAACAGCTAAAAAAGGCACCAAGATCAGCGTGTACAGAGCTGTGGTCCTCACCACCCTGCTGTATGGTTCCGAGTCCTGGGCCCTCTACCGCAGCCAACTACGACTCTTCGAACGCTTCCACCAGCGCTGCCTGCGCACCATCCTGGGCATTCACTGGAGTGACTATGTCACCAACGTCGAGGTGCTTGAACAGGCTGAAACTGTGAGCATCGAGGCTTTGCTGCTGCGGACACAGCTCCGCTGGGCGGGGCATGTCTCCAGGATGGAGGATCATCGCCTACCAAAGATCGCCCTGTTCGGCGAGCTTGCTACTGGACACAGTGACAGAGGGGCACCAAAAAAGAGATACAAAGACTGTCTCAAAAAGTCACTTAGTGCCTGCCAAATCGACCACCACCAGTGGTCTTCACTTGCTGAGGACCGTGACACCTGGCGCTCCACCATTTACAAGGCAGCTGTCTCCTTTGAGGACTCTCGCAGAGCTAGCCTTAAGGACAAGCGGCTCAGGAGAAGAAACAGAGATGCCACAACTCTGAACCCTGGCCATACCTCCCCCTGCAGCCACTGCGGTCGAACCTGCCTGTCTTGGATTGGCCTCCGCAGCCATGAACAAGCCTGCAGACGTCGTGGGCAACTCCTATAAAATCTTCGTTCGGGAAGTCAAGCCAAGAGACAAGCCAAAAGATTGATAGTTGCTTAGTTAAAGATGGTATGCGTTGGTAAGAGTAATTTGGTTGTATAGTGTTGACCAGTTTGGTTCAGTTATGTTGGTTTGGAATTCAGTGAGGTAACCGGTGTTTCATATACAGTTATTTACTGAGTTGGATAACTAAAGGTGTGAGGTGTGTATGTCTAAGTCGCTATGAAGGTAGTACGTGGTAGTTAAGCATAGTCTTTTCCAGTGTATAGAGTAGTGTATGGCTAGAGTGTTAGGTTATAGTCTGTTTCAAGGTAGTGAGAGTTATGGGGGTGTTACGAAAGTAGTTCGGGTTATGAAGCACGGGTGTGTGTGAATGAACGTGTGAGCTGTTGTATCAGCCAGGTTACGTAATGTTTCTCATATTATCCAATGTGTGTGTGTGTTTAGCAAGTGTTACGATTTGTGTCGTTGTTGTTTAGAGTGCTTGTTCGTGGAGAGAGAGAGACGGACGCCGAGACGTCAGTCACCAGGACCTAATGCGAGGTCATATCTCCAATTCTTCACTCAGGGAGTGAGCGGCCGGTGCCAAGACACGAGGGTCACAGCAAAGATACAGTATGAGAAATGAGGACGTCCACGACTTGAAAGACGATGCGACTCGAGGAGCGTACGAGAAAGGACTTGCACGCCTAGACGTGAAAGGACTTGACAGTAACCAGGTGAGAACACCAAACAGGTTGGAGACTGTGAGAAGCTAATGCCTAGCCTGGCAGTGATATTGTGTATGTGTATGTGATGTTTGGACGTAGTGGGGAAGGTGTAGTGCGAATAGTTGATAATCTTTTTAAGCGTTTGCTCTATTTATTGTGTATAAAAGTTCCGTTAGAAAGGATAGCTGTGAGTTGTGTTTTACCACATGAATGCGCCCGTCTGAGTCAGTGGCGGTGTATTCATCTGTTGTGCGAGAGTCTGTGCGTACGTCTGGGGGCAAGTCTGCGTGTGTTACATTTCTCTAATCCTGTTGACCTGTTTTCAGTTTTTTTCTTCCAATACTAATCACGTCTAACCTTCCTGATCTTTCTATCTGCAAATCATTTAATCTGTGTTGGATTCTTTCTTTCATTTCTGTGTCAAGATTCCCATTGTCTGCGGTAGCCAGTTTTTATTTTTCTCTTTCTATGTATTTATCAAGCTCACCCAGTTTGGCTACATTATTTACCATCTCATCTCTGATTGACTGCAGTGATTTATCCAGTCCCATAATCTCCCGCATTGACAAAGGAGGGTCTTCTATTGTTTTCACAGCGTCATTTATTTGTCCTTCAGTAAATGAGGTTTCTTGTATTAGAGTGTTTGCTATTTCTGGCAGTCTTGTTATTGCTGCCATTTCAATTTCTTGTCCCGTTGGTAACCTTGTTTGCGTGTCGTAAAGCGCAGTAACAATTTGTGGTGGTAACTTCTTACTAGCATTACTATAAACACCAAGATAATGCTGTAGTGCTGCCTCACCACCGACTTCACCTTTAATCATACTTAAAACTCTAAACTTAGCAGTGTTGTTTTTATGAGTTAGATTTATTTTCCCTCTGTCAACAGTCTTTACAAATAAGTGTCCTTTATCATATTCAAACTGATTAGGATGTATTACATCTGGGCACACACCAACACTGTCATAAAATGAGTTTACTTTGTCTTTTAACAGTTTGTGATACAAACTATAAGTATTTACCATTCCAGTCATATCTGTGATACTGGTATCAGAGGCATCCATGACACCCATTTCAAAATCTTCATGATTAAATCCTCCTGCTGCCATTGCTTTTATTAATTTAATATTTTTGATTTTTGCATAATAAAATGACATCATCTTATGGATCAAAGTTAGACCCATAAAGAAATCTACGTGAGCCTCTTGGTGTTAAGGGCATTAGACAATCAATTGTCATCACAAACAATCCTAGTACTATAGACCAGAACCAAACACTTACAGTCAAGTTTTCAAACCTAGGGCCCAGTGACGTTATTGTTCCTGGTACTGCATGTCTTGCATTTAATATTGAACTATCATCAGAATCAGATGTAAACAGAACACTAGTTAACAACCTAGGCAGAGCAATTATAAAGACTCTTAAAGTTAAACTTGAAGGACAGGAAGTGTTTAGTCTTGATGCCGCTGATGTGTTCTACTGCTACAAAGAGTTGTGGCTTACTGGAGAAGAGAGAGAAGACCATATTTATCAAGGCATACACGCAGATAACATTACTAAACTCCGAATCGACACAGCAGATAAATCAACATCAGCAGCCAAGGACGTTATTATGGCAGAAACATATGGAACCAGATTTTACATTCCACTTGAATTTGAAATCCTAACAGCACATTTGCCTTATTACCAAGGAGCACTGAATATCTGAGCTTTGAACTAATTTTCAATGACTACTCCAAAGTTATAAAATCATCTGATCCCAATGCAACATACAAGATTTCTAACATTTCTTTGGAATATGAAATTGTCACACACACTGAACTAGCCAGACTCATTCAAAATCAGTACCAGTCAAGACTGCCGATTTATTATGACTAGGTGATTAGACATAGTTTAATGCATAAAGACAAAAGCGATCCAATGTGGAACATAAACCTAAACATGCCTGCTAGATCACTGAAAGCATTCTTATGTTGTTTGTTGAGCCAGCGAGCCCATACAAAAGAGATTCAGAAAAATTCTACAATCTAAAAATAACACATTTGACTTGTACAATCGAAGGCCGACAAAATCAAGTGTATGCTTCAGGAATGCAACCTTATCAGCACTATGAAGAGATCACAAAATATTTTGCAGGTGGAAGACTTAGAGAAAAACCAGCAAACATAACTTGCAAAGATCTACATCTGTATGATGTAAGAATCGGTCAATACCTTACGAATAAGTATGCTCTTTAGCTAGACCTGCGTAGTAC
The DNA here is from genome assembly GCA_036245525.1 of Semisulcospira habei. Taxonomy (NCBI): domain Eukaryota; kingdom Metazoa; phylum Mollusca; class Gastropoda; family Semisulcospiridae; genus Semisulcospira; species Semisulcospira habei. The sequence goes on along the minus strand of BTPG01000007.1, from coordinate 122,169,243 downwards.
AGATGATGACTACCTACACGGGTCAGGTCGTCATGTTGAAAACAGCAGTGACGGAATTACAATTCAAATACAAAAAAAGACTGAAACCGCCGGAGCAATAAATATATATTTGTATCTAATTTATGATGCCCAAATCAATATTGCAGAAAGCAGACTAAGTGCTCATGTGTATTAAAATTATATTCTGTATTAAAATGAACTTGATGACACTCAACCCACACTGTGGCTTGTTTTGTGGTGCCACAGGCTGTGGTAAAACTGAATTTGTTTTTAATCTCTTACAAACAATATACATCCACCATTTTGAAAACATTGTAATATTTTGTCCTACTGTCAAACACAGAAAAGCTTATCATAACCGTTTATTCATTTGGACTGACAGCAACATTTATTTAGTCGACCCTGAGAAAAAACTGAACGACTACCTGCAGTATTTTTACAAGCAATTTGAAGGACAGACAACTTTAAGGATGGACTGACAAATCATGCAATATTGGCCTATTGGTGAAATCATAGATATTACATACTAGTTTAAAGATGTTAAATGTGTAAACGGGCTTAAAAAATGTACACTTGAAAAGTTATTTATAACACCAGCAACACTGTACATGACAGGTAATATAACTTTGGGTGTCGATAATCCATTTAGACCATCAATAATACAAAAAATAACTGTTAATATTAAGATACAAACATTCACTGTTAATAAATATTATAGTGGCTGGTTTAATGCAGTGTGCAATGATTTACTAAAAGAACTAAACCAAACGAATTCGTATTTTTCCAATGTGACAGTTAATAAAATGGTAATACACATACAGAGACTGCATTAATTATTTTCTATTATTATTTTGTCAGACAAATAAAAATGATGGACAATGCCCAAGGCCCTTCAAACCCATCAAGCTCGTCAGGCTTAAGAAACGTGTTTCACACAACAGACTTGCCTATATCTAATAGTGACAATGTCTATGAATCGATAGAAAACTCTTTTTCTGTCTTACAAGACAATCTTCTTACAGGAAGTGTAAAGACTCAGGTTGTTGCTAAAATAGAATTTACTAGAGTAGATGATGAAGTGATTGTTTCATATATCTTGACAAGATAACACACAGTTAACACAAAAAGAGAACTAGATAGTGTGTTTAGAGAAAGACTGTTGCCTGACTTTCTTGAAGTAATTGACAAAGCAAGAATGAAAGGGTCTGGTTGGCATGAAGGTAATGTTCATGAACTACAATTAAAACAGTCAAGTTAGCGTCCTATATTAGGTAAATCATGGTTGCCACTACCAACTGAGGTTGCAAACAAAAAGGCTGTCTTCAATCTACAGAACAAAGACCACTATTTTTTCATGTGGTGTGTGCTTGCTAAACTACACTTTGTAAAAACAAGACCTGATCGCGTATCTAACTACACCAAATTTGTAAACGAACTGAACTTCAGTGAAATAGATTTTCTTGTTAATGTAGAGGACATAGACTTGTTTGAAGCACAAAATCCTGAAATATATGTGAATGTGTATGTATGGGATAATGAGTTTTTTGACAAGTTACAACCCATTAGAGTATCACCACTTGCCCCAACCTATGGACAGCCAGAAGATAAACATGTTGTCATGTTACTAATAGGCGGTAATGATAACTTTCACTACACAATTATCAGGAGTATGTCACGACTAATTTATGGGCATACAACAAAACACAATGGCAAACAGGAAGTGTGTAAAAGATGTTTACAAAGGTTCTCCTCCAAAAAAAGTGGCACATAAACATGTCCAGCACTGTAGGTCAGCTGATGACATACAGACAGTACTTAGGTATCCAGATCCTGGTAGGTGTATTTTAAGAACTATGGGAATCAGCAAAAGCTGCCGTTTGTAATGTATGCTGATTTTGAATCACTGGTTGTACCATATGACGGTCCTGTTCCAGAATCATTACCAAAGACTGTAAAGTTGAGTGACCAAGTGGTGTGTTCCTTTGGATACATTCTTGTTAGGTCAGATGGTGTGCATACCGAGCCTGTTATCTACAGAGGCGAAAATGCAGCATGTCTGTTTTAACAGAAATGAGGCAACTGTATAGTTAGGTAGTACATTATCTCACAACATGTCAGATGCCTTTGGTGATGACAGAAGAAGACAAACTGAATTTTAATACAGCAGAGATGTGTTGGATTTGTGAACAAGCCCTCCGAGATGATACAGTTTGCGACCATGCCCACATAACTGAACGCTACAGAGGTGCTGCACATAACAATTGTAATGTGTTATTAAAAATAGATCCTAAGACATACAAACTACCAATCTTTTTTTCACAATCTCAAGGGGTATGATTCACAAATTATCATGCGTGCTGTAGATGAGTCTTACAAAAACATTAGTTGTATTGCTCAGACAACTGAAAAGTACTTGACTTTTGGCTGGACAACAAATTAGCATTTTATGACTCAATGTATCATTTGTCTTTAGGGCTTGCTAGTCTGGCAGAAGGACTGACATCATTTCCAATAACAAGTAAATATTTTTAGCCAGACTTAATTAAGAAAGGTGTGTATCTGTACGAGTACATCGATCACTGGGTTGTGTTTGAAGAAAGGAGACTACCTCCAAAAGAGAAATTTTATTCTACCCTAAATGGTAAAGGTATTTCTGACTCTGATTACCAACATGCACTTGATGCATGGGGCAAATTAGGATGTAAAATGACTGGAGACTATCATGATCAATACTTGAAAGATGACGTTTGTTTACTAGCAGACGTATTTGAAAGGTACCAAGAAAAGGGTCAATTACACTACAGTCTTGACCCTGCTTCCTACATAACTAGTCCTGGCATGACATGGGATGCATTTTTTAAATCCAGTAAGATATCTATAGACCTGTTGTCTGATCATAATGGGTGAAATTGTGGAACGTGGATTGAGGGGAGACATTAGTATAGCTGCAAACACTTATGCCAAAGCCAACAACAAATATCTTGACGACCTTGACTTTGACCCCTCAAGGTCAAGGTAATTCATTACGTACCTTGATGCTAATAACCTTATGGATTCGCGATGTGTGAATTATTGCCCTTGAAAAACTTTTGTCTGCATGATTTGTCACAGTATGACATAACACAGTTATCAAACTATATTATGAATCATGACCGAAATGATGAAAAAAACTACCTTCTCATTAATACCCGCATGATGTTTCATAAACAGTGTTTGCATACGCCTGGTGTTCATCCTGGCTCTGGGGTAGGATTAGGTCCAATTGTGACCTGTAAGCTGTAGGTGTAAAAATCAGCAAGAAAATTGCCAAGTTTGATCATATAAGTATAATACATGAAATGTTAGTACTGCGATGAGTGACGTATAACATCGAGTCATCACTATGAACACTGCTTTGTGGGACTAATGATGCCATGACGTGAAGCTTGAAGTGACATCATTTCATTGCTTGTGCTATCATTCTTCTTCAGAATAGAGAGAGAGAGAGAGAGAGAGAGAGAGAGAGAGAGAGAGAGAGAGAGAGAGAGAGAGAGAGAGAGAGAGAGAGATAATGAGAGAATTAAAGCTTCATTAACACAATGACTAAGCTAACCCCTTAATTATTACTTTTTGAAACCTCATCAACCACGTACCCCTCACAGAGTAAATACCGTCGGAATTTACCCCCTAAATAATTGTTATTTAAACATATACCATTTTATGTGTCTCCACATAGTAATACCAACAGGAGTTAACTCAGTCATTGTGTTAATGTTACTTTTGTCCTCTTATTATCTCTCTCTCTCTCTCTCTTAATTAGTTCATATGTCCACTGACGCAGGGTTACTATGTACGTGCGCGCACCCGTTACTAGTGGGTAACACCGCGGGGACTGACTGGGACTGGCTTTTATCTGTGCATGACTAGAACATGACACGTCTGCACTGAATTAAAATATGCATGGCGCTGAAAGCGTATTCACATGTTGCAATGATATTGACAGAATTTTTCAAGGCTGAAAGCGTTTCACACTATCACCCTTAAAATTAATATGTACAAGCACTTACCTCGTATGCACTAAATTGAAAGATTGACCCCAAGATATGCTTAAGTACCTCTTCATAGTCTATTTATCAGAAATTTTAACCCAGAACATTTTATCAGAAATTTGAACCTGGAACATGTTAATGATAGGAATGGATAAAGGCCAACACTGACACATTGACAAGCCTAATCTTTGCCATGCGCCAGTTGAATACTCTATTCAATTTCAGGTATGCTAGGGGGGGGGGGGGGGGACACATTCCTTTCAATTTGGCATGCTTATATGAACAAGCTGTCATGTGCCCAACCTTTGAAAAGCCTATTGCCTTTCAACCACTGAGAGGTGACAAAAATGAACAGGAGACAGCTTGATTTTTGAAAGCCATTAATTACCAAGAGGTTTCACATGTCAGCTTAATATACTCATGACTGGTTTACTGACAAAGGGACAAATGTGTTCATAAAGTTTATTTTACTTATTATAATTTTTTAATATAAAATGAATTCTGATGAAATACTTCTTCTAAGTGAAATCGGCGCTTTAGAAAACAAAGATTTTGGCTCAAAACGTGAACGTCTTCTTTCTGTAATTGTTTCTGGCAAATTCAAAGCTTATCGCGGGAAATGTTATTCTATAGAAGATATAGAATCTCTCTCAGCCAACGAGTTAATCAAACTACACGCAAAGTATGACAATCACATCACTTCACTAATGACTGCTGACTTAAGTCGATCTCTTGTCTGCCTATATTCAAAAGCAGTGAGCCACTTTCTTCTGGTTGAAAAAGAAAGTCTAATTAACGACTTGGAATCAAATCATATCATTTGTAATTCAATCAGCAAATTAGCTTGCCACATGTATTATAAGTTTGGAAATTACATCGCACCTGTGGCAACTTTAGTTGTTACTGGCAGTCATATTGATTTTATCAAATTAAATTTGTTTGGAAAAGAAAATGATGGACGACCCCCAGACGACCCCACAGTCGACCCCACAACCTGTCTTGACACAGATTTAAATGGTGACCAAAACTAAAATTGCTGGTAGAGTTGAGGTGGGAAAAGGATTAGCTGAATAAAACAGACAAAAAAATTACAGTTTCAAGCGCAAACAAAAAAAGCTCTTGTAACTGACCCGCCTTCAGCACCATCAGGACCAGTGACAATACCAACACCGTCAGGACTGTCAGGACCATCAGGACTGTCAGGACTGTCACCCCAATCACACCCTCATCAAAATGAAAGACTATCAACAGAGTCTAACCCCAAACCCGAAACAACAAAATATATAGTTGCTGGATTTGTTGTCGGATTTGGTTATATAGGTTACCAATTATACAAAAAATACAAACCACAGACTCAAACAGTGTCCAAAAAATCAGACACTCCAAAAACAAAACCAGAAGTCGCCACATTACCAGTGTCATCCAAAGTCGTAGACCCATTTTTAATCCTGTGAATAAAAATATTATTTTAATTTTTATTGCATTAGAAAATGAGTGAAACTAAAAACTTAATGAACCTTGTCTATCACTCTGCCATAATAAGTGGACTAGCTGTTTCTTATTCTATGCTTGCAAAAAGTCTACTCAAAATGAAATCAACAGACCTGAGTAGATTAGACTTTGAAGACAGTGCTAAGCTAATTGTAGTTGTTACAACGTCAATTGCAACAAAAGACTTTCTCATCAAGCAAGGAATTATCCCTGAAAATGTTTCTATGTTAATAAAATAAGTATGGCTGCAATAGCGATTATGATTGGAGGCGCCATGGTCAATGCCCTGGCTTTCAGTGGATCAAATTATCTCTTTTCAAAAGTGGGTAGAGAAAAATCTGCAGAAGAAATGAGACGTCACAATGAGGCATCTAAAAAATTAGCACAAGTGCAGCAAGAGTACAAAAAAACAACGAATAGAGAAACTTGATTTCATAAATAAAAAACTCAGACTTGAAGGTCACGCACAGCATACATTTTCTAATGTCAATGATGCAATCAGAGAATATTTTCTTGTTATGGGTGAAGACATGACCACCCCACAGCCAAAACTGAGCAACTATTATCAACCAAGCACATAACAAAGCAACGGAGAAATAATCTTTGTTCTAGTGGGAATGATATTTGTATATTTTACTGGACTTTATATTGCTAGTAAAAATGACAGACATCGAAAATAAACTATCAAAAATATATTACTCCCCAATTGGGTACTGGAAAGGTAAAACCGCGATTCAGAAATTACAGGTGGCTGTGGGCAGTGATCTAACACTGAATCAAATAAAACATTGGTTACAAAAACAAGCAATTTGACAGGTTTATCTTCCTGCGCCAAGAAAAAGTAATAAATAATAATAATAATACATAGTTCTTGTATAGCGCTGTTCTCCAGGAAAACACTGGACTCACTGCGCATGCACAACAGCACACCCTTTCTCTCTCAGACACACACGCACAATTATACACTACTTTAAACCACCCCATCCCTTCCCCACACCTTACATTCACTTCCTCTTGGATCAGAATAGGTGGCAGTCAGTCAACAGTTAGCTATATATGAGCTAAGTGTTAAATGCCCGACAAAAAAGAAAAGTCTTTAAGTGAGCCTTGAACTGTGACAATGTGGGCAGATTCTGCATTTCCGTTGGCAGCGAGTTACACACACTTGGGGCGAAAAAGGTGAAAGAATGCTCCCCGACAGTTTTCATGTTAAGCTTCGGGATTTTTAACAGATTTTCACTGGAGGAACGGAGGGTGCGTGATGGCTGATAGGCAGACAGCTTGGCAGAGAGATACGGCGGGAGAGATCCGTCAAAATGCCAATAGGCAAAAATTGCAATTTTGTACTGGCAACGGAATTTGACGGGCAGCCAGTGCAGCTGCTTCAGTAGAGGCGTAACGTGGTATCTCTTTCGTTTCTTCAAGATGAGACGCGCCGCATTGTTTTGAATCATCTGCAAGCGTGAAATCTGATCGGCCGGTAAACCTGCCAGTACATAATTGCAATAATCGAGCCTGGAAGTAATGAATGCATTTACAAGTCTTGATGCCGTACCTTCTGTGAGATACGGTCTGAGAGAAGAAATTCTGCGCAGCTCAAGGAAACCAGCTCGGCAGACGCTACTGATATGATCATGCATGGAGAGTGTCGAGTCAATCTTCACACCCAGATATTTGACACATTTCTGGAAGGGAACGCTGCAGCCACCAATGTTTGCGAACTCGCCGTCAATCAGACTAAGGCGAGACTGAGAGCCGGCAGGCATGACTTCGGTTTTGTCAGTGTTAAGCTTAAGTTTGTTGCTAGTCATCCAGGACAGGGCGTCGTCTATACAACACTGTAAGCACATCGTAGCTTGAGGCAACCAGTGTTTCCTCTCCCAGCTGCCAGTTCTCAGTAGAGGATGTCTTTTGAGATGTGGCCATCTTCCATGCGGTTAACATGGCCGAGCCAGCGCAGTCTGCATTGTCTGAGTAGGGTGTACATGCTTGGAAGGCCAGCGCATGACAGGACTTCGGTGTTGGTCACTCTATCTTAATAATAATAATAATAATGAGTATTTATATAGCGCTTAATCTTACTCAAAAGCTCTAAGCGCTTTACAATCTGTACACAAAAATAAAGATACAATGACATATGCACATAACAAACAAAGCACAATGCCCGAACACACCACTTTTACAATAAACTAAACAACAATACATACATAATAATTTATATTCTAATTAACATTCAGTCTAAACAAGGAGGATTGCAGAACTACAACTAAGGCATCAAACACTGGCAGTTATTCAAAGTAAAGCTTGAAGAGGTGAGTTTTCAACGACCTCTTGAAGTCAGAGACAGACTCACTGTTTCTGACCTCAAGAGGAAGTGTATTCCATAACACTGGGGCTTGATAAACAAAAGTGCGCTGACCAAATGTTTTAGTTTGGACAGAAGGTACACACAACTTCCGTTTATCAGAAGAGGAGCGGAGCTCACGAGAGGGTGTATACACGTGCAGCAAAGAGGACAAGTATTCTGGGCTGGTGCCTGAAAGACAGTTAAAACAGATTGACATAACTTTGTATTGAATACGTGAGGACACAGGTAGCCAGTGAAGGGACTTCAAGATGGGTGTGACATGCTCAGTCTTACGGACTCTCACAACATGCCGGGCTGCATTGTTCTGAATTTTTTGGAGGCGATCAATGAGATACTGAGGGCAGTCACAAAGCAAAGAGTTACAATAATCTAGCTTGGACAGCACAAATGCACAAACTAGTTTTTAGTGGCTTCCACGGTCAGCAGGAGACGAACTGAACTAATACGAAAAGTTCCAGATAAGCGGATCTACACACTGCACTGACATGCTGTGACATAGATAACTCGCTGTCAAGTGTAACACCCATGTTTCTCACACTCGCAGAGAAACCAATGGGTGTTCCATCCACAGACAATGATGACGGTAAAGACAGGGACGAAGATAATCTTGGATTAGCTACCAACATTGCTTCAGTTTTGCCATCATTTAACATCAGTTTGTTGGTGGTCATCCATGATTTGACATGGTCAATGCACTGGCTTATACTTTGGACGGCATTCACAGCTCGCTCGACAGTATCACTTTTGTACATCTGCGTATCATCTGCAAATGCATGATGGGAAATGGAACGACTACAAATCAGGTCGGACAGGGGCTGAACATACAGTAAGAACAATACAGGTCCTAGGACCGAGCCCTGGGGTACACCAAACCGAAGAGGTGATGGCTCAGAACGACAGCCATCGACAGAAACAATCTGGGATCGTTCAGTCAGGTATGAACGAAACCATGCCAAGACTGTGCCTTCAATGCCAAATACAGATTGAAGACGGCACAGCAAAATTTCATGGTCAATAGTGTCAAAAGCACTGGACAGGTCCAGCAAAGCAAGGACTGTGATCTTGCGCTCATCCAAAGCACAAAGCAGGTCATTGAATATCTTCAGCAAAGCTGTTTCAGTGCTACGATGGGGACGATATGCAGACTGGAATACACTGAACAGACTATTAGAGTTGACATGCTTTAAAGTTTGAACAAGGACAATTTTCACAAGAATCTTTGATAGAAATGTAAGATTGGAAACTGGGCGATAGTTTTTCAGTACATTTGGGTCTAAAGATGGTTTCTTCAATAGGGGTTTCACAAGTGCAGTCTTGAAGCTTTCAGGAAAAATACCAGTGGAGAGAGAGTTGTTGATGACTTGTGTAATGGCAGGCAACACTTCATCCAGGCACTCGTACAACAAGGGAGTGGGTATGGGGGAGTGGGTATCTTGCCAAGATATGCCCAGGATACAGCGGATGCTTCTCAGGTGGATGGTGTTGAGTCTTTTCTCCTGTCTAGCATATATGGTCCATGTCTCTCTGCCATATAGTAGTGTGCTAATGACGCAGCCATCTTTGTTTTCACAGTCAGCTTGGGATTTGTCCACACTCGAGATGTGAGGCGTGCAAGAGTTGCAGCAGCCTTCCCGATCCTCTTGTCGATTTCGATGTCCAGAGAGAGGTTATTGGTGAAGGTGGACCCAAGGTTCGTGAACTGGTGGACGATGTCGAGCTTGTAGTTGTTAATGGTGGTGAATGGCAGTGTCTGTGTCCTGTCCCAGGACATTCGTCTTTTTTAGACAAACTGTAGGCTTATGTGAATACCGTACATTGAAAATTATGTGATTATTAATAGTAGATTGGGTTGTTGTTTTTGGTAAAAAAAAACAACAATGTTTTAAGATTATTCCCTAACAATTCGTGAAATTAATCCAAAAACGTGAAACTATTTTTATTTCAAAAATATTTAATTATCGTTAAAAAAGTTCAAGAGGTATAATGCTGGTAAACGAACTCATTCAATATCTTCTTTTTATCTAGATATATGCAAAATATCAAGTAAAATAAGTTATTACGGACTCCAGAGGGAATCAACTAGTTCATGTGAAACGGCCATTTTCTCGCCAGTGAGCTTCTTAATCATAAAAATTTAAAAAAAAACGTCTCGAGATTATTTTTTAGGGACAACATCCTAAAATTTCAAGCTTGTCTTTCCTCAAAGAAGTACCCAACGGAGAAAGAAACACGCTTAGAAAAGATGGTACAACACAATTTATTAATATTTCGGGTAAATACCCTTTGTCAAAATAGACAAACAAACAGAGAAATCATCTGAAGTACCCAACGGAGAAAGAAACACGCTTAGAAAAAACGGTACAACACAATTTATTAATATTTCGGGTAAATACCCTTTGTCAAAATAGACAAACAAACAGAGACATTATTTGCTACTTATCTTCAGATGCAGAAGGAATGTGGCAACTGAAGGTGACGTAAAAAGAAAAAGAAAAGAAAAGGAAAGGAAGAACAAAAGTAAAAATGACGTCAAAGAAAAAAATCGTAAGAGAAAGACTCCGAGAAAAACTAAACACGAGAGACAAGAGTGTGTGTAAGCGCGCGCAGGAGCGAGCAAAAGTAAATGCGCGTGTGTGAGGCCGCCCCTTTTGTCTTTCTCTCCCCCCACACCCGGTTTTTTTTTTTTTTTTTTTTTTTTTTTTTGAGTTACCCTTGAAGATGGTTTCACAACTACCTACTCTCCTCTTATACCATTATTCTCTTACTGAATTTGATTATTTGCTTTGTTTCATCGATATTCCTTGTTGTGTACCATGCTAAATGCTGGGGTTTTTTTTCCCGGGGTCCTCCCGTTTTTCCCCGAGGTAGTCCTCAACTCGATGGTGATATAAGGTTTGCCTTCGGGTTGGTGTTTAGCTGGCTTTGTGTATTAGACACTCAGCCTACTTCGTGTCCAAGGGTACTCCCCGTTCGTTCTCTCTCTCTCTCTCTCTCTCTCTCTCTCTCTCTCTCTCTCTCTCTCTCTCTCTCTCTCTCTCTCTCTTTCTCTTTCTCTTTCTCTCTCTCTCTCTCTCTCTCTCTCTCTCTCTCTCTCTCTCTCTCTCTCTCTCTCTCTCTCTCTCTCTCTCTCGCTGTCTCTCTTCTCTCTCTCTCTCCCCGGCCTCACACACGCGCATTTACTTTTGCTCGCTCCAGCGCGCGCTTACACACACTCTTGTCTCTCGTGTTTAGTTTTTCTCGGAGTCTTTCTCTTACGATTTTTTTCTTTGACGTCATTTTTACTTTTGTTCTTCCTTTCCTTTCCTTTTCTTTTTCTTTTTACGTCACCTTCAGTTGCCACATTCCTTCTGCATCTGAAGATAAGTAGCAAATAATGTCTCTGTTTGTTTGTCTATTTTGACAAAGGGTATTTACCCGAAATATTAATAAATTGTGTTGTACCGTTTTTTCTAAGCGTGTTTCTTTCTCCGTTGGGTACTTCTTTGCATTTCACACGCTTGGCAGTCACCTTTTTGGTCTGGATTGCTTAGAGAAATCATCTGCTATTTATCTTCATTCGCAGAAGGATTGTGGCAACTATAAGATAAGTAGCGGCTGATTTCTCTGTTTGTTTGTCTATTTGGACAAAGGGTATTTACCCGAAATATTAATAAATTGTGTTGTACCCGTCTTTTGCTAGCGTGTTTCTTTCTCCGTTGGGTATTTCTTTGCATTTACACGCTTGGCAGTCACCTTTTTGGTCTGGATTGTCTTTCCTCAAACGCAAGCTCTAGTCGCTGTCACACACACACACACACACACACACACACACACACACACACACACACACACACACACACACACACACACACACACACACACACACACACTTACGGCGCTTGGCGCCAAAATGACCTTCGCCAGCAGGTTAACGTATCTAGACGTGCATCATTTATATCTTGTTACTTCTTTGCCAGAATTTCTGCCCCGCACGCCAAGAATGTCATTTGCATGTTCCGGAATGCACTCCGACCAGCCTCATTTCAAAGTTGTTCCTATTATTAAATCATTACTATGTCATGGTCGTTTTCAATGTCTGCTCCTGGATAACTTCTTGTCTTGGCAATGTTCACACTGGTTTGGAAGCGTGTCTTCACCATGATGTAGTCAATTTGGTTATGGTGCTCTCCATTCGGCTGTGCCATGTCCACTTTCTGGATGCTTTGTGTGGGCCAAACGTGTTCACCAGCTTCAGATCATTTGAGCTGGCAAATTCCAGGAGCCTTAAGCCTCTGTCGTTGGTCTCTGCATTGCAGTAGCGTCCACATGTGTCTTTCCAGTTTGTTACGATTGTGGTTGTGTTATCCTATGAGAGCATGCATGTGTTAATCGTTGGAAACGATCCGATATTTATTTGAGCTATCATGGTTACGAATCACGTACCTTTTTAGTAATTTTTTTTCTCTCGTTTGTACATAGAGTGGATTTCGCTTATTTTGATACGTTAAGTTTAGTCCAGAACGTTCTAGAAAAGTCGCACGGAGAATAGCGGACGATCTTTGTTTTGCGTAGATTAGAACCTTCGTTAATATCGCACTGTCTAGTGACCTTGTATGTGTGACGTCGGAAAGTTCGTAACAGTTGGCAACATTTTGTTTTTCTGTGCGCGTGAATTGAGCAGCCTTTTTGTTTTGTTTTGTGAAAGGTCGAGATTCTTCTAGAGTGGATATGCAAGTCATGATAGGGCTACCATACTTTTATGTGTCTTTATTATACACTAGGATTTAGTGCTGAAATGAGCAGCCGAGCTTTTGTAGCCTATTTTAGTGATTCCAGAAAATTCTTATTTATGAGTTTCAGTTGCGTGTTTTGTTTTGATTGGTTACGTTGTATGATTTTCTTGGAGTGTTCTGGAAAGTGGTTGTGTATATGAGGGCGCTGGGAAAGCACGTTCGTACATTGTCTTGCATTGTCAGTGGTAGGGACACAAAGTTTATCGTAGGTACGTGGCCCGTATAGGGTGTACATTGGATGAGAAACTTTGTGTTGCTAGAGTGGACATTTGCAGAAGAGACTTTGTATCAGTATTTGTGCGTTTGGAAGTGCATTGTGTGGAGATCGCATCGCTGAATTAAAATATTGTTGGAACTGTTACTCCAGTATTGTCTACATCCTTAAGCCACGTGTGACGGTTTGCAGCTAAATGAAGTTTATTTAAAACAAACCTTACGTGCGTGCGTCTGGTGTGTTTATCATACTACGACTACGACTCAACCACGTAACACAGTTCTTAACAGCAACCTCTCCTATTTTGGCATTCCAGTCTCCTTGCACCACTAGAATATCTTTCTTGGCGGTCTGGTCCAGGACTTTTTGCTGTTGGTCAAAGAAGTCTTCTATTTCCTCATCATCATATTTTGTTGCTGGAGCGTAAACTTGTATAATGGTGATATTAAATGGGGTTGCTCTCAAGCGTATGATGATAAGCCTGCTGGAGACTAGCCTACAACTCATGACAGAGTTAACGATGTCTTTGTGTACGAGAAATCAGACACCATGTTCGTGTTTCTCATCTCTGCCACTGTAGTACAGTTTGTGGTTTTTCTAGGTTAATATTTCCCCAAAGTTCTTCCATCGTACTTCGCAAAGTCCTAGAATGGTCCAATGGTAACTGTTCATTTCGTGTGTCACTTCCTCTACCTTTCCAGGCGTTCTTAATGTTCTGACGTTCCAAGTGCCAATGCTGATATGTTGTTTCTGGCACGGAGTTTTGATGGTGCACCATTAGCACACTTAACACCTCTGTCCTGGCGCAAGACGGAAGGCGCGGTCCTTGTTCCGAGCGACGACCGATTCGGTATGGATAATAAGATAAGATAAGATAAGATAAGATAAACTTCATTGCCATATGCGTGTGCATAAACATTAGGAGTTTTTGCGGCATAACTGACGAGCGTACAACGCGTCCATATGAACATCAACACATAAAACATACATACATCACAATCAAGCAGATTCTAAAATAACAAAACACACATATGTATAGCAGTCATTCTACTAAGTGTGCACACACATCTAAGTAAGGGAAATAAAATAAATCTATAGCATATAAACATATTATGACAACAAAGACCACCAAGTGAGCCGCAGCGAAAACAGATTAGCTAAATTCATATTTATTCGTAAAACTGTATATCCTGTTTAAGAAGAGGTTTAATAGAACATATAAAGAACAATAAACAACTAAGACAGGCTGTAGGTAATTCTAAAGGGACTTTGAGTCAGTCTGCTGAATTAAATCATATCACAGCCACACTAGACAGGGCCTGAACAGCCAAGGGATAAACGCTCTTCTGAAAACGAGTGGTCTAAAGCGTATGCCAGATGGCAAGGGCTCGAATAGGCAATGTGCAGGATGGTGCTCGTCATGTATGATAGAGCTCGCTCTATTGATGGTGCGTGCGTGGTACAGTGATTCCAGCGAGAGGACATCGCTTCAAACAATATGAGATGCTGTTTTGATCACCCTGTTTAGTTTCTTGCGGGCTTCGTCGGTTGCGCTGCCATACCACACCGTCATTGAGAAGGTAAGAATGCTCTCATGGTCGGCGCGGTAAAACTGCACCATGATCTGCTGACTGTCGCCAAAAGACTTCAACCGCCAAAGAAAAAAAAAAAAAAAAACAGGCGCTGCTGGGCTTTTTTTACTAGCTGTTCAACATTCTTCTCCCACTTCAGATCGTGCTAAATAAGAGTACCCAGGAACGTGAAAGTTTCAACAATTTCAATATCGTTTCCTTGGATGGTTAAGGGAAGGGGGCCAGTTTTCTTTTTCCTGAAATCGATTATCATTTCCTTGGTCTTAACAACAAGCAAATCCAGGTTGTTGTCAGAAAACCAGCCTACTAACATGCCTACCTCATCCCGATATGCGCCAGGGCAGAGGTGTTGAGTGTGCTACTGGTGCTCCATCAAAAATCCGTGCCAGAAACAACATCAGCGTTGGCACTTGGAACGTCAGAACATTAAGATTGAAGTAAGGTTGTCATTGCATGCGATGTGTCTTGAGCAAATGAACCTGGCGGAGCCCATCCCTCTCCAGGCTGTTGACAACCGAAACTCCTTGGTCCTGGACACGTGGCCGATGAGACCTTCATGGGACTCCTTCGCCCTGGGTGGTGACTCATCAAGGAAGTTCATACGCCCAATCAGGTACCGTGTCAGCACCCAGGGCGTTGGTTATCCGAAACCTAACCTGCAAGGCAGCAGGGGACTTGTGGAGGGCGGGGTCGTATATGCCCCGTGCAGATGTCAACATCTGCTAACTGCCCCCAGTAATGACTTAGTAAAGATGACCTTCCGACTCCGCCAGAAGAAAGTCAACAAGCAGAATCCCACCAGAATCACGTTCGACCTCGAGAAGCTAAAAGACCCAGAATTAGCGGAAGCCTGCCAGACAAAGATAGGAGGAAAATTCGCACCACTGTTACTTCTAGGTGCAGAAGGTACGGATGTGGACACACTGATCAACACATTTAACACTGCTGTAACACAAACAGCTAGTGAGATCCTTGGCAAACACCTACAAGCAACGAAACCTTGGGTTACAGTTGACATCCTTGATCTGTGTGACAAGCGTCGAGAATTAAAGAAAATGAAGTCAGAAGTAGAAGGAGCTAAACAATACAGGAAAATTAAACAGGATATTAAGAAAAACATGAAAACGGCAAAGGAGAGGTGGATTGAAGACCAGTGTAAACATGTAAAAGAAAATCTGAACAAAAATGATAGCAAAAAAAGCATACCAGCTGGTGAAAGACCTGACAAGTGCAAAACAAGGACGCTCCTCTTTCATTCAAGATAGGGAAGGCAAACAACTGTCTTACGGAAGACCAAGACATTCTGAAGAGATGGACAGAGTACTGCTGAGATTTGTACAACCACCTAGCTGCAGGGGACCCAGTGATGGCTGTGAGTCATGGACCCTCACAACAGACCTCAAAAGGAGGATACAAGCCACTGAAATGAGATGTTTTCGAAGGCTGCTTGGCATTTCATACAGAGATCACATCACGAACGAGGAAGTGGGAAGCAAAATCAGGCAAACCATCGGACCCTATGAAGACCTATTAGCCATTGTGAAAAAATGCAAACTGAAGTGGTATGGGCATGTCACGCGATCAGCAGGGCTTGCCAAGACAATCCTGCAAGGCACTGTGCAAGGAGAGCGAAGGAGAGGTAGACAGAAAAAGATGGGAGGACAATATCTCAGAGTGGACAGGACTGAAGCTGAGCGACACAAAAAGAATGGTAGAGAACAGAGTGGAATGGAGGGAGCTGGTTGTCGAGTCATCAGTGGTGCCCCAACGGTCGGCAGGACTACGGGATAGATAGATAGATAGATAGATAGATAGATAGATAGATAGATAGATAGATAGATAGATAGATAGATAGATAGATAGATAGATAGATAGATAGATAGATGGATAGATGGATGGATGGATGGATGGATGGATGGATGGATGGGTGGATGGATGGATAGATGGATAGATGGATAGATAGATTATTAAATAGGAACAACAAAAAGATCGGTAAAAAGGTGTACTGTGCTCATGGAATTTCAAATTGATGTGTGCATCCCAGCTTCTTAACTCATTTGAGACGTGCCGCCCGCCTCCGGAAAGCGGCATAAGCCGCGTATCCGGATTCGGCACGTCTCGAATGAGTTAAGGCCGTACATCATCATTAAAAAATGAAAAGAATTCAATGCTTTAGAGAACGTGGTTGACCTCTTATTCAACAGCTTGCAAATTTAACCCCTTGACTACCAGTGGACGCGGATTTCGCGTCTGAAACCACTATGCACTGACCGATATTCGCGTGAAGAACACACATGAAATGGGACCAAACGTGGGCACAAAGAATACAGGACTAACAAAAGACATACATCCTCATTCGCCTTGTTCCTGCAGTTAAGAGATTAAAAGTAGCGCCTGCTGTTGTTTTATCCACTTAGTCTTTTCCGTCTAGTTTTGTCTTAGAACCGTACGTTCGTTTTTGCGTTGATACATCTTGGCTGTGCGTTGCACCAGTACAAGGTCCTAGTTTCTATCATGGTTAATGGGTCGCTTACGGTTGAACCACTAGCATTGACACAACGACAACAGCATACTGTTTAGATCGATCTATTTAGTTTGTAACGTTTGTGGTTGTGCGGTTGTGTTATTCTGTGAGTGCGTGTGTGTATTAATCGCAGGAAAAATCCAATATTTATTTGAGCTATTTTGGATACGAATCACGTACCTTTTTTAGTAGGATTCATTCTTGTTCGCACGGAGAGCGGAATTGACTTTGTTATGATACGCTAAGATTAGACCGGAAGTTTTTAGCAAAATCGTACGGATAGTCGCGGTCGATTTTTGTGATGCGTGGTTTCGCTGCGAATAGACCAGAACGTTCGAGCGAAGTCGCACTCTGTCTAGTGACCTCACATGTGACGTCAAAGTGTCGGCACCATTTTTCAACACTGTATAAAAGGCGTTTAAAATAATAGTGGAACCTGATGGCTTATTCCAGCAAATTCTCTTTTATTAATATTAATTCGTTTTGGTTACGTTTTCCTTTCTGATTGGTTGTGTTGTGTGAATTTGCTGGACTATTCTGGGAAGCTATTATACTATAAAAGATCATGCTAGGAAGCGTGTGTGTACATTGTCAGTGAGAGAGATATGCAGTGTATTGTAGGTAAATTGTCAGTGACGGATTGATGCAGTGTATAGTGTGTACATTCTGAGAGTCGCAGTGTAACAGTGGTGCACATTGTATGAGAGACGCAGTGTGTCAAAACTGTTGATGCATTGTAGAGGAGACTGTGTATCAGTGTTGGTGCATTTGTCAATGCATTGTGTGGAGATCGCATCGTTGCAATAAAATATTGTTGGAACTGTTACTCCAGTGTGGTCTACATCCATAGTGACGGGATGCAGCTGAGTGAAGTTTCTTTAAAAGAACCGTACGTGCCTGCGTTAGGTGTGTTTATCATACTACGACTACGACTACGACTACCACGTAACATAGTTCAAAGGTTGTGTCTGAGTCAGCAAATGATCCTTGGGCCGACGCCGGCCAGAAGACCTTTTCTCACTTAGACACAACTTTATTTTTTAGCTAATCTGGAATACGCCATGCGTGATCTTAGTCGATCTGCACCCTGAACTGGGATGGAGTCTTCCGAGAACAACTCCTTAATATTATTTTGCAATTTGGTTACACGATGTCTGTCGGAACACACACGCACGCACACACACACACACACACACACACACACACACACACACACACACACACACACACACACACACACACACACACACACGCACGCGCGCACGCACGCACACACACACACACACACACACACACACACACACACACACACATTTGTCTTGTTATCTCAAGCACATAAAACGAGGGCGTGCATCTGCTGTTCCATATCAGCAGAAGGAGACGTGAAGCCAACAGACGATAAATTTACAGCGAAATCAAATATTTATTTAATTAAAGTATGCCTGGCTTCTCTTAACAGAAAATCAATCAGCTTGAGTAATTTATTTGTCGAACTGAACATGCGTGATTTATTTTGCATATGTGTAGGTCAGGCATAATTTAATTAATAAATACAATTTTTTTAGAGGATTTTAACCCATTAACCGCCACTATATACGTGTCTTTTCGTTTCTGAAATCTGTGTTCATGCAACGAAGAAAATCGTCTAAGAAACGTGGCTACAAATTGGTCTCAGCAAGAGGCAGTCGAGGGGGTTCATGAGGATTTATTTCTCTTGCGGTTGGATCACGTTTGCTTTTTTCTTGGATTTTTGAAAGAATTTTAACCTCAGACTTGACACATTCTTTTCTCTTTGAAATGGCGCGGTGCGACAGTAAGGTCGCTTTTACTTTACCCCGCCTCATTGGCTAATCGTTAAGGGGCAGTGCAACGGAACAGTCAGAAGTGCGGCGGAGATCGCACAACCTTTATCACCACAGGCGAACTGAGAGGACCTTGTGCGACATGGGAAAAGCGTACTTACTTATTCGGTTGCGGGGCTTTATGTCGTGCATCCAGATGCGGTACGCTGGTTGTTTGGTTAGTTCAGAGTATAACTCATTCGAGACCAGCCGCCTGCGGATACGCGGCTTATGCCGCGTATGAGGAGGCGGCACGTCTCAAATAAGATAACATCCACGGCACCGAAGTGCCAATGGACAGCCCTGAGGGGCGGGTTATGGGAGACAAGAAAATCTATTGCCTATGGAGTACGACATAAACATTGATCGATTCAGGCGCTCTGGATCGTGCCACTTTGATTTACCAGGACCTTTCAACGGACATGCTATGGAACAAGTCCGTCTTTTTTCATGGATTGCGAGCCCAACTATCGGGCCCGATCGATTCCACGACCCGGCGGTTCCCATCGTTCTCTTGCTCCCACGCTTAACCGCCTGAGTTATTTCGGACTCTCCAATGAGCTGTTTTAAAACCCCACACAGATCCATGAACTGTCACGGGGACTTTCCTGGAAGGAGAGGAACCTACGTTTGCGGTATAGATTTGTCAATTCTAAAAGCCATTTAGGTCGACATCGTTTCACAATCGTCAAAGACAGAGCAATCGGCATGAAACTGAAATAAATTATCACGGCACTAACTTTCCATAACTTGTTACGATAGTTCAAGCTGTTCTGGCACCACCCTTTAACTATGTACTTCCTCGTTACACGTTCCAAGGGGAATTTCTCTTCATGTACTGTGTCTGCGTAATTCCCGTGGGCTGGCGATTGCGTGCTTGATAAGAAGGGACAGGATATCTAACCGTTTGTCTGTCTAGCGCTGCGTAATTTTCCCTTGGTATGTCTACTCCCAGTGCGCAAAGGCCATAGGGTCGACGTCGGCCTTTTGCGCATTTGGCTGTTTCTACCAGCGGTTGTCCCACTTGTTTGGTTTGTGAGTATTTTATACCTTTTCCTTGTTTCGATCAGGCAGAATATACAGTCCTCAAGAACGAGCTGTCCACCATGAAGTCCTTACGAGAGGGCGCTGCTGTTCTCCTGCTGCTATTGGTGAATGCAGTCACGTGTCAAGCGGCGAACTGTGACCTTGACAAGCGGCCCAACATCGTGTACGTTAACCTTGATGATGTGGGCTACGGTGACGTGAGCTGGCACGATGGCACAATGGACACACCCACCATCCAGCAGATCGGCGAGGAAGGACGTTTCATGGAGTATGTGTACACGCTTCAGGCTTGTACTCCGTCCAGGTCCGCCTTGATGTCGGGAAGGTTAGTGCAAAACTGTAAAACACATGAAATGTAAAGGAGGTATAGGTCTTTATAAGGCCCTGCGGTCGCATGGACTCATGAGGATCTATATTTCTTGCTGGAACCACTTTGTATTTAAGTTTCTTTGTATTCCGATCTCTTATGGCAGAATCAAGCATTATGGGCCGACTGCTCTGAAATTTGGTACGGCGGCAGAAATCGATAGAATAAAATTCCACACCTGGGGCATCGATGATTTGGCTTAATGTTACCACGGCAACCAAATTTAAAAATGACCGTTATCATATCCTATGCATACTGTTTTTTGGGGTAAGAGAAATAACATTTTGCAATATTTACCGTGGATTTCAGGTCGTCCATCATTTAAATAGAAAACAAATTCAAAATTACTGGTAGGAACTTACCCACCATTGACAGAATGCGTTATAGCTGTTTGTTTATGGAATAAACTTGAAAATTGCTTGAGTTGTGCTTGTCAAACACAGACCGTTCGTTGATAGCAGAACATTTGCGTTACTCGGCAGAAACACAGTTGCTTGAAAGATGAACAAGTCTCATTTGAACAGACCGTGTTTTTGCTTCATACTGTTGCCATGACAACCATATTTAAACTCGAAAAATATTTGTGTATGTATTACTACATTCGAGGGTCAAATTATGTGGATATTGTGATCATGGAAGATGCAAACCGATCTCTAGGCTAACTGAGATTTGAACAAAACATACAGTTTGGTTCTGACCGTTGTCAACTGATGCTGATGTGCTGCTAATTCCATTACACTTTTTGTAACAGAGATCTTTAACCCGACTATGTTGCTTATTCTTCACAAGGGATGGTCTGAATGGTCAAATTTATGAAAAGTAACTCAGATAGTTATGTGTTACAATGGGACTTGAAACAAAAACACGCCTTAGACCTTTTAAATGTAGTTTCCGAAGCAACTAGTGTTTTTAATGTCCAGAACCAACTGTAATGATGTTTTACAGACTGTTTCTAGACTAAATATAGTTGGTCGATTCCAACTGTAGTTAGTAAATAGTCTTAAACAGACGAACTGCGATTTAAACGCAGCATGTCTAACATGAAGTTCAAGGTCGGGGTCTGTATCTATTACATATATGAACTTTAGCAACAATATCTCTAGATCGCTCTTCAAACCGGCTTTCTGGTGGTTCAAGTGATTACTGTTGTAACAGAAAGAACATGGCAAGGCATACCAGTGTTTTTTACTTCAAGATCAACGTCACAGTGGTTCATACACTGACTGTATTTTCAAGCAATGTCCTGAAAATTGTTAGACCAATTTAAAACAAACACTATGGATTGATATTCTGGAGCAAGAACAAGTTTGCAGTAATATTATAAAGTCCTTGACATTGATGTCAAGGTCATCCCCATTCTGTTTCCAGTTGTTCTCTTAATGATTGTTTTTTAATCACATTTATTTTAGATTGTGCGTTAATTGACTCATTACCACAAAGTTTAGTTTCAACAAATGTTACGCCTTCTGCTTCAAGGTCAAGGTCACAACAAGGACAATTGTATTGTGATGTTGTTAATTACAATTTCGAAAGAAGGTTTCAGTCGGTTTTAAATCCAATTTTGATTGATGACGGTGATTTGTATTACATATTAAAAATGTTTTCTTTGACATACGTTTGTGTCTAGCAGAGTTTCATGCCCATGCACTCCCTCACATCTTCCTGACAACATCCAAAAGAAAGCTGTAACCACGAGGCATTATATTTTCTATAATTGTCGGATTCCTTGGGTAGCCAGCTCTCAGTTCATACACTGTTAGTATGAGTGTCCGTACTTTATAATATATATATATATATATATATATATATATATATATATATATATATATATATATATATATATATATATATATATATATATATATATATATATATATATATATATATATATTAAGTACAGACACTCATTCTAACAGTGTATGAACTAAGAGCTGGCTACCCAAGGAATCCAAAAATTATAGAAAATATATTAAATAACGTTTTTAAAAACAAAGGGAATGGGAAAAGTGCAATACAAGATGGCTGCAACGTCCGTGACCCTACATCATAATGATACATTTCTTGCACTTAACACTTTACACCTATGACAATTCTTACCATGCCAAATCTAAAGCAAAGCGGTCAAACGCTTTTGGATATAATTATGGTCTAGATGGATCTCAAACAAATATGACTACTATAGCTTTGATCTTGCATGCAGTAACCTGTTTATCTTGGACTACAAGTTACCAAGGGCTATCGTTTCAGTAACAATTACTATTAATAGCTCATGTTTCAGTCAAAGCCAATTAACGGTTACAAATATATGGTCCTGGGACGAATACACAATGTCAAACAAATACGATTGCCACGGCCTTGACCTTCACGTAAATGTCGTCACTCATACACAAAACAAGTTCCATTAGTATAGTGTATTGACATAAACTATCAAGTCTGGAATAAATTAATCAAACCTTTTCAGAGATCTCGCTTGAAAAGACCAAAAACAAACATTGCCGCTGTGACCTTGACCTTGACTATAACTTCTTGATTTTGTTAAGTACACTTTCGTTTATCAAAGACTATCATCTTGTAAGGTTTGAGTCATATGGGTCCAATGGTTGTAAAGATATTGTCTTAACAAGAATACATGAATTGAAAACAAAATGGCCACTACAACCTTGACCTTACACAGACCAACGCATCTCTTGCACGTTAACATTTTTGTTTTAATATCTACTATTTCCCAAAATCTGACCAAATCGGTCGAATAGAATCGGAGACTTTGCAAAAGCAGACCAAAACCAAGTATCGCCGGCGTGACCTGGGCCTCACCGGTAGGGATTAGCAGAACTTTATGATAGCAGTTCCTCTTACAATGATCAATTTAAAGGTGTGTATGAGCCAAGTCACTGATCGCCTTTCACTGATATCGCCGACCAATGGTACCTGGAAAAATACATTGTATAAACTGACCTTTCAGAAAAATCACCTAAAGTAGTACGCATAGACATATCTTATTATAAACTATTTGTAAGTAAAATATGTTTACAACTTTGGCTAAAATATCTGAGATCGCTAAGAAAGCAGGCATTATTATGTATGTTTCGACATCTTGTTCCCTTGACCTATCAGAATAGTCCACAAACCAAGCACGCACGGAATTACCTTCTCCAAAGCAACTTGTGATCCATGTTTGACCTCTAAAGGTATAAAACTGTAATAGCATATGAACAAACTAGAAAACTAGTGAATTATGTCCTTTGTTTTTGTCTTTGTGTTCTTGACCTTTGAGAAAGTTCATCCAAAATGATATATATTTGTAAAAGTCTTATCTCAGATTATTCATGTGTCGTGTTGAAATATCTGGCTTTTATAGTTTACGAGGGTATTCAGATGTTAATTTTTTCAGCACAGTATGTATTGCCTTTAACCTTTATTTGACCTCATTCTTGATCAATGGCAGTTGTTTGATAGGTATAACGTCATCTTACATATACTGAGACAACAGCATGAACTGCTTGTGTGAGCAGATGTTTTGTGTAATGTATTGCTGGCCGTTACAGATATTTAAACACTATTGCGACCTTTGACCTTGCCTGAACACATGCAAAATGCAGAAAACAGTTGCTAAAACATACCAATGAATCTCTGTAGGCAAACACGGAAACTCAAAATTATCTCTAAAGATTCTGACTAGTGCACGTAATAAGGGAAAATATGCAGTAGTACATGTGTACAAACAAACAAACAGAAGCAGCAAATTATGCAAATAACAGTGTCTGTCTGAACGGAACACTCATACAAACAAATTCTGTAAAATTTTAATAAAATATTTTCACTTGTTTTGTACGGTATGGTCAGAAAACGAAATCTCGCAGGGTTTAAGCGACTATAGTGAAGTGCGGTTGCCGTGGAAACCAAACTGAATCCGCGATGCCCTAGGTGCCACAAACGCTCATCGGATGGAGGACTACAACTGTGCAAAATGTCGGAAAGACAACTTAAAAATGCACGATTCGCGTCTAAATCGACCCCAAGATATTGGACTATTGACGGCCAGAGATCTTTGGCGTTGAATTTTCAAAAACACAGTCTGCGTCCAGTGACTGTGAACAGATTGCATATCATGTCAAGCACTTTACCAATGAAGGGCGACAGTTAACTTACGGGAAAAATGAGTCAAGCTGAACGAGTTTTTTTTTTTTTTTTTTTTTTTTTTCTTTAATTAAACATATGTACCAAGAGAATCCGCCGTGTGATTTCAGACACCCATTTCGCTATGGGCTCACCAACAACGTGATTGATGAAGGCGAGTTAAACTGGCTGCCAGAGGATCTGGTTCTGCTGCCCCAAGAGCTGAAGAAACTGGACTACAAAACCCACATGATCGGCAAATGGCACTTGGGCGATTGTCACTGGAACCTGCTGCCCCTCAATCGCGGGTTCGACACTTTCTACGGCAAAGCGCAGGGCAACAGCGACTACTACACACACGGTGCTGTCAAAAATTATATGCCGGGCTACTACAACTTTTTTGACCAGACGAAAAATGTTACGGATGCTCCAGTAAGTTCACCACATGTACTTTGTTAGTGTCCATTTAGCGCTTTAGTCCCTCGACTGCCGAGAAAAAAGTGGACACCATTCATCTGCAAGAGACATAGATCCTCATGAGCCCCCGCATTCGCGGGGGCTCATGAGGATCTATGCCTCTTGCTGAGACCAGTCTGAGACCATAGTCACACTCAGATCTACTAGTAATTTTTTGAGTGTCCAGTTTAGCCTTTTTATTCCCAAGAGACACAGATGTTGTGGAGGCTCATCAGGATCTATTCATCTTGCTCAAACCATTTAGTTTCCGTGCTCCGTGCACGGCTGGGGCATTCGGGTGCGAAACTAATAAACTGGATTTCAGAAACGCAGTCTTCGTCAACTGGTAGCGGAGGGCTGACGGTAGAGCTTTTTGTTGTGGCGAAGCAACAGGAAGGGGACGGAGGAGGGGAAGAATACATTTTTTGTGTGTTTCTGTTATCTCGGCGTTTTCCAAGTGAATGACTAAGTTTTCAAAGTCAGACATGCAAGAACACACACAGGTAGGGGAGAAGCCCTTATTATGAAACAGTGCCTATTATGAGACACCTTGCTCCCGGCGAAACGGAAGAAATTTTCCAAATTCCGCCTGAGCAGTAAAATAGAGCTACTTTAGTGAGCCTTATTTCCGGTACAAGAATGTCAGGCATGATGAAAACGAAAAAACGCCGAGAAAATGTGATTTTTGACCCTTCTGCATCTAACATTTCGCCATTTTGAAACACCTACATCAGCATTCAGTTTTGTGATTTTTTAAAATAGCCACTCTGGTCATAAAGAGCAATCTTCGGACATCAGATAACCAGCGGCAATCGTTTTGGTTCTCTTTTTGTTGTTTTGGAGGCACGCATTTTCCTTGAGAGGTATCTTGTTCCTAATATGAAACACAAAGAGCACCTAATATGAAATGTGTTTCATAATTAGAACAGTGTTTCGTATAAGGAGCAGTGTTTGTCTAGCGTATATATCGGAAATCATCCAGCCAGTTTGTTCCCAATTTCAGATATTGATACTTTTTTCTCAATACAGAGTAACCCACACAAGGATCATGCCACTTTGGTCAAGGTCAAGGTCACAACGGCTACATTTATTATGTATGCCATTGTCCAGGCAATGTTACTGTAAACACCAAAACGATGTGATCCGAATGGCTAATTTTGATATTTTGTGACGACACACCAGAAACTAATCACTGTCGTAAAGGCCAATGTCTCAACGGCCATATTTGTTTGTACAGAATTGTGTGCTAGACAATATATGAATAACCATTGGGCCTATTAAATCCAAATTTTAGATTATAGTATTTTACCATATCAAACATTGCCATCAATCTTAACTGTGCCTCTACCTCAAGGTCAAGGTTATAGTTGCCACATCTTTCTTGCAGATTATTGAGTAGAGAATACCTCTAAAACCGCTTTACTGACTCGCTCTGAAATTTTAGGAAATATGCCTTACCCTCATAGGTGATGTTTTTAACAGAATGAATTCACGACCTGTAAGGTGAAGGTCGCAGAGGCCATATTTGTGTGAGCCTTTGTGCAGGCAATATCTCTGAAACCACAGGCCCAATTTTTCCAACTTTTGTTTGATGATATTTGCACTTAACCCCTTCACAGCAGAGAAACTCTCAATAGGAGCCATCTGCAATACACATAAATCCTCATGAGCCTCCCGGGGGCTCATGGCGATATTGCTCTTGCTGACACAACTGACATTTATTTGACGTTTGGGGTTCCTTGGAACTGAATTAGGAAAGATTTCAGAGCATATTTGCGCCTAGTGGTAGTGAAGACAATAAAACAGATATGTCAAAAACTAGGTTTATGTCGCTACATCACATCAAGATGACGCCGCACAGTTCTCGGGAATGCTTTCAGACAGACAAAATGGCGCATTACTGTCTGCGGGGAGGGGGTGGGGCTAAATAGTTGTTCCAAGAGCAAACCTTGCTGGCTTAGGTGTGACAGCAAATGTGACAAACAGTATAAATGTAGTCATCAATCGTCAATGCAGCCGCTCTTCAGCCGTCGTGTGTGTATGCGTGCGGTTTGTATAAGGCAATTTCTTAGGGGCTATAACATTCACAGACTTTAAGCTCGACACAATTGTAATTTACAAGAACAACTTTACCTACATTATTTCACCTGTAGAAAAGGTCAAGGTCATCCCAGGTCGATGTGTTTGTAAAGATTAGTCATTTTTTGCTCACATTTTTTTTAAAAGTTAATTTTGGGAGCAAAACGTTGAAAGTACGTAAGCATGTATTTTACATCACGAATACTATTGCGAATGACCTCTCTTTAAGGTATAGGGCAGTTTAAAAAAATAAGACAGTGCGGGAGATTCCGTAGCCATTTTCGTGGGAACTCTTCCTGTCGACGGAGTCACAGTTGCTGACAATGTGAAGAGGGTGAGGACCTACAAATGCGCCACTTGTTGACTATCAAACGAGGGGCGGGTGGTGCTGGTGTTAGTGCGGGTGGGAGGTCGCGGGAAGGGGGAGAGAGAGGTCTGGAGACCTATTCACCAATGGGCGAAAAATCAAACGGCGGACCGTTTACAATTTTCAAGAAGAGGTGCTGGAGGTGTGTGTGTGTGTGTGTGTGGGGGGGGGGGGGGTGGGTGGGTGTGTGTGTGTGTGTGTGTGTGTGTGTGTGTGTTTGTGTGTGTGTGGGGGGGGGGGGAAGGGGG
This sequence comes from Semisulcospira habei, assembly GCA_036245525.1. NCBI lineage: Eukaryota > Metazoa > Mollusca > Gastropoda > Semisulcospiridae > Semisulcospira > Semisulcospira habei. Next base: position 122,141,733 of record BTPG01000007.1, on the reverse strand, counting down.
CGGTTCCAAACTCCTCCAAATGGAAAATTACACATTAAAAAATATCATGGGAACCGTACACCTTGGAACACCCCTCTCCCCCTGAATTTGCTTTTGAATATGTCCATAAACCTGTGTTGATGATGCTAGCCTGTATCAAGTTTTACTTCTGATGCGGAAAAACTAAATACAGTAGCTTTTATTCCCCCATACATAGAACATTTTCAGCACACTTGCTGACATGCCTGCCCTTTGACCTTTGGAAGGAGCCAGTAAAATTAATATGCATAGACAGTTTAACCCCTAGCAAAACGCTTCCATTGGGATCTTATTGCAAAGTTCACAAACGAACTACCTGTAATAACAACAACCTAAAATAAAAGCCTTCTTACTTCTCGTGACATTTGAGCTTAACGAGAGGTTAACTTAGTAGAGCTGCAAACAAACGTTGTATCATCAGTTTTCTCTATTGTCAAGTTTTACAATAAGATTATAACTATTTTCTTTACAAATCGCCTGTTTATTGACTGTTGTAACCTTGACCTTTCATGGAGGTCAGCGCAAGTGACAATCAAAGCTATTGTCAAATATGATCAATGTGCCAAAATAGAAGTCTGTGGCTCTGATGGTCTCTCACAAATTCAAAATGATAACATCTGTCACAATTGGATATACACAGGATGATGGATGGATGGACCAATAGTGGACCAGTGGCGGATGACTCATTATATTAAACTCAATTTTAATATTAAATGAACCTATAATCTATGCTAACCATCTCTCATGCCTTAGTTTTCCAACAAAATGTAAGTTAAACTTGTAAAAAAGACATAATCACACTGTTTTATAATAGGAGACCTAGTGTTTCATATTAGGCAAATGGTGCCTAATATGAAACAATGTGTCACTTTTTTCAAACTGGAACTACTTCTGCATCGATTCGAGTTTTGAAATTTGGCTTTGTCCTAAGATGTATCAATATAATCTCTATCAAACTATGGTTTCGGATTGATTCTACCTTTCATTGGACGGTCGCGCGAGACGTTTTTGCTTAATAGATGGATCTCCTCCCCTATCTATGCCTCTTTCATATGAATGGATCGGTCTTGTTTAAGGTGCTATTTATTAGGCATGCGGCAGTATCGACAACTAACACACGCACACTCACAAACACACACACACACACACACACACACACACACGCACACACACACACACACACACACACACACACGCGCGCGCGCGCGCGCATTTCAGAATACATACATGGCACTCTAGCCTTTCTTCTTTTTTATTATTTTTTCTGTTTTTTTCTTTTTTGTTGTTGCTCAGGGTCACTACTCCACGACTCTGTACTTTGAACGCGCCAAGAAAATCATCCTGGAACACTCGGGACCCAGGCCGTTCTTTATGTACCTGGCTCCACAGACCGCTCACACTCCCTACCAGGTACTGTATTGGTTTGGTTTCTACAGCAGTACGTCTGTCCGTCCATTCGTATTGTAAGTGACAAAAGGCTCTCACGTCCGGGACAACTAGAGCCGACGTCGACTTTTCTGTCGTTGTCAGCACTAGGTATCTCGGACTCGAGGATCTTTTGCTTTTTGGACCGCCGCCTGCATGTGCTATGGGCACTGAACACGCGCTTCAACTATTCCGATGGGTATCTGATGGTAGTTGTACAATGTTGTATCCCTCTGACCTTCAAAACAGTGTTGTTCGTTGTTTTCTTTATCAGTTGCAGCATTCCCAGGATTTTCAAATAGGGAGAGGATTGTGCGTGCGGCTTCTTTATTTTACTTTTGGGAAAAGTGATCACGATCCAACTTCAAGCAGACTCGGCGAGGGGGGGGGGGATGAGGGGGGGAGGTCCGGGGGAGGGGGGGGGGGTATTTGAGGACCTATGCCTGTTGCTGGCACCACTTTTATCCGTGTTCCTTGGACAGCTGCGGCTCTTTGGAGTATTATTAACAAAGATTTCAAAAACACAATCTGCGTCAGTAGGTGGCCACACTCCGACTTCAGAGCCGGGCGTAAGTTTGCCTATTTCCTGATATCGGACCGCCAGGGCGCAACACTCAGAACAGTCCTGGGCAAGTAGAACGTCATCACAAGGAGGCGAAACCATTGGTGAGCCATACCCAGCAAGCAAAGGTCCTCGAGCCCACGACGGCCGGGGTACCATTACGGCCGTAGTAGGCCCGAAGACGTTTATTGCTACTGGGGTAGAGGCCTGACGACCGATGCGCGCTGACATGTTTGACAGTCTCTTCAGGCAGGCAGCACATTCAACAAGTGAACCTGCTCGACTGTGCGAACCATGCGTTCGATCGTGGAAGGTCAAGACATGAACGTGCAAAAGTGTCTTTTATCTCTTAAGTGAATTTTCGACCTCTGTTAATTTTCAACAAACTTACGAAATATCATTAACTCATTCAGCCCCGACACACCACAAGAAGACATGGATCGAGCTGATGGCGCCATAATAGCTTGGCGCCCATAGGCACCAAGCTATTCTGGCACCACCCTTGAACTATCATGCGCGATCTGTCTCTAGAATTGTAATACAGTCCTTCAAAGGGCTACTTCTAAATTCGGAGAGTTTCGGTCCTGGGGCAGAATGTGTTTAAAAAAAGGATGGGAAAAAGTCACTACTTCAATTGCGGACCTGATAATCATATTGGGCGTGCCTATTAATACCTAAATGATAACGCTATGAAATGTCTGAGCCCACTGACAATACTAGGTAAAATTGGTAATGTTAAACGACGAGGGCACAGGCCTCTTGCTCACGGGGGAACCATATTTCGTTTGCGGAAAGAACGCATATTCTTACACACCTCCCTCTTTGCTGCCTTTGAGCGGAAAAGCTGTATCACATGCGTGTGATACAGCTTAGCTGTATCACACGTGTATGATACAGCTTTACTGCGTAAACGGTTAAGTGTGCGCAAAATTGTCTTGTAGAAAGTCTAGTCTACAAAAAGGTACGGGCACACGCGATATTGAAACTTGACCTACTTTCGGCTCATGTGCAGTGACATCATTTCATAGTGACGAATAGCACTCTGGCGTCATGAATTGTGATATTGCATCATCATTTAGGAACATTTGTCTGGCATCCAAAATATTGACGTTACATTACGAAGTAAATTACGTCCAGATTTTTGCCAAGACACAATGCCGGCTGTGTTGTGACTAGGAGTGTGCCAAAAGCCAACTCACATCGGCTTCATGCCAAGAAAAACGTAAGAAAATGTTTCTTATATCGGTGTTTAGGTGATATTGAGAATCTCACTCGAGTGGTTTTAAAACCTTATACTACGAGCGAAAGCGAGTATGTTAAGGTTTTTAATGCCATGAGAGTGAGATTCTCAGTATCACCTATACACCGACGTAAAAGTTTATATTTCTCACATGATTCCGTGGTCTTTGCAACAGCGCAAGTGCTTACCTTGCAATGGCGTATACATAGATTATTACACTGGTGCGAGTAGGATAAGGTTTTAAGACCACGAGAGTGAGATTCTCAGTAGCACCTAAACACAATTTAAGAATCTAATTTTTACTCACCATTTTCTTGGCATAAATCAGTTGTGACTTGGTTTTCGGCACACGTCTAACCACACCACAGCCGCCATTGTGTATTTGGGAAAAAAAAAACAAAACAAAAAAAAAACAAACACCAAGAATAATGACGTCATTTACACTGTAATGTGACGTGGGTATTTTGGATGTCAGACAAAATTTCCAAACTGAGGACGTAATAGCGCAATACACGACGCCAGAGTGCCAGCCGACATTATGAAATGGCGTCATTGCACGTGAGCTGAAAGTAGGTCAAATTTTAATAGCGTGTTTGCCCGTACCTTTTTGTTGATCGGATTTTCTACAAGATAATATTGTGCATACGTGTCCATCCACACACTATGGCCGTATCACACACATGTGAGACAGCCAAGCTGTATCACACGTGTATGATACAGCTTTTCCGCTCAAAGGCGGCAAAGAAGGAGGTGTAAGAAATCCAGATTGAAGATTCAAGAGTCAAGATTCAAGAAATGATCTACACTAAAACAACATTTTTGGCACACACTCCATCATATTTTATCCTGATCTGAAAAAAAAACAAAAAACAAAACAAAACAACAAACAAACAAACAAATAAACAAAAAATGATGCCTGCTAGAGCTGATATTCCTTATATTAACAAAGAAATAATGCCTAGACAATACGGCTCGAGTTCATTATTGAAAAATTGTTCACCGTTTATCTTATTTGGTGTAGTCTAGAATGTGAGGATCACCGATAAGGTGAAGTCTATAAGTGACGTAAAACTCTAATTTTGAAGGTGAAACGACGCACTCCTTGCTGTATAATTCGTAATTTCAAGTCTTGTCACCTCATTATTTCACTTCAGCATGCATGCTCATGTTCGGTCGTCGGTCCATTTTTTTGTTCCTATGTAATTCGAAAATGGCTATGTAGATCGAACACTGGTAATCCACCCCAGAAAATGCCTTGCGTATGGTATAAAAACGGTTTTTTTTTTCTACCTATTTGGCACGTTATCCTCATCTGGAATGAGACTGAAGGTAGGTCAGGAAGTAGTGCAGTTTAGCTTAACACATTCAGCCTGACGCACGCAATTTTCAAAGTTTGGAGTTGTCATCTAACGACTATGCACTGTTGCAGGAGATGGATCGACCATGATAATTCAAGGTAGTGCTAGATTAGCTTGGCGCCGACAGGCGCCAAGCTAATCTGGCACTACCCTTGAATTATCATGGTCGACCCATCTCCTGCTGTAGTGCGTCAGGGTTAAATGGGTTAATTATCATAATTATCGCTATTTTCTTCAGGTACCTGACCACTACCACGCCAATAATACAGTCTGCGGCCAGATCGCTCCAAAAAACCGCCGTATTTTCTGCGCCATGATGGCTGCTGCTGATGAGGGGATCAGGAACATCACACAGGCTCTGAAGGACAAGGTGCGTACTTTGTTATCATTGGACACTTCAGCGGTGGACGCAACCAATGTGCAGACGGCGTAGATTTTGACGAGAAGGCTGCAAAGGAGGGTGGGGACATGGAAAGGGAGGGGTGGGGAGATGGAGTGGGGGGGGGGGGAGATGATCATAATGACCTGCACCTTTAGCGGGAGTACTCTGGGTCTGAATTAGACCCACTCAAGTAGTATGCGACAGGTACTTCTATTCAAGTAAGATAATAATAATAATAATAATAATAATAATAATAATAATAATAATAATAATAATAATAATAATAATAATAATAAAGGTAATTTGTATAGCGCCCAATCACCAAGGTGCTCTAGGCGCTTTACAATTGCAGTAATGAAACACAAAGCAAAATACAAAAACAAGCACATACAACAACAAAATACATTGATTTACAAGGAGCAGAAAACTAACTCTCTCTCTCTCTCTCTCTCTCTCTCTCTCTCTCTCTCTCTCTCTCTCTCTCTCTCTCTCTCTCTCTCTCTCTCTCTCTCTCTCTCTCTCTCTCTCTCTGTTACGTGGTGGAGTTGTAGTCGAAGTATGATAAACACACCAGACGCACGCACGTAAGGTTCTTTAAAATAAACCTCGTTCAGCTGCAATCTGTCACACGTGGCTTAAGGATGTTGACAATACTGGAGTAACAGTTCCAACACTGTTTAATTCAGCGATGCGATATCCACACAGTGCAATTCCAAATGCACAAATACTGATACAAAGTCTTTTCTGCAATGTCCACACTGCGACACAAAGTTTCTCATACACAGCGTCTCTCCCAATAAACTGCGTGTCTCTACAACTGACAAAGCAAGACAATGTACGAACGGGCTTTCCCAGCGCCCTCCTTATATATACTACTAAATTCTAGAATCATTTACGGAAATAATACAATGCAACCAATCGGAACGAAATACGCAACTGAAACTCACAAATAAGAATCTTCTGGAATCACTAAAATAGGCCACAAAAACTCGGCTGCTCACTTCAGCTCTAAATTCTAATGTATAATGAAGACACATAAAGGTATGGTAGCCCTATCACCACGTTCTATGATAGCTCTAAAAGGTACGAGAACATTCCCAAAACAAAATAAAGGCTGCTCAATTCACGCGCACAGAAAAAACAAAAAGTAGCGAAATGTCGCCAACTGTAGCCAACTACTCGACGTCACACATACGAGGCCACCAGACAGTGCGACCCCTCCAGAATGCTCCGGACTAAAACACAACAAAACGAAATCGGCTCTACTCACGAACAAAAGAAAATCTTACTAAAAAGGCACGTGAATCATAACCGTGATAGCTCAAATAAACATCGGATCGTTACCTACGATCAACACACGCACGCTCTCACAGGATAACACAACCACAATCGTAACACTCTCTCTCTCTCTCTCTCTCTCTCTCTCTCTCTCTCTCTCTCTCTCTCTCTCTCTCTCTCTCTCTCTCTCTCTCTCTCTCTCTCTCTCTCTCTCACGCACACACACACACACACACACACACACACACATACACACACATGATGAGCCGGCAGACAAAATGGTCTTTACTTATATGCAACAGAGAAAAGGTGTGTTTTAAGCGCTTGGATTTGAAAATGGAAAGAGATGATGAGTGACGCACATCAGCTGGGAGAGCGTTCCATGTAATGGGACCAAAATACGAAAATGCACGATGACCTTGAGTGACCTTATTACGTCTAGGGATACGGAAAACACCAGTGTCTGAAGCAGAGCGTAGTGAGCCGGACGGTGTATACAGCTGGACAAGATCAGATAAGTAAGGAGGGGCAGATCCAGAGATGATGTTGAAACAAATAACACAGACTTTATACTGAATTCTGTATGAAACTGGTAGCCAGTGCAAATCAGCTAGAAGAGGCATAATGTGTTCACGTTTCGGTGCAAGAAAAATCAGACGCGCAGCACAGTTCACGACTCTCTGGATTTGATGAAGAAGATTTTGCGGAACACCGGACAAAAGAGATAATAGAAAGTACAATACAAGAGATTTTTTGACGACGTCATCTTTTCACGATTTTTGCTGACAAAACACTCCTGTGACGTCACCTTTCATTTTTCCCAGATTCTAACTATTGTCTCTGACAAAACCTAATCACACATTGTTTAAAAAAAAAATGATGACCATTACAGTCGAGAATAGTACAATACTGACCCAATGACCCATTGTCCTAAGTTGACCTTAATTAATTAACTAATTACGGTCATTAACATCCACACGGTCGTTTCTCTCAAATCAAACCAAAATCCTGATAGTGCACTCTGTGGAAATAGACTAATGTCATTTTACACACCCCCACCTAATTTAATAATTAGAGAATTACTCTTCTTTGTCTCCCAATACTGTCAGATTTGATTTCTCAGGAAAGCAATTTTCTCAGTCAGATACATTTCTCAAAGGCTAGGTTTTCTACTCTTGCACATCGCCCATACACGTCACGCATGAAAAGATCTTTAGAAATTTGTAGTGCAGGCAAGTTCACAGGGGGACCGCTCAGTGCAAACTCTATTGAATTGGCTCTGTGTAAGCACAGCTCTGAACATAACAAAAGCCAAACATACACGCACACACACAGACACGCCAGTTGCAGACCAAGATATTTCAAGGGCAGTACCAGATTGTCATACAAGTTATATACACAGACATACATACACACACACAGACACACTTTCTAAACAAACTCGCCATATATGATACCCGATGCAAACAACAACAAAAAAACATGTCACTGCAATACCGCCTGTGACTCAGTGTGAGGTGATAATAACTCTTATTTAATTTCACGCTCTGGTGTGTTATGCTGGGACATCTTCAAGAGCCCCTCTTTTTACAGCGTTTCAGTTAGCTGTAGTTCTGGGTTTTCTCTTTATGAGTAGTCTGTGAGGTTTGACAACAAGCATTAGCCATAAGCCATGGCATGGCCTACCAAATACTCCCGCACTCCTTAGGACTACCTGAAAATTGGGTCTGGTTAACGTGAATTGTGCCAAGTGAGGACTATTGTTTCGCTGAATGGGCCTGCCGTTGGCTTACTAATGTTTGGTCTAAGCCTTTGTGTTGTTACCGTGGAACTGTAGGTAACATGACTGACGCATTTTTACATTAACATACATGTCTCATAGCCACCTCACACAGAGAGAGACTGATTTTAAAGTCAGTACATAGATGTGCGTGCTATTACATGTCCTGTTTAAACCTGTGTATATTTAACATAGAAAAACTGTCATTTTGTTTACCCTGCAGTGAATCATGAACACCTGCCTGTTTGCACCAAAATCAGTCTCATCATGATTTCTGAGGAAAAGTCGTGCCTACGCACGTAAGGGTCCATGTGTGGCAATGACTTGGTGACAACAGCATTCTGAAAGAGTGTGTGTGTGTGTGTAGGCAAAGTGAAAAGTTATGCTAGCTGGTTGAAAAATGTAAACTGTTTGAGAAAAACCTGCTCTGTCTGTGTGTCACCATTCCGGGATGTTACGGGTGTACATGTATAGCAAGGTAGGCTTAATGTTTTTGTTTATGTGTATATATGTTAATATGCATGTTTGTGCGTATGTCTGTTCGTCTGTCTGTGTGCATGTGTTAGTATGTGTACAATGTGGTGTACTGCTCAGAAATTTAACACACAGTCTGGATTTTAGTGAATGATGTAGTCAACAGGAAGGATTTTTGTCATACAAGTCATATACTCGAGAAAGGCTATTAGCCGTGTTCACACATGACTGAACCATCTGCACTGAGAATTCTAAAGGTGTGAAAAGAATTTATGTATAGGCGAGTACAGTGTGTACACAGTGATAACCAGGCTCAAACATGTTGTCTTTTCATTGCGTCAGCTTTTTCAGACATTGCATCAGCCTAATTTTATTGGCTCAAAGAATTTGGCCAATCTATGCCTAGAGCTTTCTCATATATAACCCAGTGCACAGCAACCCATTACCAAACATGTCACAACCACTTGGAGAGAATGTGATATTGCAAGCTGGTATTCTTCGTAAGCGGCATACCATTTGTGACAAAAGGGACAGTTTTCTCAAAAATGGATTAAAACTCCTGGAAAATAAACTACAGGACTTTAAAAGATATTTAACTGATATGGAAAATGAGATGGCAGCATCTACAGCTTTTTTGGTAAAGTATAAAGATGAACCAAATGAGGTGGCATTTGCAAAAGAGCTGGTATTTTACGGCAAACTTGAAAACAAAATAGGGAAAATTAAAGTTCATACGACATCAAAAGAGTTCTATAGAGAGGAATGAAAAATAAATCATAGCTCTCAATGAAGAAATGACACAAATTGAACTGAGCCCCTCAATTCTAAATGTGGTTGCATCTAAGCTACAACAACAAAATCAACCAACGGATACAAAGTAGTTCTACAATGTTAAGTCGCTTACGAAGAACTAAAAATGTAAACGGTTTCAATGCTCTCGGGACTTTGTGCTTACCATCAATTTTGACACATCACAAGACATACTATTTAGTGTGGTGTGTTGGAAATTCACTTTCACGTGGTATGCATTTACAACGCAGCCTGGGAGTGCCACGTTCAAGTGTTTTTCCTAGGGTGTACCAAACAACTCACACATTCACACACACGAAACTACATCCAAGAGCAATACACTTGTTTGGCTTTGACATGTGGTTTTTGGTACAAAGTAGGTGACCACGAAAATTTTTCAACCACAATGGGCTGTCAAAGGATAATGTCCTTTCTGATGAGACTAATTAAGTCGAAACAGCTCTTTTTACAAAGGTAAGTGTTACATTTTTATTTTACTTGTCTGTAACTGTATCCGGGCTTTTGAAAACTTATCTCAGCTGTGTATGGTGCAGCACAGGTCACGTGTGGTATTGATGATAATAGCCCTTGTATGACAGACAAGTCTTGTCTAGGGTAAACGTAAAACGTTACTGACTATTATAGCTGAGTGGTATAAATGTATGAAGTTAATGTTAATGTACTTTCTAGAAAAAACATGATTTTGCTTGATAACAAATTTCAAAATTACCTACAGTTTTGTTTTTTGTTTTTAATTTTTTATATTATGATAAAATGAACCAAGACAAACTCCTTCTATTGAATGATATCAATGCTGTAGAAAACAAAGACTTAGACTCTAAAAAACAGCATCTTTTGTCTGTAGTTGTGTCAGGCAAATCAAAAGCGTATCTCAGAAAACAATACATGACAGAGGATATAGAATCTCTCACCACTGACGAGCTATTTAAACTTCATTCGAAATATGAAAATCACATTGCTTCACTAATGACTCATGATTTGAGTCGATCACTTGTATGTTTATACACAAAAGCAGTGAGTCACTTTCTACCTGTAGACACTGACAGTCTAGTACACGACCTTGAAACAATCCTATTGTTTCAAGTTCAATTGGTAAATTAGCATGCGTCATGTTTTACAAGTTTGGGAATTACCTTGCACCTGTGGTAACTTTGCTTGTTAGCGGGAGTCATATTGATTTTTCAAAAATAAATTTTACTGCATAAGAAAATGGATGAAACCCAGACGACTCCACAACTGAACCCTGTCTTGACACAGGTTCAAACGGTGACGAAGACTAAAAGTCCAGGCAGGGTTGAGGGTGGAAAAAGATTAGCCGAATATAACAGACAAAAAAAAATTACAGCTTCAAGCGCAAACAGAAAAGGCTCATGTAACTGACCAGGTGTCAGCACCGTCAGGACCATCAGGACCAGTGTCAATACCATCAGGACCAACACTGCCAACACCGTCAGGACCATCAGGGCCCTCTTCCCCACCACACCCTCATCAAAGTGAAAGACTATCAACTAAGTCTAACCCTGAACCCGAAACAGCAAAATATATAATTGCCGGATTTGTTGCCGGATTTGGTTACGTATGTTACCAATTATACAAAAAATACAAACCACAGACTCGTACAGCGTCCAAAAAATCAGACACTCCAAAAAGAAAACCAGAAGTCGCCACATTACCAGTAGCATCCAAAGCCATTGACCCATTTTTCATGCAATAAATAAATTTATTATTTTAATTTTTCTTGTATTAGAAAATGAGTGACACAAAGAACTTGATGAACCTTATCTATCACTCTGCCATAATCAGCAGACTAGCAGTAGCTTATTCTATGCTGGGAAAAAGTCTTCTCAAAATGAAATCGGCAGACCTCAGTAGACTGGACTTTGAAGACAGCGCAAAGCTAATTGCAGTTGTTACAGCATCAATTGCGAAGAAAGACTTTCTTGTCAAGCAGGGAATTATTCCAGAAAATGTTTCTATGTAAATAAAATAAGTATGGCGACGATAGCTATTATGATTGGTGGCGCCATGGTCAATGCACTTGCTTTCAGTGGATCAAACTATCTCTTTTCAAAAATGGGTAGAGAGGAATCAGCAGAAGAAATGAAACGTCACAATGAGGCATCAGAAAAACTTGTTCAAGCACAGCAGGATTATGAAAAGAATAGAATTGAGAAACTTGATTTCATTAATGAAAAACTCAGGCTTGAAGGTCATGCACAACATACGTTTTCTAATACAGACGACCAATTCGTGAGTATTTTCTCATCACGGGTAATGACATGTCTATCCCAAAACCGAAACTAAGTGACTATTACAAACCAAGTACAGAACAAAGAAACGGGGAGATAATCTTTGTTCTAGTGGAAATGACATTTGTATTTTTTACTAGACTTTATATTGCTAAAAGAAATGAATGTTGAAAATAAACTATCAAAAATATATTACTCCAATTGGATATTGGAAAGGACAAACAGCTATTCAAAAATTACATGCCGCTGTGGGTGGAGATGTATCACTCAATCAAATAAAACAATGGTTACAGAGACAGGCAATATGGCAAATATACATCCCTGCTCCAAGAAAGATATCTAGACCTCATTTTGAAAACACAACACTAAATGACACACATCAAATGGACCTTCTGTTCCTACCCCATGACACAATAAGAAAAAAGCATTACAAATACACATTAACTGTTGTTGACATTGCTTCAAGGTATAAGGACGCTAAACCCATATCTGACAAAACAGCCAGTACAGTTGCTACTGCATTAACAAAAATATATAGTTGAGGCCCTCTGAAATATCCCAGACTCGTACAGGTTGATGATGGGTCTGAATTCAAGGGCACAGTTAATCAGTTATTTGCGAAGCATGGCGTACTGGTTAGACGCGACATTCCAGGCGTGCACAGATCACAGGCAATTGTAGAAAATTCTATTAAACTGTTATCAGAGAGACTTTTCAGCTACCAGTATTCTAAGGAACTCATGCATAACACACGTAACACAGAGTGGGTACAAAAATTACCATCTGTGATAAAAGCAATGAATAATGAAGGACATGTAAAACCCGCAGATGCTATTAAATTGAAAAGAATTACAGAACCAAAAACAGGACCAACCCCAGCACCCGACACAAGTTTATTTACTAAACAGGTAAGATATTTATATCAACCTTGAGAATCAGAAAATGACGTGAAGTGCAGAGCAACAGACCCCATCTGGTCTACGTCTGTACATAATATAAAAAAGAATAATTCCCGGTCCTGACGCAACAATATATTATCTGTATGACCCTGCCCCACAGAGGGCATATGTCAGAGAAGAATTACAGATTATTACCCCAGACACCGTTACTCATTTCAGTAACTAACTCATCAATTAATTCATCAACCAGTTCATCGGCTATTTCTTCAGATAACTTGAGCCTGTAGTGTCCAGGCGCATAAGCTTTTTCCTTAGTGTGAAACACACGTTTTGTGTCCCCAACTGCAAGTGACTTCTTGTGTGTTTGGATCATTTCAAGATTATGTTTATTTGATCTCAGTGACTTGTTCGGATAATCAGGCATTAATGCCCCATCTAATACTTGCTTGTAATGTTCATGACGTATGTCTTTATTTTTTATTGCTGTTTTTTTATTCCTTTGGCTTTCGACTGACTTCCTTTTTGATGCAGTATAGAATACATTTTTTATGTCAGTCCAACGTACTCAACTATTGGCACACCATTCAGTTCGTCTTCAAACTTTCCAGGCACTTTCTTGTTTTGTGTGCTAACAGTGGATGATCTTTTGGATAGTCAGACGTGTCGTACATGTGTAACTCTGTTTTCATGTCTTCATAAAAGTCTTCTGTAGGCACATTAATGATCATAGAGTCAGTGTCAGTGTATAGCAGACGACACTCAGGATATTTTGGTTTGAAGTAATCATAATAAAACTCAAGCATCAACAGTTTTGACAACTCAAGAATTGCCATACCAATGAATACTGGCTTGTCCAGCTTAACAATCTTTTTTTTGAGTGACACTCCATACAATGATGAATGAAACTCTTTATACCCTGTGTATTGTGGCTTACCTGTAAGTTTAATTGCACCCAATTCAGTTGTGACAAGTCTCACATCTTGCGGTGATGAGGATTTTCCATAGTCTTCCCAAAACAGGAATTGTTCATAAGCATAAAGAAGTCTTTGTCAAATGCAGTGTTACCATCCCTCGCACGAAGGGTTGTGTTTTTCATTATGTAATCTTTCATGAAAGCACTCTGTTCAAATTGAATACCTCTGTGAAGTTTCTTTAGTACTAACCCAAGTCTGACGTAAAACTGCAACAAGCGATAGTGGCAAACGTAATTGAATTTGTCATTCATATTTGGTACAAGTTTAGTGTCTTCTTTTTTCCCTGTCATACTCATTTTCTCAACAGCCAATGGATAATCATTGTGATAATCATGTAGATGGTGTGGGTACTCTAGGTCTACTTCAAAGATCCAACCCTTCGCATCATTCCGGTCAAGATTCATAATATTGTTTGTTAACCCTGTTACATCATACTGTGACAAATCATACAGACAAAATTTTTAAAGGGCAATAACTCACACATCGCCCAGCCATACAAATTGTTAGCGTCTACGTACATAATGAATGACCTTGACCCTTCAAGGTCAAAGTCCGGGTCATCCAGATATTTATTATTAGCTCTGGCACAATTGTTCGCTGCAATACTAATGCCACCCCTCAATCCGCGTTCCACCATTTCACCCATCGTACGATCAGACAACAGATCTATAAATATCTTACTGGATTTCAGAAATGCATCCCATGTCATGCCAGGACTAGTTATGTAACACACAGGGTCAAGACTGTAGTGCAACAAACCCTTCTCACGGTAACTTTCAAATACATCAGCTAGTAAGCAAATGTCAGCTTTCAAGTACTGGTCGTGATAGTCACCAATTGTCTGACACCCTAGTTTACCCCACGCATCAAGTGTGTGTTGATAGTCAGAGTCAGAAATACCTTTACCATTAAGTGTGGAATAAAATTTCTCTTTTGGTGGTAGTCTCCTTTCCTCAAACACAACCCAGTGATCAATGTACTCATAGGGATACACACCTTTCTTAATTATGTCTGGCTCAAATTATTTACTTGTTATTGGATACTCAGTCAGTCCTTCTGCCAAACTAGCAAGTGCTGAGGGCAAATGTTGCATAGAGTCATAAAATGCCAATTTGTCTAACCTAAATGTCAAGTATTTCTCAGTTGTCTGGGCAATACAATTTATGTTTTTGTAAGACTCGTCTACAGCCTGCATGATAATGTGTGAATCATATCCCTTTAGATTGTGAAAAAAGATTGGTAACTTATATGTCTTAGGATCTGTTTTTAATAACAGGTTACATTTTTTATGTGCAGCACCTTAGTAGCATCCAGTTATGTGATCATGGTCATGAACTTTGTCACCTCCTAAAGGTTGTTCACAAATCCAACACGTCACAACTGTATCAAATTTCAGTTTGTTTTCTTCTGACATCACCAAAGGCATCTGACATGTTGTGAGATATTGTACTACCTTACTATACAGATGTCTCATTTCTGTTAAAAACTCAGCTGCTGCATTTTCACCTCTGTAGATAACAGGTTCTGAATGCAAACCATCTGACCTAACAATAATATATCCAAAAGAATACACCACTTGGTCACTCAACTTTATAGTCTTTGGTAATCATTCAGGAACAGGACCCTCATATGGTACTACCAGTGATTCAAAATCAGCATACACTACAAACGGCAGCTTTTGCTGATTCCCATAGTTCTTAAAATACACTTGGCTACCAGGATCAGGGTACTTAAGTACAGTTTGAATGTCATCAGCTGACCTACAATGCAGGACATGTTTGTGCACTACTGCGATAGAGGAGAATCTTTGTAAACATCTTTTACACACTTCCTGTTTCCTACCATATTTTGATACATGATTATGAATTAGACGTGACATACTCCTGATAATTGTGTAGTGGAAGTTATTGTCATCACCAATTAATAACATGTCTACATGTTTATCTTCTGGCTGTCCATAGGTTGGAGCAAGTGGTGATACTCTAATGGGTTGTAACTTTTCAACAGACTCATTATCCCACACAAACACATTTACAGATATACCAGGATTTAGTTTTTCAAACAAGTCTATGTCTTCTATTTTAACAGGGAAATCAATGCCACTGAAGTTGAGTTCATTTACAAATTTGGTGTAGTTAGATACACGTTCAGTGTTGATTTTATAAAGTGTAGTTTAGCAAGCACACTCCACATGAAACAATAGTGGTCATTGTTCTGTATATTAACAACAGCCTTTTTGTTTACAACCTCTGTTGGCAGTGGTATCCATGATTTACCTAATATAGGATGATACCTTGACTGCTTTAATTGTAGTTCATGTACATGTCCTTCGTGCCAACCAGACCCCTTCATTTTTGCACTGTCAATTGCATGGAGGAAGTCAGGTAATAGTCTGTCTCTAAACACGTTCTCCAATTCTCTTCTTGTGTTAACTGTGTGTTGTCTTGTTGATATGTACGATACAATCACTTCACTGTCTACTCTAATAAATTCTATTTTAGCAACATTCTGAATCTTTACACTACCTGTAAGAAGATTATTTTGTATGACAGAAAAAGAGTTTTCTATTGATTCATAGACATTGTTAGTATTGGATATAGGCAAGTCTGTTGTGTGAAACACGTTTCTTGAACCTGACTGACTTGACGAGCCTGATGAGCTTTGAGCATTGTCCGTCATTTTTATTTGTCCGACAAAATAATAACTGGGGAAAAAAAATAACACTGTCGCACCTTATGTAATACTGTATTAACTATAGTTATGATAAACAAGTCAACCACTTCCCTGGTGTATGCCTTGAAGTCTTGTCCTGCAGGTGTAATATCACTTTATTGAATGTAACACTTTCAATATAACAATGTAGTTTTCTTTGTTGATCAAATATGTTTTTACACAGTGCCTCAAACCAACGCAAGTGGTCACTGTTAGCATTATAAACTTTAAAAGCATTTGCCTTAAGATCAACAGTCTCATAATCATAACGAGGTGATCCATCTGAATATTCCAAAGTAACGTTATATGACATGTATATCCTTATTGTCAGTGTTGAGAGTTTAAAGCTGGTTTCAAACACAAGTGATTTTAAGTCATAAAAACACTTAACATCTTTGAAGCATTCTGTAACATCAAACACTTGGGTTTGTCCATCTGTCATTTTTTATTGGACAAACAAATGTATAAATTAATTTACTAACCCATACCCTGTGGGTTGATCTGTCTTTAAAATAAGCTTTAGATGCTTCGTTGATTTCAGTTTATTTTTTACATCATTCCGTTCATGCTTATTTGGGATGACATCATTCTCTCTGAGACAGTCTTCAAAGCTGTCACGATCCTTACAGTAAAACAAACAGATAAACTTTAACTGTTCTCGAAAATCTTTCAGTACAGCATTATATTTTTGAGTGAGAATCCATACACTTACATTTACGTGTCTGCCAGTAAAAGCAAGTTCTGCTAGAGTGTTTCTTTTTTTGACAATGTCTTTCTCTGCAGAACAGTCATCAACAATAAACAGGGTTGGCTGTCCTTCAAATTGTTTGTAAAAATACTACAGGTAGTCATTCAGTTTTTTCTCAGGGTCGACTAAGTAAATGTTGCTGTCAGTCCAAATGAATAAATGGTTATGATAAGCTTTATTATGTTTGATAGTAGGACAGAATATTACAATGTTTTCGAAATGATGTATGTATCTTGTTTGTAAGAGGTTAAGTACAAATTCAGTTATACCACACCCTGTGGCACCACAAAACAAACCACAGTGTGGGTCGAGGGTCACCAAGTTCATTTTAATACACAATATAATTTTAATATATGTGTCCACTTAGTCTGCAGTCTTGTATGTTCAGTTGTGCATCATATATCAAATACAAATATATATTTATGGCTGCAGCGGTTTCAACCTTTTTTTGTATCTGAATTGTAATCCTGTCACTGCCGTTTGCAACAGTTCGACCTGACCCATGAAGATAATCATCATCTGTACTACGAAGGTCTAACCAAAGAGCATACTTATTTGTAAGGTATTGACCAATCCTTACGTCATACAGATGTAAATCTTTGCACGCAATGTTTGCAGGTTTATCTCTAATCCTTCCACCCGCAAAATACTTTGTGATCTCGTCATAGTGTTGATAAGGTAACATTCCTGATGCATACTCTTGATTAGGATGACCTTCGATTGTACAAGACAAATGTGTAATCTTAGGATTGTAGAATTTTTCTGAATCTCTTTTGTATGGAGCCGCTGGTTCAACAAACAACATGAGAATACCTTTCAGTGATCTGGCAGGTGTGTTCAAGTTTATGTTCCACATTGGGTCGCTCTTGAGTGGGTTGCATGTAGTGTGCTTAAATATAGTGTGTTAAACTCGCAGACTTAAGGTCTTTCTTGCTTAGTAAAGCTCTTGCTTAGTGCGCGAGTGTTTTCTGTTGCATGGAGCGACTTAGCGATGTGCGTAGCTCCGAACAAGTTCTTAGCGAGCGGGGATAGGTTATTTATAGCTTATGGTGGGGTTCTCCCCTACGTCATCATAGATTGTAGAAATCGGCCAATAAAAACGCATGGTTTTCGCTTCTTCTGACCTAACGGAAACGAAGTAGACAAAACGCCGGTGAAATGGCAGCGATGGAAAACAAGAAGTCAAGAGAGAAAGAATGGCAAATTTTTCGTGCAGGCAACCCTGCTTGTCAATCTAATGTAGACGTACATTAGTTAAGGAGTACCGTGTAGGCTCCCATAGTATGAGGATCTATGTCTCAAGTCTAATGTGGATGTACATTAGTTAAGGACTACCGTGTAGTAGGCTCCCATAGTATGAGGATCTATGTTTCTCTGACAACGGCTGGTGTTGGGTTATACCCATCGGTGTGCAGGGTCAGTTGAATCAGTTATGCAGACTCCTCACCGATAATTCCCAGATGTCCGTGAGACGAGGCTGGGTGGGGGGTCCGTGCGTTCCCACGTACATTTCGTGTTCCTCCTTCTCTATCCTAGATGGAAGGCTGTTTCTGCCACAAGGTTTAAGAGAGTGAATTCACATTTCCGTTCTCGCGTTAACACGGCAGCTAAGAACTCTTCCTCAGCTAAGCATGCCGCTACGCACGGGGGGGGGGGGGGGGGGGGGGGGGGGGGACCGTCCTTAGAATTAAGCACGCCACTAAGCTCACTCCAGCAGATAAGCACGCTCATGCAACGCACATTTTCAGCTAAGCTTGTGAACTTAGCGCTAAGCAAGAAATTTGCGCGCTAAGCAAGCATATGCAACCCACCCCTGGTCTTTATGCATTAAACTGTGTCTAATCACACGGTCATAATAAATTGGAAGTCTTGACTGGTACTGATTTTGTATGAGTCTGGCTAGTTCAGTATGTGTAACAATTTCATATTCCATGGAAATGTTAGAAATCTTATATGTTGCATTTAGATCAGATGATTTTATAATTTTGGAGTAGTCATTGAAAGTTAGTTCAAAACTCAGACGGTCATTTAGTGCTCATTGGTAATAAGGCAAATGTGCTGTCAGGATTTCAAACTCAAGTGGTATGTAAAACCTGGTTCCATATGTTTCAGCTATAATAATGTCCTTGGCCACCCCAGTAGTTACTTTATCTCTTGCATCGATTCGAAGTTTACCAACATTATCAGACTGTATGCCTTGGTAAATACAATCTTCTCGTTCTTCTCTTGTGAGCCACAAATCTTTGTAAAGTAAAACACATCAGCATCATCAAGACTAAAAACTTCCTGTCCTTCAAGTTTTACTTTAATAGTTCTAACAATTGCTCTGCCTAGATTGTTAACTAGTGTTCTGTTTACGTCTGAGTCTGATGACAGTTCAATATTAAATGGAAGGCGTGCAGTGCCAGGAACAATAACATCACTGGGACCTAAGTTTGGAAACTTGACTGTAAGTGTTTAGTTTTGGTCTATGGTACTTGGATTGTTTGTGACGGCGATTGATTGTCTAATGCCCTTAACACCAAGAGGCTCATGTAGTTTTCTGTATGGGTCTAACTTTGATCCATAAGATTGTGTCATTTTTATTATGCACAATAAAAAATATTAAATTAATAAAAACAATGGCAGCGGGAGGATTTAATCATGAAGATATTGAAATGGATGACATGTATGATTTTGGTAATACAATAGATATGACAGATATGACTGGAATGACTGGTACAAGAAATACTTACAGTTTACGTCATGAACTTTTAGAAACCAAAGTGAACTCGTTTTATGATCATGTTGGTGGCCGCCCAGACAACATAGATCCTAATCAGTTTGAACTTGATGGCAAGGGTCATTTATACTGAAATACTGTTGACAAAGGAAAAGTACTATTGACTAACAAAAAAGACCCTGGTAAGTTTAGGGCTTTAAGTACACTCAAAAATGAAGGTGGTGTTGGTGCCTTGCGTCAACTTGGAATTGGTGCATCTCCTGTCACGCTGCGTCTTGTTTGTGCGCTTCACGACATGCAAACAAAGTTACCAACGGCACAACAAATTGAAATGGCAGCAGTAACATTCCTACCAGAAATAGCAAACACAGTAATACAAGAAACATCATTTACTGAAGGTCAAATAAATGATGCTATGAAAACAATAGATGACCCACCTTTGTCAATCAGAGAAATTATGGGCTTGGATAAATCTCTGCAGTCAATAAGAGGTGAGATGGTAAACAATGTAGCCAAACGAGGTGAGCTTGATAAACACATAGAACGTGAAAAAGAGAAACTGGCTACCGCAGACAATGGGAATCTTGACACAGAAATGAAAGAAAGAATCCAACACAGATTAAATGATTTGCAGATAGAAAGATCAGGAAGGTTAGAAACGATTAGTATTGAAAGAGAAAAACTGAAAACGCAGGTCAACAGGATTAGGGAAACTATTCAGAAAATACTTCACGAAGACACTACTTTGACTGAGAGATTGAAAACACTTTTTAGAGAACAGGATATTACAATTGCTAGTTTAATTACTGCTCTTGGATTTATTATCAGTACTGTTGTTTTAGCTGTCTCTGGCAGTGGTGACGGTGGTTCTCTTACACCAAGTCCACCTGGTCCACCAACCCCGGCTCCAACTGACCCAAAAGATTTACAGTCATGGGTAAAAAAACAATTGCCTCACATATCAGACTTGCTTAAGAAATTGGTTCTGAAAGCAATGGATGCGTTGCCTGGTATAATAGGTACAGTTGTCAGTTGGCTTATCACTACAGCGGCAAAGGTAGTAAGGTTTATGGCAGAACATGTATGGATCTGTTTGGTGACAGTAGGAGGGTTAATCACAGGGTATTTAATGTAACAGATAAAGAAGTAATATACCTAATCCAGTGAGACCAATTACCAATGCAGTTCTCTCTGACTCATGTGTGTCAAGGGGACGAGGACGGGGTTACCGTGGCTTGCGTGACTGCCGGTGCAGGGGAAGTAACCATGTGTAATGGTTTTAACAACTGTACATGTGTGGTTGTTGCTCCTAAGTTCACAGTCTGATTAAGTCCTAATTTTTGACCAACACCAGCAACAATGATTTCATTATTATAATTTGTTATTGTCCCCATTTGGAGTTGAAGGTCAGATGGTAACATGTATAACCCGATGCCAACTACAAAGTCAACTTTTGATCTGGCATATCTTAAAACGTCTTGGTAGCGTTGTATGCTAGATGGGAGATCAACCACTGAATTAATTGAATCTTCAAGATTAGCAAGAAATTGGTTTTGTGCTTCAAATTTGCCACTCCCATTTAAAATGTTTGATTTTGTTAGTGATTGTGCTCCTAGGATACACCAGACATATGTTCTGATAGACTCATTTGCACGCTCAATTCCCGCTTGAGTAAACCCGTCACTCTTGTCTAAGACAAATGTGGTCCAGGCATTAGACTGTTTCTGTTCTATTGAGCCTAACCAGACTTGTGATTTTGATGAGAATGAAGTGTAACCAGGGTAGTAATCTTGAGGGTATTGTCTGTGACTCATAGCATAATACAATGTACCCATGCCGTTGTGATCATCAAGTTTTTGTGTAAAGTCATACTTTGTACTAATGTTAAATTCATTACATATGCGTTCAAACACTTTCATATCCATGGGGTTGTTATACCTGTTGAAACTGGATTCAGTGGGCAGTGGTGTATGAAGTTCTGGCAGTATACGTCTCAGCTGGTAATAAGTGTGAAAATGGTAGACAGACCTAATGAGTTTGTTTGAGTGATTTAAGTGGTCTGTAAATGAAACACCACAGCCTGTAGTTGAACATAGTATGGCAAAGTTAAGTTGGTTTTGAAACATCTGTAGTGGACTTGAAGACCACTTTCTTGCAGTTACATCGTCTGTTATTGGTGGGTTTAGGTAATGGTCAAAGGGGTTGGGTACTTTCACTTGAAATAAATCTTGTACGCTTGCGTCTGACACAGCTATATCAAGCTGGTTTAGTTGAATTATTTTCTGTTCATAAGTAGGTGCAACATTATATTTGGCATTCACATTAAATTGAAATGCATTTGTATCGACGCTTGTTGGTGATTTAAATTCCATCCTTCTTTTTTATGAGATAATAAAAATGTTTATTACCTTAACAAATCTTGACACAAGCAAACCAGTGTGGTTAACTAATGGGATTGATAATCGTGATGGTAGCAAGGCTGTAGCTATCCATGAAATGTTTTACACAGTAAAGTGGATTAATGTAACAGATGATACCAATTATAAAGTATTTTTTTATGACAAGACTGAAAATTTACCAGCTGGGTATTATGACTTTTGTACTATAGCTGAATGGTTTCAAAGTAAATTTAAAATTAAAGCAACTTTAAATCCAGCTAACCTACTTGTTACATTAGAATTTCCAAAAGATAGTCATTTTTCTTTATCAAATGCTCTTGTAACTTCACCTGGTTTTTATTGCACATTTATAACATTTCCAGATGATGAAGATTGGAAACTGTCAGATTTAGATCTAATTGCACCAAAAAAACAAAAAATAACAGGCAGATGTCCTGTTTATTTGGCAGTACACACAGTATTTAATGTGTATTTGAAAGAACTAAACACAACTGATAATGTACACAATGTAAACCCTTCGACTTTGTTGAGATGTGTGCCATCTGGAACTGCTCCCTATTGTGAAAGTGTAGTTGTTAGATTTCCTAACTTACAGTTTAAGAAATTAGGTTCTAGTTTCTTTGAGTCATTATCTTTATCTGTAACTAATCAAGATGACAAACCAGTTGTAATGCATGATTTTAGTGTAGTGTTAGAAGTTAAATAATTTTATTTTTGTTTATAAAAATGAGTTGTAGTCCAAAGCCGAGAATCATACCAGTTGCATGTTCGGTAACAGAGTGGAAAGATTTGGCTGATGTACAGGATTTTGAGAAGGAGGGAGAAGTAGGAGAAATATATGGTTTTGAACTTGATTCAACTGGCATGTACAAGCAGAAAGTAATTGTTGACATGAAAGACGGTGAAAGACAGATTCCTAAACTTGGTCAGCTGCGTGATGTTACTGTACCAGTTGCGCCTACTCTTGTAAATAAGGTGCCCTACAACTTAATACATGTAGGTAATAAGTGGGTAGTTTCGCTTGTGCCTGCACCGCCACCATCAATTGACTGGGACATAAAGTTTGAATTTATTAGTCCTTATGTATACACTGATGATGAAGGTGCCTTAGTGTTTAGGAAAGTTGTTAACTCTGGGCCGCTGATTGTAAGCCTTGTTCCAAGCTTTGCCCCAGACAACAATAGCAAAGATAAACTGAAAGTACAGGAGTATGAAAAAAGACGGTATCTTCTTACAAATAGAAGGGGCAGATCTGATACTTCTGTTGTGTTTTCACCAGCAAACTTTGCCATGCAAAAGAAGTGACAATAGTATTTGAAATTCTCGTGAGATCTGTAACTACTGCGAAAGAGGCAGATATTGCACAGGGAATAAAACTAACTTGGGATGACTCTGTGCAAGAATCATCAAAGGTCTTTATTGCTATTAAAAAGAGGAGTTGATATAGAGGTTTCAAGCAGTATTCCCACTGTTAAGGTGGTAGTCGACAAAACAACTTTTGTTCGTCTAAGTTACATAAACCTTGAACACATTGATCTTGTTTCGTTTTATTATGCCAGAAAATTGTATACTTTTGATGAGTTGCAAAATGTAATTGCTGATTAAAGAAAAAATATTTGACAATTAAAAAAAAAAGGTAAAATTCTATCCAATACTACCAACGCTTGAGCCGACTGAATCAATTGTGACGACTAAAACAACGCTTGCGCCTGATCCACATGTACCAATTGCATCAGATAAAACATTACAGGCAGATGCATTCAGATTAAATAATATTACAGAAGCAATTAAATATTTGGAAATTGAGGAAGCAAAATATTCACAGTGTAAGAGACGGTATAAGTCAGTATTTAATTCTGTACAAAACACTTCAATGGTTGTTGGTGCAGTTTCAGCTGGATGTTTTGTAGGGGGTATTGTTCTGTTTGCCACAGGAATTGGAAGTTTAATTGGAATTGCAGTTGAGGGTGTTAGCATTGCTACATGCCTGGCTTGCTTTGGTTTGGAAGCCCTAAACAAGAGGTTTCACACGAAATTACAGAAACGTAAAGCATTGAGTACTTTGGCGGGTGCGAAGTTGAGCAGTATGAAACTTATTATTAGTAAGGCATGAAATGATAATGTTATTGATGACGATGAATTTAAGAGAGTGCAGGATGATTTGAACAATTATAAGAAACAGAAGTCAGAAATACAGAATAAGATGCGTAGTCAATCTCCCATGAATGTTGAAGAACTAAAAGCCAGTGTTTTTAGCAGAAGGAAAAAGGATAGGGGTACAGGAAACCACCGAAGAACTACACAATCTTTTAAACAAATAAAAATCAGATTTGGTAATCGTTTATTATTTTTGTCATATGTTTCGCAGATAGATGACACGTCATTTACACCACTTGTGCCTGATTATTTAACCCCATCAGCACCACCCCCAGAGTATGACTGAAAAAAAAAGTTTTTTTTTTGTCCTTGTATCTTGTCGAATCTGTCTCAGTATCTTGGGACTGGAGTCAAGTTCTTGTAAGAACTTGTAAGAACTTAGGGTAAGTAATTAATAAGTTCTTATGGTAAGTAATTAATAAGTTCTTATGACAACTCACTTAAAGGTTACCTCTGCAGGTTCCTAAAAGTTAGTTGAAACTTGTTAATAAGTATAAAGTTCTACTTGAGAAAATCGTGTTCCTCAGAAATCGACTCTTACAGGGGGGTGTATAAAATGTTTTTAGTCTGCTTTCACAAAGTTAAGTTAATTAATTAAGGTCAACTTAAGACAATGGGTCATTGGGTCAGTATTGTACTATTCTCGACTGTAATGGTCATCATTTTTTTTTAAACAATGTGTGATTAGGTTTTGTCAGAGACAATAGTTAGAATCTGGGAGAAATGAAAGGTGACGTCACATGAGTGTTTTGTCAGCAAAAATCGTGAAAAGATGAGTTGTCAACAAATCTCTTGTATTGTACTTTCTATTATCTCTGACAAAAGAGAATTGCAGTAGTCTATTCGGGAGAGCACACGGGAGGTAACACGTGTTTTGGTAACTTTAACAGTCAGCAGATGTCGAACAATGCTGATCCTTCTGAGTTCAATGAAGGCAAGCTGCTTCTACTGTCCTCACAGACCCTATTCGGGGAGTACGCCAAAAGTACACTTGTATTCAAGTGATGTGCGAAGCATCTCTTTTGATAGAAGTGTATTTGCTGCCTACTCTTTGAGTGGGTGTATCTGGTGAGTACTTCAGCAAACTGTATGAAAGTTCAGTCTGTCAGTGCGTGAAAGACCATTGGGCCGACATCGGCCGCCGTTGGCCCGCGCACGGCCATGCGCGGGCCAACGGCGGCCGACGTCGGCCCGATGGCCTTTGCGCACTGGATAAATAGCTGTTTACCTCATGTTTCTGTTAGAGGATAACATTGTAATGATACGAGCTGATCGGTATGGCTGCGTCAAAATTGTCAAAACTCCCATCCAGATAAAGGCAAGCGATAGTCCAACCTCCAGAATCAAGCATATAAATCTAAATCTTAATTTTCCTTTTTCATGAATTTATTTTCCCAAATAATAATTTTTAGGAAAAGCAATCTTATGACTTTTTTACACTTAAAGTTTTTATCTCAGATTTTGTTTTCCCACCATTGCAGGGGCAGGGTTCCCCTCTCCCCAGTGCCTGCGCCACTGTTTGAAAGTGTTTCAGTTTAAGGTACATTTTCTGTCCCGCTTCTGACACACGCACAGGGTTTGTACGACAAGACAGTCTTCGTGGTCACCTCGGACAACGGCGGCAACCCGGTTGTAGATCTTGGGCCCAGGTCGTCTAGCAACTGGCCACTCCGTGGCGGCAAGGTTTCCCTGTGGGAGGGAGGTACGCGTGTGTTCGCTGTGTTGCGGGCGCCAGGTCTGGTGAACAAGGGCAGCACCTGGAATCACCTCTTCCACGTCACCGATTGGAAACCAACGCTCATTCAGGCCGCATGTGGAGACCAGTAAGTGCATACAAAGATACTAGCGAGCAAAAGGCCCTCGGCCAGCACAAATAGGTGTAGTCCTCGGGCATACTTGGGCTGTAGCTAGTCCAGCTGGACTGAATGGATGAATAAATCAATCAATCATCCATCCATCCATCCATCCATCCATCCATCCATCCATCCATCCGTCCGTCCGTCTGTCCCACATTTTCGTTAATTATTTTGTTTGTTCATTTGTTTGTCGTTGCGCTCATTCATTCATTTGTTCGTTCGTACGTTCTTCCACCCATTCCTTCATTCATTCATTCATTCATTCATTCATTCATTCACTATATTTTTGTCAGGCCCACCAGCAGTCAGGATGACGGGTTCCCGATGTACGATGCTCTGGTCAATGACACGGCGGGACGACGCAGCACCGTCATTTACAACATCATGGATCCAGGAAAGTACGCCGCTGTGCGTGGGCCCAGGTTCAAGCTCATGAGGTAATCACTCTGAATTTTTCCTTCCTTGTCTTTACGAAACTTTGTAGTTTATGCACCAAACAGATATCATAACAGGGAAAGTGAATAAGAGACGTTTATCGACCGCTTATTCTAACACATTCTGCTCCAGGACCGAAATCCGCAAAAATCCGCAAATTTTGAAGTTGCCCCCTGAAGACTGTATTACACTTCTGGAAAATGAGCGTGATAGTTCAAGGGTTGTGCCATAATAGCACAACTATCACGCTCGATCCATGTCTTGCCGTGGCGTGTCGGAGTTGAAAGAGTTAAGATAAACTCTACCCAGTAAGAAAAGAACCTTGGGCCCACGACGGCCGCAGAGGTGACTGCGCAGGCCCACTGCGGCTGTTGTGGGCCCATAAACGTTTTGCTACTTGAGTAAGCGCCAACACCTACGAGTCCATATGAGCATCTGTGTCTATGAAACCAAATTCGCGTTGAATTTTCAATCCAGAGGCTGCTTCCAATGGCTATGATTAGATTATGAATAAGCAACTCGCTGTGTGTGTGTATGTGCGTGTGTGTGTGTGTGTGTGTGTGTGTGTGTGTGT
Organism: Semisulcospira habei; assembly: GCA_036245525.1. Taxonomy (NCBI): domain Eukaryota; kingdom Metazoa; phylum Mollusca; class Gastropoda; family Semisulcospiridae; genus Semisulcospira; species Semisulcospira habei. The sequence goes on along the minus strand of BTPG01000007.1, from coordinate 122,114,681 downwards.
GTGTGTGTGTGTGTGTGTGTGTGTGTGTGTGTGTGTGTGTGTGTGTGTGTGTGTGTGTGTGTGTGTGTGTGCTACAGAAGCAACACCAAACACTCCACGGGCTGGTACCCACCAGAGACAATACAACCAGACATCATCGAAGTTCCGTTTGAGGATTTACCAACCGGCTATCATCTCTATGATCTGATAAACGTAAGTTCCTTCTCTTTTTTTTTTACCACTATCCTCTCTTTCTAGATCTAGTGAGCGATGCAGTCACAACAAGGGCAGCAAATGTCCTGATGACACAATGCAAGCTTACCAGCCTGGAATTCCATGGCATTAGCACAGCAAGAGCATTCTCAGAATTGAAATGAAAAATTACTTCACGTGGAGCTAATCTGATTGAGTGCATTTTTGGCTTTAGGCGACTCCTTTGTTTAAAAGTAAAGAATAATTACACCACAAAATTGCCTAGGTGTTGCCTTTTGAAAATTAGTCTGTCTTCTTCCACTGCAACACCACATAAAACTTTAGGGATGCAATTCGCGCTGTACTATCTTATCTTATCTTATCTTATCTTATCCTATCCTATCCTATCCTATCCTCATCTCATCTCATCTCATCTCTCTCTCTATCTATCTCTCTCTCTATCTATCTATCTATCTATCTATCTATCTATCTATCTATCTCTCTCTCTCTCTATCTATCTATCTATCCTAATCTAATCTAATCTATCAATATATATATATATATATATATATATATATATATATATATATATATATATATATATATATATATATATATATATATATATATATATATATATATATATATATATATATATATATATATACTAATGGTCAAAACTTAAGGGCCACTTTTTATCGCAGACGCACCGACAATACCACACACATAATGTAACGATACTTGGAGTCAGTACTTTGCTAATTTATTCAGTAAAAATTTCATTTAAGTTTTGAGTAAATCAAGCAATTGTAACAATAGCAGTACGTTAGAATGTTCACCCACCCCTCATTTGAAAAGTCAACAAAGACTGGTTCAGTCAGTAGCGAGTGTACCCACCGTTGCAGCCAAGCATTCAATGCAGCGTTGACGCATGGAGTTCACCAGGGTTCGGAGAACATTTTGTGGGATCGCGTCCAACTCTTGATGCAGGAACTGAGTCAGCTGGGGGACGCCTTAAGGTGGGGAGTGGGGGGGGGGGGGGCGGGCTGACTACACGCTGCCCCAGCACATCCCACCCAGATGTGCTCGATGGGAGCCAGATCAGGTGAACGGGCTGGCCACTCCATCCTCATGATGCCCCGTTGCTCAAGGTACTCATCCAGCACACGGGCGCGATGAGGTCGAGCGTTGTCGGCCTGCAGAACAGCACTGTCGCCTATGGCTAGGAGAGCTGGTTGGATGAGGGGCTGCACAATCTCGTCCCGATAGCGCAGTCCAGTCAGGGTGCCTTTGATGACATTTTGAAACCTGCCCAGACGATGACTGAGCCTCCTCCGTAGCAGTCCACCTCTTGGACGCATCCATCCGTGAATCTCTCGCCCTGGCGTCTCCAGACCCTCACCCTGCCGTCGTTGAAGGACACAGTGAACCGTGACTCGTCGGTAAACAATACCTGAGTCCACTGAAGTCTGTTCCACTTCACATGTTGACGACACAAGGAAACCCGGGCTCTGCGATGAGCTGGAGTGAGTTATTCTCGCTGCTGCTCTGCATGAAGCCAGGCCATTTTCGTGCAGACGTCGGCAGACTGTGCTTCTTCTGACGTTAACGTTTGCAGCGTGCATCAGTTGACGTCGCAGAGTGGTTGACGTGACAGTTCGGTCGAGCAGAGCCGCCACACAGAGGTATCAGTCCTCCCTTCCGCTGTTGCAGCGCGGGCGTCCTTAGCAGGGTCGTCGTTCTGCTCTTACAGTTTCTTGGAATCGTGCCAGCAGCCTCTGGATCACTGAATGGGACACCCCAAGACGTCTCCCCACTTCTCGTCCGGAAATTCCATCCTGCAGCCATGCTAGCGCCCGGCCTTGATCTACTGGCGTTAGGCTTCATCGTGTGGCATGGTTGGGAAAGTGACAATTATGCCCCTACTGCACCGGTATTTGTAGGGAAACAGAAGTGCTCAGTGTTCACGACTGACCCCTTTAGCACGTGCATCACGACTTTACCGAGTTTTTCCACCTGCCTGCTTTTGGTACGCTTGAGAATATCTCACAGCTTTTCACAAAAACTGACGATGTTTCACGTGCATTTGACACGTTTTTGGAAATTGATAAATTGTTGTCTATTGTTCCATGTACAGTGGACTGTCTAAGGTCAAATTTAACCCATTTGGATCGAAAGCACATTGTATTAGGGACAACCGCCTGGGGGATATTCTCCAGCGGATGGCGGGGCGCCTGGGGGTAGTCCCTATTACTTTATGTAATAGGTGTTCAGTGGAAAGCTCAACAGATCTAATAAGCGATGCAGTCACAAAAGGGCAGCTGATGTCCTGATGACACAATGCAAGCTTACCAGCCTGGAATCTCATGGCATTAGCACAGCATTCTCAGAATTTAATGAAAAATTACGTCACTTGGAGCTACTCTGATTGAGTGCATTTTTTGGCTTTGGGCGACGCCTTTGTTAAAAGTGAAGAATAATTGTACCACAAAATTGCCTAGGTGTTGCCTTTTCAAACTTAGTCTGCCTTCCTCCACTGCAACACCTCATAAAGCTTTAGGGATGCAATCCATTTTGTACTAGTGGTGCTACCAGTCACTTCTGGAGGCGGCTTCTAGTACATGCGTTGTGTTTGCAATTTCAGGTTACGCCGTATGCCTACCTGAAGAGCCCCCCTTGGGGCGAAACCGGTTGTAGGCGGCAAAAACTTTAAATCTACTCAGCAGGTCCAAAATCTGTTTGGGAATATTTTCTATCTTGCCCCCTCGGGGGGAGGACTGGATATTCTCCAGCGGATGGCGGGGCGCCTGGGGGTAGTCCTATTACTTTATGTAATAGGTGTTCAGTGGAAGGCTCAAAAGATCTAATAAGCGATGCAGTCACAAAAGGGCAGCTGATGTCCTGATGACACAATGGAAGCTTACCAGCCTGGAATCTCATGGCATTAGCACAGCATTCTCAGAATTTAATGAAAAATTACATCCCTTGGAGCTACTCTGATTGAGTGTATTTTTTGGCTTTGGGCGACGCCTTTGTTAAAAGTAAAGAATATATATATATATATATATATATATATATATATATATATATATATATATATATATATATATATTATATATATATATATATATATATATATATATATATATATTATATTATATATATATATATGTATGTATTATATATACACCCACTCCATATTTTTTCCCTTCTTTGACACATGTACTGATATATTTTATTACAAGAAAATTAATTGTTCATGAGTTTGCTTTATATACTTTCCTTCCCGAAAAGTCTTGCGGCCCAGGCAAAGTTGTTGATGGATTCTCCAGCCAGGGTCTTATGAAATAAAACACAAATATGTTCTGCTACAACACTAATGCATTCTTTTCAACTATGACAACGTTAACACTTTGATTAATTTTAAACTTGCTGTTCTTCACTGTAACGCACGCAGACTTGCCCACAGTCACACGTACAGACTCTCACGCAACAGACGCATACACCACCACTGACTCAGACGGGCGCATTCATGCGGTAAAACTCAACACACGGGCTCCCTTTCTAAAGTGACTTTTATACAATATAAAAGAAAAGAAACGCTTAAAAGACTATCAAACTATACAGACTTCTCTACTAACATCCGAACATCATACACACACAATTCACAATATCTCGCCAGGCTAGGTGTTAGTTCTCAGTCTCCAACCTGTTTGATGTAATTGCCTGGTTACGTTGGTCCTTCTCACGTCTAGGCGTGCAAGTCCGTTGTATGCTCTTTCCTGTCGTCCTGTCTGTAACACGGACGTCCTTGTACTCGCACCGTAGCGCAGTTCTCGCTGTGATCCGGGTATCTTGGTCCCGATCAGACTCACTCTGAGCGAAGAGCTGGAGGGATGACCTCTCGTTAGATCCCACCTGTGACTGACGTCTCGGCGTCCGTCGTTCCACTCTTTACAAGCACTCTAAACACAACAACAAGGATCCAAACGTAACGCTTGCTAAACACACAACATATTGGATCAATGAGAAATGTCACGTAACCTGGCTGATACAAATAACTCACACGTTCATTCACACACACACACACGTGCTTCATAAACTGTCTACTTCCGTAACACCCCCATATCTCTGTCACTATCTTGAAACAGACTACAGCCTAACACTCTTGCTATACACTACTCTATACACTGGAAAGACTATGCTTAACCATCCACGTACTACCTTCATAGCGACTTAAGCATACACACCTTACATTCCTTTAGTCATCCATCTCGGTAAATAACTGTATTCCAAAAACACCGCTTACTTCACAGAATTCTAAACCAACATAACTAAACCAAACCGGCCAACACTATACAAGCAATTATTACTCTTAGCAACGCATACTGTCTTTAACTAAGCAACTATCAATACTACATATATAGGAACATACCTGAATTCTAGGCTTCAAAGTCTTGGAATGCGAGAGAGAGAGAGAGAGAGAGAGAGAGAGAGAGAGAGAGAGAGAGAGAGAGAGAGAGAGAGAGAGAGAGAGAGAGAGAGAGAGAGAGAGAGAGAGAGAGAGAGAGAGAAAGAGATAGAGAGAGAGAGAGTATAGATTGCTTTACGTCACGCAAGCGACAAAGGCCTTCTCAGGACGTGCCTGCGCTAAATGAAGAAAAGAACTGCAAGAAGCGCAGACAGGAGGGAGAATTTTAAAAGAAAAATACAGATGAATGGACCAGAATTACAGAAATACAAGCCCCCAAAAGAGTAGAACCCACCTTGCAGGGGTTAGACAAGGTGACCCTAGGAACTAAAAAGTAGACAACCCCACCAAGGTCCCCTAGGGCAGACCCGGTGGGGGCTTGGAATGCGGGCTAAGGTATCTCGCATAACGTCTGTCCAGAATGACAGTCAAACCCCGCACTAATAATATTACTGCTCTGACAGACACAGCTTTTGCCTAGAACTCACTAAACAGAACTCACCAAAACTCCGTGTTAACCATGTCTTAAAGATTCCACGTGGACAGCAGGCCCGACGGACTATCGGCACAAACAAACCGTTAACAAAAACCGTACCGTACTAACCCTAATGTATGAGCACTATGCACGAGCATAGAGCTTCATCACAATTCCCCCTTCCTCGGGAAAAAAAGAAACGACCGAGTTTCTTTTTAAGACCACTCGACGTACACTATCACAAACCAAGACTAACTTTGACTATCTAGAATACAAGGGACTAACTGTCTAGAACACGCCACCAGGGCCACCATGGAAAACGCGGATCGGCAGCCTCGTCCGTCCGTCCGTCCGGTTCCCTCTAGCGCGGCCTGCGGGCTGAACTCGAACTCGTCCCCCACAAGTGAATAGAACGGCTCGGTCGCCCCAGCCGCGAAACACCCTAGTACAGGCCTCGACCCATCATGGTATTTCTTCAGCATGTTAGCGTGGTAGATCTTCTCCTTTCCCCGCACAGAAATGAGATAGTCATGACCATACTCGCGAACAACTTGGTACGGCCCCTGCCATTGAGGCACGAGCGCCTGCGTGGTTGCGGGCGAAAAGAGCAAGACTTGCTCTCCTGGAGTAAACCGCCTTATCTTGGAGCCCTTGTCCCGGTAGTGCTTCTGCACCTTTCGGGCCGCATCC
>BTPG01000007.1:121856374-122103874 GCA_036245525.1 Semisulcospira habei | reverse complement strand
TACATATATAGGAACATACCTGAATTCTAGGCTTCAGAGTCTTGGAATGCGGGCTAAGGTATCTCGCATAACGTCTGTCCAGAATGACAGTCAAGCCCCGCACTAATATATTACTGCTCTGACAGACACACCTAGAACTCACTAAACAGAACTCACCAAAACTCCGTGTTAACCATGTCTTAAAGATTCCACGTGGACAGCAGGCCCGACGGACTATCGGCACAAACAAACCGTTAACAAAAACCGTACCGTACTAACCCTAATGTATGAGCACTATGCACGAGCATAGAGCTTCATCACATTCACCAATGCCGAAGATACCTTTTTCGTCCGTGTACGTGCCATTGTGTGTGTGTGTGTGTGTGTGTGTGTGTGTGTGTGTGTGTGTGTGTGTGTGTGTGTGTGTGTGTGTGTCTGTGTGTGTGTGTGTGTGTGTTTGTGTGGTATTTCCGCTTCTATGTTGGCTGGATGGACGGATTCAAACCACAGATGCACTCATTAAATACAGGGAAGCCATCTCGTAACTTGGCGGCAAAACACGCTATTTAATTTTTATTTACTGGGCATGCCCATTCCTCAAGGGAAATAATCACCGGAGAGAGACAACCACTATACAGGAATTGTCTCCCATAGACCAATGTGCTTCATTATATGACACCTCCCTCATTTAGTTAAAACTTATCTGAACTATACAAAATCAAATTCTTATCTAACAAATGAAATCGAATCTTTCCGGGATCGAACCATAAATGTAAATGTTCAAGTTACAGACCCTCAGAAGTCATTAGTACTGACAATAAGTTCAAGCTGTTAGACATTTTGCCACTTGAAAAACAGTTTAAGTATAATAAGTTGGTGCTCATGCGCAAAATCACCCTCTCAGAAACACCAGCCTATCTCAATAGTTTGTTTCACTTTGCTCATACGAGGTCCAGTCGAACACCAGGGAACAATCTTGTTGTACCGATGCCTCGACTGGACATTAAAAATTTATAGGTCGTCATTGTCCTATTCTGGTGCAAAGTTATGGAACTCTATTCCTGCAGATGTTAGAGCCGCGCCATCGCTTAAAACTTACAAGACCAAGCTGCTCAAACATCTAGACAAAACTTAATTTTTCTTTTATTTTTTATTTCTATTTTTATTTTTACATGTAGCACTCAATGCTTATGCGGCATTTCCCGGATAGTCTGCATTCTCTTCTAACATTTATGAACGCATGTAATATACCGCTGGCATTCCAGCAAGCTGCATTATGTAATATAGTCCATGACCCCATGGACTCGGCTGGCCAGACGGGATGCCGTCGATAGACACAGCATTGGGCGCTCGCGAGGCGTGGCAGTGCTGTGGTTTCTTCGCGTCGACACGTGCGCGCGGTGGTTGCGGGATCGCTATACAAGTCTAGTCTAATTCCATGGCAGACTATAGCATCCAGCTGTGTGCGGTTTAGTAGCGCGGGGAGGCCGCTATCGCGTGTGTGTGCGGGTGTGTGTTTATCTGTGTGTGTGCAAGTGTATGTGTGTGCACGCACGCATCCCTACGTGCTTGCGCACGCGCGCGCGCGCGTGTGTGTGTGTGTGCGAGTGTGTGCGTGTGTGTGTGTGTGTGTGTGTGTGTGTGTGTGTATGTGTGTGTGTGTGTGTGTGTGTGTGTGTGTGTGTGTGTATGCCTGTTTATGTTTGTTGGAGTGAGCCGTGTTGATTTTTATGATGAGAACAATAGCGGTTTTATGTACAAAATCCTTTATACTTTTTATATTTGCTGTAGTATAGTTTTAAGTGATAGAATGTATGTGTACATGATAATTATACTGATGTGTGTGTATGTGTGTGTCAGAGTGTGTGTGTGTATGTGTGTGGAGGGTTGTGCAGGCTTGGCTTGGCGCCTGTAGGCTACAAGCTAATCTGGCACAAGCCTGTGCACGCGGCAATTGCACACCGGCGCGCGTGTGTGTGTGTGTACGTTATTTTGTTTTGTAGTGTGTAGCAAGGACAAGAATAAAAACAGGTCTGCGCACCTATTCTTTTATCCTTGGAAAATAAAGTTTCATTCATTCTCTCTCTCTCTCTCTCTCTCTCTCTCTCTCTCTCTCTCTCTCTCTCTCTCTCTCTCTCTCTCTCTCTCTCTCTCTCTCTCTCTCTCTCTCTCTCTCTCTCTCTATCTATCTATATATATATATATATATATATATATATATATATATATATATATATATATATATATATATATATATATATATATATATATATATATGTGTGTGTGTGTGTGTGTGTGTGTGTGTGTGTGTGTGTGTGTGTGTGTGTGTGTGTGTGTGTGTGTGCCGGTTGAACAACATCCCCTCTAGCCGTCAGACTGTCAGCTAAAATCTGGATTTAACAACAACATAGTTTAACTGCGGTTGCACGGACGCATTTTAGACTAAGGTGAGCGACCCATAGACACGAATCCGAACTCGATCCGAATCCGAAGCGGGTCCGAAACAGGAAGGTTCGAGGGAGTCCTGTATGTTTGTGTGTTTGCATATGCCCGATGCGGAAACGAATTCGCATCCTGCTTCGAAAGAAAATCACCTCATCTGGTTGGGATCGTATTTGTATCGGATTCGTGCTTATGGAATCGTAGTTTCACAACTAAATTAGCACGTAAACGTTAAGCTACGTTTCCATAAGCACGAATCCGATACAAATACGACCCGAACCCGATTTTCCTTCAAAAATTGCCTCATTTGCGTTCGAAGTCGGATGCGAATTCGTTTATCTCATCGGATATATGGGAGCACACAAACGTGAAAAGGACTTGCAGGATTTTTTCTGTGTCGGAATCGCTTCGGATTCGGATTCGTGTTTGTGGGTAACCGCCTTTACTGTTACTCCGAGCAGCACTAATAACAGAACCAAGTTAGGGTGTAAAGAAATGACCATTGCATTTGTCTGATTGTAGCTTACAATATCTAGTCTTTGATTTCATTTCCAGCTAAACAAGCACAGTGCTACATCTCACTCCTTTCATTCACTGCTTAACATTGAAACAGATTATATGAAAACAAATGCTCTTACCGAATAGTTAACATTTTTTGGATCACTCGGTCATAGTCGGCAAAATGTGGAGTAAATTCTTTCACCAAAATTATTAATGGAACCTACAAGGAACCTTGTTGTGCAACCGGTCACTTGACCGTGGGAATTCGCTCAACAAATGGATACATGGAGTCATCTGAATGGCATGAGATGCAGTGTTATGTTATATGGGAAGTCCACGACGTTAATTTTATGAATGTAGGTGTTGCAAAATAAACTATGCCACCAGAATAAAAATGTCCACAGAGTGCAGTCCACACACGGTGACATTCGAACATCCAGTGCTAAAGTTTGCGCGCTTCGGCTCTTGTTTCCAACATTTCACGGGCAACTGTGTACAGTTAAACCTTCTTGACAACCGTAGAATAGTCCGTAACACCGAGTGTTTGAAAATCGGAAAATGTTTGAAGTGTTTGTACAGTGAGTGAAAAGCATCTGGTTTGGAATCTGTTTTTTTTTCATGACTTGGACAAAGACCAAATCTCCCCAAAGTGAAGCGGTATACTAGGATATCCCAGACACCTTAGCGCGGTTAGACTAGGAAATATAGTGTGGGGATGCTATCTATGTACCGTGGTCTTGAAAGGTTCTATATATATATATATATATATATATATATATATATATATATATATATATATATATATATATATATATATATATATATATATATATATATATATATATATATATATATATATATATATATATATATATATATATATATAAAACCTTTCTCACTAATTTATATATGAATATATATGAATAACCAGCCAATTCCTTCTCTTTGTTCTTCATCCCAGGACCCAACGGAGCAAACCAACGTGTACGACGAACACAAGAAGGACCCGGAAGTGCTATCACTGAAGGCTCAGCTTGAGAGCGAGGACCTCAACGCGCAACCTCAACAGGATCACGGCTTTACTCCACTGGCTTCCGCTTTGAGCAAGCAGGTCGACTACATGCTGCCGGGATGGTGTGACGCTGGCTTGCTCCCTAGTGGTGAGATCTGTTTTTGTCTACCGTATTGAAAATACGGTAGACTTTGACAATGGGGCTGGCCTCAGCCCGTTCAACACCTAGTACCCGATAACATAGGCGGGCATGCGTCACACTGTAAAAGTGTTGTAACAAGATAAAATTACGTTACGTCTAGCTATGCTAGCATTGCTGTTGAACGCAGATCTAGCGCCAAAGCGCCGTGTGTAAGTGTGTGTGTGTGTGTGTGTGTGTGTGTGTGTGTGTGTGTGTGTGTGTGTGTGTGTGTGTGTGTGTGTGTGTGTGCGCGCGCGTACGTGCGTGCGTGCTTGTGTGTGTGCGTGCGTGCGTGTGTGTGTGTGTGCGTGCGTGCGTGTGTGTGTGTGTGACAGCGTCTTGATTCTGCGTTTGTGGACGGATTAGCTTGAAACTTTAGGATGTTATCTTTAAAAGAATTATCTTGAGGCAGTTTTCCTTTAATTTTTTAATTAGTTTACAAATTAGTGCTTGAGGCTGTCTCTTATGCAGTCTTTGAAGCGTTTCTTTGATCGTCCTTGCTTCCTGTGGCCTTTTGAGAGTGCACCATACAGAAGTTGGCGTGGCATGCGAGAATCATCCATGCGTATGACATGACCTGTCCAGCGGAGTTGTGTCTTTAAGACCAAGGCTTCAACGCTCACTAAGCCAGCATTGTCCAGGACTTCCAGGTTTGTCACCTTGTCTTGCCATTTGATGCCCATGAGTGAGCGCAGGGATCTCATGTGGAAATGTTCAAGCTGCTTGAGGTGCTTTCTGTACAGCGTTCTTGACTCACAGCCATAGAGGAGGCTGGGGAGAACTACTGCCTTGTAGACTTTGATCTTGGTGGAGAGCTTGACGTTGTTGTTATTCAACACACGAGTGCGCAGGCGACCCAGGGCTTTGCTGGTTTTGCTGATGCGAGTACCGAGCCTTCGATGTACACTTTGGGGGGGGGGGGGGGGGGCTCTTGTGCCTGGGCCGGTTGGTGCAGGACCTCGATCTTGCTGAGATTGATGGTGAGGCCAAACAGTCGAGAGGCTTCCGAGAACCTGTTGACGATGGTCTGGAGGTCATTCTTAATATATATTTTGCATATAGCTAGATTAAATGAAGACATTGAATGTGTTCGTTAACCATCATTGTACCTTTTTAACGTTTTGAATGATAATTAATTCACTTTTAAAAATGTGCGTGCCTTTCACGACTCAGACAACGAGAGTGACGTAAAAGCGCCAAACACGTCAGTGTTATAGAATGCTCCTAACTGACGAAATGTCAGTGTTTTACATGTGTATGGGTTGAAGCAATGCTCTCCCTTTCTGACAATTTGATTCGGAAGACAGTCTCTCTATATTTGTTATGTCGTTTGTCTGCGAACGTATTGTGGAAAACGTGGAGAGGGCATGCTGTATAGAAAAGGCTTTGTGGACATCGGGTGGGGGGGGGGGGGGGGGAGGGGGGGGGAGGGGGGGGGGTTCCAACGTTTTTGTTTCAACCTGATACAAAAGGCCTCCCCGACGCTGGACATTGCTTCCAGGGGCCGAAAAATCGAAAAGCGGAAGGGGCGGGGGGGGGGGGGGGGGGGTGGTGGTGGAGCGGGGGAAGGAGTAGGGGTGGGGGTGCTGAAGAGAAGGCGCGTGCGTGTTAAGACTCTCACCATCCGCCAAAATATCAAACAACGGGGGGAGGGGGTCCAAACACCCCAAAAAGAGACTTTTTATAACAATTTAAAGAATTTAGGTCTAGAGGAGATGAATTAGAAGGATAAGCTTAAATAAAAATTGTAACAACTCTGAATAGACCTAAAGAAAATTGCATTTGAGTTCAAAACAATACGGTAGACTTCGCGATGAAATCCTCTTCTTGTTTCAATGTTAAACCCCGTCACTGTCAAGAGAAAAAAAATGAACACCGCCGAAAGGCCAGAGGTACAGGAGACTTTGCAAGAAAGAGGGAGGGAGCGGAAAAGATGGGAGGGGGGGGGGGAAGGTGGGGGGGGGAGGGGGGAGATGCGCTAAGTCTGAGATTTTGATTTTGGGAGACAAAAAAGTACAATGGATGGAATAGGGATAAGGCCTCTAAAAAATCGGAAGACAGGGGAGAGGGTGATGGAGGGGGGTGGGTGGGGGGGAGTACAGCCTAGATGAACAACTCGGCTTTTACGCCACTGCTAAAATGTATGGGGGGGGGGGGGGGCAAGCAATGGATACTTCAGCCCCAAAATTCTCTTTTTGTGAAACACTGGGGGCACATCTCCCTCCCCGCCACCCCCTCCCCTCCCACACACACACACACTCCTTTGAGAAAACCAGCCCCACTCCCCCTCCCCCCCCCCCCCCCAAGAAAAAAAAAAAAAAGAAAAATAAAGAAAAAAAAAGGTCCTACTGATTTCATTGATAATAGAGTATGCATGAAATGAAACGTTCCATATAATCATACATCCCATAATGATGCAGTTGTGAATCACGTGCAGCCTGCAGTCCCAGTCCGTGTCAAAATGGCGGTACGTGTATTCTACAGGACGGAGGCTACTACTGTTTGTGTCTGCGGAGAGCGTCAGGCTTGAACTGTGAAACACGTAAGTCACTCTCTCATGTTGTTATTTGCTTGTTTGTTTGCTTGTTTCATTGATTGATTGATTGATTATTGATTGATTGATCGATTGATTGATTGATTGATTGATTGGGTTTTGCATATTTGTAAAATATTTAAAGGACTAAAAAACGTACAATATGTCTACAAAATAGTTCAAGAGTTGTGCCAGTTTAGCTTGCGGTCCTTAATGAGCAACCTGTCATGGTCGATCCATCTCCCACTGCGTTGTGTAAGACATGAGTGTTTCCTTAAAATTACAAGTACACAATCGAGATTTTATTTTCTAGTGGCTCCGTGTCAAGAATCAAAAATGGTGCCCGGTAGCCAGCTGGCCAACGCCCAGGCTGACGTCACATCAGGCAATTATGTCATCACTGCCGTTGACCCTACGTCAGTATTCAATGGCGACTACGTCATCGAAGGCCGCAAGAAAGCGATCTTTGAAAGCATTACCTTTAGAATGCTGGGAGGTAATGCGAAGTCTATTCAATTCGAAGTCTACGATGGAAGCAGCAAAGTACAGGTATTGTTGTAATATTATCCTATTGGTTTGACCTGTTGCATTCCCCAGTAGTAAAACGTCCCTGGGTCCAAGACGGCAGCATTGGGCCCGCGCACAACCGTGCGCGGGCCCAATGCTGCCGTCTTGGGCCAGGGTTCACATTATTATGACACAAGCGAGAAGAAAGCAGTGAGAATTCTAATCAGCTGTCCAATTCTATAACGTCTTTTAATGTGGTCATTAGACACAAGAGCCGCTTAGCTATTGTGGTTCATATCAAAGGAATTTTTCGTTTCTTTCTTTCTTTCTTTCTTTCTTTTTATTGCTTTGTTTTTTAACAAACGGTCAACAGTGCGGCGGAGAGAGCACAAGCTGTATCAGCACATGTGAGTTGAGTTAGCCTTGGTCCTAAATTATTTTAAAATTTAGCTGGCTTTAAATCCAACGGTTTAGCCACTACCCTCGGGAGATCATGGCTATGACCTGCATAAAAGTTTAAATATAATTGTACACTGTTGAAACTGTGACAAGCTGTGCACGGGTTAGACGTTTATCAAGACCAAGCTGTCGAACTTTCAACACGAGGAGCGTGAAATTTATTTGATCAGGGTATATTTTTGTAGGTTTAAATAGGTCATGTTGAAAATTCCCGTGGGGCAGCGGCTAAACCACTGCCGTCAAGACTAAAGGAAAATTAAAATAAGTTAGGACCAAAGTTGGTGATTACCTTTTCTTCTAAGAGTTGTGTTGAAATCATTTGCGTTCAAATGCTATTTGCGAAAAAAACACGAGGCAAGCTTTGCTCAAACGGAATATATTATAGATCTAACGCCCTTACTGCGGGAACACAAAGAACGAACAACACCTAATTGCAAGTGGCATAGATCCTCATGGCCCCCCACAACTGCTGGGGCTCTTGATGATATATCCCTCCTTTAGTTTATCTAACCCATTTAGTGCCAGCTGACGCAGATTGTGCATCTGCGATCTTCGTTAATTCAAGACAAAATAACCCTAGACATCCCAGAAACAAATGGATTCAAAGTGGCGTCAGTAAGATGCATATATCCTCATGATTTCCTCGCAACTCCGCCGCATCAGTCAGATCAGAAAATACCTCACTACCGAAGCTGCCACCAAACTTGCTGTCTCTCTCATTCTATCCCACATCGACTACTGCAACTCTCTCCTTTCCGGCCTCCCTCACTCCACCACTTGCACTCTCCAGCGCGTCCAGAACAATGCTGCCCGCCTCGTCCTCAAAAAGAAAAAATCGGACCACATCACTCCCCTGCTCAAACTCCTTCACTGGCTTCCCATCCCACAACGCACCCAGTTCAAGATTCTGTCTCTCTGCTACAAATCCCTGAACAACTGCGCTCCTGCCTATCTCTCCAACTTACTTCACCCCTACACTCCTTCCCGCTCCCTCCGCACCTCCTCCGCCCCTTTCCGCCTCCACATCCCCCGCACCAAACTCAGCACTTTCGGCCCCCGCTCCTTCTCAGTATACGGCCCATCCACCTGGAACACCCTCCCACTCTCTCTCCGTCAGAAACACTCTCTCTCTCTCTCTCTCTCTCTCTCTCTCTCTCTCTCTCTCTCTCTCTCTCTCTCTCTCCTCCTTCCAGTCCGCCCTCAAAACTCACCTCTTTCAACCGTTCTAGCACTATATCACCACACTCCCCACCCCAAGCTGACTGTCGTAATGTATTTCACTATTTGTGGTACGTGAGTTGTTGTCTAAATCGTGCGCATGAGTGCGCGAGTTGTGAGTGCGCGCTTAGAGTTATAATTATTATAAGATAAGCGCATTATAAATGCCTTAATTATTATTATTTATTATTATATATACACCTTGCAGTTGGGTGATGTTCAGATTTTCTTGTCACTGAATGGGTTGATATAGTCTATGTTAAGAGCGTTTCTTTGTTGGTTATTTCCTGAACTAGGTCTTTACTTTATCAGGTCCGCACAATGCGATGAGGTCTCGTCTTTTTTCAGAACGGCGCCATTAGGCTGGGTAAGTCTTTGCAGGACCAGCAGTGGACAGCACCATTCGTGTTGGCGCCGGTTGGGGACTCCGTACTCTTCAGCGTTAACCCGAACCCTGCTAACACTGCAGGAAGCGTCGCCATCGAAATAGTTGACGTCGGATACTGCCTGAAAGGTGAAGGCCTTTTTAGGTGTCAGAACTATTCGGTTATCAGGTTCATGTTGCTTTATTTATTATTTAATTATATGCAGGTTGTAAACAGTTAACACGCCTCATGGCATTGATGGTGATGGTGATGATGATGATGACGACGATGATGATGATGATAACGACGACGACGATGATGATGATGTTATTATATTTTATTAGCATCATCTGTCAGGCTGTTAGTACGTTACTGAATGGACTAACGATGACGGTGTCCAAGATAATAATAATGACTGCTTACACACATCGTCAGGAGATGGATCGGCAAAAATGTACCGTTTGCGGGAGTACTCCTCAGATAGACCCACTCGTGGAGTACACCATAAGTACACTTCTATTCAAATGAGATGCTTAGCATCTCCCAGAGGGCCAGTGTGGCTTCAGAGCAAACAGGAGCACCACCGATATGGTCTTTGTGCTGAGACAGCTGCAGGAGAAGTGCCGCGAGCAGAACAAAGGGCTGTACGTAACATTTGTCGACCTAACAAAAGCGTTCGACACTGTGAGCAGGCAAGGCATGTGGCAGATCCTGGAGCGACTTGGCTGTCCCCCAAAGTTCCTCAACATGATTGTCCAGCTACACGAGGACCAACAAGGCCAGGTCAGACTCAACAATGACCTCTCAGAACCATTCCCTATTCTCAACGGCGTAAAGCAAGGCTGCGTGCTGGCACCGACCCTCTTCACCATCTTTTTTAGTATGATGTTGAAGCAGGCCACAGTGGACCTCGATGATGACGATGCAGTGTACATCAGGTATCGTCTCGATGGCAGCCTGTTCAACCTCAGACGACTGCAGGCCCACACGAAAACCCTAGACCAACTGATTCGTGAGCTGCTTTTTGCTGATGATGCTGCCCTCGTTGCACACACAGAGAGAGCCCTGCAGCGCATCACGTCTTGCTTCGCAGATGCTGCCCAGCTCTTTGGACTCGAGGTCAGTCTGAAAAAGACAGAGGTCCTCCATCAGCCGGCACCCAAGACAGTGTATCGCCCTCCTCACATCACCATTGGCGAGTCTGAACTAAAGTCAGTGCACCAGTTTACTTACCTTGGCTGCATTATCACGTCGGACGCCAAGCTGGACAAGGAGCTTGACAGCAGGCTGGCAAAAGCGAACAGCGCTTTCGGGCGACTTTTCAAGCGGGTGTGGCACAACCAACAGCTGAAAACAGGCACCAAGATCAGCGTGTACAGAGCTGTGGTCCTCACCACCCTGCTGTATGGTTCCGAGTCCTGGGCCCTCTACCGCAGCCAACTACGACTCCTCGAACGCTTCCACCAGCGCTGCCTGCGTACCATCCTGGGCATTCACTGGAGTGACTATGTCACCAACGTCGAGGTCCTTGAACAGGCTGAAACTGTGAGCATCGAGGCTTTGCTGCTGCGGACACAGCTCCGCTGGTCGGGGCATGTCTCCAGGATGGAGGATCATCGCCTACCAAAGATCACCCTGTTCGGCGAGCTTGCTACTGGACACCGTGACAGAGGGGCACCAAAGAAGAGATACAAAGACTGTCTCAAGAAGTCACTTAGTGCCTGCCAAATCGACCACCACCAGTGGTCTTCGCTTGCTGCGGACCGTGACACCTGGCGCTCCACCATTTACAAGGCAGCTGTCTCCTTTGAGGACTCTCACAGAGCTAGCCTTAAGGACAAGCGTCTCAGGAGAAAAAACAGAGATGCTGCAGCTCAGAACCCTGGCCATACCTTCCCCTGCAGCCACTGCGGTCGAACCTGCCTGTCTCGGATTGGCCTCCGCAGCCACGAACAAGCCTGCAGACGTCGTGGGCAACTCCTATAAAATCTTCGTTCGCGACGTCAAGCCAAGAGAGACGTGGCGTTACATGGTAGTCGTAGTCGTAGTATGATGCAATGACACAGACAAACCCACGTAGGTTTCTTGTAGAAAAAACCCACTCAGATGCAAACTCGTCACATGTGGCACAAGGTTGTAGACCACACTGGAGTAACAGTTCCGACAGTACTTTATTCTTACGATGCACTCTTAACACAATGCATCCACAAATGCATCAACACTTTGATACACTGTCTCATACAATGCATCCACAATTTTGATACACTGTGTCTCCCATACAATGCACACAATCTTTGATACACTTCGTTTCTCATACAATGCGCACATATAATTTCCTAATACCCTCTGTAATACTATTACAGATTTCCAGAACAATCCGGCAAATTACAGAACTCAACCAATCAGAAAAAAACCGTAACCAAAACCCTTTAATATTCATTAAAAAGAACTCTATAGATCTATCTAAATCTTCCACTAACATGTGTAGTACAAAATGTTGACGTCATATTTTGAGGTCACTAGAACGATCGCAACTCTTCCAGACCTTTCCAGGTTAATCTAGGTCGGACTTAGCAATAAGTTAGAGAGATTTACAACATTCTAGCTACACAACGAAAATCGAAACCAATTTTTCATGCAAAAGAAAACGAATCACACTCAAAAGGTATGCGATTCTTATCTAAAATAACTCAACTGAACACCGGATCTTTTACTATGATCAACACACACTTGCGCGCCCCTAAAAAAATAACACAACAACAAACGTTACAGGCGTGCTCCCCGACTCGGTCTGGCGAGTACTCCCGCAAACGGTTCGGGGGACCCTGGTAGTTCGAGCGTCGTGCCGGGCGTGAATCTAATGTAAATTTACCAATGAACAAATTCTATCGATCAGTGTTTATATTTTAAGGATTATTGTGATACGTGCATGTGTTAACATGATGCCACGGGCGTCGGAAACTGAGGGGATTTAATCAGTCATGCGTGGTTGCTTACATGTTTTACATGTGCTTATAGATTTGCGTTCCTTAAAAAAAAAATAGTTCATTTATTGAAATTTCAAATCAAACTCAAATCCAGCCCCACCCCCCACCCATGCCTACCCCACCTTCTACGCCCCATTTGTTGTTGTTGTTGTTTTTGTTGTTGTTTGTTTGTTTGTTATTTTTGTCACGCCCCCCTCGGCCTTGTGTGCGTGCGTGTATTTCGATATTTCGTGACTTTTTTTCTGGTCTTTTGTTTTACCTCAGATATTTTGTCTTTGTGCACCAGAAACCACTACAACTACCACCCCCTCCCCCATCACCTATCCCTCTGGGTGTGTGTCCGGGTGGTCGGAGTTTCAGGGGTCGTGCTACAAGTACTACAGCGACAGCCTCAAGTTTAACGAGGCGTCAGCAGCGTGTAGAGGTCTCCGCCTGTCTCCCAGTGGAGCGGTCATGTCGCCAGCCAAAACTGCGGCCGAGTTCAACTTCATCTATTTCACTCTAGCACCGTGAGTTTTCTATATACCGGTTTTTTTTTTTTTTCTAAGAAAGGCGATACAGCTTTTAAACACTTATAAATGGGTATCACAATAAGTGACTCTGCATATGCAGAGTATGAGGTTCTTTACCTAATGCTGCCTCGTTCTTTATCTGGCGTTATGACGCCATCAACCTTTGGATCTCGGTAGCGCTTATTGTCCATGTGATTCCTGCATAAATCACAACGCTGCCATCAACCAAATGGTTACTTGCTGTGAGATAGAAATCTACAGGAAAATGTCCGTCGTTTTGTTCGGGCAACAAGACTAATACTTCTGTTATTTTCAACCTTGCAACTGAGCCTTTACTGTTGTTACACGCATCTTTTGGCAACAAGACTTTACTTCAGTTACACGCAGCCTTGGCAATAAGACTTCACTTTTTAAGTCCCTTCTATTTATAGAAGGGACTTTTTAGGACGGGTCGCGGTAGGGTGAATTTAAGAGCATGTCCTTGATGTCAAAGACGGGCAGGCTAAACCTTTAACAATTGAAATAACAAGATAAAAATTACGTCATGTCTAGTTACGCTAACCTCGCTGCTGAACGTACATTTGGCGTGAAGCGCCGTATGTGCGTATGTATGTGCATATATTTGTATTATGTATGTGCGTGCGTATGTATGTAAACAAGAGAATCTCCGATATTTCTGTACATACAAGCTTGAAACTTGGCGAAATACTTTCTTAAGTGGGTGGCTAAGAGAGCCTCCGAACATATTGTAATTGAATGTCTCATTTAAAACATAAGCAACCGGATTAGAGTCCGTAATTCTTTTCATATTTAATTTAACTTTTGCATAGCTAGTTTGGAGAAAAACATTGGATGAGTTTGTTAGCCAGCTTTGTATCCTTCCAACTTCTTTAGTAAAAATTAATTCTTTTCAGAAAATAATTAAAACAGTAAAATCCCTTCACTTCTATAGAAAGTCAGACAGTGCCGTCACCACGCAGACACAAACACTAAATATGACGAAATTCTCTCGCTCTCTGGCTTTTTCTCACACATATGCGCGCATTTCCAAGAGGCATAGATCCTCATGTGCCCGGAGGGCCCATGAACATCTATGCCTCTTGAGGATGTTTGGAGCGCGCGCATGCACTCACGCACACGCACACATCGACGCGCTTTCAGAAGATCATGCAGGTGTACTTAGTATAGCATGTAGCTAGGTAAAGTCAACCTGATTTCATACAAATTATAGCAAGACTGACATTGTACCGTGAAATTTTTGTTTTGTCACCATTTTCGCAAGTCTTGAAGCGAAAGCGAAACTCATATCACGTTAAATATAAAATTACGTAAAAACAAAAACAAAAACAAAAAAAACCGTCATGACAAATGACGTTTGACAAACCAATGACACATATGCGCGCATCTCCAAGAGGCATAGATTCTCAAGTGCCCGGAGGGCGCATGAACATCTATGCCTCTTGAGGATGTTTGGAGCGCGCATGCACGCACGCACAAGCACACACACACATCGACGCGCTTTCTGAAGAGCATGCAAGTGTACTTAGTATAGCATGTAAAGACAAGCTGCGTTCACACAAATTATAGCAAGACTGAAATTGGAAATTCTAGTTTTGTCACCATTTTCCCTAAGTGTTGAAGCAAAAGCAAATCTCATATCACGTTTGACAAGCCAATGACGCGTATGCACTGCTCGCGCCCCTTCTAGAGTTCACTATGACGCATTGGCACATCTGTGAAGCTTTTCAGAAGGAGATATTTCAACATCAGAGTCAAGACAAAGACAAAAGGTAGAGACCCTTGATAGCGAAGACAGCTCTCGTACAGAAGGGACTTTGTGGGTTTTGGTTCATCCCATTTTGTTTAATACTCAACCTTGGTAAACACGATTTCACTTCTGCCATATGCAATCTTGTCAACAAGACTTTTCTTTTGCTGTACTCAATCATCGCAACAAGACTTTCATTCTGTTATACCTTGTAAACAAGACTTTACGTCTGTTATACATTGGCAACAAGATTTTCCTTCTGTTATGCGCAGCGTTAGCAACAAGACTTTCATTCTGTTATACGCAACATTAGCAACAAGACATTACTTTTGCTGTGCACAACATTAGCAACAATACTTTCCTAGTTATACGCAACATTAGCAACAAGACTTTACTGTCCATGCGCCTTCATGTGAACAACGTTTGCAGATCCACCTATACTGAATTGCGACGTATTGCTTCAGTCCGCCACTATCAGACACCTGAAGTAACTCAAGTACTTGTCTGCGCTTTTGTTTTGTCTAAATTAGACTATTGCAATGCTCTTTGGCTGGCTGTTCCCAGTGTCTGATTGGCAAACTCCAGAAAATTCAAAACTCAGCTGCTAGGTTGATTCTTAGAGTCCCTAGATCAGATCATATCACACCCCATCTGTCTGCTCTTCACTGGTTACCTGTAACAGCTAGGATTTCAGTACAAAATTTGATGCATGACTCACAGTTGTATTACCTGTTCCTGCCCATACTACCTTGCCTCTCTTCTCCAGCTGTATACGCCCTCAAGACAGAATTTGCGCTCTGCTGCCGACTCTCGAGTTTTACGTATCCCTCTTGTCAAAACAAAGTCGTTCGGTGAGAGGTCATTCAGGTACCAGAGCCCAGTTGTTTGGAATGATCTCCCACGCGAACTGAGATACGTGGATTCGAGAGAGGCATTCAAGCGAGCCCTAAAGACCCATATGTTTTCTGTCAGCTACAAATGACTTTGTCACACACCTGTCATGTTAATGTCATCTCTATCTATGTTAGAAGCAGTGTGTGTGTGTGAGTGTGTGTGTGAATGCCAGTATGAGTCCATAAGCGTAGCACTTTTCAATGGTGACTTTATAGCTTGTTTACAGAGTGCGTTGTATTTTGTTTTTTGTACTTTTTGTAAATTGCATTTTTGTAATTAGTTATTTTTGTACATTAGTTTTTGTTAAGCGCCTAGAGCTCTAATCTGAGGTTAGGCGCTATACAAGTACTCATTATTATTATTATTATTATTACTTTTGCTGTGCTCTGCATTAACAACAATACTTTCCTTCTGTTACGATACGCAACATTGGCAACAAGACTTTCCGTCTTTTATGCGGAACATTAGCAACAAGACTTTACTTCTGTTGTATGCAGCCTTGGCAATTATACTTCCCTTATGTTATAGTATAATACGTAACTATGTCAACAAGTCTTTACTTTTGTTATACGCAACATTAGCAACACGATTTGACGTCTGCTCTGCTGCCAACAGTGCCCGCAGTGACTCTGTCCCTGACACACAGACTGTTTATAGTGATTTTCAACCTGTGATTAGTGCGTACATAGCCCGCGAGTGGCAGTACGAGTGGGACAAAGAGGAAGGGAACAAGCTTTATGAAGCTCTTCCTACGTTCTCCGACAGTCTACCTTTCCGCTGCGGCAGCCGCCGTGAGGAGACTGTCCTTGCTCGGCTCCACATCGGGCACACGTATGTTACGCACTCTTACTTACTTAAACAGGATGAGCGTCCATGGTGTTTTGCCTGTGATGAGCAGTTTTCTGTTCGACACTTTTTGCTGTATTGTGCTGACCTAATTGACACGAGATATAAACACTTCACAGCGGACTCCTTGAAGGTTTTGTTCCGGGATGTTCCCCGGGAAAAAATCTTCAATTTCTTGAGAGAATGCAATATTTTTAATAAGATCTGAGTATTCATAACCTATGTCAATATTTTTTATTTGCCCTTTTTCAGAGAGTCTGTATACGCTTCTTTTAAAGACTTGTGTGACATTTTAGCCTGCCATTTTAAAGCTATATTTACATCTTGTCTTAAGACCTTGCTTTTAGTCTGGCTGACCAGATTTTTACTCATCCCGCCGTGAGATAGCCTTAGTCACCTGCTCGGCGTTAAACCCAAATAACTAACTAATTAATTGAGGTCTGCTATATGCAACCTTGACTACACGACTTGACTTCTGCTATACTCAACCTAAGCAAAACGAATTCACGTCTGTTTTACTCACGAATTACCTTACGTCCTCACAACCCGCTGTCCATGTAACTGAAAAGCGCTGAGTAGGTGTGTAAATTCCCTATTGTTATCTAATAGTATAATTATCGCCAATTAATTATAAAAAATTAAATAACAATTATCATCATAATAAAACAAATAATAATGATAACAATAATAACGATAGCAATAATATCATAATAATCATATCATGTTAATAACAATAATAATAACAAAATACACGATTGATAATAAATACTTGCGCAAGAACGTCTTTGTCTGTGTGTGTAGGTAATTATTAACCAGCGATATCAGGTGTGACAGAGTGTGAAATTAGCCACGACATCTGACAGTCAATTGTTTTCCATCTTACTCTGATATCATTGTAAATCATTCTGGGTTTTAAACCTTTCAGGGTCAAGTCTCTCCTGTGGGTCGGTGCTACTGACGTTGCTGTGGAAGGAACGTTTGTCTGGCTGGACGGGTCTCCTCTCACGTACGCTAACTGGCTAGCAGGTAAATAACGAAAATCAGAAATAGGTCAAAATTGCGCATGTTTTGATGAAAACAATAGATTAAAAGCCCGGACAAACATGCGATATGGCATGTTCGTCCGGGCTTTTAGAAACTTTTTAAATTTTCAGTGTTTCGGACGATTCTAAAAATGTGCCAATGCTTTTGAACGTCAATATATATATGTGGTTTTGTGATCAGGTGAGCCAGACGGTGTGTCCGGCACGTGGGCTGACGTGGACTGTGTGGATGTCCGAGCCTCCGACGGAAAATGGAAGGACGCTCCATGCACGTGGATCCGACCCTACGTCTGCCGGTACACCCCTGGGATCTAGGTCACATACGTCAAGGACAAGGTCAGGGTGAACATCCTACCCCAAGGTCAAAGTCGGTCACTGGCAATTTCCTGGGATCCAGGTTACAAAGCCTTGACCCAAATTGAATGCAGCGACCGGTACTTGCAAGTGTATCTGATTACGTCATTAACCGCCTTATACTGCACTCATAAATGACGTAATAATACAAGTTTGTTTTAACCCTTTGCGTGTCGGTAGCGGTTTTAGTCGTGATGTTTTTACAGGAATCATCGCGACTAAAACCGCTACCGACACGCAAAGGTTTAAAGTTTTGTGATACCTGAACCGGAAAATAAAAAGACAAAATGTGATTGCGTCACTTTTATATGTGTTTGCTACAGTTTGTTTGTATGTCTTTTTGCATGTATTCACATGTGCGCGCGCGGGTGAGAACACGCATACACAAACACACACACACACACACACACACACACACACACACACACACACACACACACACACACACACACATAAGCAAACATGCACGAGCACACAAACAAACACACACACACACACACACACACACACACATACATGCTTCCACCTACACGAACGGCATGAAAATAAATCGCATCCTTGCATGTAGGTGTAGGTGTAACTACAAACAATAATAATTACGCCCAGCAAGCATGAATTGTGGCTGACGTCGGCCCGATGACCTATTGCTTATCGCGTGTCACGCATATAGTGAAACATTAATCTGTTTGCTGTCCATGTTGTTTAATGTTGGCGTGATTCTTACACACACACACACACACACACACACACACACACACACACACACACACACACACACACACACACACAATCGCCTCCGCAAAAAAGCGCTACTGACCGACGGCCAAAGGACAAAGATCTCATTGTTAACCAACCGATAGGCCTAAGCAAAAGACAATTACAGATAAATGAGAATAGCCAGTAACTGCCTGTCATAGTCCCAACGGCGCTAATTTAAAATAATTAAATAGATGATTTGCAAACCGCAAAATCACGCTATGCTAAGTGAATAATGCAGCCTTATGACTGCCAGCTGATTACCAGCTACTCGCTGGGCAAATTCACTGCAAGTGGCAACAGGCACCAACACTAGCTCATCATATGAAACTCGCGTTCGATACATTGTATTGGTTGTCTAACGCATTCTACCCCAGGACCGAAATACCCAAATTGTGAAGTTGCTCTCTGAAGGACGGTTTGAGAAAGCTCAGATCATTTAATGAAAGCACTCAGCTTTTACAGATGTTTTACTGCTCCAGTATTGTTAGCGTTCTAACTTTTGGACTGTTGTCTGTTGTCTGTCCAGCGCTGTGATTCCCCTTGGTTTGAGTACTAACTTTTGGACTGACGTGCTGGGGTAGAAATTTATGTAACAGAGATCAAGATCGTCTTAACAAAGTAATCCGGAAAGGGGACGGGGTGATTGGTAGGGCACAGGATAGTTTGGACACACTGTACAACAGACGGATTACGAACAAACTGGCTGACATTCTTGATGACAAAACACATCCACTTAGATGTGAATTTGACAGCAGACGTATCGAACGAAGTGGCAGACTTCGAGTACCAAAAAGCAGTATATCACGTTATGCCAACTCTTTTGTCCCTCAGACTGTTACCCTTTTCAATAGTAATATCAGTACTATAGTGCCTGCCAACATTTTTTAGTTCTTTAGTACTAGGCGTGATGCCATTTGTTGTATGGGCAGACAGTGAATTTCCCCATGAGGGATTAATAAAGTATTATTGTATTGTATTGTATTGTATTGTATTGTATTGTATTGTATTGTATTGTATTGTATTGTATCAATTATTGACCAAATGTAACACGCACGCACACACACACACACACACACACTCACACACACACACACACACACACACACACACACACACACACAGGGCTGAATGGGTTAAAAAGTCAAATGCACGTGTTTTTGTTGTTGTTGTTGTTGTTGTTGTTTTACGGCCTGCTTGAGGGAGAAATCAAGAAAACTAAAGAAAAATATAATACCGTAAAAAAAAAAAAAAAAAAAAAAAAAACATTTCACTGGCTGAAACTGCGACCACCGCTGACAATGTGCACACAGCCAGGATCCATAGTCTTTGTAAAGACAATTCATTTATTTAGCACCTTGTACATACAGCCACACCAGTACTGTAAACAGTACGGGTGGTGGCATGTGCCAGGGCGTTAATTTCGGTAACAGACGTACTTTCTGTCCATGTCGGAACGTTTAGCAATGTGCAGCGATTGACAATTCGACAAAAATGGTATGTAGTTATCATTAGATGATGTTGACAATCAACGTTTGCTTGATTTTAAAAAGAAATACAGTGGAGCCATTCAGGTAGGTTTTCATTACAAATATGCAACAAGCATCATAGAAATAGTGTGTTGTAGGCATATGTAAGACAAGAACGCAGTCAGATAAAGCAGGCGTTTCCCGTGCAGTTACAAAGCGGCAACAGGCTATCAGCAAGTCACAGTTTCCTCATCACCAAAAATTATATTTCGAAACATGACAAAATGAATAAATCAGCAGTTTCTCAAAACCTTTTTGGGGTGGGGTGGGGTGGGGGACAGTAAAATCACCCTAATATTCGCCCCCTGAACAAATTAACCCATTCAGCCCTGACGCACTACAGCAGGAGATTGATCAACCATGATAATTCAAGGGTAGTGCCAGATTAGCTTGGCGCCTGTCGGCGCCAAGCTAATCTGGCACTGCCCTTGAATTATCATGGTCGATCAATCTCCTGCAACAGGTGTATAGTCGTTAGATGACGCCTCCAAAATTTGCGAAATACTTGCGCCGGGCTGAATGAGTTAACCTGCTTGTGCGTGCAGCCATCGGTATTGCCATAGTAACAGTGAATGCATGCACACGAGGTGGTGGGGGAAGGGCATGAGGATTTACATAGCGATTGCGTCCATAAGTGAGTTAACCCATTCGAGACGTGCCGCCTCCGGATACGCGGCTTAAAGCCGCGTATCCGGAGGCGGCGCGTCTTAAATGAATTAAGGCGCAGCGTGATTCGTGTAAACTTTAACTCCTTGAGCGCTACTGACGATGAGGTCTACTGCTAGACGGAAAAGACGCGCAACTGCGTGTTCCGCCCAACAGTATTGCGAGTACGAGCCACGGGATTAAACGACGAAGACAGTAGGGTAACTGAAAATTGGAGAGAAAAATGAACCCTTTGGGTGTCGGTAGCGTTTAGTATCGCGATGATTCCTGTCAAAGAGTACAAAAACAAACAAACAAACAAACAAATAAACACGCTTACGAGACTCCGTTCAGCCATTTTCGATGTCCTTGTCAGCAAATTGTTAGTTACAATGTCTATGTCGTCTGCTGCTTTCTGTCGTCCTCTCGAAGTGAGATAAGGGCAACCACTCGCATATTCCGTATATATGAAGAAGCGATTTATTGACCGCTAATTGGTTCCTTAGGTAAGGGATAACTTTTTTGTGCACATCGTAATTCATCCATCAAACAAAAGTCCAGTACACACCATTTTATGCTGACATATTTCGACAGCGGAAATGTACCTCTCAGTGACACATTATATAATTATAGTTTATAACATTGTGATTGATTCGCCCACTAATAAAAGATGAATTAAAAATGTTCTGCGTTTGAAGACTGAATCTGTGAATAAAAACACTGAAAGATACTCGCACATTGTCAAAGTCAAGTGGTAATAAAACGAGATACAGGAACCCTAGAGATATCAAACCATAATACGCTTGGAGTTTTCATCAAACACACTTAAATGTTTCCTGTGGAGTAGGTGTATCAGTAGCAATAAATATATAAACCCGACGTGTCACTTTTTTTTTCTTCACATGCTGTGAGTATCTTTCTAGTGCACCATTAAAGCGGCACAGATCCTCATGAGCTCCAGCAGCTGTATGGAGTCACATTGATCTGTACAATTTTGTCAATTGACAACACACAGCTTGCTACAATATCCACACATTACTGTCTTCCTATATGCAACGTTTGTGGAATATAGCGGAAAGGCACGTGCACATTATAGCTCAAAATTAGTGCGTGATTATCTGGGCGCCTTTCCAGGCGCCCAGCTAATCATGCACTGCCCTCGAGCTAAAATTGTCATCGATAGACAACACCACTAGTGAACAGAACGCATATCAAGGTAAATGTTACAGAAGGGTTTATTTTGTCTTTTCTGTACAATTGAAACAAAAGAAAATCACCGAATATTACAAAACAATCTCCCGTGTTACAGATGAATTTCACCCATTCAGCCCTGACGCACTACAGCAGGAGATGGGTCGACCATGATAATTCATGGGTAGTGCCAGATTAGCTTGGCGCCTGTCGGCTCGAAGCTAATCTGGCACCGCCCTTGAATTGTCATGGTCGATTCCTCTCCTGCAACTGGTGCACAGTCATTAGATGACACCTCCAAAATTTGGGAAATACGGCCGTCGGGCTGAATGAGTTAAACACTGCCATTCTGTTTTTACTTTGCACCATTGTCCCCTTCCCTGAACATAAAAACCGAACAGAACCCAAAGGTAAGGTGTAGCTATGTGGTGTTGGCTAATGAGTACATCCCGTCGTACACTCTGTCCGCCAGCACGATTATGGACAGGTACAGTCCAATCGTGAAGACCCCAAAAGTCAGTTCACTGTTCTCTCCTAGTTTCCAGACATGAATCCCAAAGTTTGTAAGATTGCTGCACAGAGCAACAAACGTCAACGACGCTGTTCGAGCTAGAATCGTCTTGCTCGGCGACACGTGCTCTTCAGGGGCATGATATTTACTAGATAGGACTGGAATCGCCGTGAAGCTAGGTAGCAGGTACTTGAAGAGGCTTTCCTTGAAAGAGGGGAGTGAACCAGTGTGTGTTATGTGCGCTGGCAGTTTATTCCAAAACGAGGCGCCCGAGAAAGCGAGGGTGGTTTTAAATAAATCTATCCTCGGGCGTGGTGTGATGAAGTTTCGCCTTGATGTTGAATAGCCTGAAGCTACCCCTTGGTGAAGAGATTACACAAGTATTCTGGGTGGATTTCATTCTAGATTTTATACATGACTACCCCTTTGTTAAAGAGATGATGCTTGTCAAGAGGATGCAATTTTAGTTTTTCAAATTTTTGGTCAGTAGAAAGAGCTGGATCAGGCAGGATCTGCTTCACTGCCCTGCGATGCAAGGAGTTAAGCCTCTTCATGTGTATGTCACCGCTGCCGTCCCATGTCGTGGAGGCATAATCGATGTGGGAGATGACATTGGCATTGTAAAATAGTTTGCGAGTGTCGACATCAATAAGATATTTTAGCTTAGACAGCATAAACACATTTCTGGACACAGTTTTACAGACAGCATTGATGTGAGATTGCCATTTCATCTGGTTATCAACAATAACTCCAAGTAGGCGATGTTCAGTTACTTGTGTAATGGTGTGGTCTTGGGTCTCCAGGCTAAGCGAAAGTGGCTTGAGCTGATGCTTCTGACGGGTTGCTATCGTCATACATTCGGTTTTGGTGGGATTAAGGATCATTGCATTATTTTCACACATTTGGAAATTTCGCTCAGTCCCTGTTGCAAACGACCATTAAAAAGACTCAAGACACTTATCTGGGGTGTGGATTGTTGCGTCATCGGCAAACAAGTCACATGCAATTTTGTCTTTCGTGAAATGTAGTGGCAGGTCATTGATAAATATGCAAAAGAGAAGAGGTCCCAGGACAGAGCCCTGGGGCACTCACTCCTCTTGTTACTAAACCACTTGAAGAGTAAGATCCATTGGCCATCACGCGCTGCTGTCTGTCTGTAAGATAGGAAGCGAAAAACGAGGTTGTTTTAAAGGAATGAATAGATGCCTGAGAACTGCCGTCTGATGTATGAAAACAGTTACTTGAAAATGAACCATCCAGATATATACTGAGCTTAGAAAGGAGAATTTCATGATCTACCATGTCGAAAGCTTTCCGAAGGTCTATGAAAACAGTACCTGTGAATTCGCCTTTGTTCATTGAACTTAGCCACGTGTCTGTAAGTCGCGATAAGGCTGTATGACAACTATGCTTCGGGCGAAAAACTGACTGGAAGGGGTGGATTAATTTGTGTTTTCCCAGGTATTCTAACAGATGCTTATGAATGTGTCATTTAAGGGGTTTACTTAAGACAGACAAAAGTGAAATGGGGCGATAATTGTTAACATCGGACAGATCTTTTGTTTTAGGTACGGGAATAACTTTAGCCTTTTTTAGTTCTTTTGGGAAAACTTTTTTCTGTATGCATAAATTGTAGACATAAGTTATTGTTTCTACAACATAGGGAAGTGATAGTTTCAGTATTTTGGGGCTTATTTCATCTGGCCCGAAGACTTTTTATTCTTCATGGAACTTATTGTCTTACCAACCTCGTGAACTGCCAGAGGCGGAATAGCAAAAGGATCAAATTGTGCAGTTCGCGTTCTACATAAATCAATCAGGGTGTCAGGACAGGTATAGGACCGAGAGTTTGTTTTAGAAGGGACCAGGGACTCGGCAATTGAAAGGAAATGATCGTTAAAATTATCGGCAGTCAGGGTAGTCGGGATTACAGGGGATTTCCTACTCTTGCCTCCAGTCACTACGGCCATAGCGCGCCAGAGCGTGGACATATCTTTGTCTTGTTTAATCAAACGATCAATAAAAGATTTTTTAGCCTGCCGCACTAAACATTTGACACGATTGCGCTCACGTTTAAATTCAGCAAAACACTTCTGTTTTCTCAGATCATCTCTCACCCTCATGGCCTGAATGATGTCTTGAGTCAGCCACGGCGGGAGTGAAGCGTGTTTGACTCGCCTCCGCCGCACAGGCGCGTGTTTATTTAAAATAGTAGGAAAAATGCTATACCAGACAGACAGAGCGCTGTCAGGGTCAGTTTCACTAAGCACGTCCTCAAAAAGTGCGTTATTAAGGTCAGATAAATGTCGCTCTCACTAATTTTTTTAAAAGAACGATAGGTGATATACGTATGACATCCTTTCTTTGTTTTTGGGAACTTAGTGGACCACGTACAGCTGATGAGAAAGTGATCACTGATGCCAAGGTTACCGACAAACACACTATGAACAGAATCCGGCTTTGTGGCATAGATGTGGTCTATGAGTG
This sequence comes from Semisulcospira habei, assembly GCA_036245525.1. Taxonomy (NCBI): domain Eukaryota; kingdom Metazoa; phylum Mollusca; class Gastropoda; family Semisulcospiridae; genus Semisulcospira; species Semisulcospira habei. The sequence continues at coordinate 122,079,154 of BTPG01000007.1, read as the reverse complement.
TAGATGTTGTTGGTGTTATTCGTGTCGGCGAAGTGACTAACTGTTTAAGACCCAGCAACGTCATCGTAGAGTCCCATGCATGATGAGACTTTAACATGTCTATGTTAAAATCTCCCATAAGTATGACATTAGAATTAGGTTTACAGGCTTTATCAAACATACTAAGAAAATTATCGTACCACTCAAAGTTTGCAGCAGGGTTGCGGTACAGAAAACCGATAAGAAATTATGGTGATTGGGGGGCTTTCAGCTCAAGCCACATACACTCAACTTGCTCAGTTTCTAAGTCATGTCGTCTACGTGTAAGAGCTTGAACAGACGTGTGAATATACGCAGCTAATCCTGTTTGTCCATGGGCCGTTGGATCACGTCTCAGGACAGAAAAGCCAGGAACCTGAATTGATTCATCAGATACATTAGAACCAAGAGCGAGAGAGAGAGAGAGAGAGAGAGAGAGAGAGAGAGAGAGAGAGAGAGAGAGAGAGAGAGAGAGAGAGAGAGAGAGAGAGAGAGAGAGAGAGAGAGAGAGAGAGAGGGCTTTGTATCATATTTATAAAGAAGACATAATCACTGATGTTTATGTCACACTACACCTGCCTATTTCAGTGACCTGTTGGAAGGTGAAGATCACAAAGGTCGTTATGTAGATCGGCCATGCACATGAGGCTTGAGGGCTTTGACATTCTTGTTATGTATGTCTAGGTGTTCGTATCATAATTACACTGCTTTTGCAGAAAGGCCGGACACGAACAAATTGTAACGGTTTATTTACAGTTCCTTCTGGACAGACGCCCCATAAACGTTCATGGATTCCAAAATATGTGCCTCCACCCTGAAGTTCTGAAGACTGCATGCATTCAGTTACTGTAAGCAGGAAAATGGAGATACATTGTATGCAGAAAGACAAGATGACTGAGGAGTAAATACCTTACAGAGATTTGCACATGTAGTGTACTGTGAGAAAAAGTGCTGTTAAGACCACTGCAAAAAGTAGTTATTTCTCCAGCTATTGTTATATGGCCCTGGCTCAGATTTACCATACAGAAGTTGTGACACTCCAAATCCAAAATTAAATTCCATATTTAAAGGTGCAGACATATGACGCATCAAATTCAGAACAAGGCCTATTTGTATTCAAAAGTGGTCTCAATGTTTTGATATTGACGACATACCAAGCTGGAAATGTATTTTTTCAAAACCCTTCAAAACCACACCAGACTCCCAACTAAAATGGTTCCAGCTAAGATTATTGCATCGGTTGCTGCCCACAAAGCGATTTCTGCGTAAATTGTCTGAATCTGCAATTTGCACCTTTTGTAAGAATGAGGACGAAACCCTTTCCCACCTGTTCTGGGACTGCTTGTATGTACAGATATTTTGGTCTGACATGGGACAATGGTTGCGAGACAACTGTGTAAACTGCACTAATTTGAGTTCACAAAAAGTCTTATTGTCTTTAGCACAGCTACGCAGTTTAGGTCAGACATTGTCTTAGACCTCATAATATTAGTTGCTAAGTTCTATGTTTACAAATGCAGATTAGAAGAAACCCCGCCTAATTTAAGGCACTTTGTTAGAATTATGAAGAGTCGCTATCTATGTGAGAAGTACCGATTTGGAATTACTGGTCAGAGTAACAAGTTTTGTCATAATGTGGTATCACTATGCTACACTTTTTGGCGAATTGTAATGCTATTACAGTGTTAGAGGCTGCAGCCTCACCATTGGCGATAGTGTGCAGACGGCTTCTGGCACTGCCAGGCATCTCACTAGGGCATCCAGGGTTGGTTCAAGGTAGCAAGGGTGGCTTAGCTGGATTCCCTTGTGCATGTCTATAGCACTGAGGAAAGTATGCCCAGGCGGTCACATTTGTGTCTGTCCAGCACGACTGTTCAGACCTAGGTAAACTTTGCTTGTCATTTGTTGTGTGTTCGAGCGGTGTGTGTTCTAAGAGAGTGGGGCGGGGAGGGGGGGGGGAGTAAATAGGATCGTGGGAGGGGTGGGGAGGGGGGTACATACTTATGTGCGGATATTGTTTCTATACTTTTCGATCTGTGATTGTGTAACTTGATTTGCAATGTAATTATGTATATATGGCTTTTGTACATATATGCGTGTGTGTGCATATGTATATATATGTATGTATGTATATTTTTATATAAAATATACTGTATGCCTAATTTAAATACCGAAATAAAGAATTCGAAAAAAAAAAGTTCCAGTGTAGTGCGGAGGGTTTCAGAGAACGCTTGAGAGCTTGTCGGCCAGAGACAGGGGAATCGTTTGTGTCGTTTGGCAAGCGATTGTCCCATTTGCTCGTACGTTGGGTAGAACTGTCCAAGATCGACCACACGTACGAGGCATTATTTGATCTCGTGTTGGCGGAGCAGTTCTTTGGAAGCGTTTCTAAGGATCTGGCGGTGTTCTTGAGGGAGCGTAACCTCAAGAGTACAGATGGGTTAGTGCAGAGCGCGGAGGCTTTTCGGCTGGCGCATCCGACGAAAAACCTAGCGCGTAGGACCGAGTCACTGCCAGTCGGGTTGGTCGCTGCTAACACGACTGGGGAATATCGGGGCGTCAATACCTTGCGTGGAGCCCAACTGGTAAACGGTAGAGGTACGTTACGTTTTCGATGCTGTAATCAAGGTAACAGCAATGGCGGTCGCGATCCGTACGCACGAGGAGAAACACCTGGGCATGGGTATGGTCGTGGTCGTATTGCGAATTCGGACACTCAGTGTTTTGCGGGTCGTGGGTACAGGCATTTCAGTCGGAACTGTCCTTACAGTAGTTCAGGCGCGCAGTATGTTGGTTGTCAAGAACACGGCCATCTTGCTCACCAGTGTCCTAGCGTGACCGGTCGGGTAGATGGGGCTGGGCAGCTCACTCACACGGCCAGTGTCGCGGTGCCGGTCGGTGAGGAACCGCGGCTAGGCGTTTTGTGCTCTGCTAACGGGGGTGGGTTCCTACCGATAGTGGACGGAAGGGTGAATGGGGTCGTCGTTACCGTTTTGCGCGACTCAGGTGCCACGACAGCGGGGGTCAGACGTAGCCTCGTTAGAAAAGATCAGTTCACTGGGGAGACGCAGAATGTAGTTTCATTCGGAGGGAAGGTAGAATCGTTTCCGGTAGCCAAGGTAGATGTTGACTCCCAGTTCTTTTCCGGGGAGTTGACTTGTTGTGTTATCGATGAGCCTGTCGTTGACTTGATCATCGGAAACATGAAGGATGTTGAGCCGGGCGTGGGTATGTTCGGATCGTTTGACCATGTCTCGAGCGGCGCTGCCGTGCGCGATGAGGATGAAGAGTCTATGTTATTTGGGGCTATAGCTGTGATAGAGCCTGAGGGCGACGATGCGTTGCCGTTGCCTACGCTTCCGTCCCCACAGGCGGTGGAATCATTCAAGGACGTGCATTACGACGCTAACTTGTCGGAGGCACAGCAGGATGAGTTAGAGGCTACCTTTGCGATGTTTCCATGGGTGCTCACAGCGGTGCCTGGTATCTGCAAGGGGCCGGTTGTGCACGAGATCCGCCTGGGAACGGAGGAACCGATCCGGCGGAAGCAATACCCTTTGCCGTTTGCCTCAAAAAGCGTCATTATTGACGAGGTGCATTCGATGTTGCAACAGGGCGTGATTGAGCCGTCGGCGTCGCCCTACACCTCGCTCGTTGTTCTAGTCAGGAAGAAAGATGGACAGTGGAGGTTTTGCATTGATTTCCGGGCTGTGAATGGGGTCACGGTATTTGACGCACAGCCGATTCCAGAAATGATGTGGAGGATATGTTTACTCGGTTAGCGGGTATCCAAGACTTCACAAAGCTCGATCTGTCCAAAGGTTACTGGCAGCTCTTAGTTAAAGAGGAGGACCGACCGAAAACCGCGTTCCGGACACCCGTCGGGTTGTACCAATGGATCAGGATGCCCTTCGGACTCGTTTCGGCACCAGCCACGTTCGCGCGAATGATGCGGTAGTTGCTGAGCGAGTCCGCCATCAATTTTTTTGATGACATCCTGATTGCGAGTGGCTCATGTGTGCAGCACGTACGAGACGTTGCATCCGTAATGTCTCGACTGCAGGAAGCGGGCTTGACAGCGAGGCCAACTAAGATTTACGCTGGGTTCCGCGTTGTGGAGTTTCTCGGCCACCAAGTGGGTCGTGGGGTCCTCCAACCAGTGGACGATAAGGTTCGGAAAATCCTGACGATCCCGGTACCGACTACGAAGCGGCAGGTGCGATCCCTGTTGGGTCTGATTGGCTACTACCGTCGGTATGTGCCAGATTTCGCGACATTGACAGCTGCAATGAGCGGCCTCGTCGCGGGCGACGGTAGGGGTAAACTGGTTTGGACGCCTGAGTGCGCGACCGCTTTAAACCGGATCCAGGTGATCCTTTCTTGCGGTCCGGTGCTCATTTTGCCGGACTTGCGCCTACCTTTCCTTGTTCAGACGGGGATTGGGGGGGGGGGGGGGGTCTTGCTGCAGGACAGAGGAGACACTCGCCACCCCGTTTGCTACGTGAGTCGAAAACTCTTAGATAGAGAGACGCGCTACAGCACAATCGAACGGGAATGACTGGCTATTGTGTGGGTGATTTCGAAACTCCAGAGGTATTTGTAGAGTTGTGTTTTTTTGCCTGCAGACGGGTCACCAACCACTGGCATACCTTATGTCCGGTCGTTTTCAGAACGCGAGGTTGATGCGGTGGTCGATGATCCTGCAGGAGTTTCAATTCGAGATTGAGGGGTTCCCCAGTACTCAGAACACGTTTGCTGATCTCTTGTCGCGTTCGCAGTGCGATCAGAGAGTGTGTGTTGGATTTTGAGGTTGTCCTTAGTTCTATTGGGTTGTAATAGGATAGTGTATTGCGTCGAGTGGTCTTAAAAAGAAACTCGGTAGTTTCTTTTTTTTTTTTTTTCCCGAGGAAGGGGGAATTGTGATGAAACTCTATGCTCATGCATAGTGTTCACACAGTAGGGTAAATACGGTACAGTAAGTGTCAGCGGTTTGTTTTGTGACGATAGTCTATGAGGCACGAGATCCACGTGGAATCTTTAAGACATGGTTAACACGGGGAGTTTTAGTGAGTTGTAGGCGAAAGCTTACTCTGTCAGATGTCTAGAAACGTTAGTACGGGCTTTACTGTCAGTCTGGACAGACGTATGCGAGATATCTTAGCCCGTATTCCAAGACTCTGAAACCTAGTATTCAGGTATGTTTCTATATGTATTATTTATGGTTACTTGCGTTAAGGATAGTATGCATTAGTAGGAGTTAATTCAGTTGTATAGCGTTGTCTTGGTTGGTTCAGTTATGTTGGTTTGGAATTCTGTGAGGTAACCGGTGTTTTTCGTATACAGTTATTTACCGAGATGGATAACTACGGGAATGTGAGGTGTGTATGTTTAAGTCGCTATGAAGGTAGTAGAAAAGTGTATGGCGAGAGTGTTAGGTTATAGTCTGTTTCGGGGTGGTGACAGTTATGGGGGTGTTGCGTGGATAGTTCGGGTTGTGAAGCACGTGTGTGTGTGAATGAACGTGTGAGTTATTTGTATCAGCCAGGTTACGTAATGTTTCTCATGTTATCCAATATGTGTGTGTGTGTTTAGCAAGTGTTACGATTTGGGTCCTTGTTGTTGCTTAGAGTGCTTGTCAGAGAGAGAGAGAGAGAGAGAGAGAGAGAGAGAGAGAGAGAGAGAGAGAGAGAGAGAGAGAGAGAGAGAGAGAGAGAGAGAGAGAGAGAGAGAGAGAGAGAGAGAGAGAGAGACGGACGCCGCGACGCCAGTCACCAGGATTGATTGTACATTGCTTAACGTCCCGACAGCAGCAAGGCTTTCTCAGGACGTGCCTGCACTGCTTGTGAAAAAATAAAAAATAAACAGAACATTGAATGTATGTCGCCAGCCGGTCAAATACATTAAATAAACCTAACACATGGGGCCTAAATACAACACACATCCAATATCAAGAGCTACAGCAGTGCAGACAGTAGGGAGAGTTTTAAAAAGGCCAAAGGGTAGACAGAAACACATGCCCCAGAATAGAAAGAAAAACCCACCCTGTGGGGCTGACCAGGGTCACCAGGACCTAATGCGAGGTCATCTCTCCAGCCCTTCACTCATGGAGTGAGCGGTCGGTGCCAAGACACTCGGGTCACAGCGAAGATACAGTACGAGAGACAGGACGACTCGAGAAGCGTACGAGAAACGACTTGCACGCCTAGAAGTGAAAGGACCGGGCGTAACCAGGCGAGAATACCGAGCAGGTTGGATAGTGAGAAACTAATACCTAGCCTGGCAGTGATATCGTGTGTATGTGGATGTGGTGTTAACATGCTGGTAGTGGGAAAGAAATGGTGTATATAGTTGTGATAGTCTGTGAGTATTTTTCTTATATTGTTTATTTTGTATAAAACGTTACGTTAGAAAGGGAGCCCGTGTGTTGAGTTTTTACCGCATGAATGCGCCCGTCTGAGTCAGTGACGGTGTATGCGTCTGTTGTGCGAGAGTCTGTGCGTACGACTGGGGGCAAGTCTGCGTGCGTTACACCAGGAGCAGACATTGGAAGCGACCATGACTTAGTGATGATGACCTTCCGACTCCGCCGTCAACAAGCAGGGTCCCTCCAGAATGAAGTTTGACCTCGAGAAGCTGAAAGGCCCAGAGGTAGCGGAAGCCTTCCAGGCAAAACTAGGAGGAAAATTCCCGCCACTGCTACTTCTAGGTGCAGAAAACACGGATGTGGACACACTGATCGATACATTTAACACTGCTGTAACCCAAACAGCCAGTGAGATCCTTGGCATACACCGACAAGCAAAGAAACCTTGGGTTACAGCCGACATCTTTGTTCTATGTGACACGCATCGAGAATTAAAGAAAAAGAAATCGGAGGTAGAAGGAGCTAAACAATACAGGAAAATTAAACAGGATATCAAGAAAAGCATGAAAAAGGCAAAGAATAAGTGGATTAAAGATCAGTGTAAACACGTAGAAGAAAATCTAAACAAAAATAATAGCAAAAAAGCATACCAACTGGTGAAAGATCTGATCAGTGTAAAACACGGACGCTCCTCGATCATACCAGATAGTGAAGGGAACGGTCTTACCACGATATACTGAAGAGGTGGACACAGTACTGCTCAGATTTGTACAACTACCGAGTTACAGGAGACCCAGGCATACTTGTCAACCCACCCGTGACCAAAAATGGCAACTATCCCATCCTCGGAGAAAAAGTAGAGGCTGCAGTGAAGTCGCGGAAAAAAGGGAAGGCAGCAGGAGCAGACAACATCCCTGCAGAGCTAGTACAAGAAGGGGGAGAAGACATGATAAGCGCCTTACTAACAATCTGCAATAAGATCTGCCAGTCAGGGGATTGGCCCACACCACGGACCCAATCACTTATAATAACTCTCCCCAAAAAAGGCAACTTACATCAATGCCAGAATTATCGCACGATCAGTCTTATATGCCACCCAAGCAGCCATGTTAAAGATCCTACTGAACAGGCTGAAGCCACAGGCAGAGGAAATCATAGCTGATGAACAGGCAGGCTTCAGACCAGGGTGCAGCACAACTGAGCAGATCTTCAATCTCAGAGTTCTATGTGAGAGGTACCTCCAGCACCAGCAAGACCTCTATCATGTCTGTGTGGATTTTAAGAAAGCGTTTGACAGGGTGTGGCATGCAGCCCTTTGGTCCACTATGAAGCTAAACAACATCAATGCCAATCTGATTAAAGTCATAGCAAACCTTTACAACAAGGCCACTAGTGCAGTCTGCTTCAACGGCAAAATAGGAAACTGGTTTATGACTACAGTCGGAGTCAGACAAGGCTGCTTGGTCTCACCAACTCTTTTCAACATCTTCCTGGAAAGAATCATGACAGACGCTCTGAAAGATCATGAAGGAACTGTCAGTATTGGATGCAGAACAATCACGAACTTGCGCTTTGCGGACGACATTGATGGCCTTGCAGGAACAGAGAGGGAGCAAGCTCAGCTGGTGGAAAAGCTGGACAGTACAGACATTGCGTATGTGATGGAAATCAGTGCAGAGAAGACCAAACTGATGACAAATAATATAAGTGGCATTGGCACTGACGTCATGATTGGAAACAGTTAATAAATTCAAATACTTAGGAGCCATTGTGACAGATGACGGATCAAAACCAGATATACTGTCCAGGATTGCGCAGACCACAACAGCACTGACAAGATTGAAGACCATATGGAAGGACAGAAACATCACACTCTGCTCCAAGATCAAACTGATGCGCTCCTTAGTCATCTCAGTATTCTTGTATGCCTGCGAGTCATGGACCCTCACAGCAGACCTTGAAATGAGGATACAAGCCACTGAAATGAGATGTTTTCGAAGGCTGTTTGGCATTTCATACAGAGATCACATCACGAACGAGGAAGTGGGAAGCAGAATCAGGCAAGCCATCGGGCCCTATGAAGACCTATTAGCCATTGTGAAAAAAACGCAAACTGAAGTGGTATGGGCATGTCACGCATTCAACAGGGCTTGCCAAAACAATCCTGGAGGGCACTGTGCAATGAGGACGAAGGAGAGGACGACAGAGGAAAAGATGGGAGGACAATATCTCAGAGTGGACAGTACTGACGCTGGGCGATACGCTAAGAATGGCAGAAAACAGAGTGGAATGGAGGGAGCTGGTTGCCAAGTCATCGGTGGTGCCCCAACGGTCGGCAAGCCTACGGGATATAGATAGATAGATAGATAAAACTGCAATGTGACGCCCTCGGCAATATCAGCATTGTGTATATTATGTGTGTGTGTGTGTGTGTGTGTGTGTGTGTGTGTGTGTGTGTGTATGTGTGAGTTTATATGTGTGTGTATGTGTGTGTGTGCGCGCGTGCGCGTGAGTGCGTACGTACTTGCGTGTGTGTGGGTGTGGGTGTGGGTGGGCGTGTGTGCATGTTTATGTGTTAAACTGATTTTGCTTTCTTTTTACAAACAAAGCTTATTTTTATCAATGTATGTATATATGTCATTTGCCTGTATTGAATTGTTGTTTTGTGTTCAATCCGTAGTTTAGCAAGGAAGATATGAAAAGAGGCCTGTGCACCTATTGTCTCCATCCTTGAAAAATAAAGTTTCATATCATTCATTCATTCAAAGCCTGGTTTAAAAATTTAAAACAAAAAGTGTTGTTTCATTCTTTTATGTGGTACATCCCAGGGGCTGATCAGTTACCTCGAGGGCGGGGGGGGGGGGGGGGGGGGGTCTTTCGACCTGATACAAAAAGCCTCCCCCGACGCTAGACCTTGCTTCCAGGGGTTGAAAAATCAAATGGGGAGGGGTGGGGGGTGGGGTGGGGTGGGGGTGGGTGGGGGGGGGGGGTGGGGCGGGGTTGGGGAGGTGAGGGGGAGGGGTGGGGGGGGGGGAGGATGAGGAAGGCGGGTGCGTGTGTTAAGACTCGCACCATTCGCCAAAATATCAAACAACAGGGGGGGGGGGGGGAGGGGGGAGGGTCCGGAACCCCTAGGATTCCCCCCCCCTCCCCCACCCCTTCCCCCTCCCCCCAGATTCTATATCAGTTATTATCAGTCATTATCCCACTGTCAGGTTTTCTTCACATGTCTTTTCTGCATGGTATCATGTACTGCGACCATGCCTTACATTCCGAAAAGGCCTGCCGATCACTGCATTCACGCCAGGGCCACACTACATGTAAATTTATGCAGCGCACTGTAGATGAATGCAGTAACGCATTTTTAACAGAACAGCAAATTAACATGTCTTTTCTGCATGATATTTGCGTATGTATCAGATGACATCAACAGTTCTTTATTATGTACTGCGACCGTGCCCTACTTTCCATGAAGGCCTACCGTTCACTGCATTATAGCCAGTGCCACACTAGAAGTAAATTCATGCACCACACCGCAGGTGAATGCAGTAAAGCATTTTTAACAGAACAGCAAATTGACATGTCTTTTTTATGATATATAACCTTAATATATTTTAAACAATCCAGACCAAAAAGGTGACTGCCAAGCTTGTAAAATGCAAAGAAGTACCCAACGGAGAAAGAAACACGCTTAAGGTTGTAGGACACACCTCTTTCGCGCATCTTTTCTGCGCATTTAGATACCGCTATCTTGCGTCTGCCGTGACCTGAGACTGGAGTTCACAGGAAAAAAAAACGCCGTACGTCAGGTCGTATTGCAAACAAGCTCATTTTATCGATAATTGATAAAAGAGATATACTGTCTGAAATAGGTGTGTACGCTGACTGTTTCTATGCGTAAAATGTTTTGTTTCCTCAGAAATAAGATACTTTTGCATAAGTTGCGACAAGTCATCGAGCGTAAGGCATAACCTGCGTAATAGCGCCAAGCAACACGCAATATAATTCGGAATCTGAAGTTTAAAAAAAAGAACGGGCCAAGCAAAGACGGGAAGCAGTCTACGTGGCAGCCAGGAAAACAACAAAATCTCAGCAACTAAATTGTGGTGGTGTTTGCTAAGCGATTAGAACACGAGGTACTAGCAGAAGCAAACTGTCGTAATATAAGTGGCATATCTCACTGGTTCAGCGTCCAACCCTTTTATGCACCGCCGCCGTGAGATATCACCTGCACGGCGTGAAACCCCCATAGCTAACTGTCCGTGTATGCATGGAAATTTAAGTCCCCACGGTACTAGTGCCGTCGTCACTGCCTACCTGCAATGAAGAAGACTACATTTTATTGTGGGTTGAGAAGGGGGGGGGGGGGGGGGGGGCATTCCGGCCATGTCAGTCACCACCTAGAAGTAGAACATTTCCATACATTTTCGGAGAGCCTTTACTAATAAGTGGAGGGTATGTAGTCGACATTGTAGTTATATTAAACCAGTGCCAGTGCTTATTATCTAGGAAAACGTACTGTGTGTAGAAAAAAGTCCTGCTAAGGGAGAATTTGGCATTATAAACCTCTAACTCAGTAACTGCTTCCAGTACTTAGTAACTTAATTTGCTCATCCATTCCCTTGCTGTCTTATAAAGGCTATATTACAGATTAGGATATAAGTCCAGCATTTCTTTTTTGTTTTGTTCAAGGATGGTGCCAGAATAGCTTGGCGGATGAGACGCCGATCGATTTTGGCACCACCCTTGAACTATCATAGTCACATTTATGTCAAGCAGTGGGTGTATCAGGAGTAAAAGGGTTACCTAGTACTTTATAGGTATGTATGTATGTTAAATTAAACCTACGCTACTTTGACTGAAACCCTAATATTTGTTGACTACCATTTTGGATGACCTTGGAATGTGTGATATATGCTTATTTATTTTTTCATTGTATGATTGCGGTTTGTATCAAAGTTTTTGCAATTTCCCTATCAAATTTGGCACAAGGGTAGCTGATGATGAAATCTTCCTCATCTTATAGATACTAATTTGGTTGACTCCTTACACAGGTCAAGAGTCACAGAAGGTTGACAAACTTTAGAAAAATGCATAATTGTAATTTGTAGAGAAAATACAAATGTCACTAGTACAAAAGCAAGCCTTTATGTTGAGACTTGTGACACTTATGTCAGCTACCTCAGTTTTGAAAAGGTCACACAGTTTATACTTATATGTGAATTAGTTATGCACATGAGGCGTACAGACTGCAATTCTTGTTTGTTCTTTGCGGTGTACACAGTTTATGTCACATTTATTTTGAAAGTAATAATCTGCTCCTGCATTTAGTTCACACAAAGTGAATTTATCATGCTGCCGAACAACACAGTAATACTAATAATCGTGTATTTCATTTCAGGCCAATACTGCTGTTGACCTCTCACTGTGGAGTCTCAGTACTCTCACCCAGATGACTTACTTGCAAACAAGCGCATAAGTATGACGCCTACACCAAGGCCACAGCTCAAGTGAAGTGAAGGAAGGCGACACGTATTCTCCTGGACTCAAGGTAGATCATACCGGTAGATCTGTGACTAGAATCAGGTGCAGAACAAAACACAACTATGGTGTGATTGTGAATGAACACATCATACTGTAATGCTTTCTGTCATTGGCTCATGTGTGCAGCAAGTGTGAGGCTATGTTCTGGGCCATTCGTCGTCCATGGTAAACGGTAATGTTGGCATTTTCTTGGAGACTATTCAAACCACAGTCTTCAACGTGGTCCAAGGATACTTTGTGGCAAGACCTGTCTTAGCATACCAGTTTGAGTTAAGACCAAAGGTCATGAGAAATCAAGCAATAGGTAAAAAAAATAGCCATATTTTGACAATAGATATTTTTTCTCAAATAATGTTGTGCTGTTGCTGTTCATTGGATTTTCAGTAGTTTAAATCGTAATAAAATTATGCACAAGTACAAAAGCCAGCCCTTTTCTGATGCGGAGACTCATGGCACTTAAATTTCAGTCACCTTTTGGAAAGGTCACACAGTGCAGATTATGTAAATGATCAGTTTTAAATGCACATGAGCGATCCAGGCTTCACCATTGTTGTTTGTGGTGTTTACAGTTTATTTCACATTAGTTTGAAGGTAGTAATGCGTAAACTAAATGTAGGGGCATATTGGGCAGGGGGGGGGGGGGGGGGGAGCCCTCCCGCCCTGGCCCCGAATTGTTTATAATGCTATAACAAAGTCCCTTTTTGGGGAGTTTGGAACCAACCCACCCTGAAATAAGATCAGATGTAAAATTGGCATGCTGCTAAACAACACGTTAATAAACATGTATTTAATTTCAGGTCAATGCTGCTGTTGACGTCGCACTGCAGAGTCGCACCCAGAGGGTATACTTTCAAAACAAGCACAGAACACAGAAGTATGACGCCTACACCAAGAAGAGGCAGGAGCTAGTCAGGTCATGTTTGCTCAAAAGGAGAAGGTCACAGCTGAAAGCAGGCAATGCCAGTTCCAGTAGATCAACTATTCTCCTGGACTCGAGGTAAATCATACCGGTTGATTTGTGAATAGAATCAGGTTCATAACAAAACACAACTGGTGTGAATAAACACATCATACTGTAATGCTTTTTTTCATTTTGAAGATGGTGTAGTACAGTACCAGCATTCTCTACAAGACCGAATGCTAAAATCACTTGCTGTCAACAAGTGGCACCATATTGCATTTGATTTGGAAACTAGAGGCTTGTGCAAGTCTGCAAATACTGTCATTTTCTTTAATAAGCACTTAGTGCAAGAATGACAAGAAAACACTGAATACCAGCTTTTAATAATAAATAATAATAATACCGTTATTATATAGGCGCTTTTTCTCAATTTTGGGGAAATCGACTCAAAGCGCCACGCCTGAAACCCAACACACACACTCACGAAACAGACACGGATTTACGCCATTTAAGACAAACACAGTACAAACACAGTACAAGACAGACAAAGGGCCAGTTCAGCTACTGAAGTTACTGAGATTTTTGATCGCTTGTATTTGAAATTTGTAAAGTGGCCTGAGACCGGTACCAAAGTGTGGGGGTGGTGGGGTGGGTTTTTGGTCCAGTGTGTACTGTTGCTAAACAGCAATATGTTAAACGTGTCCTGTATGAAACATTTTCTGCAAGTTACACTGTGATGCTGATTCTAGATATATTTATACACCCATTGTGGTCATTTAAAGCTCAGTTGTGTCTCATATGTGGCTCACGTGTGATAGCAAAACTAAGTGTTTGTAATGGGTCATCCGTCGACTGTCTGTTATCTGTAGGCAACTTTAACATTGGTATTTCCTCAGAGACTATTTAAGCCTCAGACGTCCAACTTGGCACCAGGGTACTTTGTGGTACAATCTTTCTAAACATACCAACTGCTGTGACCTTTCAAAGGTCAGGGTTACGGGGGGAGGGGGGGGGGGGTCCAGAAAGGGGTAAAAAATGGTCAGATTTTGACACAAATTGTTTCTCCTCACACAAGGTCACACAGGTTGGACGTATTATGTGGATTGGTCATACACGTAAACCATAAGGACATTCATTGTCTTTCTTGTTCTTGCTCTGAATACTGTCATAATTATTATGCATGTATGTACTTTGTAAAAATACTTGCAAACACATATATATGCACGCATAATGTGCATTTCAAAACTTTTTTTTGATTCTTAATTATCTTTTGCATGTTGCAATAGCCACATTGAAGAAGAGTTCAGCGGGTACGTCTCTCCGGGATGGCCAACCGACAGGAAGGCAAAGGAAGTGAACTGATTGTCCTGTGGGCAAACGTCCTGTTATTTTGCTGTCCAGCCACAATGCCAAGGTTTTGGACAGTCACATCCTTCGCAATGCAGCAAACGCCTTTGCCTTACTGCACTCTCCTGTCATGTCACGATTTGGAAACGCAGCTTAATTTGTATTAGTTTTTGATTATCCAGGGAAAAACCCCTTTACTGCCAATGTGTTCATTTTTCGAAGACATTTCAAATTTCAGCATATAAACAGGTCTTTTTTGTGACAAGTTCCGAAATACTGGCATACATCAGTCATTCAAAATATGTACTCCACAGCTGACTCTTATGAGTTAGGAAACAGTGGTACAGATAGATTTTTTTGCAGCGTCGGTGTGAAACAAGGAGAAAACTTATCACTGCTCCGCTTTGCATGATTATAAATGATATACATTCTGAAAATGGTCATTGGCCTCAGAGTATAACACCCATGGGTCCTTTCTGAAGAGAGGGTGTGCCAAAATATAGAAATGCAGCCGGGGGAGAGGGGGGGGGGGGGGGGGGGGGTAGGTATGTAGTATATATATACATATATGTCATTAAACCCTCTGCTCAAAATATACCAAATGTGGACTTGCTCAATGAAAATCGCAATACTTCTAAAGAGTGAGTTGACCATGTAGTTCTTGCATTACCCTCCATCTGTCACAGCAGTTTTCAGTGGTTGGTTGATAACTGATCATAGGCATATGATATGTACTGTACTTTGTTTGTTTTATTATTTATTCTTCCTCTGTCAATCGTTGACTTTCAGCTGTGTAGCTTTACTTATCGTATCAGAATTGCTAATCACATGGTTCATTTCACATGTTTTCCAGACGTACTGTACATGACACATACCAGCAAACAGAATGACCTAACTATGATCTGTGTCCATACAAGTCATTTGTGCTGTCTAAGGAACATGTGTTCATGTGTAGTTAATTTTTGAGCGCAATCATGTAAGTTCTTTTGTGATTTTTCTCATGCCCCCAGCAGGTCCAAAATTAAATAAACAAAGTAAAACTGAAGCCAACATTGTGCACAGTACCAGGTTGTGTGTGGTGGCTGCTAAGTGCTATGCAATGTGCAATCAGTTGTGACACGATAGCCTGCACCATGTTGAGTTTTTGAAGAGTATTGCTTATATTAATAGCCGGCATGGTGCAGACTGTAGTAGTGTGAGGACAAAATAGGCCGTGAGGCCTTTGCAAATGTCCTTTCTTTCTTAAGTTACTTTATGAGTCTGCTATTCATGAAATTTTCCTATAAATGATTCATCATATGAATAGAAAAACTCTTTAAATTTTGGTAATTCGTCCATCTGGTTTGTAAAGAATTTATGTTAGGTGCTTTTTTTAATGAAACTGGTAACTCATTCCAAACAATGGCAACTCTGTTAGAAAAACAAAACTTTCGCAGGTTAGTGTTGCAGTGCCTTACAAAGAATTTACCTTCAGCGTTTCGGGTTGTATTGTAGGCACTCTGCCAGCGTAGCACTGATGTATTTTGCAGTGTTGTGATATGGTGGACTGCACAGACTTTGTATCAAGAGCAGTAAAAGTATTGTTTGGTGTGTATGCCTATATTATGCAGACTAGGTGACACAGTGCATTTTACCCTTGTTATGCAGTTGTTACGGTATTTTATGTTGACATCAGCATTGTGCAGTATATGTTATGGGGCGTGAGACTGCATTTCACTTAGTTGTGCTGCAATGGGACAGAGTGTGGTACTGGTAACAGTATTGTTTGATTTTCATACCAACATTGTGCACAGTATGTGTTATGTGTGTAGTGTAGTGGTGGCTGGACACTGAATTTCACTGTTATAACGTAGTGGGATGTGCAATGTTTAGTTATATCAGGACTTCAGTGATGCTCTCTCTCTCTCTCTCTCTCTATATATATATATATATATATATATATGTATGTATGTATATATATATATATAATATATATATATATATATATATATATATATATATATATATATATATATATTATATATATATATATATATATATATATATATATATTGTGTTAAGCATTCCATTGTCATCAGTGAAATTTTAATACAGAATAAGATGGCCGTCAGCCGGGAACACAAAAACTCTTTGTGTTATATATATATGAGGGAAATAATATATGTAGTAGAAGGCTCTAAATTATAAGTCTGTCATTCCTTCTCTCCTATCCCCCTTCTTTTATATACTGTGTAGTTGGCTCCCAAATAAATACCTCATGAGCAAGTGGTTGCCGGTGTCAGTCTCGGTTGGCATGCACACAACTGAAAATAACTTCAGCTCCACTGTTCTCCACCCACTAGCTTGTATAAAGTCAGCACTTTGTCAATGTAAATGTGAATAATGTAGTTAAAATATGTTGTTCCACAGTAAAGCTGTATTTTGAGGGGGAGCTGGGTGGCTCGGTGGTAGTGTGTTTGACTCTCATCCCAAAGGTCCTGGGTTCGAATACAGCTTGGGTCAAAATTTGTTCAGACCCTATTTCTGTGACCCATCTTTGAAATCACCTTATGGACAAAAGATGTTAAGCCCTAAACATTTAACATTTTGTATTTGAGGTAGTTACTTTTGTATGGGTGCCTATGTGCATTGTAGCCTAATAATGCTTTCAACATACTTGACTGTACATATATACTTTAAATGAATGTCTGCAAATACAGCGTTTCTTTTGAAAATAAACAAAGATATTATTCTTTACTCACAATGATCATGTGCAAACATAACGGGGCATATTGAAACATGTGACATTTGTTTTGTTTCCTTATAATTTGTAACCAAAAACTGCTGGGAAACTGAGATTCAGCTGGAGACATAGGTACATCCACTACCAATCTGTTCACAAACATCTTTCAACCAGAGATGTTCACCGACCTGCTTTCACGGATACACCAAAGGAGCATGTAGCATTGCTTGCAGCAGGTATATTAAAACAAATTCACATTATTCATTAATTAATGTTTGTAGATGATGCCAGAAAAATTAAAAAAAAAAACACCCTGTGACAACACTCTTTGGTGTTCTTTTTCATCAGTCTCCCCACCCGGGTCTGCCCTGGGGGACTTGGGTGGGGTTAGGTATTTTTTAGTTCCCAGGGTCACCCTGGTCAGCCTCACAGGGTGGGTTTTTCTCTCCATTCTGGGGCATGTGTTTCTGTCTACCCTTTGTCCATTCACCTGTATTTGCCTTTTTAAAATTCTCCCTACTGTCTGCACTGCCTGTAGCTCTTGATATTGGATGTGTGTTGCTAAATGGTCTTAGCTTTATTTAGGCCCCATGTTGTAGGTTTATTTAACGTATTTGACCGGCTGGCGACATACATTCAATTTTCTGTTTTGTTTTTTTTCACAAGCAGTGCAGGCACGTCCTGAGAAAGCCTTGTTGCTGTCGGGACGTTAAGCAATGTACAATCAATCAATCAATCTTTTTCATCAGTGAATCTGTGAATGATTGAATGAATGTAAACATGCTCGCAATGCCTGGCTGAAAAAAATTAAATGAACAAATGTACCGAGGTAACCAGTATGCATTTTTATCCAAGACTGAAAATGGTTTGTTGGTTGGTTCATGGTTTAACATCCACATTACAAAGGTGATGATAATCGCATATTTTACATAAAAAAAGAACATATATATATATATATATATATATATATATATATATATATATATATATATATATATATATATATATATATATATATATATATATATATATATTGTGTGTGTGTGCGTTTGTTTCATTTAGCGAAGTAGAAACTGTATGGGTTTCTAATTTTTGAGCAGGGAAAAAATATCCGTCTACGGGGATTGAACCCTGGTTACCTGCGTGGCAAAAAGAGTATTTTACCACTGTACTAACTCAACTACTAAGTGATGTCTGGTGCATTTAATTACTTATAGATAAACCTTCTCATCCCGTATCTCCCGTTGTTGTTTGTTCCAGTTTACTTTCCCACTGTCACTAATAGTGATCGAAGACTAGTAGTTTGCAACAGTTTGGGCGTAGGTTATACTTGTTGGTTTGGTAGTTGATTTCCTCCTTTCTCATGCGGGCTTGGGACGGCTACGGCGGAGATATGATCTGCCGGAAGTCAGACATCGCTTGTATCCCTTTTTGAAAACGCACTCGCAAACGACCCAAAGTGCCAATTTTTGCGCGGGACCCCCTCATTTTTTCATAAATAATGTGTGTGATATGATCTAAAGTACGATTTTATCGAATAAAAAGGGCCTGAGCAATTGCCCAACATTGCAAACACTTGTAATGTTATTGATAACATCCGGGCAATTTGCGAATTTACAACATAAACTTTTATCGATTACAGTTAGAATTCCAATTATCAGAACACACTTTTTTTACGAGAAAATACTAACATACTTTATGAAGTGACCGAAATGTTTCTTTATCATTTTAACACACTATTCGATAAATTTTTATTGTGTTCTGAAATCAGCTATTTTGCGTGTTTTCGCACATGGGGTAGGTCACGCAAAAGGCTGAAACTTACAAATATGCCCGGGACCATGGGTCTTTCAGGGTGGCAATAGCCTCCAGACTCAATAAGGCTCTCAAAAAACCCTATAAGCGGCAGTTTTCAATTAAAAAATGTAGGTATAGTATACAACCTTAAGAAAGACCGGTACCCGTCTTTTCTAAGCGTGTTTCTTTCTCCGTTGGGTACTTCTTAATATATTTTGTATTGCGTATGTATCAGATGACATCAACAGTTATTTATCAGGTACTTCGACCGTGCCCTACATTCCGGGAAACCTACCTTACTCAAGCTAGGGCAACACTAGATGTAAATTTATGCACCGCACTGCAGATGAACGCAGTAAAGCATTTTTAACATAACAGCAAATTTGTAATGTTGATGGCACAGCTGCAGCACTGCGTGTTGTAGAGGCCCGTTCAGGGTTATCATAAGAGAAAACAAAGTAAGCAAAACACCTGTATAGGCTCTATCAATTCAGTCAGACCATCCCACCAGCATGACATAAAACAGGGATCATACGACAGTGGGATAAATACGTTAACTCATTTTACCCCAGACACACCACAGGAAGATAAGGATCGACTTTGATAGTTCAAGGGTGATGCCCGAAAAGCTTGGCGCCTAAGGGCGCCAAGCTATTCTGGCATCACCCTTGAACTATCATGGTCGATCTGTGTCCTGCACTGCAATGCAGTCTTCAGAGGACAACGGTAAAATTTAAGGATTTCGGTGTTGGGGTAGAATGAGTTAAACGATGGCTGCTAATGAGTTTTGCAAGCCGCAGTATGCTTTTTGGCTCATGTGCGACGCAAACGTGTCTATGTTCTGTGCCAGTGGTCCTCCGTCCGTCGTCTGTCATCCACGGAAACTTTCAACGTTGTCATTTTCTCGGACTATTCAAGCCACAGTCTTCAAACGTGGTCCAATTTCAGTGACCTCTCACAAAGGTGAAGGTCACATGGGATCGGGGAATAGTTAAAAAATAGCTGTTTTGACATAAGTTATTTTTGTCGCAAAAACTATTGACAGCTTGAAACCCAAAGTTTTTACACAGAGACCTGATGGAAAGACCTTTCTATGCAAACTAATTTCGTTGATACTTCGAAAAGGTCAAGGGTCCCTAGAGCTCAGGAAATAGGTAACAAATAGCCGTATTTTGACAAAAGATGTTCTTTTCTCAAATACTACATGTATTGACAACTTCAAACCCAAACTTGCTACAGAGATACCTTATTGTAAGACCTGTCTATGCATTCCACGATTGTAAGACCTTCCTATGCATAATAATGTAGTTGACTCATCGCAAAGGTCAAGGGTCACTGGGGTTTGACAGATGTGTGAAAAATGATTAAATTTTGAAGAAAAAAAAAAACGCATGGATTTTGCTGGTGCAGAAGCCATCCCTTATTGTCACAAAGGTCACACGTGTACATCGGCCATACATGTGAGCCAAAAGGAATTTGCCTATCTTGTTAAAATAATAATAATAATAATTATTATTACTAAGAATGCGCTTATCTTATAATAATTATAACTCTAAGCGCGCACTCACAACTCACGCACGCATGTGCACGCTTTTAACAATGACTCACATACCACAAATACATTACGACAGTCAGCTGGGGGTGGGGTGTGTGGTGGCGTTAGAGTGCTAGAACTGTTGAAAGAGTGAGTTTTGTGGGCAGATTGGAATGATTGGTTGGTTGTTTGTACATTGCTTAACGTCCCGACAGCAACAAAACTTTCTCAGGACGTGTCTGCACTGCTTGTGAAAAGAAAACTAAACAGAATATTGAATGTATGTCGCCAGCCGGTCCAATACGTTAAATAAACCTACAACATGGGGGGGGGGGGGGGGGGGGGGCTAAATAAAGCTAAGACCATTTAGCAACACGCATCCAATATCAAGAGCTACAGGCAGCGCAGACAGTAGGGAGAGTTTTAAAAAGGCAAATACAGGTGAATGGACCAAGGGTAGACAGAAACACATGCCTCAGAAAAGAGGGGAAAACCCACCCTGTGGGGTTGACCAGGGTGACCCTGGGAACTAAAAAGTAGTTAACCCCACCCAAGTCCACCAGGCAGACCCGGATGGGGGAGATTAGAAGGAGGGAGAGGGTTTCTGACGGAGAGAGAGTGGGAGAGTGTTCCAGGTGGATGGGCCGCAGACAGAGAAAGAGCGGGGGCAGAAAGTGCTGAGTTTGGTGCGGGGGGTGTGGAGGCGGAGAGGGTCGGAGGCAGAGCGGAGAGAGCGAGAAAGAGTGTAGGGTGAAGTAAGTTGGAAAGATAGACAGGAGCGTAGTTGTTAAGGCATTTGTAGCAGAGAGACAGAATCTTGTATTTAATGCGTTGGGAGATGGGCAGCCAGTGAAGAAGTTTGAGCAGGGGAGTGATGTGGTCAGATTTTTTCTTTCTGAGGACGAGGTGGGCAGCATTGTTCTGGACGCGCTGGAGAGTGAAGGTAGTGGAGTGGGGAAGGCCGGGAAGGAGAGAGTTGCAATAGTCGATGCGAGATAAAATGAGAGAGACAGCAAATTTGGTGGCAGCTTCAGTGGTGAGGTATTTTCTGACCTGACTGGTGCGACGGAGGTAGAAATAGCATGCCCGGGCCGTGGCAGAGACAAAGCTGGTCATGGAAAGAGATAAGCATTTTAATAAAATAAATGCCCAGTGCTGGAACACATTGATCCCTATGCGTTTGTGATCATTGGCATCTAGATTAAATAGCGGATCGCCTTGCCTAATGGCTTTCATGCAGCTCAGTTTTCTTCAAAATATCACATACACTGCACCAGGAGCAAAATTATGTCACTGTAAACTTTGTGTCATGTCGATGTCACGGCATCATGCACATGACATGAAGTGAAGCCTATGATTTTCCTGCGTGTGCTTATACTGTTGTTGATCTTTAGAGGGCTAGCTACCTTATTATTTTCATATTGTAAGCAACGAAACAGGAAACGTGAATATTACACAGGTATCACAGTGGTACACAACATATGACATATAAGTCAATAGCCGCTCTTGCCCACACAAGCGAACACACAACACAACATGCGCATAACACACAAAAGTGAATGCTGAACTAGGTACTGAGATGTGTTAGGGCCTGAGATCCCGGTCCCCATTGAATCGCAGGCCATGGCACATACAGAATACTTCTTGCATACTGACAAACATGCAGTAACACCAACCTACACATACACAGCACACTGTGACACACGTTATTTTGGTCTTAAAATCCACCAGTACTATGAGCAGTACCAGTGGTTGTGAGCACATGGGGGCCAATAACACACAGTGCCTACATATATAACAGAATTAACAGCCAATGCAAAATGAAAGAGATCCGTACTGCAGATGGGCAAGTTTTAAAATATGCAAAGAAAGTCCTATTTATTTCTCACTGCACAACAGAATAAAAAGAAATATGAATACTACATACGTGATAGAACGCCACATGTCAATTTGACACTAAGCTGCGTGACACTTGTGCATTGGGCGACACAGCAAAAAACTGTAGCTGAGTAGAAGACAGAAATCACTTTGTGTGTCCATATGTCGGCATGATAGGCAGCATCGCACCCCTTTGTAAGTTCTTTAGAATTGTTGCCGGTTGCTCGAGCTTTCCGTTAATGGAAAATTTCCGTATTTTGACTGACAATTTTTGAGAGGGACGAACAAAATGAAAGATCGTCTGTCCCTGGGATGAGCAAATCTTGAGGAAAAAACAGACTTATCCCTGCTGTGTTTCAGGTATGCGACGGACTGTAGAATGCCTGGGGACGGAATTTTGGCTAGACTTGCAAAGCAAAAGTGAGTCTATGCTCTGGGCCAGTGGTCGTCCGTCCGTCGTCTCTCGTTTTTCCGCCATCGTCCATGGTAAACTTTAACACTGTCATTTTCTCCGAGACTATTCGAGCCACAGTCTTCAAACCTGGCCCAATAATACTTTGTGGCAAGACCTTTCTAAACATAGAAATTTGAGTGACCTATCACAAAGGCCAAGGTCACATGGGATCAGGAAATAGGTTAAAAAACAGCCATATTTTGACAAAATGCAATTTTTCTCAAATACTGTTCATAACTTCAAACCCAAACTTGGTACAAAGATACCTGATGGTAAGACCTTTCTATGCAAACTAATTTGATTGACCCCTCGGAGACGTCAAGGGTCACAAGCGATCAGGAAATGGGTAAAAAAAAACAATTTTCTGTTAAAAGATGTTTTTTCTCAAATACTGTTCACAACTTCAAACCCAAACTTGGTACAGAGATACCTGATCTAGGACCTATCTATGCATAAAAATGTGGATGATCCCTCAAAAAGGTCAAGGGTCACAAGAGGTTCACAAATGTGTAGAATTTTAGTATTGTCAACAATTTTGCCAACGTTTTCTGGCACAAAAGTAGGTGATGATAATACCTTCATGTGTACACTAATTTAGTCTACTGATCGCAAAGGTCAATGGTCACGGGGTTCGACAGATGTGTGAGAAATGCTTCAATATTGAGAAAACGGATTTTGCCCGTGCAGAAGCCAGCCCTTTACTTAACCTTTATAATTCGGAATACACCAGCGTGTGAAATAAGTTTGACTAAATTAGTTCAAGGATAGTGCCAGAATAGCTTGGCGCCTCTAGGCACCAAGCTATTCTGGCACCACCCTTGAACTAAAGCCGTTGGTCTATATCCTTGTCTGTAAGTACTATAATGTAGCTTGCATATGGCAGTGTATAAATGTGAAGCTTTTATCCTCAGTATGATATGGGTTATTGTCACAAAGGTCTCGCATATGTTGATTGTTCATACATGTAAGTCGTAACAGCTTTGCCTTTTTTGTTTTGTTATGCTGTCTGTCCCGATGACGGACAGTTTTAAAGCAGAAAGCCTGTTACTGAAAGTCATGCTCCCTTCACAGCACAATCACTCAATGGGGTGATAAAATGTCAAACTGCTGTCGCGTCGCACATATGGAAACACACTAATTTTTATTTATATGTTCTTGACTTGTGTCACTGCTTTCGCATCACTGTTGCTATAGGAAAACATATTGGTGGTGCATCAGGTACAGCGCGATGTGTCAGCAGCAATGAGGGCGGCTCAGTTACCTCATGCGGGGGGGGGGGGAGGGGGGGAGGGGTGGGGAGGGGGGGAGGGGGGGTCCAGCTTGATGTTTGGGGGACCCACGACCTGACATAACTGGCCTCGCAACGCCAGACCTTGCTTCAAACAGAGTTAGGGGTTGAAGACCCCCCACACACACCCCGCCCCAAGATCCACCCTTGCAATGTGCTGCACACTGGCACACACAGATCAAATGACACAAGCTGTATCCCCATACTTGGCAAGTCTTGCAAGACGACTAACAAGAATAGCAAGAACGGCAAAGCCCTAGACGCATGTGCATGACCACTCCACATAATTAATCTGATCTTTGTGACCTTGACCTTTCTGACAGCAAGTGTTCAAATTTTCTAAAATAAGTAAAAGGGTTGGCTTTTGTGCTTCAAAGTCCATGTTTCCTCCGAATTTGTCCATTGTTCACACTTTTATCCATCACCCGTGACCCTTGACCCTTGTGAGTAGTCAACAAAATTAGTATGCATGCAAAGGTCCAATTATTGACCTTTCTGCCTATTTTGATTGTAAACTTTGACGTCTCTTGTCCACTATGAAGGTGATTTCAAAGACGAGGCACCGAATAAAAGCAACTGGATTTACTAAACACGTGAAATGGTTATGTACATACATGACATGTAAATTTCTGTGGCCCTAAATCTGCTGTGCGTTCCCATCACCCACGACAGTCCCATTTCAATTCTCATCAGTTGTGCCAGGGGCCGGAACATCTAAGTGGGTGCTGTGTTGGACACTTTTGCGCTATATTACAATGAACACGAATGCTTGAAGACTCAGACTGGATGAATGCATCTGTACACACACACACACACACACACACACACACACACACACACACACACACACACACACACACACACACACACACACACACACACACACACACACAAATTCAATGTACATTCAAATACAGGAATGATGCAACATTAAATCAAACAAGAAAGGGCAAGGCCTTATGGCGCACTTGTGTGAGCACATATGTGTGACCTTTGTGACAATAAGTATAGGGCTGGATTCAGCAACAGCAAAATCCATGTTTTCTTAAATATTTAAGCATTTTTCACACATCTGTCAAACCCCTGTGACTCTTGACCTTTGCGACAAGTCAACTGAATTAGTATGCATAGAAATGTCTCGCCATCAGCAAACTTCAGCACAAATTTGATTGAAAAATTTGCAAACACTTTAATAAAAATTATAGTTCTAACAAAAAATGTCATTTTCACGCATTTACAGACCTCTTGTGACCCTTGACCTTTCCGAGGGGTCATCCAAACTATTATGCATAGATAGGTCTTACCATCAGGTATCTGTACCAAGTTAGGGTTTGAAGTTGAACATAGCATATAAGAGAAAACTTATTTTTTGTCAAAACATTGCTCTTTTTAGTCTGCTTTTGGATCATCCCATAACACTTGTGACCTTTTATGATGGGTCAACTAAATTAGTATGCATATGAAGGTCTTATTATCAGCTACCTTTGAGCCAAATTTGATTGAAAACCTTACAAAAAATGTTGATTAAAATTACAATTCTATCAAAAATGGGCATTTTACACACATTTGCCGACCTCTTGTGACCCTTGACCTTTCCGAGGGGTCATCCAAATTAGTACGCATAGATTAGTATTAGTATGCTTTTGCATCAGGTATCTTTGTAGCACGTTTGGGTTTGCAGAGGCCTCCCCAACGCGAGACCGTATTCCAGTTGCCGGCGTGGGAGTGGGCATGGCCGGATCCGGGGGGGAGGGGGGAGGGGAGCGGTGCTTTGGTACTACAGCACCCCCCCCCCCACCCTCGGCTGTTTGTGTTTAAAATTAAGTTGTAACGCTTGTGTCAAGCAAAGAAGAGTCACCAGACCATCCCTTTAAAAGTGGCTGACAATAAAGAAGCAGCCGTGGTGAACAGGGACAAGCTGGTGATACTACAGAGAGCCGACCCCATGCTTGACAAATTCCTAGGTCAGACCGAGCCCGTGACACGAAGAGGGAAGGAGATAACCTTCGAGGCCAGAAAGGGCATCCTATACCGGGTATACACCGGCCATGGAGACAAGCCTGTCCGTGAAGTGGTGGTTCCTGGACCTCTGAGGATTCAGGTGATGATGCTGGCTAATGATTCCATCTTAGGATGACACCTGTGAATCAGCAAAACCCTCGACTGGATCCGAACAGTCTTCTACTGGCCTGATATGCGGGGGTGGGGGTGGGGGGGGGGGGGCGACGTCACCCGATTCTGCAGGTTGTGCGACATACGCCAGAAGACAAGCTCCAAGGGAAATATGCCCAAGGTTCCTCTCGAGAAGATTCCACTGATCGATATGCCTTTCAAGCTGGTAGCTGTGAATCTTGTGGGGCCAATATCTCCTCCAAGTGAAGATGGCCATCGCTACATTCTGACACTGGTGGATTACGCTACAAGATATCCTGAGGCCATGCCATTAAAGAAGATCAACACTCCAACAGTGGCAGAGGCGCTCCTAGACATGTTAAGCCGTCTGGGGATTCCTGCAGAAATCCTGAGTGATCTTGGGACCCAGTTCGTCTCCGACTGCATGGAGGAAGTCATTCGGCTGTTAAGCACCCGACACCTAACTACGACCCTTTACCACCCAATGTGTAACGGGTTGGTTGAAAAGTGATGCTGAAGAAACTGTGTGCTGAGCAGCCAAGGTTGTGGCATAGATGCACCAATGCCTTGCTCTTTGCATACCGTGAAGTTCCCCAAAAGAGATCAAAACAAACAAAATAAAGATAAGGATCAATGCTGATGGTGGATGAGGGGGGGAGGGGGGGGGGTCAATCTCTAGACCTTCCATTCTGGAGTTTGGAGCGCCTTAGGGCTCTGTCAAAAACCCTGTATTGTTTACGTTGTATTCACAACCGCTGTAAGATGTCATTTCCAGCCATCAGTGTTCCTATCATAAGTATGCCGATGACACTGAAATCTCTCAGAGTAGGCCACCTGAGGGATTTCAGTCGTTGAAACTGGCATCAAGTCTTGTGTTGACGATGTCACGACATGGATGGAGAGTAACAAACTTACGTTGAACCCAGAAAAAAACAGAGTTACTGCCCGTTGGCTCAGCATCCCGGCTTCAACAAATTCACAATGAGTTTTTACACATAGATGACACTGATATTCCATTTCAGTCTTCGGTCAAATATTTAGGTGTCAAGCTCAATAAAACTTTGAGTATGCAGGATCACGTCGGTGAAATCTGTCGTGGTGCTTCATCCTCTCTGAGACGCATAGCCTCTGTCCGACACAGTCTTTCTGAATCTGCCACTGCAAAGTTCGTGAATGCTTTAATAACGAGCCGTCTTGACTACTGCAATTCTCTGCTTTTTGGTCTTCCATCTGAGCAGATTAACCGCCTTCAGCGAGTTCAAAATAATGCCGCAAGGCTTGTGAAGCGCAAGCGAAAACGGGACTACGTAACCCCCGTATACTGAAAGACCTTCAATGGCTTCCAATCCAATCCCGCATAAAGTTTAAGATAGCGACCCTTGCATACCGCCACTTTGATGGCAGTCTTCCGACATACCTTTCTTCCAGTTTAATTACTTATCAGCTCTCTCGCTCCACTGCGCTCATCGCGAGAGAAACTTCTCAAAGTTCCAAAGTTCCATCTCAAATCTGCCGGTGAACACTCTTTTAGATGTACTGCTCCTTTCATTTGGAATTCCTTACCGACTGAGCTGAGAAATGCCTCCACCCTTACGCAGTTCAAAGTAAAGTTAAAAACTTGCTTTTTTTTCCGCAGACTTTCGTGTAATCTCTACGGTATTTCTGTACATACCCCCCCCCCCCCCCCCCCCCCCCCACCCCCGCTTCAAACTCTGTGTGTGTGTGTGTGTGTGTGTGTGTGTGTGTGTGTGTGTGTGTGTGTGTGTGTTTCGCCTGCTTATTGAGTTATATTATAAATATCGGAAATCCACCATATAAATACCATGTTTTATTATTATTTCATTCTCAGACGAGTCTGTCATCTATGTACAAGTCTACGCTTGTGGACACGCCCGCAAAGGCATTTGTCTAATCAATAAGCAAAATGTCAGCTGAGTCGCCTCCATGGACCGCCTATAGTCCCGCCCCTTGTTGAATCGATCTTTGCCCATGATAGAATCGTTTGATAGGTAGTGATGGACCTAACTATAATGTACAAGTAGCTGTGATTGCTGAGCCCCTAATACCATCACGACAATGCTATGCGTGCAGCGGGTCGCCGTTAACACTCAAATTGCGGCCTTTGTCTTTTGAGGTAGTGGACATGCACAACTACACTGAAAACCCAATGACCTCCTCTAGAACCCCGCCGTGAGATGGCCTTAGTCGCCTGCTCGGCGATAAACCCCAATAACTAACTAACGAATATCTAGACCAGAACAAAAAACGCAAATAACAATGGCATTAGATGCAAATGCGATGCGTAACGAAGGGATATGCTTGTCACTGCTACAATGGACTTCCTCAGTTCTTGTCTAAACGGGCAGTCGGGAAAAAAAATTTAAAGTACTATTAACACTTAGGAAACTATTGCCAGTCAACGAGGTGTCAGCAGACCTTTGTGACATAACAAACCCCCCTTTTTCAAGCTTGTATAGTGAAAAGAAATTTTAACAAAGAAAGAAACATGCTTAGAAAGATCAATTACAACTTAGTTGTGTTGAAATTGTTCTTTCTTAGCGCGTTTATTTCGTTTGTGGATTTTCTTTGCACATATATTATTGTGTTGTAATTGTTCTTCTAAGCATTCCTTTCTTCGTCGGCTTTTTCCTTAGACATAGTTTTCAGAGCTGAAACTTTTTATTTGTTGTAAGATGACTTTTTACAAAATCTCAGGACACACCATGGCTTTTTGCACGTTTTCTTATGGAGAGCTGATCGCATCTGAACACACTTGTCTTCCTCCCCAACTCCACCCCCTACCTCTCTAACAACAGATATGTAGACGAGTAATTCTGATTCTTTACTGTACCTGGTGTTAATTTTCTGATTAAAAAAAAATGTTGTACTTGGAGTTTCTGCATGAGCAGCGATGTGTGGGTCGACAACAATATGCTCCAAATTATCTCCTCCATATGAGGAACAACACAGCATACACTACACTAACACTCCATTTGTCAGGGAGCATGATATTAAAGTGTTTCCGATGATTCCAAAAAATGTCGTGTGTTTATTTCCTTCCTTTTTTTTTTTTTTTTTTTTTTTTTGCTGCTCGGCTTTATAGAATAATCTTAGCGGAGATCAGAAAACATACTCACTCACAGCCGCTTCAGACACGCGTCTTGCTGCCGCCACCTTCCTGCCTTGGGCTGCGCTACGCTACGCTGCTTCCCCTGACTTCGCCACGCCGGTCGACATTCATCGCTGCTCTACACGCACTAGACAGCTGACACACTATACTACTAAGTCCTTTTCAGGACCGCCTTGTTTGAGGACTGACTTAGGTGGCTGTGGTAGTCTCTAAGGTCAAGTAACTTGGTGTAATTTTTAAAAGGAAATTTTATACTGATTTTTACTAGTGTAATTCTTAAATTGTCTCTAAATTGAGTTTTTTTTAACGGAAACTGGCCCGACTGAAGTACACCTATGAGGACTTCTTGTTCGGGTCAATGTCTTCCTCTACTGAGACCGACGATGGATCTGGCTCCTCGTCGGTCTTTGATGACGGTCAGAATACCCCCTCTGGGGGAAAGAGAAAAAAAAAGTAGCAAGAGTAAACGTAGACGGACTATGGCTAGGGCCAGCGATGTCTCTAACCCGCATGCACCGACATCAGCTGCTAGCTTAGAAGGTGGAGTTAGTCCGCCTGTGTTATCCCCTGGCCGGGCCTCATTAGGAGGCTCGGTCGAGGGAGAGCTTAGGGTATCTTCTTCCCCTCCCCACTCCCCGGACATTGCACGTGTCTCTGACACAGTCCCGGGAGAGCTTAGGGCTAGCATTTCCCACCCACAAACTTCTTTGGATATCGGAGGAGGGGAGATTGTCGACGCTGTTTCTACACAGCGCCGACTGTCCCCCCTTGTCCATCAAAATTCTCCTGAGAACAGTATGGATGGACTCCCGCCCCCTCTCATTGTCGATGAAGTTGTCAAAGATGGTGAGAGTTCGGCGGTGAATTCCATACTTAAAACTGGTAATGTTGAGGGTGACCTGCCTCCTACTGCTGGCGGTGGTTTATCTGCTGCCGGTGGGAGTGAGGCCGGAAACCCCTCACTTAGTACTCCTTTTAGGAAAGTTGTCAACAAGAAAACAAATAAAATGCGCTCTAAACAGAATAATGTGGACTCGGGTGGTGCTGGCTCTGGTGCCGCTGCTGAGGTGTGATGCACCTATCCAGTCAGGGTTCATGATCTGGGGACTGGATCTTCCAGGCTCCGAGATCATGGCACGCTTCAGCCCCACCTTTGTGAAGGTGCTGGGGTCGCCCCATCCGAGATCACCCTAAGACAGATAGGCAGGGATGTGTGGATAGTCTCTTGTCCTAACTCCAGATCACAAAAACTGTTAGCAGCAAAAAAGAACCTCGGTGGGGCGGACGTTGAGTGTACCATCCCCACACCTAGGGTTGTGGGGGTGGCCCACGGGATCCCCCTTGCTGAGGATACTAAATACATAGAAGATTTACTAGTTAAACAGGGATACCGGACAGAAGTGACTAGGCTCACTAATAAGGAGGGGGCCCCCTCGAGAGCGATAAAGATTGACTTCTATGAACTGACAAAGCTTCCTCCTAGAATTAAAATAGGAGTTCATCACCTCCCGATCGAGCCGTATGCACCTCCTGTACTGCGCTGTTCCAAATGTTGCAGGTTGGGACATACGACTCGAGCGTGTAGGGCAAAGCAGGCTGTGTGTGTCAGATGTGGCGGCAGTGACCATGTCCGGGACGCATGTCTTGACACCACATCCCCTAAATGTGTTAATTGTGGTGGCGCACATAGTGCGGCTTACCAGAGATGTCCCCAAATAATTCTCCAAAGAGAAGCTAACAAAATTAGGAATGAAAATTATATTCCGTACAAGGAGGCCATGAGGAGGGCCCAGATTAAAACTACTAACAAGAAGGATGAGGTTGTGAATAAAGCTGCATTACCGGTGGGTCTGGATGCCACAGCGTGGACCAGATTTCCTGTTACTCGTTTGCAGCCCGTTCACAAAAAAAATCTGCTTCACAACCAAAAAGTAATCAAAAATTGACATACAGAGATATTTTGACCAAAAATACTCCACAAGTTAAAACAGTAGTTATAGAAGAAAATGATAAATTTCCTCCCTTACCACCTCCCCCAACATCGTTGATGGAGGGGATGGAGGAACAGAATTCACCTCCCCGAAGAACTCTTAGATTCGGAGAGGTTCGACAAACTGATGATGGCCCTGGGATGAAAGAATTCATGCTCAGAGACATCGCTCAGCAAACCCAAGCGCTGATTTCGGCAGTTACTGGAGGAAATGTGCAGGGGATCGTGATGGCCATGTTGCAGTTTAATCAACTCATCATGTCCATCCTGGTCCCCATGCTTACAAATCCTAACAATATTTGACTAGTTAAACAAAATAATAAAATTCAAGATAGTGGAGATAGGTTTTTTCCGCCGCCATGGGTGTGTTGAATAGTGACAATTTAAAAATCCTTCAAAGGAACTGTTGTGCGATAAGTACTAATATCCACTATTTAATTAATTACCTTGAAAAAAATGAATTCCATGTAATTTGTTTGCAATCCCTGGTTAGGACTAAAATTAAATTACCTATTATTGTTTGGCATCCTGTCTCGGAAGACAATGGGTATATGCGCTTGCTGGGTCAGTCACTGGAGTGACCTCTCCAGGGCGCAAGCCTGGGCGAAGTTTATGGAGATCCTGGGGTGCCCAGTCGTCAAGATCCCCCTCTCGGCCTCGCTGATGTATCCAAAGGAATGCAAAGCAGTACGTTTGGCATCAGTTTGGCTGCAGGAGCTGCCAGAACAGTACGTGAATACAGGCAGCTGTCTGCCTTCGGGGCTCCACTCCTGATTTGAAAGGTTTACTCCCCCACATTTGGCCGTTGGATCCAACCTGATCTCCTCCGTCCTCTAGCCGTTGGCTGTCAGAAACAGCTCATCCGCCTAGTGGTGCAATGTGAACACCACCCCCTCACGTGGTTTAGCCCACCAGCTGAGGTGGTTTGCCAGGGTGTGGCGCTTGGAGCCAGCACGTGAGAGATTAAGGAGATGGATGAGGACCAGTGATGCCCGTCCGTCCTATGTAGGACGCAGCTGCCGAACAGCAAAGGTGCTACCTCTATCCAGAGCCCCCTACACCCCACCTATTATTAGGGGATTTCATTATCCACCGATAGTCGAGTCTCCTACCAAAAGTAATGACAAAATTTATACAGCTATATATGTAAAAACAGGGATTGATCACTTAATACTGCAGTCACCGGTTCCTATGCATGAATCACATCCTATTTATAGTAGTTATATTCAAATTAGAACTAATACGCATAAGGTTATTAATATACTTAACCTCTATGCACCTAAATCGGTTTCTCCAATGGTTGCGTGCCCTGACGGGTGGTGGGTGGTTGGTTATGGGAGACCTTAACATCCACCATCCGATGTGGTACGCGAGGATTCCCGACACTCATAATATAGCACATAAACAGGCTGATGATATTTCTAAATCAAATCTTCTTATCTTAAATAGTGGTGAATTTACCAGAATTCCCGACAGTAAACAACAGCACCCATCGGCGGTGGATTTGACCCTTGCTTCTAATAATATTTTTCTTGATGTTTCCTGGATGTTGGGCGATGATCCGATGGGGAGTGATCATTTACCGATATCCTTGGAACTTAAACTTAAATCTCAACTAGTTAATAATCTCCCCGAATCTAATAAAAAATTTCAATATGATAAAGCTAACTGGTTCTTATTTCAGGAAAATTTTAATCAAAACAAAAATACTATAGATACTACTAATGTTGAAACTTTTAATAATTCTTTAAGTAAAGTGATACTTAATGCAGCTGAAGTAGCTATTCCACGAAGCAGGGGAATTCCACCGGACAAACCCTCTAATGCTTGGTGGAATGATGAATGTGAGAGGGCTGTAAAAGAAAAAAAGAAAACTCATAATAAATGGAAAAAAACTAGGAATTTAGATGACCATGTGGCTATGAAATCGGCTAATATTCAATGTAATAAAACCATTGCCTTGGCTAAACTTAAATGTTTAGAAAATATGATAACTAAGGAAATTAATTGTCCTACGGACATGACCAGGGCATGGAAAATTGTTTAAAAGTTTAAAAACATTAAAAATCCTTCTCCTACTCCTCTGATTATTAATAATTTAACGTATTCTACTGACCAGGATAAAGCAGAAATCCTGGCAGAAACCTTTGCTAATGTTAGTACCACGGATAAATTTAATCTTGCCACTAAAAAATTTAGAGTTGCGGAAGAAGATAAGTTGGTACTAGAAGGATTGGTAGTTCCGGAATCGGGAGATACTGCCTTGATTAACCTCCCTTTTACTATGGAGGAACTTAACTCTGTCTTGTCTCAACTTAGATCCAGAAAAGTTTCTCCGGGACATGACCAAATAACTTATATTATGCTAAAAAATCTTCCCCTTGAAGGAAGAAAGCTGTTATTAAGATTATATAATCAGTGTTTTGAGGAGGGTCTTTTCCCTTTGACCTGGCAGCATGGTTTGGTTATTCCAATTCCTAAACCAAAAAAAAACACGAAATTTAGTTTCTTCGTACAGACCTATAACATTAACACCGCATATAAGTAAAGTACTTGAACGGTTAGTTAAAAATAGATTAGAATATTTTCTGGAAAAAAATAACATTATTCCTAAAGTTCAGGCTGGTTTTTGGAAATATAGATCTGTATCCGACCAGCTATATGCGTTATCATCTTCAATAAAGCAAGCTTTTAAAAGAAAACAAAAAGTTATGGCTTGCTTTTTCGATGTCAAACGAGCGTTTGACGTCGTTTGGCATAAAAAATTATTATATAAGGTCTGCACGCTTGGATTAACTGAAAATATTTATAAATATTTGAAATTTTTTTTAAACGAACCTTCCAGGACAAGCATGGACAGGCCCTCTCAAAGACACATAGTACTGACTGTGGAGTACCGCAAGGTACCTGTCTTGCCCCGACTCTCTTTAATATTATGATGGCGGATCTCCCGGCCTATTTAAAAGCTAAATTAGACAAATATACTAATAATTCCTTACACATATCTCAGTACGCCGATGACATAGCCATATGGAAACCAGTTAAAACTACTAATTCCCAAAAGAGGGAAATATCCAGTGAAAAAACTATGAAATTTCAAAAGGCTATTGACCTCGTACAGAAATACTTGGAAAATAGCGGATTTGAGTTGGCTCCAGAAAAAACACAACTTATAATTTTTAGTACTATGAAGGCAAAATTTAGTATCCCAATAACTATTAGTAATTTGGATAGTAAATATTTGATTACTCCGCTAACTCAAATCAAATTCCTGGGCGTGATCTTTACGTCCACATTAAACTGGACACCACACATAAATAGCCTTATTTGTAGGGCTAATAAAGCGGTAAATATAATCAAACTTCTTAAATATGAGGTGTGGGGCAGAAGTACTAAGCTACTGTTGCACCTCCATCATGCGCTTGTGCGTTCTAATCTCAATTATGGTGGGGAAATTTTTCTCTCAGCATCCAAACGCGTTCTCAAAATGCTGGAATCCGCTGAGATGAGATCGCTAAAGTGCATTCTGGAGGTGCCAGATTTTACTTCAAATAAAGCGGTATATGCCCTCACCAAGATACTTCCTTTGGAACAGTTTCGCTTAAAATTCTGCGCTAATTACCTAAACCGTATATTTAAAACCTCTAACAACGCCCAGGATATGTTTCATAGTGAACTCAACATGGATCGTTTAGAATTAGCTATCCATGCAATTCAAAAACGTAAGATCCAACCATCCTTAACTGCTCTGGTTCATGAAGTCCAAGTTAGGGCTAATGTGACTCCCCAGACAACTAAACCGGTTCCGCTTTCCCCTTATCCGCCTTGGACTCTCCTCGCGGCCTCAATTAGTACAGATATACCAAGTATTAGTAAAAAAAAAAAAAAAAAAAAAAGTGATCCAAATCTCCAAAGATTAGCAACTCTGGAATTTTTGGAAACCCAGTACTCACACTCGCTCACTGCATATACCGATGGATCTATTAATGATGCCGGAGATGCGGGGAGCGGTGTGTTTATTCCGTCTTTAAATAAAACTATTAGTTACAGTTTGGGTAGCGGCTGGGCTATCTGCACGGTAGAACTAGTGGCCATACTTATGGCCCTTGATCACGTGCTGACCCTGCCGCTGCAAATGTATCAGTATTTAATATGTACAGATTCTAAATCTGCTTTACAGAGTTTAAAACATAGTGAATACTCAACCAGACCTGATATTGTACTCGAAATAAATTTACTTATTAATCAACTCAGTCTTAGGGGGATCAGTGTCGCTCTCCAGTGGGTCCCCTCCCATGTCGGAATCCTAGGTAACGAGGCTGCTGATCGGGCCGCTCGGGCCGGTGCATCCGGTGCGCCCGGTGCCCGGCCTGTGCGGCTCACTCTTTCTTTTCAAGAAGTTAAAAACAAAATTAATAAAGTAATAACTGAGATTAATAATGATAATAATTTAATGTTGGCTAGAGAGTTTCCGAACATCCTTGCCTACAGAATTACAAATAACCATCTTATTTATAAACTGCCCTTTGTACACGGGGCAATTAATAGGATATGCACTGGGGGCTGGCGTGCCAGATTGGCTCGCCCGTCCTGTCTCTGCGGAGAGGGCTTCACCCCAGACCATGCGGTTTTGGAGTGTGTGGCTTTCGCCGCAGAATGTGCTAATCTTAGAACCGCTTATCCGGTAGCCTCGTCTCTTCATTCAATACTCGAAAATGCTAATGTTGACATTATTACTCAAATTACAGATATATTAAAACTTCCTATTTGTTCTCAACTAATTTAATTAGTAAATACAGTTTAAGTTAATATAGCGGTGAGCATTGCTGGCCCTGATCCTCGTCTGTCTTGAATCTTATTCTGACCGTCACAACTGTTTTTAATGTATATAGTTTTTCTTTGTCATTTTAATAATTAGAATTCTTAACGGATGGTCCTGAATTTTAACCTAATTTTAGCAGAATTTCTTGTAATAAATTGATATATAATGACCGTTGTTTCTCTTTTGGGTGAGAGACCAAACAGACTTGATGTATATAGATCGATATTCATAAACTTAATTTTTATTTGCTTGGCCTTTATCCAACGCTTTCTAGATATATAAAGTTATTATGGCTAGTCCCCGATCACATTGTGTGCTAGTGGGACATTAAAATGAAGAAAACAAACAGAAAACATGTGAAGTCATTGTACGGCAATTTGACCACCCTGGAGCAGGTCACTTTATGTTAATGTCTGTCATTGAGAACGTCCCTTTGTGCGCTTTGATTTTGCGCGTGGATGAACGTTCGGACCGCTTTGTATAGTTGTTTTGTTGGTTTTGTTTCGCTTTATTTCCCTGAAACTCAACACGTGTTTTGTTGCAGCGATGAGTGTGCATACACCTGTTAGAAAACAAATCAACTTATGTGACAAGTCACAGCTGTTGTTTTGTTTAAAAGTCATTTATCTTGACATCTGTTGTGAAAGTTCAGTTTGTGTTTGCAAAACAGTGCTGCAATTTTACAGTCGGTCTCCCAGACCCTTATGTATGTGTCATAGATCTAGATGTGCTCTTTTGACTACTGTGAGATTAATCTCAGCCAAATTTATCAAATCCAAATACGCAGTAAACTTTGCGTATTAGAATCGCAACGCCACGCAATTTCTCTTTTTGTTATATCCGAAGTTTATTATAAATAAAGTTTTTTACATGGAAAGAGTGATGTCAAAGTGTTGTATCTGACGTGGTTATAAGCGAAGTAGACTGCACAAACGATCAAGTAGCTCGCTTATACTCGCTTCACCGCGTGAATGTTTTTTTGTTGTTGGTTACAAAGTAAAGTAGGTTATAGCACTGTCAGGGGAGAGAAATGTGCATGATCGACCAGTGATCATAGATCTACTGTGGCCAAAGCACAAAAAAAAAAAAAAAAAAAAAAAAAAAAGAGATAGGAAAGAGAGGGGGCGCCCCCTCTCTTTCCTATCTCTTTTTTTTTATTTATTTATTTGGTGCTTTGGCCACAGTAGATCTATGATCACTGGTCGATCATGCACATTTCTCTCCCCTGACAGTGCTATAACCTACTTTACTTTGTAACCTTCCTAAAATATTAGCACTGGCAGTCTCCCCTTTTCTTTTTTTTTTTTTTTCCTTTTTTTTTTTTTTTTTTTTTTTTTTTCCAGTGTGCGAGTGAATGAGCGTGTCTCACGCAAGTTTGGTTTCGTAGCCCAAGTAGCAAAACATCTTCGGGTCCAGGACGCCTGCCGTGTGCCCAAGGATCCTTTGCTTACTGGAGGGGCCTGACGTTCGAACTTGTAATGTATGAGAATACCGGTGCGCCACCGCGTGCGCCACTGGCCACCACAACAAACTCAATACAATAACACACAGGCGGAAAGCTACAGCACGCGCGAAAATCTGGAACGACCAGTAAGTATCCCAGCATACATGCACTGACCACTTCTCAATATATATGTTGTCCATGTCGTATGGAGGGTGTGTGGGACTTGTGGTTATACGGGTGCTAAACTCTGGCTTCGTTTGTTTTCTATTTTGAAAGAACGAAGCTAGTCAGTTTGAGGTAAGCCGGAAGGCCATGATGTTGGACGTCCCATCTTGGGAAGATTTGGTGGTCCTGAAAAGGACCATGAGAAATTATATTCCTGAAAAAAACTGCTGCGCGTTGCATTACTGTTTTCTGTGGCGTTTCGCTGCCAACCAATTTGGGTCGCTTTTCCAGTCGCTTGCTATAATCTTGGTATAGGCTCCCATGTCTGCAATCTTCGGTGAAGATATTCAGGGCTTTAGTGCGCCACACACCTTGTCCTCCGATCACAATATTGGATGACTTCCACTGACCTTGATCATTGTAACATGTTATCAAAGGCTGCCTTGGAAGCATAATGTTGTTTTTCACTGTAAAGCATCCACGTTAGGCTTTCAAATCAGTGTTGCTTTGAAGGTTTAAAAACTCTTCTGGAATCACAGTGCACAGCATCATTCTTGCAGCAGCCGTCCATTTACTGGACTCTGTCTCGGCCCGGAAATGAACGTCAGGCTCAGAAATAGATGAAGTCGGATTGATTTAAATTGTTCCCTATTGGTAACATTTAGGTTACGCTTTCTGACCCGCGCATTATTTTGCCTCTTGTGGGTACTTTGACTCTTCCGTGCACGGCAGCAAAACCCCAAGTGTACACAGTCAAGTTCCTTCCTGACTTCGCCATCGTTGGCAAGAGAGTTTCAGTACTTTCTGACGGTACCAGTGTTGTTGGAGTGTGTAGATGTTTATAAACCTTGTCAGGTGTGATAAATCGGGTGCTGTCACTGCCGGTGTGGGTGGTAAAGGTGGTGAAGAGTGATATTTGGGGAATGGAGAACTAAATGTTTCTTGTATTTACTATGCTAATTGTCCCCCATGTAACTCTGTTCCTTTAATGTATTTTAAGTCCAGGGTGAAAGGAATCAGAACGACTCCAAGGACCATAAAAACTTTACCTCTACTGAAGAAGCGCATACCAGCGTACCCCCTAATGCGCACGCCAATCTATGGAGCAGAAGTGACCTAAAATGCCGATGACTGCTTTACTACCGCGTAAACAAAATTTCATCGGGTGAACGTCGGCCGCAGTTTGCCCTCGCATCAACTGAAAGAAGAAACAGCCACGATAGCAGAGCAAGCGACGAGGTTGGACCTAGACGTTTTCCTTCCCGATCTCCCGGACATCTCTTGCCTCAATCTGTCGGCGGCAGCGACAGAAAGAGCCAAAGAGCTGTTAGTAGATGCCCGCACACAATGGGGCACACTGCGTAACGGGATGACAACAGAAGCGAAAACCGGCAGGCCTTGCGGAGCCCTCGACTTGTGATTCTAGGCAAAGGCAATGATGGGCGGTACAAAGAAGATGCAGAAAGAGATGATTATTTTCATTGCCGCTGTCGGACAAATCGCTCTGATTGTTGCTGGAGGCCATCTTGTTGGTTAAACGAAGACTTGTGTAGAATTGTAGAATTAGGTTGTTGATCCGTGTGTATAGCGTTGTTTCGCTTCGTTGGAGCCTGACTGATTTGTAGTTCAAGTTACAGTGGTAGTACTGGGCAGTAGGGAAGTACTGCTATAATTAAATTTGGTTTCACGGAATTTGCGCACAGTTTGAACTCTTTTCCTAACTGCAGTATGTCGCGAAAGACGGACCGACCGTTAAAATATTGAGGAAAACGTATTTTCCATTATAGATTTTGACCTTGTGTAACCTTGACTTTCAGATAAGTCAAACAAACACTCATCTGCACAGATCTCTTCTTTAACAGAGGGGGCTAGACCCCACCGTGCCAAAAAGACTTGATAGACTAAGCATTCGCTGGTTTGACTAGTCACAAAATCAATCGGATGAGTGGCGGGTCAGAACAAGTCTGCTCTCGCGGAGATATAGGCAGGTGTCACGCAGAAAAAAACATGTAATTTTTGGGGGCTGACAGCAGTTTTTATTTATTTATTTTTTTATATATATTTTTTTTTTGTTTGTTTTGTTTGTCGTCGTTATTGCTGCCCCCAAAATATATAAAAAATATCACCTGTGCAAATGTGCCCAACTGACATCTAAAGGGCGATGATCGCATTGCATGTTAAGCGGCATCGTGACCCAGTTAACCCATTTAGCCCCGACGCACTACAGCAGGTAATAGATCGACCATGACAATTCAATGATTGTAAATGATTGATGTACATTGCTTAACGTCCCGACAGCAACAAGACTTTCTCAGGACGTGTCTGCATCGCTTGTGAAAAAAAAAATGAACAGAATATTTGAATGCATGTCGCCAGCTGGTCTAATACGCTAAATAAACCTAAGACCATTTAGAAAAAACACTTCCAATATCAAGAGCTACAGGCAGCGCAGACAGTAGGGAGAGTTTAAAAAAAGGAAAATACAGGTAAATGGACCAAGGGTAGACAGAAACACATGCCCCAAAATAGAGGGGAAAACCCACCCTGTGGGGCTGACCAGGGTGACCCTGAAAACTAAAAAGTAGCTAACCCCACCCAAGTCCCCCAGGGCAGACCCGGGTGCGGGGATGACAATTCAAGGGTAGTGCCAGATTAGCTTGGCGCCTTCATTTATCATGGTCGATATATCTGCAGCTGGTATATAGTCGTTAGGTGACACTTGCACAAAATTAATGCGGTCGTGTGTTAAATGGGTTAAGGACACTGCTGAACATGTTTTCCGCTATTTATTCCTTGATGAGGCTATTACAGTCGATATTCCAGTGAAGATGGAGGGAACGACGCAAAAGTAAGAACTAATAACTGGTATGCAGCTGTTTCTAATTCTGGAGTGCCCCAAAATCGTGATGCGAGAATGGCGTTGTTTTTTTTTTTTTTTTTTCCTTGACCTGTCACGCATGTTCACCGACGAATCAGATAGCGCAGATGGCGCACTTCAACAGGGTGAATGCAAGTATATAATGCACGCCTGGCTGACTGATTATAGTACCGGGCTCGCCACAAGTCACATTGGATTCCACAGCACAGTAAGCACTTTTCTTTGTTTAGGACAAAATATGGACTAAAATGGCCACTTACACAACATATTACGGCGTATTATCTACCTATCTATCTATCCCGTAGCCTTGCCGACCGATGGTGCACCACTGATGACTTGGCAACCAGCTCCATCCATTCCACTCTGCTCTCTGCCATTCTTACTGTGTTGTTCAGCTTCAGTCCCGTCCACTCTGAGATATTGTCCTCTCATCTTTTTCTCTGTCTTCCTCTCCTTCTCACAAACCAGATAGGTGAGGCTAGCGCTGGCAGAATTGTAAACAAACTAAGGGGAATCACAGCGCTGGACAGACAAACAGTTAGATCCCCTGCCCCCGCCTATCAGGCACCCAATCGCCAGCCCACAGAGAAATACGCAGGTATAGTACAAGACGATCATTTCCATCCTGAAAAGAATGGATCAGGTCTCCTATATAACCCATGTCTTTCTCCGGAACTTAGGAAGTAGGCAGGAGAAACATACATACACAAACATGAAGGTGCGCTACTATATGTGGTCGGGTAAATACCCTGATTTCCCACAGTAGATGCACAGAACATTACACAACAATGTAACGATACAAATTTGCCTCGAGTTATAGTTACTCACAAACCAGATAGGTGAGGCTAGCGCTGGCAGAATTGTAAACAAACCAAGGGGAATCACAGCGCTGGACAGACAAACAGTTAGAGCCCCTGCCCGCGCCTATCAGGCACCCAATCGCCAGCCCACAGAGAAATACGCAGGTATAGTACAAGACGATCATTTCCATCCTGAAAAGAATGGATCAGGTCTCTTATATAACCCATGTCTTTCTCTAATCGTTAAGGGGCAGTGCACCGAAACAGAAGTGCGGCGGAGAACGCACAACCTTTATCACCACAGACGAACTGCGAGGGCCTTGTGAGACAAGGCCGGGAAAAGCGAGCTGTTTAGTGGAGTTTTCTTCCACGGAAAAGTAGAGAGTGTTTGTTTCTTGCATTTCAACTGCTATTTGTTTACTTCTTCGGTTGCGCGGCTTTATGTCGAGCATCCAGATGCCGTCCGTTGGTTGTTTGGTTAATTTAGGGTTTAACTCATTCGAGACGTGCCGCCTTTGGATACGCGGCTTATGCCGCGTATCCGGAGGCGGCACGTCTCAAATGAGTTATAGTCCACGGCACCGAAGAAGTAATGGACAGCCCAAAGGGACGGTCTATGGGAGACAAGGAAATCTATTGCCTATGGAGTACGACATGAACACTAACCAATTCAGGCGCACTGCAACTTGCCACTTTGATGTACCACGACCTACCAACGGACATGCTATGGAACAAGCCCGTCTTTTTTCCATGGATTGCGAGTCCAGCTTTCAGGGCTGGGGCGGGGACTCGATCCCACGACCCGGCAATTCCCTTCGTTCTCTTGCGCCGACGCTTAACCGCCTGAGTTATTTCGAACTCTCGAATGACTGCGTTGTAAAACCCCACGCAGATCCATGAACTGTCAAGGGCACTTTCCTGAAAGGAGGGGAACCTACGCTTGCGGTATACATTTGTAAACTTCTAAACGTCATTTAGATCGACATTGTTTCACAATCGTCAAAGACACAGAGCAATCGTCATGAATCTGAACTGGATTATCACGGCACTAACTTTCCATATTTTCTTACGATAGTTCAAGCTGTTCTGACACCACCCTTGAACTATGTACTTCCTCATTACACGTTCCAAGGGGAATTTCTCTTCATGTACTATGTCAGCGTATATCCCGTGGGCTGGCTATTGCGTGCTTGATAAGAAGGAACAGGACATCTGACTTTTAGTCTGTCTAGCGCTGAGTAATTTCCCTTGGTATGTGTACTCCCAGTGCGCAAAGGCCAGTAGGCCGACGTCGGCCTTTTGCGCAGTGGGCTGCTTTTTACCAGCGTTTGTCCAACCTGTCTTGTTTGATCAGGCAGAATATACAGTCCTCCATAACGAGCTGCCTACCATGAAGTCCTCACGAGAGGGCGCTGCTGTTCTCCTGCTGCTATTGGTAAATGCAGTCACGTGTCATGCGGCGACCTGTGACCTTGACCAGCGACCCAACATCGTGTACGTTAACCTTGATGATGTGGGCTACGGTGACATGAG
Source organism: Semisulcospira habei (assembly GCA_036245525.1). Classification (NCBI taxonomy): domain Eukaryota; kingdom Metazoa; phylum Mollusca; class Gastropoda; family Semisulcospiridae; genus Semisulcospira; species Semisulcospira habei. The sequence continues at coordinate 122,036,412 of BTPG01000007.1, read as the reverse complement.
CTGGCACGATGGCACAATGGATACACCCACCATCCAACAGATCGGCCACGAAGGACGTTTCATGGAATATGTGTACACGCTTCAGGCTTGTACTCCGTCCAGGTCCGCCTTGCTGTCAGGAAGGTTAGTACAAAACTGTCAAACACATGAAATGTAGTGGAGGTATCAGTCTTTATGAGGCCATGCGGTCGCGTGAACTCATGAGGATCTATATTTCTTGCTGGAACCACTTTGTATTCAAGTTCCTGTGTAGTCCGATCTCTTATGGCATAATCATGCATTATGGGCCGACTGGTCTGAAATTTGGCACCATGGCAACAAATATTAAAAATTACCGTTACCATATCATGAGAGAAATAACGTTTTACAATATGTACCATGGATTTCAGATCGTCCATCATTTAAATAGAAAGAAAGTCAAAATTACTGGTGGGCACTTACTCACCATTGACAGAATGCGTTATAGCTGTTTGTTTATAGAATAAATATTAAAATTGCTTGAGTTGTGCTTGTCAAACACAGACCCTTCATTGATAGCAGTATATTTGCGTTACTCGGCAGAAACACAGTTGCTTATAAGATGAACAAGTTTCATTTGTACAGACCGTGATTTTGCTTCATACGGTTGCCATGACAACCATATTTAAACTCGAGATTTTGTGTGTACCACATTCGAGGGTATGGGAATTGTCATCATGGAAGATGCAAACCGTTCTCTAGGCTAATTGAGGTTTGAACTAAACATAGTTTGGTTCTGACCGTTGCCAACTGATATGTTGCTAATTTCGTTACACTTCTTGTAACAGCTATATTTAATCTGATAGTGTTGCTTACTCTTCACATGGGATGGTCTGAATGATCAAATGTATGAAACACAACTCTGATAGTTATGTGTTACAATGGAACATGAAAACAAAAACACGCCTTAAACTTTTTTAATGTAGTTTCCGTGGCATCGAGTGTTTTTAAGTCCCTTTCTTTATAGAAGGGACCTTTTAGGACGGATCGCTATGGGGGAATTTAATAGCAAAGATATACAAGTAATTTCTGCCAACGTGCAGCATAGTCTTGACGAGGTGTCAGAATGGTGTCATAGGAATTCTATGATTGTTCATCCAAATTAAAAACAAATATTTGATAATCGCCACACGTCAAAAAATACCATTTAGCACCTCTGTTACTTAACCTTTTATTAAAGGGCAGTCAAATAGAACACGTTAATGTACTAGGGATTACAATTGACAGTCAGCATAAGTGGAAGGTTCATACGATACTTTATGCAGAACGGTAGTCAAAAAAATCTTTTCATGTTGTCCAAAGTGAAATATTACACCGTCTCGGACAGGCGTAAACTATTCTATAACGCTCAAATACGTTCTCATATTGATTATGCATCAACGGTGTGGGAAGTCCACTTGAAGAGACTCAACTCGTTACACAGAAGGGCAGCAAAGTTAATCCTTCCTGACCCACGACTCACAACAGAAGAAAAACTCGCCAAAATAGGATTTCTGCCGCTGCAAGACCACTTCAGATACCATAAGCCTATTTTCATGTTCAAAGTGTGGAAAGAGAAAATACCAGAATATATCAAAACTCTTTTCTCTAAGTCAGAATCTAGGCTTGGTGATATTAGGCAACTTTTCTTAGTCCCCAAAACAAAAATTGATATATACAAATCTACTTTGTCATTCCTGAGAACGCAGACTTGGAACATGCTTCCTCTAGCCCGTTTCAAAATCAGTCTCTTCACGTACTTTTCGAACCAGTCGTAATCATTACGTTGTGAAATATATACTGACCTGTAAATCTGATTATGTTTGCGGGCTCCCAGTTATAAACTCTTTGTGTGCGTGTGTCATGGTGTGTGTGTATGTGTGTGTGTGTGTGTGTGTGTGTGTGTGTGTGTGTGTGTGTGTGTGTGTGTGTGTGTGTGTGTGTGTGTGAGTGTGAGATCATCATGGGACTTTCTTTCCCTAAGCTGGCAGTGTTTTTGTTTCATGTACATGTAAATATATACTTAATGTGTATATATTGTCTCGTAGTTCTGTAGCAACGGCAGGTTTGAAAAATGGCTATGTCTATGACGATGTCAATGCCTCAACCGTTGATAAATAAAGCTTCATTGAATCATTTAATTTCTCTCTCTCTCTCTCTCTCTCTCTCTCTCTCTCTCTCTCTCTCTCTCTCTCTCTCTCTCTCTCTCTCTCTCTCTCTCTCTCTTTCTCTCTCTCTCTCTCTCGACCTGAAAACAATTACTGACACAGATACGCGTCTTCTTTTCTACAATGTTCATGTCAAGTCGCACATAGACTATGCATCAACAGTGTGGGATGGTTCTAGTGATGTACATTTGAATAGGCTGAACTCCCTACATAGGAGAGCTGCTAAGCTTATATTTCCCGATCCCGAACTCTCAGCTGACGAAAAGCTTAAAACTTTAAAAATTCTCCCTCTATCCCATCACTTTCAGTTCAATAAAGGTGTATTGATGTACAAACTGTACACGCAATCATATCCACTGTACTTGAGTTCCTTTTGCTCAGAACGGACATCTGTAGCTTCTAGACATGGACAACAGTTCAAAGAACCCCTGCCGCGTATGGATTTATTCAAAACCAGTTTGTCATTCTCGGGAAGTTCATTCTGGAATTCTATTCCTGCAGAAATCAGAAAAGCAAAGACGCTCACCTCATATAGGGACAGCCTCTTCAAACACCTAGAATCTCTGACGTAATCTAATCATTACAGTATTTGGATAACTTGCACGTGTGTTCAGGTGTGTGCATGTGCGTGTGTGTGAGTTTGTGTGTGTATGTGTGTGTGTATGTGTGTGTGCGAGAGAGAGAGAGAGAGAGAGAGAGAGAGAGAGAGAGAGAGAGAGAGAGAGAGAGAGAGAGAGAGTCCCTTTTTCCATATACAGTGTACCATAATAATATTTGAATGCCAAAGTGTACATTGAATACTGCATGTACTGTGTATAATGTTTTTGCCTTCACATATGTGTACGCGATATTTTGGGCGCGCGCCCGCGTATCTGTGTGTGTGTGTGTGTGTGTGTGTGTGTGTGTGTGTGTGTGTGTGTGTGTGTGTGTGTGTGTACTGTATGTGTGACTGTGCTTATGTGTGTGTGTGTGTGTGTGTGTGTGTGTGTGTGTGTGCGTGCATGCTGTGTGTGTGTGTGTGTGTGTGTGTGTGTGTGTGTGCGTGAGTGAGAGAGAGAGAGAGAGAGAGAGAGAGAGAGAGAGAGAGAGAGAGAGAGAGAGAGAGAGAGAGAGAGAGAGAGAGAGAGAGAGAGAGAGAGAGAGAGAGAGAGAGAGAGAGAGAGAGAGAGATGATGATGATGATGATGAATCTTTATTTATTCAGGATAAAGCTATTAGGCAACTCAATGCCTGTCTTACAAACTGTCCTGTAAACAAACAACATAACAGGAAAATAAACAGAGCATGCAAATAATAATAATAATAATAATAATAATAATAAGAAGAAGAAGAAGAAGAGGAAGAAAAACTACGGGAAAAAACACGATAGGTGAATTAATGAAAGAGAAAAAAAATGGTATTGGAGAATTAGTAACTGCGACCAACACAAAAAGCAAGGGAAATAAATGATTGCATAGCATTAATATTATACTCAGCAAAGACAGTGTCAAAGAATCAGCAGCATCAAGAGCATATAGCGACACCGACAAGACAAAGGATTATCAGTTTACAAATGTAAGGAGAAAGAGTAAATATTTGACATTCACGTGTAATCAGCATTAATACTCTGATATGGCAAATTGTGAAGTTAGGCTGAATGGAAGTGCGTGTGCAAAGCACACGTTTAAAATGGGTTTTACCGGAACATAATTTAATGTTCAAAGGCAATGAGTTCAGACAAAACTACCCGAAAATAGAAGGCTTGATTTGTAGAGATCTATCCTGGGTCGGGGTAAATGAAGCAAGCCATGTCTCGTGTGTAGCTGATGCCTAGGGCTGAAGTTAAATAGCGTGCACAGATATTCGGGGACTTGATAATGAAATATTTTGTGCATGAGGACGCATTTGTTAAATCTGAGTTGATCCGTCAGTGGAAGCAGGCAGCGTTCTAAAGTTTGCTGATGACACTAAGATCTACGGCGACGTCTCCGACCCAGCGGGGAGCGACAAACTACAGCATGACCTTAAGGTAGCAGAAAGATGGTCAGAGAGGTGGCTGATGCAGTATAACGTGGACAAGTGCAAGACTCTGCATGCAGGCCGTAAAAACACTTGTCAGGTTTACACGCTGGGAGGACAAGAACTTGGAGCAGTGGAGGAAGAAAGGGACCTAGGCGTCATCATGCACAGGTCACTGTCGGTCAGTCGCCAGTGCTGCGTGGCAGCAAAACGAGCCAACAGAGCAGTGGGGCAGATCATGCGAACAGTTACAGCCAGAACTAGAGAAGTTATTGTCCCACTCTACAAAACAATTGTACGACCACATTTAGAGTATTGTATCCAAGCATGGCGACCATACCTCAAAAAAGACATCGCAGAGTTGGAAAAGGTGCAGAGGAGAGCTACAAGATCGATTACAGGGATTGGTCACCTGCCGTATGAGGAGAGACTGGCCTTTTGCAATTTGCAGAAATTGGAAGAAAGGAGAGACAGGGGAGATCTCATCGAGACTTTCAAGATCATAAAGGGACTTGAAAAAGTTTCTGCGGACATATTTTTTACTTCATGCCAGTCATCATTTTACCATAGAGGTCACAGCAGCAAACTGTTCAAAGGGAGGTCCAGACTGAATCTTAGAAAAAACGTTTTTTCCCAAAGAGTTGTGAACCCACTGAATGCTCTGAAACAATCAATTGTCGAAGCTGAAACTGTCAACCAGTTCAAGAACCGCCATGATAAAGAGACAGTTAAGGGGGTTAAAATAAGTTCTCAAACTTCCTACCCTGTCGGCCGCGCTCAGTGGCCACTCAGGTAAATTCAGGTAAATTCAGGTAAAGAGCTTTTAGAGAGAGAGAGAGAGAGAGAGAGAGAGAGAGAGAGAGAGAGAGGGAGGGAGAGAGAGAGAGCACCTACATACATATTTGCCCTTGCTGTATGAACTCAGAGATAGACAAGTGGGGGCTTCTGTGACTCCTATCTAATTATTGCCGATCAAATACTCCTAATCTATTATATTTTAATAACATACACCAACAATCTAACATAACCCCACATTACTCACTCTAAATATAATCATATAGCTTAGTGAGAGTTTTTCAGAAATCATGACGACAATTACCAGTGCAGACAGGGTAGGTTTACATGATTTACTAATATTACACGTCAGCTAAGTGTGCATATAAGCTCCCCTGTTAACTGCACTATTGACTACAGGCCTGACTGGGGTAGTCAGATTTCATCACAGGTATACTGTTCCCGTTCTGCACACAGCTAAGTGCCCATAAACACCCCCTAGTCACTTACAACTCCCCCCCCCCCACCTCCACCCCCCCACTTCCCACCTCCACCCCCCCCCCCCACACACACACACACACATCCCACCCCCACCCCCATACACATATCCCACTCCCCCCCCCTCCCCACACACACACACACACACAATCACTACACTGTGTCAAACCTACCCGTACCATGGCAAATGCGTGATTTTAAGTCACTGGGTCAAAACGCAAATGTAGTTCAGATTATGGTCGCTGGGTCAAAAATAAAAATCTGGGTTACTAGTTCATTCCGAAATAAGGAGGCCATTTCAGCATAAGGATGCCATGCTCTGAGTTGAACAGTATCAAGCCAACTCAAAATGAATTATGTTTGCAACAAACAAGAATAGATGAAAAAAAAACCCTCTGGAAATAGGCTAGTCCATCAAGCTATTCAAATGGTCGGGTCCATTCAAAAGGGGTGTTTGAAAAAAAACCTTTCCCATCCACAGAGGTATGAACAGATTTTGCACTATAGACCTTTCTTTCCAGGGTGCTGTATGCACACACCCTTATGCACTATTGCATGTTAATAAAATATCCTATTACCTTAAGGTGCGCAGTTGTTTCAAGACATTGCCTGGGATAAACTTATGAAGTTACTGTTCATGTATCCCTTTCCCGTCCACAGAGGTATGAACAGATTTTGCACTATAGACCTTTCTTTCCAGGATTCTATGTGCACACACCCCTATTGTGTGATAAAAAAAAAATATCCTATTACACTACTGGGCGATCTATGTACCTCTCTGTGCAAAGCTAAGGACTGGTCATGCGAGCCCCCCCCCCCCCCCCCTTTCAACTCTGTTTTCAGACATCTATTAAGACATGCAAAAATCTACACATTACAGCCACTGGTAGGTCTTACAATGACTGAGTGGGGTAAATGTAAAAACTTACTGTTCTTATAGCTGAGTGGGAAGTAAACTTAGGAAGTTACTGTTCATATAACTTTCTAGAATAACATGATTTTACAGATCCCCCACCCCACCTAAAAAATTAATGCTGTCATTGACTTCTTTAAACAAAGGTTAATTAATCTATTAACATTCACAGTTACATTAATTATAGCATCAAAATTATTATATTTCATTATAAAATGAATCAAGATGAGCTACTTCTTCTAAGCGATATCTGTTCTGTAGAAAACAAAGACTTGGACTGTAAAAAACAGTGCCTTCTCTCTGTAGTTGTTTCTGGAAAATCAAAAGCTTTTCTCAGTAAACAATACACGACAGAAGACATAGAATCTCTCACCGCTGACGAGTTAATCAAACTTCATGCTAAATATGAAAATCATGTTAGTTCACTAATGATACGTGATTTGAGTCGATCTCTTGTCTGCCTATACACAAAAGCTGTGAGTCATTTCCTACCTGTTGATAGTGACAGCCTTTCTCATGATCTCGAGAGCAACCCCATAGTATCAAGTTCAATCGGAAAATTAGCATGCCTCATGTTTTACAAGTTTGGCAATTACCTTGCACCTGTCGTAACCTTGCTTGTTACTGGGAGTCAAATAGATTTTTCAAAAATAAATTTTAAAGAAGAAGAAAATGGACTCTGCAACTGAGTCCTGTCTTGACGCAGGTTCAAACGGTGACTAAGACTAAAAGCCCATGTCGGATAGAGGCTGGAAAAAGATTAGCTGAATATAATAGACGAAAAAAATTACTTCTTCAGGAAAAGGCTCATCTAACTGACCCACCGTCAGGGCCACCAACAGCACCAGTCCCAGCACCGGTGTCACTACCATCAGGACCAACACCCTCACCCCATCATCAAAGTGAGAGACAAACAACTGAGTCTAAACCTGAAATAACAAAATATATAGTTGCTGGATTTGTTGTCGGATTTGGTTATGTAGGTTACCAATTATACAAAAAATACAAATCGCAAGCTCGATCAGTGTCCAAAAAATCAAACACTCCAAAAATAAAAACAGAAGTCTTCACATTATCAGCAACGTCAAAACCTTTGGACCCATTTTACATGCAGTAAATGAATTTATTATTTTAATTTTTGTGGCATAAGAAAATGAGCGACACAAAGAACACAATGAACCTCGTCTACCACTCTGTCATAATAAGTGGGCTAACAGTTGCTTATTATATGCTGGGAAAAAGTCTTCTCAAAATGAAATCAGCAAACTTGAGTAGACTTCGAAGACAGTGCTAAACTAGTAGCTGTTGTAACAGCATCAATTGCTACAAAAGACTTTCTTGTCAAGCAAGGAATTATTCCAGAAAATGTTTCTATGTAAATAAAAAATATGGCAACTATAGATATTATGATTGGTGGGGCCATTGTTAACACACTTGCTTTCAGTAGATCAAACTATCTCTTTTCAAAAATGGGTAGAGAGGAATCAGCAGAAGAAATGAAGCATCACAATGAGGCATCTGAAAAACTAGCTCAAGCCCAGCAGGATTATGAGAAGCAAAGAATAGAGAAACTTGATTATATCAATGAAAAACTCAGACTTGAAGGTCACGCACAGCATACATTTTCAAATGTTGATGACGTGATCAAAGAATATTTTCTTGTTACTGGCGAAGACATGACCATCCCGCAACCAAAACTTAGTGACTACTATCAACCAAGCCCAGAACAAAGAAATGGAGAAATAATTTTTGTTCTAGTAGGAATGACATTAGTATATTTTACAGGAGTTTTTATTGCTAGAAAAAAATGACCGACATTGGAAATAAACTATCAGAAATATATTTCTCTCCTATTGGTTACTGGAAAGGGAATACTGCAATAGAAAAATTACATGCCGCTGTGGGCGGGGATGTTACACTTGAACAAATAAAACAGTGGTTCAAAAAACAGGCAATTTGGCAAACATATTTACCTGCTCCAAGAAAAATAACAAGACCTCATTTTGTAAATACTACATCTAATGACACCCATCAATTGGATCTTCTGTTCCTGCCACATGATACAATACGAAAGAAATGATACAAGTATGCATTAACTGTTGTCAACATAGCTTCACGGTACAAGGAAGCTGAACCCATAACTGACAAGAATGCTAGTAAGGTAGCCACTGCATTAACACAAATATATAGCCGAGGACCTTTAAAATATCCTAGGCTTTTGCAAGTCGATGACGGATCTGAATTTAAAGGCGCTGTTAATCAGCTATTTGGAAAGCATGGCGTGTTAGTGAGGCGAGGCATACCAGGTGTGCACAGGTCACAGGCAATTGTTGAAAACTTTAACAAGCAATTATCGGAGAGACTTTTCAGCTATCAGTATTCTAAGGAACTCATGCATGATGCACGTAACACTGAGTAGGTTAAGAGATTACGAGCTGTGATAAAAGCAATGAATAACGAGGGCCAGCTTAAACCTGTTGATGCTATTAAATTAAAAACAATACCGTCAGGATCAGAAATAAAAACAAAAGCGCCAGACACAAGCGTGTTTACAAAACAGGTGAGATATTTGTATCAACCTGGCGAGGCCAAGAATGATGTCAGGTGCAGGGCAAATGATCCAATATGGTACACGTCCATTCACAATATATAAAAAAAAATAGTTCCTGGTGCTTATGCATCGATTTATTATCGGTTTGAGCCTGTGCCTCAGAGGGCATTTGTCAGAGAAGAATTACAGATTATTCCTCCAGACACTGTTACTCATTTCACTAACTAATTCATCGATTAGTTCATCAACCAGTTCATTGGCTATTTCTTCAGATAACTTAAGCCTGTAATGCCCAGGTGCATAAGCATTTTCTCTAGTGTAAAACACGCGTTTTGTGTCCCCAACTGCAAGTGACTTTTTATGTGTTGGGATATTTCAATATTGTGTCTATTTGACCTCAGTGTCTTGTTTGGATAATCAGGCATTAGTTCTCCATCTAACACTTGCTTGTAGTGTTCATGACGGATGTCTTTATTTTTTATCGCTGTTTTTTTTTATATATACCTTTGGCTTTTGACTGACTGCCTTTTTGGTGTAAAATAGAATACATTTTTTATCTCAGTGTAACGTACTCAACTATAGGCACTCCATTCAGTTCATCCTTTCAGGCACTTTCTTGTTTTGTGTGCTGTACAGCTGGTGATCCTTAGGATAATCAGACGTGTCATACATATGTACCTCTGTTTTCATGTCTTCATAAAAGTCTTCAGTGGGCACATCAATAATCATAGAATCAGTGTCAGTGTACAGCAGACGACACTCAGGATACTTTGGTTTAAAGTAATCATAATAAAATTCAAGCATCAATAATTTTGATAACTCAAGTATTGCCATACCAATGAATACTGCTTGTCCAGTTTAACAATCTTTTTTTTTTTGTTGAGTGTCACTGCATACAATGATGGATGAAACTCTTTATACCCTGTGTATTGTGGCTTACCCGTAAGTTTAATTGCACCTGATTCAGTTGTTACAAGTCTCACATCTTTGTGGTGATGAGGATTTTCCATCGTCTTACCAAAACAGGCATTGTTCATAAGCTTAAAGATGTCTTTGTCAAATGCAATGTTACCATCCTTTGCACAGAGGGTTGTGTTTTTCATTATGTAATCTTTCATGAAAGCACTTTGATCAAATTTAATACCTCTGTGAACTTTCTTTAGTACTAACCCATGTCTGATGTAAAACTGCAGCAATTGATAGTGACAAACGTAATTAAATTTGTCATTCAAATTTGGCACAAGTTTAGTGTCTTCTTTTTTCCCTGTCAAACTCATTTTCTCAACTGCTAATGGATAATCATTGTGGTAATCATGTAGGTGGTGTGGGTACTCCAGGTCAACTTCAAAGATCCAACCCTTTTTGTGATTCTGGTCATAATTCATAATTTCGTTTGTTAATTTTTTTTATATCACACTGTGACAAATCATGTAGATGAAAAAATTTCAAGGGCAATAACTCACAAATCACAAAGCCATACAAATTGTTAGTGTCAAAGTATGTAATGAATGACCTTGACCTCAAGGGTCAAAGACATCAAGATATTTGTTGTTGGCTTTGTCATAGTTGTTTGCGGCTATACTAATGCCTCCCCTTAATCCGCGTTCCACCATTTCACCCATCGTACGATCAGACAACAGGTCTATATATATCTTGCTGGATTTCAAAAATGCATCCCATGTCATGCCAGGACTAGTTATGTAGCAAGCTGGGTCAAGACTGTAGTGTAACAAACCCTTTTCACGATAACTTTCAAATACGTCTGCTAGCAAACAAACGTCAGCTTTCATGTACTGGTTATGGTAGTCGCCAATCGTTTCACACCCTAGTTTATCCCATGCATTAAGAGCATGCTGGTAATCAGAGTCAGAAATACCTTTGCCATTTAGTGTAGAATAATATGCCTCTTTTGGAGGTAGTCTCCTTTCCTCAAACACAACCCAGTGATCAATGTACTCATAGGGATATATTCCTTTTTTGATCAATTCTGGCTCAAAATATTTACTTGTAATGTCCAACCTAAAAGTCAAGTATTTCTCAGTTGTCTGGGCAATACAACTAATTTTATTGTAAGACTCATCCACAGCCTTCATGATAATATGTGAATCATATCCTTTGAGATTGTGGAAAAAGATAGGCAGTTTGTATGCATTAGGATCTATTTTTAGTTTTAAGTTACAATCACCATGTGCAGCACCTCTGTAACATCCAGTTATGTGGTCATGGTCGCAAACTTTATCACCCTTCAGAAGTTGTTCACATCCTCCCAGGTGTTGTTCACAAATCCAACATATCTCTGTCGTATCAAAATTCTAGGAAGGTTACAAAGTAAAGTAGGTTATAGCACTGTCAGGGGAGAGAAATGTGCATGATCGACCAGTGATCATAGATCTACTGTGGCCAAAGCACAAAAAAAAAAAGAAGATAGGAAAGAGAGGGGGCGCTAAAAAAGTGACTGAAAGCAATGCATATGGAAGCCCCCCCCCCCCCCCCCCCCCGCCCCCCTCTCTTTCCTATCTTTTTTTTTTTTTTTTTTGTGCTTTGGCCACAGTAGATATATGATCACTGGTCGATCATGCACATTTCTCTCCCCTGACAGTGCTATAACCTACTTTACTTTGTAACCTTCCTAAAATATTAGCACTGGCAGTCTCCCCTTTTCTTTTCATTTATCAAAATTCTGTTTGTCTTCTTCTGTCATCACCAAAGGCATCTGACACTTTTCCAGATACTGTACTATCTGGCTATACAGTTGTCTCATTTCTGTTAAAAACTCAGCTGCTGCATTTTCACCTATGTAGATAACAGGTTCTTCATGCACACCGTCTGACTTAACAAGAATGTATCCAAAAGAACACACCACTTGGTCACTCAATTTTACAGTCTTTGGTAATGATTCTGGAACAGGACCCTCATATGGTACAACCAGTGATTCAAAATCAGCATACACTACAAACGGCAGCTTTTGTTGATTCCCATTGTTATTAAAATAAACCTTGCTGCCAGGATCTGAATACCTAAGTACTGTTTGAATGTCATCATGTGACCTGCAATGTTTAACATGTTTGTGTGGTACTTCAATAGAGGAAAACCTTTGTAAACATTTCTTACAAAATTCCTGTTTACACTTGAGTTTTGTTGTATGCCCATGAATTAGATGTGACATACTCCTGATAATTGTGTAGTGGAAGTTATCACCGGAGCCTATTAATAAAAGGTCAACATGCTTATCTTCTGGCTGACCGTAGGTGGGGGCAAGTGGTGATACTCTAATTGGTTGTAACTTGTTCTCAGACTCATTATCCCATTCATACACATTCACAGATATACCAGGATTTAGTTTTTCAAACAAATCTATGTTCTCCACTTTAACAGGAAAATCTATGCTACTGAAGTTGAGTTCGTTTTCAAATTTGGTGTAGTTAGATACGCAATCAGGTCTTGTTTTTACAAAGTGTAGTTTGGCAAGCACACACCACATGAAACAGAAATTATCATTGTTCTGAATATTGACTACAGCCTTTTTGTTTGCAACCTCAGTTGGCAGTGGCAACCATGATTTGCCTAAAATAGGATGATATCTTGACTGCTTCAGTTGCAGTTCATGTACACGACCTTCATGCCAACCAGACCCCTTCATTTTTGCTCTGTCAATTCTTCTAGGAAGTCAGGCAACAGTCTTTCTCTAAACACGTTTTCCAATTCTCTTCTCGAATTAACTGTGTGTTGTCTTGTCGAGATATACGAAACAATCACGTCACCATCTACCCTAGTAAATTCTATTTCCGCAACAATCTGAATCTTTACACTACCGGAAAGAAGATTATCTTGTATGACCGAAAAAGATCTTTCTATTGATTCATAGACACTGTAAATGTTTGATATAGGCAAGTCTGTTGTGTGAAACACGTTTCTTAAGCCCGATGAACCAGACGAGCTTTGGGCATTGTCCATCATTTTTATTTGTCTGACAAAATAATAAATAGAAAAAATTGCACCATGTGTAATAATAATAATAATGAGTATTTATATAGCGCTTAATCTTACTCAAAAGCTCTAAGCGCTTTACAATCTGTACACAAAAATAAAAATACAATGACATATGCATATAACAAACAAAGCACAATGCCCGAACACACCACTTTTACACTAAACTAAACAACAATACATACATAATAATTTATATTCTAATTAACATTCAGTCTAAGCAAGGAGGATTGCAGAACTACAACTAAGGCATCAAACACTGGCAGTTATTCAAAGTAAAGCTTGAAGAGGTGAGTTTTCAACGACCTCTTGAAGTCAGAGACAGACTCGCTGTTTCTGACCTCAAGAGGAAGTGTATTCCATAACACTGGGGCTTGATAAACAAAAGTGCGCTGACCAAATGTTTTAGTTTGGACAGAAGGTACACACAACTTCCGTTTATCAGAAGAGGAGCGGAGCTCACGAGAGGGTGTATACTGTCAACGGGGCGGGTCCAACCCACTTATCAGCCGTAACGGCTCACGTGGCGAGAGCGGGCATCAAGGCGACTCGTCATCATCCCGTGGTGGATCGCAGCCCTTAATGTCTGCCTCCCCGGGCCGCCTGCAGTCCCCGCCAACCACACGCCAAAAGTCGACCAGCCAGCTTAGCCAACCGCCATCGAGCCACGTGAAGGAGCGAATAAAAAAACTCCAAGTACACCAGGGCCCTCAGCTCCTCTCCAGATTTCGCGCCAATAATGCCAGCAGGAACAGGGCCTATTGTCCCACCAGTGGCTGCACCTCCCACCAATGCCTGGTTCCATGATTGATTGATTGATTGTACATTGCTTAACGTCCCGACAGCAACAAGGCTTTCTCAGGACGTGCCTGCATTGCTTGTGAAAAAAAACTAAACAGAAAATTGAATGTATGTCGCCAGCCGGTCAAATACATTAAATAAACCTACAACATGGGGCATAAATAAAGCTAAGACCATTTAGCAACACACATCCAATATCAAGAGCTACAGGCAGTGCAGACAGTAGGGAGAGTTTTAAAAAGGCAAATACAGGTGAATGGACAAAGGGTAGACAGAAACACATGCCCCAGAATAGAGAGAAAAACCCACCCTGTGGGGCTGACCAGGGTGACCCTGGGAACTAAAAAATACCTAACCCCACCCAAGTCCCCCAGGGCAGACCCGGGTGGGGCAATGCCTGGTTCCAGAATCAGGAAGCGGAGACCAACACGGTCCTGGATCCTCAACACCTGCTCCAGATGGTGTCGCAGTTTCCTAGGCCGTTTGTCTGAAACGCTACCTCTTTTACTTCCAGGGCCATGCTGCACAGATTTTAGAATGTTATCCCTGCACTGTGTACACACGAAGAGCGATGGATGGACCTTTACTGCTCTAAGGTTTTGTCTGATCAGTTTTCGCCCTGCAGGGCGCACAACTGGTCGGGAAATGTCTTTCTGCTTTCAGGGTCAATCAGTCGTTCGTACTTGGCGCTGGAAGTGAAAAGGGTATGCGTATAAAAATCCGTGGATCGTGTGTGTGTGTGTGTGCGTGTGTGTGTGTGTGTGTGTGTGTGTGTGTGTGTGTGTGTGTGTGTGTGTGTGTGTGCGCGTGTGCGTGACGGTTTGAGTTTGTGTGAAGGTGTCATCAACCTCGCTTGTGAAATTACTACATAAACTCAGCGACGACTTACTGAAGCTAGCTGCTGGTGGTTGTCATAGTTACTTATGATTAACCGCTTTTATGTGACAGAGACACATGACCACATCTGATCATTAGTGCACTAGTGCTCTGTGAAACAGTGTTCTAGTACAGTGGACAAACTGCAAACTATACGTGTAATTTGTTATTAATGACTCACTGTGCATGATCATTCTGTGAATTCTGTTGACTAGTAACTTTACTTAAGGTCTCAGCTGCCTGAAGTTATCGTCTGTCTTACATTTTTAATGGAAAGCGAGAGTGTTGCTATAACATGTGGACTTCGTTACACACGAACTCTGACATAACGCTTTCTTTATAGCGTTTGTTTTCTCGGATCGTACACTTGTCGTTTCTTACTCTTTACTGCAAGTTTATGTTTTTGTGTTCTTTGCGTGTGCTGTAATACACGGTTTTTGGCGTAAACCGTTCAGCTCACTTACTGAGACTAAAATCAACTTAGGTTTTATTTTTTCGTCTGATATTTTACTTGTACATGTAAATTCTTTCCTGGTTTAACTGCGTAACCTTCTACCGTCTGTAGCCTGTACCTTTGTTTTCTCCCCTGGTTCTTTACCTTATTATCTGAACATGCCTTATACAACTATGAACAGGCCCTTGAAATAAAAAGGCCAAAAATTCCGTATCGGTCACCTAAATGTCTACCGCCTGGCAAACAAAGTTCAGGATGTCTGTGTTTATGTTAATTCCCCAAAATATTTCTATATATTTGGTTTAACTGTGACTCGTTTGGCCGCCCACATCAGCGATGATACCATCGCCATCCCGAATTATTCTATTATCTGGAGAGACCCGTCAGTAGAGGGTGAGACAGGTGTAGCGGTATGTCCATTAATCCATTCTACACATAACCCGCAGGCGACACGACCTATAAACTTGTGATGTAAAATGTATTTGGGTAGAAATCAAACACTCTAAATCCCCGCCCTTACTTTTTGGGTTTCTGTATCGAAACTCTGCAACCACCTTTGAGTGGTACGATAGCTTTTTACACATGATCGATAAAACAGACATTCACAACAAAGATGTTCTCCTTCTTAGAGATTTTAATATTGACTTTCTTAAACAACATCCATCATGGAAATGTACTACTACCCTAGTCGGTCTCCACCAACTGGTAACATCGCCCACCAGAATTACGCCATCATCAGCCACTATTATAGATCATATTTATACCAACAAACCTCAAGCAGTTAGCAACACTCAAGTTAATAGTCTTAGTGTAAACGACCACTATCCGGTTAGTTGCACATGCCTGTCAAAACTTTCAAAGCTAAAAAAGCAATTCCACACGTGCATAACTTACAGATCGTTTAGTGACCCAAATAAGGCATTAGGTACCTGGTACCGGATCTTTCTTGATGTGCTGAACAAACACGTGCCAGAGTGAAATACACTACCGTTCCATCATGGCTGACTGCGGATCTGATTGAGGCTATGGAACACAGAGGCGAGCTGAGACGAGAGAAGCGGTTTACTGAATACAAATCACAGCGTAATCGTGTTAAATATATGGTTTTAAATACAAAGATATCTCTTTTCGATAAAGTCGTTAAACAAAGCAAAGGCTCATCCACTGTATGACGTGCCATTAATTTATTAACTAGAGGTACAAATAAAAATAGTGCGCCTTTACCAACCCACCTCACTGCAGATAGGTTGAACGACCACTTCACCTCTGTAGCGGAATCGTTAACCCTAACATGAAATAATTCATGTGAGTATGTTTGTCCGAACGCGCTAGTAGACCACTGTCACCGGAAAAATACGAACAAAGAACCATTCAAAGTACCGCCTATAGCAGTCAACGAAGTGGGTAAATTAATTACCTCAATGGAAAATAAAAAGTCATCCGGGCCTGATGAGATGAGCTCAAAAATACTCAAGATATTTCTTCCATACTTTGTCGAAAGTATTACATATATTTACAATCTCTGTATAAACCAAAACTGTTTTCCGGACGCATTTAAAGACGCAAAAGTGATACCCCTACCAAAATCAAAAGATCTGAGTGAAATCGACAACTTTTGCACCATATCACTATTACCTGTTTTGTCGAAGCATTTAGATTGATTGATTGATTGTACATTGCTTAACGTCCCGACAGCAACAAGGCTTTCTCAGGACGTGCCTGCACTGCTGGAGAAAAACAACAACAAACAGAATATTGAATGTATGTCGCTAGCCGGTCCAAGACCCTAAATAAACCTACGACATCTGGCCTAAATAAAGCTAAGACCATTTAGCAACACACATCCAATATCAAGAGCTAGAGGCAGCGCAGACAGTAGGGAGAGTTTAACAAAGGAAAATACAGGTGAATGGACCAAGGGTAGACAGAAACACATGCCCCAGAGTAAAAGGGAAACCCATCCTGTGGGGCTGACCAGGGTTACCCTGGGAACTAAAAAGTAGTTAACCCCACCCAAGTCCCCCAGGGCAGACCCGGGTGGGGTGTCGAAGCATTTAGAGCGGAACATCCATACGCATCTATCTGAATACTTAGAAAACCGAAATCCCATCCATTCAATGCAGGGAGGCTTCAGACCGAACCATTCCTGTCACACTGCCTTGATAAGAATGGCAGATGTCTGGTTACCATCTATTAATGATTCCTAACTAACAGGTGTAGTGTTCTAGACTTCCGTAAAGCCTTTGACATGGTGAACCACGACATACTTCTAAAGAAAATGTCCTTTAATACTAAAAGCGCAACCGTGTTTTTCAAATCCTACCTAGTAAACAGAAGCCAAAAAGTTCTCCTTAATGGTACATACTCTAGTCACTGCGTAGTCAAGCATGGCGTGCCCCAGGGCTCTATTTTAGGCCATGATCTGAAACCCTGCAAAGACTGAATGTATGGATGTAAGTACCCGCCCAAAGCACCAGCTCAGCTCTCTCTCTCACTCAGCTTGTCCCTTCAAGTCAAATCTATCAGCCAGATAACGGAACATCGTCTTCTCTGTGTTACTGTAGATAACCAGTTTAAATGGCAA
Organism: Semisulcospira habei; assembly: GCA_036245525.1. Classification (NCBI taxonomy): domain Eukaryota; kingdom Metazoa; phylum Mollusca; class Gastropoda; family Semisulcospiridae; genus Semisulcospira; species Semisulcospira habei. The sequence continues at coordinate 122,018,811 of BTPG01000007.1, read as the reverse complement.
TGCCATATTAATAACATATTATGTGAGACAACATCAAAGAAACTGTTTATTTTATCCAAGTTAAAACATATAGCTGATGTAGAAACACGAAAACTGTTCTTCAACCCCCACATCAGTTCACATAATTATAGCTTATGCTTCTACGGTGTGGGATGGCGCAAGCGAGGTCCAGTTAAGGAGGCTGAACTCTCTTCATCGTAGAGCCGCGAAGCTTATCATTTCCCACCCTAACTCAACAACGGACAATAAACTGAAACCTTAGAAATTATCCCCCTGAAAAATCATTTATTATACAATAAAGGAATGACGATGATCAAAGCATTGAATAACAAACTCCCCGATTATATTAAGAAAATGTTTTCCATCCCGGCATCAACATACTCCAGATCAAGGCAGTCAATTACTGTGCCACGACCTAGAATCGATCTCTACAAGACAAGTTTAGCGTTCTCGGGTGCTAGCATGTGGAACACATTGCCCCAAAATGTCACAACATCAACAACGCGTTCGTCTTTTAAAACCGGTCTGTTCAAGTACCTCACCTCATCATCGTAAGATTTTCACAGCAGCCTGCACTTGCAGTGTTCGATTTTCCCCTTTCTAACTCTTCATTTCAGTTATATCTTCAGCTAATACAAGTGTTAATACTGCAAGTATTTGTGTGTGTGTGTGTGTGTGTGTGTGTGTGTGTGTGTGTGTGTGTGTGTGTGTGTTTGTGTTATGAATGTGTGTATGGATATGTACACTTTTACAACTGTATGTATGTGTGAGATTTTGCGAGTGTGCGAACGCCTGGACGCGTGTTTCTATGTTTATTTCCACTACTTCAATGATTTTTTTAAAAGTTTATTATATTTCATTATTTTGTTCGTTTAATATTTCTTTTTTTCCAAATTTAAAGATAGTATTTTGTGATTTGTGCGTTAAAAATAAAGTAGATAGCAACGGCAAGTTCGAAAAATGGTTTCACCAAAACTTTCACCGTTGTTAAATAAAAAATCATTGTCATTGTCGTTGTCATTGTCATTCTCTCTCTCTCTCTCTCTCTCTCTCTCTCTCTCTCTCTCTCTCTCTCTCTCTCTCTCTCTCTCTCTCTCTCTCTCTCTCTCTCTCAGTCTCTCTCTCACTATCACACACACATACACACACCACGCACACACACACAAACATGCGCGCATCTCCAGGATAAATAGATCCTCATGCGCCCTCCAAGCGCATGAGGATCTATGCCTCTTGGAGACGTTTGTAGCGCGCGCACGCACGCACTAACACACTCACACACACATCTACACGCTTTCAGAAGAGCATGCAGGTGACTCGTGTACTTAGTATATCATGTACCTAGGTAAAGTCAACCTGCTTTCACACAAATTATAGCAAGACTGAAATTGTACCGTGAAGTTCTAGTGTTGTCACCATTTTCTAAGCATATGAATCGAAAGTGAAACTCATATCATGTAAAATATAACTATAAAATATATAAAATAAAACTAAAACTTAGGTCATGACAAATGGCGTTTGAGAAATCAATGACGCGTATGTCCTGCGCCCCTTGTAGAACTCACAGACGCAGTGGCAGATCTGCTAGACTTTTTCGTGTACTTGGTCGATTCCAACTGTAGTTAGTAAATAGTCTTAAACAGACGGACTGTGATTTTAAAAGCGTCATGTCTAACATGAAGGTCAAGGTAGGGAACTGTATCTATTACATATATGGTCTAAATCTGCTTCTGCAACATTATATTTAAATCGCTCTTCAAACCTGCTTCCTGGTGGTTCAAGTGATTACTGTTGTAACTGAAAAAACACGACAAGTCATACCAGTGGTATTGTTTTACCTAAAGTTCAGCTTCACAGTGGTTCCTACGCTGACTGTATTTTCAGGCGATTTCCTGAATACTGTTACACAGATTTAAAATTAAACACTATAGATTGATATTCTGAAACAAGCACTAGTTCGCAGTCATATTATAAAGTCCTTGACATTGATGTCAAGTTCATCTCAGTTCTGTTTCTAGTTTTTGTCTTAATGATTTTTAAATCACAGTTAGAACGCTTTATTTAAGATTTTGTGTGAATTGACTCAATACCACAAAGTTTAGTTTCAACAAATGTTAAGTCTTCTGATTCAAGGTCGAGGTCACAGCAAGAAAATTTTAATTGTCATTTTGTTTACTGAAATTTCGAACGAGGGTTAAAGTCGGTTTTAAATCCAGTTTTGATTGATGACAGTAATATTTATTACATATTACATATTACATATGTTTTCTTTGACAAAGATCAACGACACACATAATTCGTTTATGAAAATACGTTTGTGTCTAGCAGAGTTGCATGCCCATGCATTCCCTCACATCTTCCTGACAACATCCAAAAGAGAGCTGCAACCACGAGGCAATTTATATATCACTATTAGTATAAGTGTCTGTACTTAAATATATATATATATATGAAGGGCGGCAGTTAACTTTTTGTGCTTTAATTAAACATATGTACCAAAGAATCCGCCGTGTGATTTCAGATACCCATTTCGCTATGGGCTCACCAACAACGCGATTGATGTAGGCGAGTTCAACCGGCTGCCCGAGGACCTGGTACTGCTGCCCCAAGAGCTGAAGAAACTGGACTACAGAACCCACATGATCGGCAAATGGCACTTGGGTGCTTGTCACTGGAATCTGCTGCCCCTCAATCGCGGGTTCGACACTTTCTACGGCAAAGCGGAGGGCAACAGCGACCACTTCACACACGGTGCTCAAAACAATCAACCGGGCTACTTCAACTTTTTTGACCAGACGAAGAATGTTACGGATGCTCCAGTAAGTTCACCACATGTAGTCTGTTAGTTTCCATTTAGCGCTTTAGTCCCTCGACTGCCGAGAAAAAGGTGAACACCATCCAGCTGCAAGAGATATAGATCCCCAAGAGCCCCCGCGACTACGGGGGCTCATGAGGATCTATGACTCTTGGTGAGACAAGTTTGAGACCACAGTCCAGAATAGTCTCAGCCAGGTCTATTAGTAATGTTTTGAGTGTCCAGTTAGTCCTTTTATTCCAAAGAGACATAGATGTTGTGGGGGCTCATGATGATCTATGTATATTTGTATCCGTGCTCCGTGCACGGCTGGGGCTCTCGGGTGTGACACTAATGAAATGGATTTTATATACGCAGCCTGCGTCAACTTGTAGCAGAGGGCTAATGGTAGTGCAGAACACAAAACAAATGGGGAGGGGGGGGGGGGGGCAATGACCAATACACATTCCGTATGTTTCTGTTATCTCGGCGTTTTACAAGTGCATGGCGAAGTTTTCAAAGTCAGACATGCCAGAACACACACACACATACACACACACACACACACACACACACACACACACACACACACACACACACATACATACACGAACACACAGACAGACACACACACACACACACACACACAAACGCACACACACACACACACGCACACATACACGCACACACACACGCACACACACACACACACACACACACACAGAGATACACGCCCACGCACTTCAGAATACATACATGACACTCTAGCCTATTTTTTCTTTTTCTCTTTTTATTCATTTTATGTTGCTCAGGGTCACTACTCCACTACTCTGTACTTTGAACGCGCCAAGAAAATCATCCTGGAACACTCGGGACCCAGGCCGTTCTTTATGTACCTGGCTCCACAGACCGCTCACACTCCCTACCAGGTACTGTATTGGTTTGGTTTCTACAGCAGTACGTCTGTCCGTCCATTCGTATTGTAAGTGAGAAAAGGCTCTCACGTCCGGGACAACTAGAGCCGACGTCGACTTTTCTGTCGTTGTCAGCACTAGGTATCTCGGACTCGAGGATCTTTTGCTTTTTGGACCGCCGCCTGCATGTGCTATGGGCACTGAACACGCGCTTCAACTATTCCGATGGGTATCTGATGGTAGTTGTACAATGTTGTATCCCTATCACATTCAAAGCAGTGTTGTTCGTTGTTATCTTTATCAGTTTCAACATTCCCATGATTCTCAAATAGGGCAGAGGATTGTGTGTGCAGCTTTTTTATTTCACTTTTGGAAAAAGTAATCAGATCTAACTGCAAGCAGATTCAGCGAGGGGTGGGTGGGAGGGAGCATTTGCCTGTCTAAGCCTGTTGCTGGCACCACTTTGTATCCACGTTCCTTGGACGGCTGGGGCTCTTTGGAGTATTATTAACAAAGATTTCAAAAACACAATTTGCGTCAGTAGGTGGCCACAGTCCGACTTCAGAGCCATGTGTAAGTTTGCCTATTTCCTGATATCGGACCGCCTGGGCGCAACACTCAGGACAGTCCTGGGCAAGTAGGACGTCATCACAAGGAGGCGAAGCCATTGGTGAGCCATACCAAGCAAGCAAAGGTCCTGGGGCCCACGACGGTCGGAGTACGACAACGTTTACGAAGACGTTTATAGCTACTGGGGTAGAGGCTTGACGAGAGATACGCACTGACATGACAGTCTCATCAGGCAGGCAGCACAAGTAGTGAGCCTGCTGGACTGTGCAAGACATGCGTTCAAACGTGGAAGGTCAAGAAACAAACACATGCAAAAGTGTCTTTTATCTCCAAAGTGAATTTTTTTCTCTCTGTTTATTTTCAATAAACAATACAAAATGTCATTAAGTCATTCAGCCCCGAAACGCCCCAGCAAGACATGGACGATCTGGTGGTGACAGAATAGCTTGGCGCCAATAGACGCTAAGCTATTCTGGCACCACCCTTGAACTATCATGCGCGATCTGCCTCTAGAATACAGTAATACAGTCCTTACGAGGGCTACTTCTAAATTCGGTGAGTTTCGGTCCTAGGGCAAAAAGTGTTTGAGAAAAAGGATGAGAAGAAGTCACTACTGCCAATGTGGACATGATAAACATATTGAGCGTGCCTATTACTACCTAAATGATAACGCTATGGAATGTCTGAGACCACTGGCTATACTGGGTAAAAATGGTAATGATAAACGACGAGGCCGCAGGCTTCTTGCTCACAAGGGAACCATAATTATTTCGTTTGCGGAAAGAACGCATTTTCTTACACACCTCCTTCTTTGCTGCCTTGGAGCGGAAAAGCTGTATCACACAATTGACGTGTGTGATACAGCCGTGTTGCGTGAACAGCCAAGTGTGCACAACATTGTCTTGTAGAAAGTCTGGTCAAAAAAAAAAAAAAAAAGTTTTGTAATAAAGTGTATCACATCGCACACTATCCGATGAAAAGGCCTGTTTGTTTCGGCCGGCCGAACACACTCTTTTCTCACAACAAGTCAGTCAGTTTTTTGTGTTTAAGAATGAGGTGTGTTTCGAGGACGTTTTGCTTTCGTAGCCGGTCCTCCTCTCGTCAGCGGACCAAACCGTTTGAGACATCTACTTTCACAGCAATTTTTGGCTGTTGTTGTTTCAGTCTCCTACATTTAGCCCCGATTTGCTCATCGGGTCAGATGTGTTAGCCCCTGGTTTTGGGGCATGTTTCTTAATTGTTTTTTTGCGTTTTACCAAGATTTTTCTTTTTCCTCGTCTTATTTGACCGAGGGTGAGAAGCTTAGTTTGCTTCGTTGGGTGAAGTTATCCACCTCGGGTCGACACAATGAGGGAGGTAATTGTGGCAGTTACGCATGTATGCCTTGTACTGGGGTTGTCTCCCGTGGTTTTGCTCAATTCTTGATTACTCATTAAGTTTTGGGGAGATTAGCATGTCTCCTAGATTAAAAAAAAAATTGTAATAAAGTGTATCACATCGCACACTATCCGATGAAAAGGCCTGTTTTTTTCGGCCGGCCGTTTTTATACACAAAACTACTTGACGTTTGGTCTTGATTTTGTCATTTATTTGCGTTTGTGTATTTCGAGTAAGTTTTTGCTTTATTTTCCAAGCACTACTCTCGTCAGCGGACCAATCCTGACCACTTTTATGTGGATTTTTGTTTCATTGCGTTGAAAGTTGATGATCTTGTTTACTCTATTAGAGTCCTGGTTGCCATTTCGGCCATCATTTTGTAGTCTTGTTGGCTTCACTTGATGTCCGGCAGGCTGGTGGTCTGTTTAGTCACACGTTCATTGCGTGCACTATAGAGTCGGCGACTGCGCTCCATGCTGGCTCGGCTTGTAGTGAGACTGGGAGGCTCGCGTCCAGTGTTTTTGTTCCAATCATTCTCATTGGTCTCGCTGGGGATTCAGTTATACCTCTCTGGTACGGGTTGTGTCTAGAAGTTTTTCTTTGCGTCGGCTCTCCACGTGTTGTCTATTGAGCGTTCTGCTGGGTGGTGTGTCACGTTCCCGTGTAGGGTGTTGGGTTTTCGAGCGATTCGGCGGCTTCGTTTTGGTCTCCACGTTTGCTATTTTCTTGGTGCTGAGTCTGGGTATTTGGGGAGGTTTTGTACACACCTCGTAATTTTAATGGCGTGTCCATAGGGGTAGTTTCACTCTTTCCCCTTGTTACGTTGCAGGTTTAGGACTTCTGTTTGTGAGGCTTCTCATACATTTATGTATGTGCCCCAAGTAGAGGATCCCAGGTTTCGCTGGTGGTCTTGGGTATTGTAGTCCGATCATTGCGCCGGGCCCGGCAGTTATGAATTCAAGGACCAATCCACTTTTCACTATTCTACTTCGTTCCAAACCGGTAGTAGTGCGAAGACTGCATAAGTGAGGGCATAGATGTAGCTTTGCTACTTGCCTGAGCGAGATAATTAATGCTTCCCCGCCTCGTTTCTTTCTCTTTTTGCTGATATTTCAGCGTGTTTATGGTTGAATTTTGCTCTGCGGTGTACTGATGTGTTTCACATCGCCTTGGCTTTTTTTTGAGGTTGGTTCCTGTTAATCCATCAGATCTCTTATATGATTCTGGGTTCCCGGTCCGGTCGCGACCGTTTTCGTTAGTGCTGGCAGCTTAATTGTCTTTTTCTGCTTCTAGGACATTAGAGCTTTGTATCTCTATGGTACGTGTGCTTCTAGCATTTTTGTGTTGCGTCGGCTCGTCACGTGTTGTGTATTGAGCGTCATGCCGGGTGGTATGGCGGGTCCCTATTTTGGGTGTTGGGTTTTAGGGCGATTCGGCTTCGTTTTGGTCTTCACGTTTGACAATTCCTTAGTGCTTGGGAAGTTCTGTTCAGAGGCCCGTGCTCTCCGACGTGTCCCTTGGGGTAGATTCAATCTCTCAAATCGTTGGGTCGCACATTCAACCTTCTGTTAGTGAGGCTCCTTATGCATTTATGCATGTGCCCAGAGCGGAAATTCTCAAGTTTCGCTGGTGGTCATGATCCGTTCAAATTTCTCCTGCTTGGTAGTGGTGCGTAAACTTCGCATCTGTCGGCATAGATGTAGTTTAGTTCTTTGCCTGTGCGAGGTGCTTCATGCTGTACCAACATGGTTCTTTTTTTCCCCCTTTTACATCGGCCAGGTTTCTTGTGTGATTCTGGGTTCACAGTCAAGCGGCGCCTGTTTACGTTAGTGCTGGCAGCTTAGTTGTCTTTAAAGTTTTGAGGCGATTTGTTTTAAGGGTTGGTTCGCTTGCTTTGGTCCTCCCCCTTTGTGTTTCAATGTGCGTCCGGCTGTTGCCTGTGACTCATTCTAGAGTAGTTTTTTGTTGATGTTCTTATGTAGTGCTGTTGTTGAGACAGCCATAAGACGTGTTTAATTTTAATGCTTTTTTGTTTACGCTGGCATCAAAGCGTTTATTTTATGCGACTGACTTGTGTGAGAGTGTTTCGGCCGGCTCTTTCATCACAGTCCATTGCATACGAAATAGCGGATCAGAGCGGGGTCTGACCTTGCGGAACAACACGTTCGATGTTAGACACCAACGACCAGTTTGTAATAAAGTGTATCACATCGCACACTATCCGATGAAAAGGCCTGTTTGTTTCGGCCGGCCGTTTACTGAGTGACCCAAATAAGGCATTAGGTACCTGGTACCGGATCTTTCTTGATGTGCTGAACAAACACGTGCCAGAGTGAAATACACTACCGTTCCATCGTGGCTGACTGCGGATCTGATTGAGGCTATGGAACACAGCGGCGAGCTGAGCGACGAGAGAAGCGTTTACTGAATACAAATCACAGCGTAATCGTGTTAAATATATGGTTTTAAATACAAAGATATCTCTTTTCGATAAAGTCGTTAAACAAAGCAAAGACCCATCCACTGTATGACGTGCCATTAATTTATTAACTAGAGGTACAAATAAAAATAGTGCGCCTTTACCAACCCACCTCACTGCAGATAGGTTGAACGACCACTTCACCTCTGTAGCGGAATCGTTAATCCTAACATGAAATAATTCATGTGAGTATTTTTCTCCGAACGCGCTAGTAGACCACTGTCACCGGAAAAATACGAACAAAGAACCATTCAAAATACCGCCTATAGCAGTCAACGAAGTGGGTAAACTAATTACCTCAATGGAAAATAAAAAGTTATCCGGGCCTGATGAGATGAGCTCAAAAACATGTCGTGACGTGTGTGATACAGCCGTGTTGCGTGAACGGCCAAGTGTGCACAACATTGTCTTGTAGAAAGTCTGGTCACCAAAAACAAAAAAAAAAAAAAGAAAGGTATGGGCACACGCGATATTGAAACTTGACCTACTTTTAGCTCACGCGCAATGAGATCATTTCACATTGACGACTGACACTCTGGCGGCATGACTGCGCTATTAGGAACATTTGACTGGCATCCAAAATATTGACGTCACATTACAACGTAAATTACGTCAAGACCTTTGCCAAGACACAATGGCGGCTGTGTTGTGACTAGGTGTGTACCGAAAACCAGCTGACATCGGATTTATGCCAAGAAAAAGGTGAGTAAGAAATAGAATCTCACATCGGTATTTAGGTGATACTGAGAATCTCACTCTCGTTGTCTTAAAACGTTATCCTACTCGTTTTCGCTCGTAAAATTAGGTTTTAAACATACTCGAGTGAGATTCTCAGGATCACCTAAACACCGATGTAAAATTATATATTTCTTACACACCTCCCTCTTCGCTGCCTGTGCGCGGAAAAGCTGTTAAGTGTACACGATTGTCTTTTAGAAAGTATAATCTACAAAAAGGTACGGGCACACGCGATATTATAAGTTATTCGTCGCAGTGGTTTGCTACACGGACTCTTGTTGGCCTGAGGGGGGTCTAAAGGAAACATTGTACCCCGAAGGCCGAAGGCCTGACGTGTACAGTGGTTCCTTTGACCTCCCGAAGGCCTTCAAGTTAGTTAGTTAGTTATTTGGGTTTAACGCCGAGCAGGCGACTAAGGCCATCTCATGGCGGTATGGGTAAAAATCTGGTCAGCCAGACTAAAAGCAAGGTCTTAAGACAAGATGTAAATATATCTTAAAAATATGTCAGGCTAAAATGTCGCAGGAGTCTTTAAAAGAAATGTCTACAGACTCTCAAAAAGGGCAAAATAAAGAAAGTCACAGTCTATGAATGCTCAGATCTTATAAAAAATATTGCATTCTCTCAAGAAATTGAAGATTTTGTCCGGGGGAACATCCCGCAACAAAACCTTCAAGGAGTCTGCTGTGAAGTGTTTATATCTCGTGTCAATTAAATCGGCACAATACAGCAACAAGTGTCGAACAGAAAACTGCTCATCACAGGCAAAACACCACGGACGCTCGTCCTGTTTAAAGCTGAGAAACAGTCAAAAAAAAACTCCGCCCCGCACGTGTTTTAAAAAAAACTTTGCAGGACCCAGCGAGGGCCCTGTCTTCGTGAACGTTCGGCTAACTTCGGCAAACCGGTTTGCAACCCAGTTGACTGAGTTTTCAACTGCGTTTGTCGTGCTGGCAAAACTCCCGTGAAAAAGACAGGCCACTTCCTGTTTGCAGCGAGTGGGAACCGCGATCACTGATCTAAACCAGCGATATTTTTTACTGATATCAACAGTAGCAGACGGCACTCGACCACCCGACGGACAGAGCAGGCCATTTGTGTCTTGCCTGGACGCACACTGGATATGGACCAGGCCGAGTTATCAGTAAGTTACACAGTACAGCCTGAAGCTTTATTTGATATCGGAAGGGTGAGGAAGGAGGGGTTATTTGTCGTTTTGTGTTTGTTGTTGAGTGGGGCCAGTACTGCGCAGTTGGGTGGGGCCAGTACTGCGCACACTGCACTCCACCAGGCTTTAGGAAACGCCCACGGACTATGACACTGAACTTTCCAAGTCCTGTAGCGATGGGCAAGGGGCAAAACGGCAGGTGAAAGATGTCACTGGAAGCCGCAGTCTCAAACCTGCATGCAGGCGGTTCAGGATATTGGTCGCCTGATGTTGACCTGGGGATGACAACGTCACTCGGCACACCCTGAACGACCAAGCAGCCTTCTCTAGGGACAGCACTGCTTGCTCCACACGGAGAGGGGCCTAGAAAAGGTGGCCTAACCAAAGCTCATCCCCTCGTAACCCCAGTTGGCTAGCCGCGGTCAACGGGCATCTTCTCATGCGGTCAGAAAACAAGAAAAAACAATCGATCCACTCTCATGACGACCACGACCGGACTCAACGTAGCATGCTGGAACATCCGAACCATGCTCGACACAGCAGACAGCGGACGCCCTGAACGTCGCTCCGCCCTCATTGCCCATGAATTGCGGAGATTAAACATCGACATCGCCGCGCTCAGCGAAGTACGCCTTCCGGAGGAAGGCAGCCTCCAAGAACTTGGCGCTGGCTACACCCTCTACTGGTCAGGCAGGCCTGCATCAGAAAGACGGCTCTCAGGCGTGGGCTTCATGGTGAAGACCCCCATTGCGACTAAGTTGGAAAACCTACCAACGGGTCACTCCGACCGCATCATGTCCATGCGCCTCCCACTGAGACACCAGCAATACGTCACCCTTCTCAGTGTGTACTCCACAACCCTCATGGCAGAGCCTGCAGAAAAAGACAAGTTCTACTCGGACCTGCGCAGCCTCCTGCAGAGCACCCCTGCAGACGACAAAGTCATCATCCTTGGCGACTTCAACGCCAGAGTGGGCCAAGACTCTGAAGCCTGGAAAGGAGTCCTCGGCAAGCATGGCGTTGGGAACTGCAATGACAATGGTCGCCTACTGTTGGAGCTCTGTGCAGAGCAGCAACTTGTCATCACCAACACTACTTTCCAGCAAAAGGACAGTCGAAAGACCACCTGGATGCATCCTCGCTCCAAGCACTGGCACCTTATCGACTATGTCCTAGTGCGTCAGAGGGACCGCAGTGACGTCCTCCTCACCAGAGTGATGCCCAGCGCAGAGTGCCACACTGACCACCGCCTTGTTCGCTGCAAACTCAGGCTCCGCCTCAAGCTGAAACCCAAGAAAGGGGGCCCTCCCAAGAAAAAGCTTGATGTTGCCAGCCTTCAGCGTGACGACAAGAAAGCTGCCCTTCAGGCCGATTTACAGCGCATGCTCAAAGACACAGTTGATCCAGCAGACTCCTCTCCTGAAACACTCTGGGAACAACTGAAAACTGCTATTGTAAAATCCTCTGTGGAAGTCTTGGGCTTTGCTAGAAAGAGGAACAAAGACTGGTTTGACGAAAACGACGTAGAGATCCAGGAACTTCTAGCAAAAAAAAAAGAGCCGCCCACCAGGCCCACCTAGCCCAGCCTTCCTGCCCTGTGAAGAAGTCTGCCTTCCGCCTCATCTGCAGCAGTCTCCAGCTCAAGCTTAGAGAGCTCCAGAACGAGTGGTGGTCCAGACTCGCACAGAGGACCCAGCTCTGCGCTGACAACGGTGACTACAGGGGCTTCTACGAAGCACTGAAAGCAGTGTATGGCCCTAGGCACCTGGTACAAAGTCCCCTGCGAAGCGCTGATGGACAGGCACTCCTCACAGATAATACCTCCATCTTGAACCGCTGGTCGGAATACTTTCAGGACCTCTTCGGCGCTGAACGCACTGTTCAAGAAACAGTCATCCTCCAAATCCCACACCTTCCACTAAAGGTTGAATTGGACGAACCGCCCACCGCCGAAGAGACCCTCACAGCCATCCACCAGCTCAAGAGTGGCAAAGCAGCAGGCATTGACGGAATCCCGCCAGAGATCTGGAAACATGGAGGCCCAGCACTGCACAACAAGCTCCACGACCTCTTTCTCTGCTGCTGAGAAAAAGGAACACTACCAAAGGATCTCCGTGATGCAGTCATCATCACCCTGTACAAGAACAAAGGAGAGAAGTCTGCCTGCTCTAATTATCGTGGAATTACCCTGCTGTCCATTGCCGGGAAAATTCTCGCAAGGTTGCTCTTGAATCGGCTGGTACCTGCCATCGCTGAAGACCACCTCCCAGAGGGCCAGTGTGGCTTCAGAGCCAACAGGAGTACCACCGACATGGTCTTTGTGCTGAGACAGCTTCAGGAGAAGTGCCGCGAGCAGAACAAAGGGCTGTACGTAACGTTTGTCGACCTAACAAAAGCGTTTGACACTGTGAGCAGGCACGGTATGTGGCAGATCCTGGAGCGACTAGGTTGTCCCCCAAAGTTCCTCAACATGATCGTCCAGCTCCACGAGGACCAGCAAGGCCAGGTCAGACTAAACAGTGACCTCTCAGAACCATTCCCCATTCGCAACGGCGTGAAGCAAGGCTGCGTGCTGTCACCGACCCTCTTCACCATCTTCTTCAGCATGATGTTGAAGCAGGCCACAGTGGACCTCGACGATGACGACGCAGTGTACATCAGGTATCGTCTCGATGGCAGCCTGTTCAACCTCAGACGACTGCAGGCCCACACGAAAACCCTAGACCAACTGATTAGTGAGCTGCTCTTCGCTGATGACGCTGCCCTCGTTGCACACACAGAGAGAGCCTTGCAGCGCATTACGTCCTGCTTCGCAGATGCTGCCCAGCTCTTTGGACTTGAGGTCAGTCTGAAAAAGACAGAGGTCCTTCATCAGCCGGCACCCAAGGAAGAGCATCGCCCTCCCCACATCACCATTGCCGAGTCCGAACTGAAGTCTGTACACCAGTTTACCTACCTTGGCTGCATCATCACGTAAGACGCCAAGCTGGACAAGGAGCTGGACAACAGGCTGGCAAACGCGAACAGTGCTTTCGGGCGACTATTCAAGCGGGTGTGGCACAATCAACAGCTGAAAAAAGGCACCAAGATCAGCGTGTACAGAGCTGTCGTCCTCACCACCCTGCTGTACGGTTCCGAGTCCTGGGCCCTCTACCGCAGCCAACTACGACTCCTCGAACGCTTTCACCAGCGCTGCCTGCGTACCATCCTCAGCATTCACTGGAGTGACTATGTCACCAACGTCGAGGTCCTTGAACAGGCGGAAACTGTGAGCATCGAGGCTTTGCTGCTGCGGAAACAGCTTCGCTGGGCGGGGCACGTCTCCAGGATGGAGGATCATCGCCTACCCAAGATCACTCTGTTCGGCGAGCTCGCCACTGGACACCGAGACAGAGGGGCACCAAAGAAGAGATACAAAGACGGTCTCAAGAAGTCGCTTAGTGCCTGCCAAATCGACCACCGCCAGTGGTCTTCGCTTGCTGCGGACCGTGACACCTGGCGCTCCACCATTCACAATGCAGCCGTCTCCTTTGAGGACTCTCGCAGAGCTAACCTTAAGGACAAGCGGCTTAGAAGAAAAAAACAGAGTTGTTGTAACTCAGAACCCTGACCAGACCTTCCCCTGCAGCCACTGCGGTCGAACCTGCCTGTCCCGGATTGGCCTCCGCAGCCACGAAAATGCCTGCAGACGACGTGGGCAAGCCCTATAGAATCTTCGTTCGCGAAGTCAAGCCAAGAAATGAAAAGAGAATGTTTGTTGTTATAATATCTCTCTCTCTCTCTCTCTCTCTCTCTCTCTCTCTCTCTCTCTCTCTCTCTCTCTCTCTCTCTCTCTCTCTCTCTCACATCCAATTTACTGTGTTGGATGTACATCACAATGCTTCTTTATTTATTTATATGATCCTATATTGGACTGGATGTACGTGTTGACAAAATTCGTTCACAACTACAAAGTGTCAGGAGTCATACTTACAGCATGTACAGCCGTACATTCTGCCATCATAGTCCCCAGCGCGTAAAATCCGTGGCTGTCGGTCAGTTTTAAAGGTCCTGGTTCAGCAATTAGTCAGTAGAGGACAGCGAAAAAAAAATTCGAAGTCCCTACCTGATACACAAAGTCCAACCCTAACAGAGCCTCGTCAGATGGGATCCCCGAACACTCACGTTACTATAGCTGATGTAGAGTGTCAGACGTCCTTGACGGCTGTCACAGTTCACGCAAACAGGTATACGCCACTCAGCTGCCAAAGGTCACTTCCAGTTGCATCTGTCCGTACACGGTAACATCCACAATTCTCGTGCAACAACGACGAAAGTATCCAACTTTCACTTCTGTACCGGGAAACACCGAGCGACTGAGTGACGTCCACAGCGTCCAAAAACGGCGCAGGGAATGATGACGGTACGTCAAACATGCTATAGCGTGGTCTTCTCATTTCGTATGTCCTCGCATTTATCCAAAACAATGTTTCCTTGAAAGCGTTTGCGAACAACAAGTCCCTCATGGTAGTCGCCATTTTTACCAAGGGAAGCTACTAGATAATGTTGTTGTAGGGGACAGCACTCCCGTGCTAAGCAACGCGGAAATGCCCACCTCAAAACGATTTTATTTTTCACAAAAGCCTGGGAGATCATTTACAGGCGATCATGCAACGATGTGATGTGCATGGGTGACTGCGACAATATGAAATGAATGAAAACGGTCCATAAATATGCCCCATAAATCCATGGCCAGCAAGAGACATACATTCTCATGAGCCCCTGCGGATGCAGGGGCTCATGAGAATTTATGCCTGTTGCATTTGGAACAGGCTGGCTGAAGGCCTGTTCTGTCTGAACCAAACAGCTGAAATTCAGCTCTCCGGGATTTTGAAAAGCTGAATCAGTTTCTAGGACTGAAGACTGTCACCCATTTATGTGATTGTGCCTGTTCGTGTGTGTTACACGGACATAAAATTTGATTACATAATAAGAATCTAAGCACTAGGTAATATTTGCTTTGTCGATTACTTCTCATCTTGTTTTTTTTTTTGTTGTTGTTGGTTTGTTGGTTTTTTTTTTGTATCACAAAAGATAATTACTGTCTGCAAACTTGCTGAGTTCAGTGATAATATTTTCTCCCCAGACCAACTGCTGTTTATGCACATGCAATGCACCCTGCCCAATGCGTACCTCATGCAAGTGCCTGACAGCAACCAACCATACACCAACTGCAAGCTAAAGGGTGCACAAACAAACGAGAGGCAAGTTTCAAAATAATTAGATACAGGGTTGCAACAAATGGGTCCAGCCTTCGCCATACCAATAATCTATACCTTTTTTTTTTAAAAGACCATATAATTATTTTTTATGCCCCCGATCCAAAATACTTAAATGTTATCTAATTTTCCCATTTTGGGGGGTTGGGCGAACTCTCCCCCCCCCCCCCCCCCCCCCCCATGATTGATTATAGGAGGCAGATGAAACCAAGCTGGCATCATGCACCCTTTTGGTTGGAGCATTAGGCTTCTTTCATCTCATGCTATGGTTATGAGATACAAAATAAATGTTAGGAAACAGACATATGTAATTGGTATTCTAACCACAATATATTTGATTCATAGTTTATCTATGTTTGCACTGACAGAAAACCATGTGGGATTTGTTTTTGATCACTCCATTAAACAATGTTCTCTATCAGAAAACTGAAAGGACTCAACCCGCAAAAATAAATATCAAGGAAATATATCAGTTCACAACAGCAAGAGATATATCTTACTTGATCTATATTTTGTGACAAAAACATTGTTTTCAAATACACTTCAACATATGGCGTATTTGTTTATGTCTGTACTGAGTAAAACTGTCAAAAATGCCTTTCATTGTGAGGCTTCTCTTATGAGTTCACCAAAATTGTCAAGTACATCAATAAGTGTATACATAAATAAAAGCACAATGACCATGATGATATAGTAAAATACAGTTGATTTTTTTATGAAATGAGTACGTCCATTCTCAACAAGACCAAGTAGTTTATGTATCCTACAGAACCACATAGTCCAGACCAAAATGGTGACTGCGAAGCGTGTGTAATGCAGAGAAGAACTTAACGAAGAAAGAAAGACGCTTCGAAAAAACAGCTACAACACAATTTTATTCATATTATCTAGTAAAAAATTATGTTGTAACTGTCATTTCTAAGCGACTTTCTTTCTTCATAGGGTTCTTCTCTACAGAAGAACATACATGTACACTTTTACTTCCAGCACTATATATAACTGTAATGATACATGAGGCAAAAACACAAACAGAACAGAGACAACCATTTTAATTATAAAGAAACAATTTCAGTGATGTCATTGAATCATATGCATGGTATATTTTGCTTATGATGCTGTCTTTCAAACTTGGTCTCTGTGTTTTGGTAAGTGGGGGTGAAATGAGGGGGGGGGGGGGGGAGTATGGAGGGGTGGGGTGAGGTGGGGGGGCAGTTAGGAAGTTGAGAAACAGTTTGTATCATGGTGACTGCTCAGTTTACATGTTGGCGCTGCTGCCAGTTCCAGCTGACAAACACCAGTGCGTCCGTGGTGTGTGAAAAGCAAGATTTTCACTGTATGGACACTGACAGTGTCACATTTCACTCGCATGGGTACACATGCAGGCATATATATATATATATATGCTAAATTTTGCTATCCACCAAAATGCTAATATTGCCATGACTCCAAAGCAGACAGACAGCCTTCATGGACAGGTCCAACCAGTGAAGAGACAAAAGACTGGCCAGTGTCAAACATGTCACCAAACAGCAGGGGCGTTAGCAGCAACGTTACAGAGAAACTTTGGAACAGCAAAATGCCTGATGCAAGTGCAGAGTGCCCCAATTTGCTCTCAGAAGGCAGCTGCAAGACAAGAAGCAAAGGTCAGTTAGTACATGTAAAGATATACTGCAAACACTGTTCTAGAGGAGTTTACTTGGCTACCAGGTATATGCCAGTATAATCTATTCATCATGAAAACAACCGTAAATAGTTTGCAATGCTGCTTGGTAACATGATATTATATGAATATGTTTTCAGGCCAACATAGCCAAATTTTCCCTGGGGGAGACTAAAAGACGCACTCAACCGATGAGCAGCCCCTGGTGACCATATCATATGTGGGAGTAGAGGTGACACCTTATCAGCGCATCACCAGTGAAGACAATCCGGCCTACTGTTTGTGTGGGAATTGTCTAATAATAATGGACAACAAGAACTACTGAATTTGATCAAGCTGATCGAGTTAACAGAAGAACCAACTTTTCTAAATATTTGTAAGAAGCAGAACAAAGTCAAATTTTGCAGCATCAAAATTTATAGCAGCACATTTGCAAATAAAAATCCCACATTATAATGGCATTCAAAAATTACCAACACTGCATACAGATTTTTTTCAGTTGTGGCATGAGAGCCATATGGGGCCTGGCAACAGAAAACACTGTCGCTCTTGTCAGGTGGCCATAATCAGATGGCGGTTTCCAAGCCCCAATCTAAACTACCTGAGGGCACTATCTGGTTGTGTATGTGTGTGCAACCAACCTCCAAGTCTTTGCTTCTGCTGAAAAACCACATCCACTCGTCGCTCACTCTATCATCTGTACTGCGTAGATACTGTAACAAACTGCAGAGCTTTCCATCAGTGAGGCATTGGGGATACACGGCCACAGAGCATTCCTTTATGAGAAAAAAACAGAATGAAAAGAAGATTTTCATTTACATTTAAAATTTACTTTCTGTCATGGGTGTGGAGATTGTTTACACCTGTTTGTACAAGTAGTTGGGACATGAATAAATGGACACATGCATGTAATATGATACTCCATATTGTGCACTTTGTACTCTCTACACAAGAAAGTATTAAAGTTGAATGTAAAAGAAAAGTGTTGGACATTCTTTGTTTTCAATACATTTGGACATTCTTCTTCATAAATCGCATACATGTCTGCTTTCTGCTTTCATTTTCCATCCTTGTCATAACTACATACTGTGAACAGTGCACACGAACAGGAATTCGGCACCCGACTTGCCATAACAAAAAATTAGTTTGCATGGTCAGTGTCACAATCCTAAATAGTATATTTATACAAATACATGTACTGTAATGATACTGAAAATGACATGTACAATACTGCACTTGTAACAGAAATTGCACACGTGTGTAACATACTATATGCATGCATATTTCTGTTCTGCTACCTGGTATGCCACAGAGTGCCTGTTGCTAGTCTTGGTATACTGCTTGCATTCTTGGTGGTTGAACTAAGTCAAGGATGGTAAGTATGTTGTGCATTGTGTAGCCTTCGTAGCCAATTGAAGTTTTTTTGGGCCATTTCAACCACATAGATACATCCCCTTGACTAACACTCAATGATGAGACTGAAACATATCTAAACTCTAAGTCAAAATAAGTGCGTAAATAAGACATGATACCTTGATCGTGCCTGGCAAGGAAGCTCGTAATGTGTGGTGATGCTTGATAACAGGCTTTATCCATTGTTTCAAGTGGTGTTTAGCCTTTGGCAGCAGCAAAGAAACTGAAAACAGATGGCCAATGAATAGATAAAGCAAAACCTCAAACTGACAAAAGCACAAAAGTGAAAATACACGAGCAGCAGTTTATACTGAGTAGGTTGTTTCGATGACAGAACAGCGTCATGTGTTTTTGTTCTGCATACACTCAAGGATATATCCTCCATGTAAACACACAGCTCAACTCAACTTCATGCAATTTGCTTGCCTTTGTGCAACACATCAAGGTAATGATCCAATAATATACAAATCTATTTGATACTGGAATAAAAGATACATGCATTACAGAGTGGCAAACTGACAGGTAGCTAGCACTAGCTGTTATGAAGACTTGGGAGAGAAAAACACCATGGCACCATGATAATTATGTTTACTGTCAACTTGTAAATATACTTACAGTGTGGAGGAAGCAGTCACATATGTAAATCATAACTTACAGTATTGTGACAGCAATATTTCCATGACACTATATGCTACTTTATGTGTGCTGTGATTGGACTTTTACAAGCAAAAATGATTTTGTGAAATCAAGAAGGTGTACCATACTTCAAAATCAAATGCCACCAAACTGATCATCATTACCTGAAAGTAGCAGGAGATTACAGTAGAACTCTGTCGGTGACAACTTATCGGACAGGTCTTGCTGTCTTCAGAAAGATGCCAGTCTGTGCATTCACCAGTTCCATGTCACCTGACCTTGTGGCAGCGCTGCTGTCCAGAAAAAAAGCATAAACACAGTAATGGGGAAAATGAAAAAGAAATAAATACACATGTGTGCATGTGGCTTTCTAAAAATGGCTTAGTCACAAAATAGAAGCACATTTGAGTGTTATGATATGGAACAATATAACAATACATATATGATTTACAGTAAGACTCGCAATAGACTATTTTTATATACAAACATAATATTATAAGTTTTTGTCACTCATATTTCTCCTGTTCCTAAGCCTGTGGTTTCAGGAAAAGAAGAGTGCATGCTGAATATGAGAAATACATCATGTATCAGTGGCAACTAAGCCAACTTACAATAGCCCACGCTGATTGCGAGTTTCATAATGAATTATGTACATACATGTATTGCTCTATTTCATCACACTGAAACGTGCTGTTTTTGTGAACAAATATGTTTTAGGTTGATCCTAGTTGTATATTGTATCCTTATCTATACCTGTTTATTATATTCTCATCCAGACAATTGCTGATGTTTTTATACAGAGAGCAGCTGTACATTTGTTTTCATTCAGACATGCATCTGAACACTTTGTCTGTGTTCAGACAACTGCAGGCATATTTTGTTTTTTTATTCAGACAGCTGTATATTTAATTCTATTTAGACAGCTGTACATTTTGTTCTCAATATAAGCCAGCTGTACACTGTGTCCCAAGCCACACACACACACATGTACACACACACACACACACACACACACACACACACACACACACACACACACACACACACACACACAAAGTTCACAATTTACCTTGCCATTGCCAATGCGATTATATGTTATGTCTTGTGATGGGATTGGGTGGTGTTCCATTACTGATGCATCTTCACTTTCACTTTGTACTAGCTTCACAAATGTATCCACAGAAATAACACACTGCTTGCTGCTCTGTGAGCTCATTTGGTGTGGCACTGAAAAATAATCAAATGACTGGTATTTATATAGTTATGTAATACACACAAGGGTTTTGTACTAGAAAACGCTGTGGCGTTCTGAAGATATTTACACAAAAACAACCGCCATCAACCCCCAAAACAAATCGCAACTAAGAGTGGAAACTTCTGAATTTACATCAAACCTGAGCTCAGAATATATCGCATATTTCATTTATGTATATAACACAAATATGTGTAATAGCAAAGTGCCCAGAAAATATTACAATTATTTATAAAAGAGAGAAAATTTAAAGAACAGTTACAAGCTGTTATGCTGTAGTGACCGAGTAACTACGGAAGAGACGAACAGTGAGGCTAAGATTACCAATCTATTCTTCGTCTTGTTCATCCATGTATTCTGCCAACTTCTCAGCACTGTGGTCTGCAGTTATTTCCTCAGTCATCACTTCCTCCGAAATTATTGTCCTGTACGCCAGAACACACATAACATTACGATCGCTATAGGTCTACCTGTTGTTGACAAGGAAGTGGGCATTAGAGTGGTGTCCCCTGTAATATACATATTTACGAGTAGCTTCCCTTTGTAAACACGACGTCAACTACATTCGGCATGGGTGTTTGTTGTTGTTGGAAATATACTTGCCAACACAAGTAATATTTGTACAAGAAACGTGAAAAGACGACGCCATATCATGTTGGACTTACCGCCACCATTCGCTGGACCATTTTTGGACGTCGGCTCGGCCGTACCTCCGGCCAGTTGGCAAAAGTGAAAGTTGGATATTCTTCGTAGTTGCACGGGAATTGGATGTTACCATGCACGGACAGATGCAACTGGAAGTGACCTTAGGCAGCTGGGTGGTGTATACCTGTTTGCGTGAACTGTGACAGCCGTCAGGGACGTCTGACACTCTACAGCAGCTATAGTAACGTGCGTGTTCGGGGACCCCATCTAACGGGGCCCTGTCAGGGTTGCACTGACTTTCTGTGTCAGGTAGGGACTTTGACTTTTTTTTTTCGCTGTCCTCTACACACTAATTGCTGAACCAGGACCTTTAAAGTGTCACAGAATCGTCTGCTGTTGTCCGATCTGCTAATCGCGATGATTTCCGTGCAACAGGAAGTGGTCTGTCGTTTTCCGAGAGTTTTGCAAGCTCGGGATACGCAGTTGCCAACTCCGTCAACTGAGTTACGAACCGATTTGACCCACTTAGGGGCAGGGCCCAAGCTGGGTCCTGTAGAGTCTTTTTAAAACACGCGCTGGGCAGGTTTTTCTCATTGCACCTCAGCTTTAAGTAAGTAAGAGTGCGTAACATACGTGTGCCCGATGTGGAGCCGAGTAAGGACAGTCTCCTCACGGCGGCTGCCGCAGCGGAAAGGTAGACTGTCGGACACCATAGGAAGAGCTTCATGCAGCTTGTTCCCTTCCTCTTTGTCCCACTCGGACTGCCACTCGCAGGCTATGTACGCATTAATCACAGAATAAAAATCACTATAAACAGTCTGTGTGTCAGGGACAGGGTCACTGCGGGCACTGTTGGTAGCAGAATTTGCGATTCTGTTAAAGGGTCCGTGCTGCAAGCCCTTGCTATCAATAACGTATTTGTTTTCATTCCTCCAATGATTTCAAGGAAATCAAGTAGAAATCGTCCAACCTGGATCACGCCAGACATGACTGACGACAAAGGAATATACATTTATACATATATAATTATGACGTAATTTAAAATCTTTCATGACGTTGCCGTCTCCAGTAGTGTGCCTGTTGTTCCGAACAATACTAAGTAACTTCGTACTTTAGACCGTTTTGATGATCTTTTATAGAACAAAACTGGCATCCAAGACGCGGCAGAAAGAGGGCTACAAAAAGTCGGCCATTTGTCGCTACAAGGGTTATTGTTTTCCTCCCTACGTCACACGACCAGTCACTTTAGCGCAAACCGTACCATGTGACTGTGATATAAAAACCCCTGTAGCAAAAAATGGCGGACGTTTTGTAACCCTCTCGATGACGCATCTTGGATGCCAGTTTTGTTCTATAAAAGATCGCCAAACGTTCTAAAGTACAAAGTTACGTAGTGTTGTTCGAAACAACAAGCACACTCAGTAACGGCAACGTCATGACAGATTTTAAATTACGTCATAAGACTATTATGTATAAATGTATATTCCTTTGACGTCAGTCATGTCTGGCGTGATCCAGGTCGCAAAATGTCTTCTTGATTTCTTTTACGAAAATAGTGGAGGAATAAAACCAATACGTTATTGGTCGGAGGGGTTCTCTGCACGGACCCTTGTAGGCCTTCGGGAGGTCAAAAGAACCATTGTACCTCTGAGGCCTTCGGCCTTCGGGGTACAATTTTTCCTTTGACCTCCCTCAGGCCTACAAAGGTCCTTGTAGCGAACCTCTCCGACCAATAGCTTATATTGTATCCCGGTTACATGGTACTGTTTGCTCTAAAATAATTGGCCGTGTGACGTAGGGATGAAAACATTGAAACTTAACTTACCTTCAACTCATTTAATAGTGACAACTGGCACTCTAGTGTCATGAATTGTGCTATTGCATCATCATGTAGAAACATTTGTCTGACATCCAAAATAATGACGTTAAATTACACAATGGCGGCTGTGTTGTGACTAGGAGTGTGTCAAAAGCCAACTCACATCGGATTCATGCCTAGAAAAACGCATGTAAGAAATAGATTCTTATATCGGTCTTTAGGTGATACTAAGGTTTTAAAACCACTCTAGTGAGATTGTAAGAATTTGTCTTTCTCAAATGATTCGTTGTCTTTGCAACTACGCAAGAGTTTACCTTGCAATGACGTATATATAGATTCTTACATCTGCGTTTAGGTTATACTGAGAATCTCACTCAAGTGGTTTTAAAACCAAATCCAACGAGCGCAAGCGAGAAAGATAAGGTTTTTGTGACTTCGAGAGTGAGATTCTCAGTAGCACCAAAACACCGATGGAAGAATCTATTTCTTGTTACCTTTTTCTTGGCATAAATCGGATGTGAGTTGGTTTACAGTACACGTCTAACCGCAACACAACCGCCATCGTGTCTTTGGCAAACAACATTGAATGTGACGTGAGTATTTTGGAGTATTTTGGATGTCAGACAAATGTTCCCACATGGTTACGTAATAGCGCAATAGTGCCAGCAGTCCATATAAAATTGCGTCCATGCTCGTGCGCTGAAAGTAGATCAAATTTTAATATCATGTATGCCCGTACCTTTTGTTCACCAAATTTCTACAAGACAATATATTACGTTTGTGATTGTGTTATTCTTTTGAGAGCATGACTGTGTTAAACATAGTAAAGATCCGACATTAATTTGAGTTATTTGGATAGGAATTACATACCTTCATAGCAGGATTCATTTTCTTTTACTAGAAAAATCGCGGTCGATTTCTGTAGTGCAGCTAAAATAACGCGTCTTTCGTTACATTGTTGCTGTACTCCTACCTCATTTGACTTAGAACGTTCTCGACTAACGGCGCGATTATTCTAGTGACCTCAAATATGACGTCAAAGTTGTTACCTAAATTTGGCAACATTTTATCGAATGCGCCTAGATGTTAGTCGAAGGCTGTAGTTAGTTATAGAGTGTTCTTTTTAATGAATATTAATAAGTTTTGGTTACGTTTTCTTTTCCGATCGGTTGAGTTGAGTTATGTAATTTTATGGATTGTTCTACAAATCTGTAATAGTATAAAAGAGCGTGTTATGAAATATGTGCGTACATTGTATGCGAGACGCGGTGTGTCAAAGGTGTTGATGCATTGTAGTGGAGACAGTGTATCAGTGTGAATGTGGACGCATTGTGCTGAGAGCGGGGAGCATCGTGAGGATAAAGCATTGTTTGTTACTCAAGTGTGGTCTACAACCTTGTGCCACGTGTGATGAGTTGCAGCTGAGAACACTAAATGCGTGCGCCTGGTGTGATTGTATCGTACTACGATTACGACTACCACATGACACAATAATGTGCACACGTGTCCGTTCACACACTCCAGGCGCTGAACGAAAGCTGATTGTACAAAATTAACTAACTACAATAAACCCATTTTAACAAAAATAAACAAATTAAAAGATAAATAAATAAATAAATAAAAACAAATAAATAATAAATTAATTAATAATAATAATAATTAATAATAATAATAATAATAATAATAATAATAATAATAATAATAATAATAATGCAACTCACTTTATAAACAATTTATAAAGTCACCATTCATACTCGCACTCACGCACGCGCGTGAACACACACACACACACACACACACACACACACACACACACACACACACACACACACACACACAACCCCACCCGGGTCTGCCCTGGGGGACTTGGGTGGGGTTAGGTATTTTTTAGTTCCCAGGGTCACCCTGGTCAGCCCCACAGGGTGGGTTTTCTCTCTATTCTGGGGCATGTGTTTCTGTCTACCCTTTGTCCATTCACCTGTATTTGCCTTTTTAAAACTCTCCCTTACTGTCTGCACTGCCTGTAGCTCTTGATATTGGATGTGTGTTGCTAAATGGTCTTAGCTTTATTTAGGCCCCATGTGTTAGGTTTATTTAATGTATTTGACCGGCTGGCGACATACATTCAATGTTCTGTTTATTTTTTTTTTTTAACAAGCAGTGCAGGCACGTCCTGAGAAAGCCTTGTTGCTGTCGGGACGTTAAGCAATGTACAATCAATCAATCAACACACACACACACACACACACACACACACACACACACACACACACACACACACACACACACACACACACACACACGCACACACACACTACTACTACTACTACTACTACTACTACTACTACTACTACTACTACTACTACTACTACTACTAATAGAGATAGAGATAACTTCAACATGACAACTCCATTATATTTTATCCTGATCCTGAACTAAACCAAACTGGATGCCTGCAAGAGATTATATTCCATCGTAAGAAAGAAATAATGCCTAGACAATACTGCTCGAGAGGATTCTCGAAAACTTGTTCACCCAAAATGATATTTGGTGGAGTCCGGAATGTGACGTTTACCGACAAGGTAAAGCGTATAAGTGACGTACAACTCAAATTTTGCAGTTGAAACAACGCACTCCGTGCTATATAATTCTTCATTTCAAGTCTTGTCACCTCATTATTTCACTTCAGCATGTATGCTCATGTTCGGTCGTCGGTCCATTTTTTTTTTTTTGTTGCTATGTAATTCGCAAGTTGCTAGGTCGATCGAACACTGGTAATCCACCCAAGAAAATGTAATGCGAGTGGTATAAAAACGTTTGTTTTTTTCTTCTACCAACTTGGCACGTTATCTTCATCTAGAATAAGACTGAAGGTTGGTCAGAAAGTACTGCAGTTTAGCTTAATTATCATAATTCACAGCTGGTGAAAGACCTGACCAGTGTAAAACGCGGACGCTCCTCGATCATTCAAGATAGTGAAGGAAACTGTCTTACGGAAGACCAAGACATACTGAAGAGATGGACAGAGTACTGCTCAGATTTGTACAACCACCGAGCTACAGGGGACCCAGGCATTCTTGTCACCCCATCAATGACCAACAATGGCAACTATCCCATCCTCCGAGAAGAAGCAGAGGCTGCAGTGAAGTCGCTGAAAAAAAGGAAGGCAGCAAGAGCAGACAACATCCTTGCAGAGCTAGTCCAAGAAGGGAGAGAAGACATAATAAGCGCCTAACTAACAATCTGCAATAAGATATGGCAGTCAGGGGATTGACCCACACCATGGACCTAATCACCTATAATAACTCTCCCGAAAAAACAGGCAACTCACAACACTGTCAGAATTATCGCGCGATCAGTCTTAAATGCCACCCAAGCAAATTCATGTTTTTTTAAGATCCTACTGAACAGGTCTAAGCCACAGGCAGAGAAGATCATAGCTGAGGAACAGGCAGGCTTCAGACCAGGGCGCAGCACAACTGAGCTGATCTTCAACCTGAGTGTTTTATGTGAGAGGTACATCCAGCACCAGCAAGAACCTATCATGTCTTTGTTGATTTTAAGAAAGCGTTTGACAGGGTTGTGGCATGCAGCCATTTGGTCCACCATGAAGCTACACAACATCAATGCCAACATGATCAAAGTCATAGCAAACCTTTGCAACAAGACCACTAGCGCAGTCTGCTTCAACGGCAAAATAGGAATTTGGTTTAGGACAACAGTTGGAGTCAGACAAGGCTGCTTGTTCTCACCTACTCTTTTCGACCTTACTGGATAGAACCATGACTGACGCTCTAAAAGATCATGAAGGAACTGTCAGTAATGGAGGCAGAACAAGCACGAACTAGCGCTTTGCGGACGACATTGATGGCCTTGCAGGAACAGAGAAAGAGCTAGCTCAGCTGGTGGAAACGCTGGACATTGCGTTTGGGATGGAAATCAGTACAGAAAAGACCAAACTGATGACCAATAACACCAGTGGCATTGGCACTGACATCATGATTGGAGGCCAAAAACTGGAAACATTTAAGAAAATCAAATACTTAGGAGCCATTGTGAGAGATGAGGGATCAAAACCAGAAATACTGTCCAGGATTGCGCAGACAACAACAGCACTGACAAAATTGAAGACCATAATTATGGAAGGACAGAAACATCACACTCTGCTCCAAGATCTGACTGATGCGCTCCTTAGTCTCAGTGTTCTTGTATGCCTGTGAGTCATGAACCCTCACAGCAGACCTTGAAAGGAGGATACAATTCACTGAAATGAGATGTTTCCGAAGGCTGCTTGACATTTCATACAGAGATCACATCAGGTAGTGGAAGGCAGATTCAGGCAAGCCATCGGGCCTTATGAAGATCTATTAGCCATTGTGTAAAAACGCAACCTGAAGTGGTATGGGAATGTCACGCGTTCAGCAGGGCTTGCCAAAACAATCCTGCAAGGCCCTATGCAAGGAGGACGAAGGAGAGGAAAACATAGGAAAAGATGAGAGGACAATATCTCAGAGTGGACAGGACTGAAGCTGTGCGATACACTAAGAATGGCAGAGAACAGAGAGGAATGGATGGAGCTGGTTGCCAGGTCATCAGTAGTGCCTCAAAGGTCGGCAAGATTACGGGATATAGATAGACAGATAGCTAGAGAGATCATAATTATCACTTGCTATTTTCTTCAGGTACCTGACCAATACCACGCCAATAATACAGTCTGCGGCCAGATCGCTCCAAAAAACCGCCGTATTTTCTGCGCCATGCTGGCTGCTGCTGATGAGGGGATCAGGAACATCACACAGGCTCTGAAGGACAAGGTGCGCACTTTGTTATCATTTGACACTTCAGCGGTGGACGCAACCAATGTGTAGACGGCATAAATCTTGACGACAAACAAGGTTGCAAATGAGGGTCGGGACAGGGAAAGAGAGAGAGAGAGAGAGAGAGAGAGAGAGAGAGAGAGAGAGAGAGAGAGAGAGAGAGAGATAGAGAGAGAGAGAGAGGTGTAGATGAGGGAGAGGCGTGGGAGAAAGAGGTAGGATTATAATGACCTGTACCTGTAGCGGGAGTACGCTGGGCCTCAATTAGATCATAGGTACTTCTACTGAAGTGAGATGCTTCTAATCTCCACACAGACCCTATTCGGGAGTACGCCACAAGTACACTGTATTCAAGTGATGTGCGAGGCATCTCAATTGATAGAAGTGTATTTGTTGCGTACTCTTCGAGTGGGTATATCTGGTGAGTACTTCAAAGAATGGTACGGGAAGTTCAGTGTCTAGTTTATTTTGTATTCTGTGTATATAAACGAGCAGTTCCTTTAGTAGGCGATTACCCAATGTCAGTGCGTGAAAGGCCATTGGGCCGACGTCGGCTACCGTTGGCCCGCGCACGACCGTGCGCGGGCCAACGGCGGCCGACGTCGGCCCGATGGCCTTTGAGCACTGGGTAAATAGTTGTCTATTTCATGTTTCTGTTAGAGGATAACATTGTACTGATACGAGCTGATCGACATGGTTGTGTCAATAACTCTCCCATCCAGACAAAGGCGAGCGATAGTCCAGCCTCCAGAATATCAAGCGTATAAATCTAAATCTTACATTTTCCTTTCCGTGAATGTATTTCCCATATAATAAATGTTAGGAAAAGCAATCTTATGACTTTTTCCTCCTAAAGGAATTTACTTCGATTTTGTTTTCTTACCACTGCAAGTGCAGGATTTCCCTCTCCCCAGTTCCTGTGCCAGTGTTTGAAAGTGTTCCTGTTTACTGTACATTTATGTCCTGCTTCTGACACACGTGCAGGGGCTGTACGACAAGACAGTCTTCGTGGTCACCTCGGACAACGGCGGCAACCCGGTTGCAGATCTTGGCCCCAGGTCGTCTAGCAACTGGCCACTCCGTGGCGGCAAGGTTTCCCTGTGGGAGGGAGGTACGCGGGTGTTCGCTGTGTTCCGGGCGCCAGGTCTGGTGAACAAGGGCAGCACGTGGAATCACCTCTTCCACGTCACCGACTGGAAACCAACGCTCATTCAGGCCGCCTGTGGAGACCAGTGAGTGCATACGAAGATACTAGTGAGCAAAAGACCCTCGGCCAGCACAAATCGGTGTAGTCCTCGGGTAGACGTGGGCTGTAGCTGGTCCAGCTGGACTGAATGAATGAATGAACCAATCTACATTCCATCCATCCATCCATCCATCCATACATCCATCCATCCATCCATCCATCCATCCATCCGTCCATCTATTCATTCATCCATCCATCCGTACATCCATCCATCATCCATCCATCCATCCATCCATCCATCCGTCCATCTATTCATTCATCCATCCATCCGTCCGTCCACCCTACCGACACACTTTTTCGTTCGATTTTTGTTAATTCTTTTGTACGTTCATGTGTTTGTCTTTGCGCTCATTCATTCATTCGTTCATTTTTTTGTTCGTACGTTCTTCCATCCATTCCTTCATTCCTTCCTTCCTTCCTTCATTCATTTATTATTCATTCATTCATCCATTTATTCATTCATTCATTTCGGTCCGTGGCGCAGTGATTAAGGCGCCTGCCACCAATGCTAAAGGTGCGAGGTTCGATACCGGGTTTCGGCGTCCGATTTTTCCTCCTCTTGTAAGTGTTACCGTTAATTTGGGCGGACCGTCGGGGGGGTAGGGGGGGGGGGGTCTTTCTCCGGGTACTCCGGTTCTTCCACCCCCCCTCCACTTTAGTACCGGTTTCAGGCCACTTAATAAATTTCAAATACAAGCGACCAAAATTTCCGAAACCTCAGTAGCTGAGCTGACCCTTCGCACCACGTGAATGCCCTGTGTCTGTCTTGTACTGTGTTTGTCTTCAGAGTGATTGCGTGTGTGTCACGTGAGCGTGCGTGGTGGGTTCAATTCGCGGCACTTTGAGCCCATTCGCCGAATTGGGAAAAAGCGCCTATATAATAACCGGCATTATTATTATTATTATTATTATTATTATTATTATTATTATTATTATTATTATTATTATTATTATTATTATTATTATTAATTTGCTACACTATATTATTTCAGGCTCACCAGCAGTCAGGATGACGGGTTCCCGATGTACGATGCCCTGGTCAATGACACGGCGGGACGACGCAGCAAAGTCATTTACAACATCATGGATGCAGGAAAGTACGCCGCTGTGCGTGGGCTCAGGTTCAAGCTCATGAGGTAACCACTCCGGACTTTTCCCTCCGTGTCTTTACGAAACTTTGTAGCTTATGCAGACATTATAACAGGAAAAATGAATAAGAGACATTTATCGACCGCTTATTTAAAGATAAGGTATACCCAGTAAGCAAAGATCCTTGGACCCACGACGGCCGTAGAGGGCCCGCGCACGCCCTTCGCGGTCTTTGTGGGCGCATAAACGTTTTGCTATTTGAGTAAGCGCCAACACGTACTGGTCCATATGAGGATTTATGTCTATGAAACCAAATTGGCGTTAAATTTACAATGACTTTTCAATCCAGAGGCTGCTTCCAGGGGCTGTGAATAGGTTATGAATAAGCAACTCAGTGTGTGTGTGTGTGTGTGTGTGTGTGTGTGTGTGTGTGTGTGTGTGGGTGTGTGTGGGTGTGTGTGTGTGTGTGTGTGTGTGTGTGTGTGTGTGTGTGTGTGTGTGTGTGTGTGTGTGTGTGTGTGTGTGTGTGTGTGTGTGTGTGTGTGTGTGTGTGTGTGTGTGTTACAGAGACAACTCCAAACACTCCACGGGCTGGTACCCACCAGAGACAATACAACCAGACATCATCGAAGTTCCGTTTGAGGATTTGCCAACCGGCTATTCTCTCTATGATCTGATAAACGTATGTTTCATTTTTGTTTGTTTCTTTGTTTGTTTGTTGTTTTTGTTGTATGGGTTGTTTTGTTTTGTTTTGTTTTGTTTTGGTCTTGTTTTGTTTGGTCTTGTTTTATTTTGTTTGTTTTGTTTTGCAATTCTCTGCATTCCTTTATTCTGTGTAGCTTTTATCTTTCATCTGCGGACCACCAAAGCGAATACAGGTACTAAAGAAAATAACCGTACATTTCTCTACACTTTTGCCGACTGGTTTGCCGACTGCTTCGACTTTGTTTCATATGTACGCATCAGTGCAGTCCACAATCGTACACATTACTGAGTAAATTCTTAATTTACCAGATATCGAAGATTATGCCGGAAATTGCCATCAGCTTTGTCTTTTTAGTCTTTTCTCATTGCATCGCTATCGTGAGAAACGGCGAGTCAGGTTCAGTTCAGCGATCGGCTTGCCTGTTTGTTACTAACATGAGCTAGGTTCAGTAGTGCGTCTGTGCTATTTTACTGTTATTAGGCACATAGAGCTTGTTAACGTTGCAGCATCAGCTCATTTGGCTAAAATGCAACTATCCAAATTGTATTTTATTGGCCTTCGGGGGATGCAGGGAAAGCAACGTATATTGAGCAAATGCACGAATGATTAATTTGCTGGTTATACAATACACAATTTCCCATTTAACCCCACTGTCGCATTTCCCATATTTTTGAAGTTTCTTAACGACCGTATACCAGTTGCAGGAGATAAATTGACTATGATAATTCAAGGGTAGTGCCAGATTAGCTTGGCGCCTCTACCTTAGAACTATCATGATCGGTCCATCTGCTCCTCTAGGGCTTTGGGACTAAATGGGATATATCGCTTCACGCGTGCAATAAGGAAACATTCGATGGAGTAGGCGCATGCCTGCCAATTCCATCACGATTTTCCTTCTTTGACACGGTAAGCGATATATATATAAACCTGAGAATATATATATATATATATATATATATATATATATATATATATATATATATATATATATATATATGTATATATATATATATATATATATATATATATATATATATATATAAAATTTTTCAATAAATTCTGAGAATGCCGTGCTAATGCCATGGAATTCCAGGCTGGTAAGCTTGCATTGTGTCATCAGGACATCAGCTGTCCTTTTGTGACTGCATCGCTTATTAGATCTTTTGAGCCTTCCACTGAACACCTACTACATAAAGTAATAGGGACTTATAATAGTAATAAACTAAAGTAGTGTATATATATATAATATATATATATATTCTCAGGTTTTTGCCTAAATCTACTCAGCAGGTCCAATATCTGTTTGGGAATGTTTATGCACTAGCCCCTTCCTCCCCCCCCCCCCCCTCTCGGGGGGAGGACTTGATATTCTCCAGAGGTAGTCCCTATTGCTGTATGCAGTAGGTGTGCAGTGGAAGGGACTGTCATTCCTTCTCTCCCACTACCCTCTCTTTCTATGTCTGTCTAGAAATGATAGTATACGAACACTCTACTTCTATGTCTTATAGAGCCTTTTACAACAACAACAACAACAGCAATACTGGTCAACCATTATGTCCTAAACGTTTTATTTAATGTCTGCCGGCAGACGAACTTGTCAGCTAATATCTAAACTTAACAACAAGATTGTTTAACTGCGATTGACTAAAGTAAGATAAACACGAACCCGACACGACCTCAATCCAAATCCGAAGCGGGTCCGAAACAGAAATGTTCTTGCAAGTGCTTTTCATGTTTGTATGTTTGTGTTTTTGCATATGCCCGATGCGGAAACAAATTCGCATCCAGCTTCAATAGAAAATCACCTCATCTGCTTTGGATCGTATTCGTATCGGATTTGTGTTTATGGAATCGAAGCTTGACAGCTAAATTAGCATATAAACGTTACGCTACGTTTCTATAAGCACGAATCCGATACGAGTACGATCCAAAGCAGATGACGCAATTTTTTAAAAAATTGCGTCATTTGCGTTCGAAGCCGGATGCGAATTTGTTTATCGCATCGGACATATGTAAACACACAAACATGAAAAGGACTTGCACGATTTTGTTTTACTGAGTCGGACCCGGTCCGGATTCGGATCAGTTTCGTATCGGATTCGTTTACGGGTCGCTCCGAGCAGCACTAATAACAGAACCAAGTTAGGGTGTAAAGAAATGATCATTGCATTTGTCTGATTGTAGCTAACAAAATGTAATTTCATTTCGAGCCGCCTATACAAGAACAGTGCTACATCTCACTCCTTTCATTTGCTGCATAACATTGCAGGGCTGGACCACTCAGTTTTCAAGGGGGAGGTGGGGGGGGAGGGGTGCTCAATTTTTTTTTTTTTTTGGTTGTAATTGTGACGGTACAGTGGAAAGGGGGGGGAGGGGTAGGGGGTGCTGCAATAACATTAAAGCACCCCCCCCCCCCCCTTCTCGTTTTCGGACTATGTTGTGGACTGGCAGTGAATGATTTATTTATTTTTAAGCCGAGGGGGGTGGGGGGAGGAGTGCTGTAGTGCCAAAGCACCCCCTGGATCCGGCCCTGCATTGATACAGTTTATATGAAAACAAATGCTTTTATAGAATAGTTTAACATCTTTTGGATGACTCGGTCGTAGTCGGCAAAATGTGCAGTAAATTCTGACTTTCACCAAAATTATCCATGGAACCTAAATGGAACCTTGTGCAATCCGTCCCTGGACCGTGGGAATTCGCACAACGAATAGATATATGTGCGACGTCAAAGTTTGGGACACAAAACGAAGCGTCATCTGAATGGCATGAGATGCACAGTCAAGTTATATGGGAAGTCGATGACGTTAATTTTATGAATGTAGGTGTTGACAAATAAATTGCGTCACAAAAATGTCCACAGTTTGCAGTCCACACGCGGTGACATTAATAATAAAATAATAATACATGGTATTTATATGGCGCATTTCTCATAACTATAATATAATTCAATGCAAAGACATTGGGACATCCAGTGCTAAAGTTTGCGCGCTTTGGCTCTTGTTTCCAACATTTCACGGGCAACGATGTAAAGGTAAACCTTCTTGACAACCGTAGAATAGTCAGTAACACCGAGTGTTTGACACTCTGAAACTGTTTGGAGTAAAATGTTTGTACTGTGAGTAAAAAGCATCTGGTTTGGAATCTGTTTTCATGACTTGGACAAAGACAAAATCTTCCCAAATTGGAGCGGTATACTAGGATATCCCAGACACCTTAGCGCAGTAAGACTAGAAAATTTAGTGTGGGGATGTTATCTATGTAAAAGTGGTCTTGAAAGGTTTTATACATGTACTGACTTCAAATAAAAACGCGAAAATTTCAAACATTGCTTCCCATACTAAAACATCTCATCTGTAAAGAGTTAACTTGCACACCATGCAGACCGATTTAACCGATTGGCAGTACTCAGATACCTGTCACACAAGTTAACTCTTAACGGTTAAGATGTCTTCGTATTAGAAACAACGTTTGAAATTGTCGCGTTTTTAATGGAAGT
The DNA here is from genome assembly GCA_036245525.1 of Semisulcospira habei. Taxonomy (NCBI): domain Eukaryota; kingdom Metazoa; phylum Mollusca; class Gastropoda; family Semisulcospiridae; genus Semisulcospira; species Semisulcospira habei. Next base: position 121,984,731 of record BTPG01000007.1, on the reverse strand, counting down.
AGGTATGTAATTATGAATATGAATAACCAGCCAATTCCATCTCTTTTTTTCGTCATCCCAGGACCCAACGGAGAAAATCAACGTGTACGATCGATACAAGAACGACCCGGAAGTGCTATCACTGAAGGCTCTCCTTGAGAGCGAGGACCTCAACGCGCAGCCTCTTCAAGATCGCGGATCTACTCCACTGGCTACCGCCTTGATGAGGCAGGTCTACTACATGCTGCCGGGATGGTGTGATGTTGGCTTGCTCCCTAGTGGTGAGATCTGTTTTTGTCTACCATATTCAGGGTATGTAGACAGGACTACGCCTGTGGACGTAGCAGAGATAAGGACTACATCCCGTACGACCCACTAAGCAGCAATTTATGCTTGGATCAGACAAAATGTAATTCAATATTGTTCATGTTAAGCATCCCCAAATAGATTTGCGCACCTGTAGCTAGTTGCAGATGTAAAACATGTGGCCGAAAACTGTCATAATTTGATGAAATCGGCGAGATTTCAGTGTGCAAAATTTGATCGATCGCTTGTCCGATTTGCCAGGCAAATTTTGCTGCTTAGCTGCGTCTACACAACACTAAATACATGTGTCAACATTTTTGTAGGTTGTACAAATTACAACAAGTGGTTAGGTTAGGGAATTTTAGTGTCCTTCTAATATAATGATACATCCCGTAATGATGTAGCTTTGAATCACGTGCAGCCTGCAGTCCCAGTCCGTGTCAAAATGGCGGTACGTGTATTCTACAGGACGGAGGCTACTACTGTTTGTGTCTGCGGAGAGCGTCAGGCTTGAACTGTGAAACACGTAAGTCACTCTCTCATGTTGTTATTACGTGTTTGTTTCTTTGTTTCATTAATTGATTGATTGATTGATTGATTGATTGATTGATTGATTGATTGATTGATTGATTGATTTGTACATTTCAAAACTATTTTAAGGACTAAGAAACGTACTATGTGTCTACAAAGATAGTTAATGAGCAACCTTTCAACTGTATTAGGATTGTGGTTGTGTTGTTCTGTAAGAGCATGCATGTGTTAATTGTAGGAAACGATCCGATATTTATTTGAGCTATCATGGTTACGTATCACGTACCTTTTCAGTGAGATTCTCTATCGTTCGTGCATGATAGCGGAATTGGTTTTGTTATGATACGCTAAGATTAGTCCGGAAGTTTCTAGCGAAGTCGCAAGGAGAAGAGCGGTTGATTTTTGGAATGCGTAGTTTCGCTGAGAATAAATTAGAACGTTCGAGCGACGTCGCGCTCTGTCTAGTGACCTCGTACATGTGACGTTAAAATGTAAGCAACATTTTAGTAGAGACGCTGTATTCTTGGTCATATTTTTTTTTTTTTTTTTTTTTTTTTTTTTTTTTTTTTTAGCGAGTGAATTTAACAGCCAGTCAGTGTGTTATTAAAGGTCGTGAACGGTCTGACATACTCTTATGTGACGTCATTACACACTGGGATTTGGGTCTGAAATGAACATTCGAATTTTTGTAGACTATTGTAGTTATTCTAGAAAGTTCTTTTTTTTTATTAATTTATGAGTTTCAGTTACGTGTTCCGTTCTGATTGGTTGCGTTGTGTGAATTCCTTAGATTATTCTGGAAAGTCTTTTTACTATAAAAGTTGGTGCTAGGAAGCACGTGTGTACATTGTCATGCATTGTCAGTTGTAGGGACACACAGTTTATCGTAGGTACGTGGCCCGTATAGGGTGTACATTGTGAGAGACGCAGCGTAACGGCGGTGTACGTTGTATGTGAAATATTTTGTCGCCAGTGTTGACATTTGCAGCAGAGACATTGTATCAGTGTTGGTGCATTTGGGAATGCATTGTGTGGAGATCGCATCGCTGAAATAAAGTATTGTTGGAACTGTTACTCCAGTATTGTCTACAACCTTAAACCACGTGTGACGGGTTGCAGCTGAATGAAGTTTATTTAAAAAGAACCTTACGTGCGTGCGTCTGTTGTGATATCATACTACGACTACGACTCAACACGTAACAAACTGTCATGGTCGATCCATCTCTCACTGCGTTGTGTAAGACACGAGTGTTTCCTTTATATTACGATTACACAATCGAGATTTTATTTTCTAGTGGCTCCGTGTCAAGAATCAGAAATGGTGCCCGGTAGCCAGCTGGCCAACGCACAGACTGACGTCACATCTGGCAATTATTTCATCACTGCCGTTGACGCTACGTCAGCTTTCAATGGCAACTACGTCATCGTTGGCGGCAAGAAAGCTATCTTTGAAAGCGTTACCTTTAAAATGCTGGGAGGTAATGCAAAGTCCATTCAATTCGATGTCTACGATGGAAAAAGCACAGTACAGGTATTGTTTTAACTCATTCAGCCCGACGCACATATTTCACAAATTTTGGAGGGGTCATCTAACGACTACGCACCTGTTGCAGGCGATGAATCGACCACGATAATTCAAGGTTAGTGCCAGATTAGCTTGGCGCCGACAGGCGCCAAGCTAATCTGGCACTACCCTTGAATTATCACGGTCGAACTATCTCCTGTTGTAGTGCGTCAGGGCTGAATGGGTTAATATTCTAATGTTGTTTTGACCTGTCGCATTCTCCGGTAGCAAAACGTCTTCGAGCCCGCGACGGCTGCAGTGCGTCCGCGCACAATCGTACGTGGGCCCAATGATGACGTCTGGGACCAGGGTTCTCATTATTATGACACAAGCGAGAAGAAAGCAGTGAGGATTGTAATCAGCTGTCCAATTATATAACGGCATTCAATGTGTTCATTAGACACAGGAGCCGTTTAGCTATTGTGGTTCATATCTATAAAAATTGTGTCCTTGTTTCTTTTTTTCTTTCTTTCTTTCTTTGTTTTTTTTTTTTTTTTTTTTTTTTTTTTTTTTTAAAGTCAACAGTGCGGCAGAAAGAGCACAAGCTTTTTCACCACATGTTAGTTGAGGTAGCCTTGCATCACATGGACGGGAAAAGCATGCGACTTTTGTACACATAAGTGAAGCCTCGGCCTACGCGAGACCTGAAGAGTACTTGTATAGTCTTTTCGAGCAAAGCTTGCTTCGTGCTTTTTCCAATGAACTTTTGAACAAGACATATTTCAGAAAAACGCTATAAACACGAAGTGATCATCAAACTTGGTCCTAATTTATTTTAAAATTTAGCTGGCTTTAAATCTAACGGTTTAGCCACTGCCCTCGGGAGATCATGGCGATGACCTACACACAATTTGAAATAATTATATATCATGTTCAGGCCTCAGTGACCACTGACCTGTCATCACTGATGCTGAAACAAGCTATGCACGGGTCAGACGTTTCTGAAGACCAAGCTATCGAACTTTCAACACAAGGAGCGTGAAATTTACTTGAAGTGTTGCTGACTGGGGCTTGGACAGGGTATATTTTAGCAGTTTAAAATAATTCATTTTCAAAATTTCCCGGGGGGCAGTGGCTAAACCACTGCCGTCAAGACCAAAGGAAAATTAAAATAAGTTAGGACCAAAGTTGGTGATTACCTTTTCTTCTAAGAGTTGAGTTGAAATCATTTTTCGTGTTCAAAAGTTATTTGCAAAAACCACGAGGCAAGCTTTGCTCAAACAGAGTATATAATAGGTCTAACCCCCTTACTGCGGGAACACAAAGAACGAACAACACCTAATTGCAAGAGGCGTAGATCCTCTTACCCCCCCCCCCCCCTCCACTCCTCACAACTGCTGGGGCTCTTGTGGATATATGTGTCCTTCCGTTTATCGAACCCATTCAGCGCCCGCTGACGCAGATTGTGCATCTCTGATCTTCGTTAATTCAAGACAAAATAACCCTAGACATCCCAGAAACAAGTGGATTCAAAGTGGTGTCAGCAAGAGGCATAGATCCTCATGAGCCCCCGCATCTGCGGGGGCTCATGAGGATCTATACCTCTTGCAGTTGAGTGGTGTTCAGATTTTCTCGTTACTGAATGGGTTAATATATTCTATTTTAGGAGCGTTCATCTGCCGGCTATTTCCCGATCTAGGTCTTTACTTTATCAGGTCCACACAATGAGATCAGCTCTCGTCTTTTCAGAACGGCTCCATTAGGATGAGTAAGTCTTTGAAGGACCAGCAGTGGACAGCACCATTCGTGTTGGCACCCGTCGGCGACTCCGTACTCTTCAGCGTTAACCCGGACCCTGATAACACTGCAGGAAGCCTCGCCATCGAAATAGTTGACGTCGGATACTGTCTAGAAGGTGAAGGCCTTTTTGGGTGTCGCAACTATTCGGTCATGACGTGCATGCTACTTTATTTGTTGTTTAATTATTTGCAGATTGCAAAGTGCTAGAACCCCTCATGGCATTGATGGTGATGGTGATAATGATCATGACGACATCGACGATAATTTTAACGACGACGACAATGATGATGATGTTAATATATTTTATTAGCATCCTCATTATCTGTCAGGCTGCCTGCACGTTACTGAATGAACTAACGATGACGGTGTCCATAATAGTACACAAACCAAGGGGAATCACTCAGCGCTGGACAGACAAACAGTTAGATCCCCTGCCCCCGCCTATCAGGCACCCATTCGCCAGCCCACAGCGAAATACGCAGGTATAGAACAAGACGATCATCTACATCCCTAAAAAGGATGCATCAGGTCTCGCTTATAACCCATGTCTTTCTCCATAACTTAGGAAGTAGGCAGGAGAAACATACATACACAAACACGAAGGTGCATTACTATATGTGGTCGGGTAAATACCCTGATTTCCCACAGTAGATGCACAGAACATTACACAACAATGTAACGATACGAATTTGCCTCGAGTTATAGATACTCTCAAACCAGATAGGTGAGGCTAGCGCTGGCAGAATTGTACATAAAACCAAGGGGAATCACTGAGCGCTGGACAGACAAACAGTTAGATCCCCTTCCCCCGCCTATCAGGCACCCATTCGCCAGCCCACGGAGAAATACGAAGGTATAGAACAAGACGATCATCTACATCCCTAAAAGGATGCATCAGGTCTCGCTTATAACCCATGTCTTTCTCCGGAACTTAGGAAGTAGGCAGGAGAAAAATATATACACAAACACGAAGGTGCATTACAATAATATGTGGTCGGGTAAATACCTTGATTCCCCACAGTAGATGCACAGAACATTACACAACAATGTAACGATACAAATTTGCAGGGGATCTAACTGTTTGTCTGTCCAGCGCTGAGTGATTCCCCTTGGTTTGTGTACAATTCTGCCAGCGCTAACCTCACCTACCTGGTTTGTGAGTATCTATAACTCGAGGCAAATTTGTATCGTTACATTGCTGTGTAATGTTATGTGCATCTACTGTGGGAAATCAGGGTATTTACCCGACCACATAATATAGTAATGCACCTTCGTGTTTGTGTATGTATGTTTCTCCTGCCTACTTCCTAAGTTATGGAGAAAGACATGGGTTATAAGCGAGACCTGATGCATCCTTTTTAGGGATGTAGATGATCACATATGCACCTTCGTGTTTGTGTATGTATGTTTCTCCTGCCTACTTCCTAAGTTTCGGAGAAAGACATGGGTTATAAGCGAGACCTGATGCATCCTTTTTAGAGATGTAGATGATCGCCTTGTTACGCTGAGTGATTCCCCTTGGTTTGTGTACAATTCTGCCAGCGCTAGCCTCACCTATCTGGTTTGTGGGTGTCCATAATAATAATGATGACTGCTTACACACATCATCAGGAGATGGATCTACAAAATGTACCGTTTGCGGTAGAACTCCACAGATAGACCTACTCGGGGAGTACACCATAACTGAGTACACTTCTATTCAAATGAGATGCTTAGCATCTCATTTGAATAAAAGTGTACTTGTGTTTTTTTTTTTACGTGGTAGTCGTAGACCTAGTATGATGCAATGACACCAAACACACCCACGTAGGGTTCTTGTAGAAATCCTCATTCAGCTGCAACTCGTCACACGTGGCACAAGGTTGTAGACCATACAGGAGTAACAGTTCCAGTTCCAACAGTACTTTATCTCGCGATGCACTCTTAACACAATGCATCCACAAATACACTCACACTTTAAAACACTGTCTCATACAATGCATCCATAATTTTGATACACTGTGTCTCCCATACAATGCACACAATTTTTGATACCTCTCATACAATGCGCGCAAATCATTTCCTAATACCCTCGTTTATACTATTACAGATTTCGAGAGCAATCCGGCAAATTACACAACTCAACCAATCAGAAAAGAAAACGTAACTAAAACTCCTTAATATTCATTAAAAAGAACTCTCTAGATATAATGTAGCCAACATGTGTACTACAAAACTTTGACTCATCTAGAACGATCGTGCCTCTTCCAGAGACTTCCAGGTTAATCTAGGTCGGACTTTGCAACAAGTTAGAGAGATATACAACATTCTAGCTACACAACAAAAATCGATCGCAATTTTCCATACAAAAGAAAACGAATCATACTAAAAAGGTACGCGATTCTAATCTAAAATAACTCAACTGAGCAACGGGTCATTTCCTATGATCAACACACACATGCCCCAAAAAGAATAACACAACCACATACGTAACAGACGTACTCCCCGACTCGGTCTGGCGAGTACTCCCACAAACGGTTCGGGGGACCCTGGTAGTTCGAGCGTCGTGCCGGTCGTCAATCTAATGTGGCATTACCAATGAACATATCTTATCGATCAGTGTTTATATTGCAAGGATTATTGTGAAACATGCATGTATTAACATGGCGCCACGGGCGTCGGAAACTGAGGAGAGTTAATTCAGTCATGCGTGGTTGCTTAAATGTGTTACGTGTGCTTATAGATTTGCTTTCCTTGGTTTAAAAAAAAAGTCATTCTTTCGAGAAAATTTCAAACTCAGACTCAAATCCAACCCCACCAACCACCCACCCCTACCCCACCTTCCACGCCCCATTTGCTGTTGTTTGTTTTTTTTGTGTGTGTTGTTTGTTTGTTTGTTGTTTTGTCACGCGCACGTTATTGTGTGCGTGCGTGTATTTCGATATTTCGTGACTTTGTTCTCGTCTTTTGTTTTATCTCAGATATTTTGTATTTGTGCACCAGACACCACTACAATCACAACTACCACCCTCGCCCCCATCACCTACCCCTCTGGGTGTGTATCCGGGTGGTCGGAGTTTCAGGGGTCGTGTTACAAGTACTACAGCAACAGCGTCACGTTTGTTGAGGCGTCAGCAGCTTGTAGCGGCCTCCGCCTGTCTCCCAGTGGAGCGGTCATGTCACCAGCTAAAAGTGCGGCCGAGTTCAACTTCATCTATTTCACTCTAGCACCGTGAGTTTTCTGTACAGCGGATTATTTTTTTTTTATATAAAATTGCGATACAGCTTTTAAACACTTATAAATGGGTATCACAATAAGTGACTCCTGCAAGAGGCAAAGAACACCATAAGGCCCCGCATATGCGGGGCCTTATGGTGTTCTTTGCCTCTTGCTGCCTCATTCTTTATCTGACGTTATGACACCATAAACCTTTGGATCTCGATAGCGCTCATTGTCCAGGCGATTCCTTCATAAATCACTAAACCACACACACACACACACACACACACACACACACACACACACACACACACACACACACACACACACACACACACACACAACAAAACAAAAACACGCTGCCATTAGCCTAATGGTTACCTGCTGTGAGATTAAAAGAAATCTATCCGTCGTTTTGTTCAGGTGAAAAGACTAATACTTCTGTTCTTTTCAACCTTGAAAATGAGCCTTTTTACTGACACGCAACATTGGCAACAAGACTTTACTTCCGTTACACGTAGCCTTGGCAACAAGACTTCACTTTTTGAATACTAAACCTTGGCAAACACGACTTCATTTCTGTCATAATATGCGGTCTTGTCAACAAGACTTTTCCTTTCCTGTACCCAGTCTTCGCAACAAGACTTTCATTCTGGTATACTCAACCTTGTCGACAAGTCTTTATGTTTGTTATACGCAACATTGGCAACAAGACTTTCCTTCTGTTATGAGCAGCATTAGGAACAAGACTTTTAATTCTGTTATACGCAATATTAGCAACAATACTTTACTTTTGCTATGCGCAGCATTAGCAACAAGAGTTTCCGTCTTTTATACGCAACATTGGCAACACGACTTTCCGTCTTTTATGCGCAATATTAGCAACAAGTCTTTACTTCTGTGGTAAGCAGCCTTGGAAGTTAGACTTACCTTCTGTTATAGTATAATACGCAACTATGTCAACAAGACTTTACTTTTGTTATACGCAACATTAGCAACAAGACGACTTCTCTTATATGCAGCCATGGCTACACGACTGACGTCTGCTATACTCAACCTAAGCAAAACGAACTCACTTCTCTTTTACTCACAAATTTGCGCTGAGTGGTTGTGTAAATTCCCTATTTTTCTCCAATACAATAATTATCGCCAATTAACTATAAAATAATAAAATAACAATCATCATCATCGTAAAATAAAAATAATGATAACAATAATAATAATAATAATATAATAATAGTAACGAAAGCAATAATAATAGCAATCATATAATCATAATTATATTAATATCAATAATAATAAGAAAATACAAGATTGACAATAAATACTTGCGCATGAACGTCTTTATCTGTGTGTATGTAGGTAACTATTAACCAGCGATATGAGGTGTGACAGAGTGTGAAATTGCCCCTCACATCTGATAGTCAATTATTTGTCATCTTACTCTGATGTCATAGTAAATCATTCTATCTTTTAATCCTTTCAGGGCCAAGTCTTCCCTGTGGATCGGTGCTACTGACGTAGCTGTGGAAGGAACGTTTGTCTGGCTGGACGGGTCTCCTCTCACGTACGCTAACTGGCAGGCGGGTAAATATCGGAAATCAGAAATAGATCAATATTGCGCACGTTTCCATGAAAACATGGGATTAAAAGCCGAACAAACATGCGATATGGCTTATACACACACATATATATATATATATATATATATATATATATATATATATATACATATATATATATATATATATATATATATATATATATATATATATATATATACATATATATATGTATGTATATATATATATATATATATATATATATATATATATATATATATATATATATATATATATATATATATATATATATACAGACTTCCAATAAAAATGCGAATTTTTCACCATAGCGCTTTTCTTTGTAAATATGCTTTAATCCGGGTTATTTGGACGTCATTTATTAAAAAATATTATAAAGAGTTTGTTATGTCGTGTGCAAATAGAATGTTTAGTCTTAAAAATTGCACATCGATGATTTATGACGTTATAAGTGACACTACCATCACAGGATATTCAAAGTGAAATGGGGAGCATCTGCAGAGGACACAGCTGAAAGCCAACCAATGTGCAGTGTCACTACGGTCCGTGTGCATGAAAATCCTTCCTATTTGGTCTTGACCGACTTTTCGTTTGTCAAAGACACCTAAATAATCAACATGACCTACAAATATGAAAATCAAAAAGTTCTTTATTTTTAGGTTAGCGACCATATTTACCTGATCAAATGGATATGGGTGTGTTCTTCATCTCTGTGTCAGTTACTGGAGCATAAACAATGGTTTGAAAGCAATTCACATTAAATCATATAAGATGTATTAAGAAAATGATGTGCACCGGAAGTTCTGGTTCTCTAATAAATTTTCGAGTCAAATTTCGTTTGATGCAGTTAATAACATCATAAGCAATCCCCACTAGTGTGTTAAAACATATCACAGGAAACTTGATTCACAGAGTGTGTCCAAGTTTGCTTATTTTCACCACTAATGAAATCCTGTGTCCTCCAAGGTAACCATGGGCGATAACTCATCCAGTTTTTGTGTGAAGGTAGCTCAGACAGTAGGCTGAACATCTGAAGTAATCAACAAATAAATTTTTCTTGTTTTGCTGTGAGGGTGGCGCTTTGTCTGCCGGGTTAACTTAAAGACTCTTGTTGCTTTTTTAATGGAAGTCAATATTAATATATATGTTTTAGTATATATGTTTTCCATTCCTACGTCACACGACCAGTCACTTTAGCGCTAACCGTACCATGTGACCGTGATACAAAAACCCTTGTAGCGACAAATGCTAACCGTACCATGTGGCCGTGATACAAAAACCCTTGTAGCGACAAATGGCGGACTTCTTGTAGCTCTCTTTGCGTCGCATCTTGAATGCGAGTTTTGTTCTGTAAAAGATCATCAAAACGTTCTAAAGTAAAAAGTTACTTAATGTTGTTCGAAACAACAAGCACACGCAGTACTGGATACGGCAATGTCTTGAAATATTTTAAATTACATCATACGACTATTATGTATAAATGCATATTCCTTTGACATTAGTCAGGTCGGGCGTGATCCAGGTTAGAAAGATGTCTTCTTGATTTCTTTTACGAAAATAGTAGAGGAGATGAAAACAAATACGTTATTGGTAGCAGGGGCTTGCTGCACGAACCGTGGTAGGCCTTTTGGAAGGTCAAAAGAACCATTATACCCCTCTGGCCTTCGGGGTACAATGGTTCCTTTGACCTCCCTCAGGCCTACAAGGGTCCGTGTAGTATCTCTCTCTCTCTCTCTCTCTCTCTCTCTCTCTCTCTCTCTCTCTCTCTCTCTCTCTCTCTCTCTCTCTCTCTCTCTCTCTCTCTCTCTCTCCCCCCCCCTCTCTCTCTCTCTCTCTCTCTGGGTGTGTGTGTGTGTGTGTGTGTGTGTGTGTGTGTGTGTGTGTGTGTGTGTGTGTATTTGTATATATAATTTTTCATTCAATGTAATTCTAGGCTGTTAAGCTTGCATTGTGTCATCAGGACATCAGCTGCCCTTTTTGTGACTGCATCGCTCACTAGTTCTAGAAAGAGGGTAGTGGGAGAGAAGGAATGACAGACCTATCATTTTGAGCCATCCACCTAACACCTACTACATAAAGCAGTAGGGACTACCCCCAGTCCCAGTCCCCCTCCCCCCCCCCCCCCCCCCCCCCCCGAGGGGGAATGCTAGTAAATATTCCCAAACAGATATTGGGACCTGCTGAGTAGATTTAAGTTTTTGCCGCCTACGACCGGTTTTGCCGGGGAGGGGAGGGGGGGGGGGAGAGGGTCTTTTCCGGTAGGCATGCGGCGTAATCCGAAATTGCAAACACAACGCATGTACCATATGCCGCATCCAGAATTTACTGGTAGCACCATCAGCACAGCGCGGATTGCATCCCTAAAGCTTTATGAGGTGTTGCATTGGAAGAAGACAGACTTATTTTGAAAAGGCAATACCTAGGCAATTTTGTGGTGCAATTATTTCTTACTTTTAAAAATACTTGGGCGACGCCTTTGTTAAAAGTAAGGAATATATACATATATACAGGCAGATGTGATTAAGCGACTCGAATCAAAATGTCGAAGACGAGGACATTAGTTGATTCGAGTCAAGTAATCACATCTGTCTGTTTATCGGCACTATATCAAGAAAAATCTTGCTCAATATAATGTATGTACCCAGTCCAAAACAAAACTTTACCAGAGTCCTTTCGGTGCTGAAGTGGTCAATTTCGCTATATTTGGACATTAAACTTCCCAGCTTGACACTACTAACCAAAATGTACTCAGCGCAAATCCACCAAGGTGAACATCTACACAGTGCAAAATATGTTCCTCTGATTTTCCATTTATTTTTAGAACTAAATAAACTCAGCGTGAATCTTCACAACATGATTCTACCCAACATAAATCGACAAAGGCTTGAATTTACTCAAATAAAAAATATCACAATGGAATAGCGACAGCACACATTCACACTGGGTAGATTTACGCCCAGGTTCATTCAGGCTGTGTTGACTTTCGCTGGATATTTTCACGTTTTTATAGATTTGCGCTAAAATATACCGAAACTTACCCCTTGAGCGCCACTGATACTGGCACTGTGTGTACTACAGGTACTAGAACAATCACGTCACTACAAAACTTTAACGTCACAATCTAGGGCCCGCATAGTCTGGAGTTCACGTCAGACTTTTCTGAAATGTTGCAAAAAAGGTGATATGACGTAAAGTTTACATGCACATAGGCTGAAGAGAACTTACCGTCCAACACCAAATGATTGCTTCAAACATACAGAACCAAGCAAAGCTGACACTGCTGAACATGGTTCATCGTGCAAACTCCCTCTCGGACGCCTCCGATGTTGGAGAAAACAAGCGGATAAGCTGCCTTAGGTGCGACCACAGACATTAATAACTATGTCTATTTATGAACCTGGGTGTGATACTTCCGATGTGTGTTTGTCCAAATGGTTGAGTGCCACGTCTTGGACTGTCGACTGACAGCGCAGAGAGGTTCGTGTGACTGTGTAGACATCAGTGCTTTCTATAATCGTGCGTGTTCTTGAGTGAAGTCTACTTGTAATTACAACACGGTTAATGGCGGAAAATGCCAGCAGGTTTGTTTATTTAGTCCTTTTCTAAGGTCACTATCACTTGCGGACATCAGTGTCGTCAATTTCAATAATATGGCGATTCGATTTGTGTGTTTGCTGCTGCCTATTCTCCGTTTATGTGCGTGTATGGGAAAGAAATTTCGAGCGTGCGTAAACACTAAGAAACATTTCATTACTAGTGAGCATAAGGAGCTTGCTAATGTGACAGTATGCGCATATTTAACATTTTTGCAGTTGCGGATAGACAAGCATCAAGATTGAGTCTTTCTGGTCTGCAAGGGATTTATGGGAAGGAAAGCATATCGAGCAAGCTCATGAATATTAATTTGCTTGTTATACAATATATCAGTACATGTGTCAAAGAAGGAGACATTTCATGGAGTACATTATAAGTTATTGGTCGGAGGGGATCGCTACACGGACCTTTGTAGGCCTGAGGGAGATCAAAGGAATCATTGTACCCCGAAGGCCTGAGGGGTACAATGATTCCTTTGACCTCCCGAAGGCCTACAAGGGTCCGTGCAGCGAACCCCTCCGACCAATAACGTATTTGTTTTCATTCCTTCACTATTTTCGTAAAAGAAACCAAGAAGACATCTTCCGACCTGAATCACGCCAGACATGACTGACGTCAAAGGAATATACATTTATACATAATAGGCTTGTGACGTAATTTAAAATATTTCATGTCGTCGCCGTCTCCAGTACTGATTGTGCTTGTTGTTTCGAACAACACTATGCAACTTTTTGCTTTAGAACGTTTTGGTGATCTTTTATAGAATAAAACTCGCATCCAAGATGCGTCATCGAGAAGGCTACAAAACGTCCGCCATTTTTCGCTACAGGGGTTTTTATATCACGGTCACATGGTACGGTTTGCGCTAAAGTGACTAGTTGTGTGACGTAGGGAAGAAAACAAATGTATGTATAATCTGTCCAAGAATGCTGGCTCCACACACTCCAAATATGGATCCAAGCAGTAGTGAAATACTTAAAATGTGACATATGGTACATATGGTGAAAAAGAGTTTCCTCGAATCATGCCTGTGGTTTTGTGACCAGGTGAGCCAGACGGTGTGTCCAACGCGTGGACTGACGTGGACTGTGTAGATGTCCGATCGTCCGACGGAAAGTGGAAGGACGCTCCATGCACGTGGGACCGACCCTACGTCTGCCGGTACACCCCTGGGGTCTAGGTCACATACGTCAAGGACAAGGTCAAGGTCAGACATCCTGCCCCAAGTTCAAAGTCGGTTATTGGCAATTTCATGGGGTCCAGATCACACAGGCTTGACCCACCGTGAATGCAGCAACCGGTACTTGCAAGTGTATCTGATTACGTCATTAACCGCCTTGTACTGCATGCATAAATGATGTAATCATACACGTTTGTTTTAACCCTTTGTGTGTCGGTAGCGGTTTTAGTCGTTATGATTCCTACAAGAATCATCGCAACTAAATCCGCTAACGACACGCAAAGGGTTAAAGTTTTGTGATACATGAACCGGAAAATAAAAAGACAAAATTTGATTTCGTCACTGTTATATTTGTTTCCTACAGTTTGTTTGTATGTCTGTTTGCATGTATTCAAACATGTGCGCGCGCGAGAATACACACACACACACATACACACACACACATACACACACACACACATACACATAAGCAAACATACGTACGAATTCCACCCACACGAAATGCATTACAACAAATGGCATCCTAGTGTGAAGGTGTAGGTGTCGACTACAAACAGCAATAATTAAGTCCAGCAAGCATGAATTGTGGCTAACGTCGGCGCATTGACCTTTTTGCTTACCGCGTGTCACGCAGACAGTGAAACATTAATCTGTTTGCTGTCTGTGTTGTTTAATGTTGGCGTGATTTTTACACACCCACACAATCGCTTCGGCAAAAAAAGCGCTACTGACCGACAGCCAAAGGACAAAGATCTCATTGTTAACCAACCAATAGGCCTAAGCAAAGGACATAGGGCTGACGTCGGCCGCATTTGCCCCGCTCACGACTGGGCGCGGGCCAACTGGGGCCGACACCGGTCTTCATAAACCCGTGCGTACTGGGAAGCTTCGTATTCAGGATTAACCCCCTCAATGCCATTGGCCCCGATCATGTTTATAAAATCTGCGTTTATTGAACGCCAGAGAGCCCCAGCTCAACCTGCGGGGGCTCATGAGAATCCACATCATTCTCTTGATGTTGGATTGTGTTCACCTTTTCTCAGCATTTAAGGGGATGAGTATACACCCGTTATTTTTATTTTTTATTTTTTATTATTTTTTTTATATACCTTCATCTGTGGTGAATGCCCACTAACGCCGTAACTGTTCAAAAATACACGTCTGCAACAGATGGTTACGAAACGCTACACAAAGTAGTTGTAGTTCATTTAGACACGGATCAATTCAGTTCAGCAGACATCGTCTTTATATCAAGTAACCTGACAATGATTCCACTCCGTTTCATAAATGCAATGTTATCAGTACGAGAGACAGCTAAAAAATAGATTGACACGTCTGCGTTTGAAGACTGGATCTGTGAGTAAAAACACTGAAAGATACTCGCACATTGTCAAAGTCAAGTGGTAATAAAACGAGATACAGGAACGTTAGAGATTTCAAACCATAATACGCTTGGAGTTTTCATCAAACACACTTAAATGTTTCCTGTGGAGTAGGTGTATCAGTAGCAATAAATATATAAACTCGACGTGTCACCTTTTTTTTTTTCTTCACATGCTGTGAGTATCTTTCTAGTGCATTATTAAAGCGGCACAGATCCTCATGAGCTCCAGCAGCTGTATGGAGTAACACTGATCTGTACAATTATTTTTTTCAGTTGGCAACACAAAGCTTGCTACAATATCCACATATTATTACTGTCTTACTATATGCAATGTTTGCGGAATATAGCTGAAAGGCACGTGCAGGTATAGCTCAAAATTAGGGCATGATTAGTTGGGCGCCTTTCCAGGCGCCCAGCTAATCATGCACTGCCCTCGAGCTAAAGTTGTCGTGGTTAGACACCACCACTAGTGAACAGAACGCATTTCAAGGTAAATGTTACAGAAGGGTTTATTTTGTCTTTTCTGTACAATTGAAAACAAAAGAAAATCACTGAAATTGCAAAACAATTTCCCGTGTTACAGGTGGATTTAACCCATTCAGCCCTGACGCACTACAGCAGGATATGGGTCGACCATGATAATTCAAGGGTAGTGCCAGATTAGCTTGGCGCCTGTCGGCGCCAAGCTAATCTGTCACTGCCCTTGAATTATCATGGTCGATTTATCTCCTGTAACTGGTGCACAGTCATTAGATGACAACTCTAAAAGTTGGAAAATACGGCCGTCGGGCTGAATTAGTTAAACATTCTGCTTTTACTTTGTACCATTGTCCCCTTCCTTTCACATAAAAACCGAACAGAACCCAACGGCAAGGTGTAGCTATGTGGGGATGGCTAATCAATCAGTACATCCCGTTGTACACTCTGTCCCCCAGCACGATTATGGACAGGCACAGTCCAATCGTGAAGACCCCAAAAGTCAGTTCACTGTTCTCTCCTAGTTTCAAGACATCAATCCCAAAGTTTGTAAGATTGCTGCACAGAGCAACGAACGTCAAGGACGCTGTTCGAGTTAGAATCGTCTTGCTCGGCGACACGTGCTCTTCAGGGGCATGATATTTACTAGAAAGGACTGAAATCGTCGTGTAGCATGTCTGGAACTGTCAGCAAACGCAGATTGTAGATAAGTAAGGCAGCCCTAAGCCAGGTTTATTGTGAAGCTAATTATGGAACGATATGCCGAGGAGCGAGTTCAGAAACAAATGATTCTTGCCTATGCCAAGATGACCTGGCTTTAGAATAAAATTTGTTTCACGTCGACACCTTCACTTCCGGTGGTCGCAGAATGTGTTTCTGAAATTATTTTTGGATTCAAAGCAAAAGAGACCCAGCTGCCCAAGGGACAAGGCCACAAAGTGGCATCAGCAAGAAGCACAGATCTTTATGACACCCTCGGAAATTGCGGGGTCTCATGACAATCTGGGTCTCTTGCAGTTGGGTCGACTTCCGTTTTGTTTTGGCAGTGTGTAAGGGTTCATTTGACATACTCCAAATGAATTACAAAATCATTGTTGATTACTCTTTTGCGGTTGTTGATTTTTCAGTGTTTGCGTGTGGGAATCTCAGTAGATTTTATAAGGACAAACGTCGTCCTGTACAGAATTAAAAGGTGACGTAGCCCGAAGATCTTTTGCTTAACCAGGGTTGGGGGTTATAACGTTTACCGTCAAAGTTCACCTACAGACAAATACTCACTCTCAGGTATGCAAACAGAAACACCGTTTTGCGATAACAGAGGTAGGCCTACATAATCGTGCTAAGACTGCCCCACAGTCGTGCGCGGGCCCACTGCGGCCGACTTCGGTCCGATCACCTTTGCGTATTGGATAGTTACAGACCTTGAATACTTCCATGGGAAATTGTCACATGCTCTGTACTCTCTGCTGTTTTCAGTGCAAGCAACCATACTTTATAACCTGTCCTAGAATTAAACCCTGATTTCTCGCTAAAAGTTCAATTTAAGTCGAGGCATACGTTTGCTGCAAGATCCGTAGATTCTCATGAGTCCCTGTAGTTGCTGAACCTCATGAGAATCTATGCTTTTTGTCGACAGAAACTGTCGACGAATGAACTATGCATAAAGAAAACTCCCTATCTCTTGATTTTGACTATGGACTGCTAAAACATTTTCTGCTATCACTCTACCTATGTTGATCGTTGTTTCATGCATACTACATACAAGAAACGATGATACAGTGCTTTTAAGGGCCACATTGTAGAAAACCGTTCTGGCAACATGTCTGTGGTTGTCTTCTGTAGAAAGTTACGTGTTGTAACCATAGTGATACTGTGCTACAGTTTGAACGTGCGGGCGGCCACTGTTCACCTTTATGTCAGTCCTACGGGCTCCGATTCTAATGACGGGTAATGTGTGCTTGCTACGTTTAATCGATGGAGTTGCTACATTCTCTAGTCTAATTGAACACAATTTTGCACAATGCGTAAAATGTGTAGCTGTGTTATGCAATTCAGTTAACACAATTCGATATTACGTAAAATCATTACATTCTTACATTTAGCAGTTTCCTCTATTAACTCATTCATCCCCACGCACGTATTTCCCAACATTTTGGAGGCGTCAAATAACGACTATGCACCTGTTGTAGGAGATGAATCGACCATGATAATTCAAGGGTAGTGCCAGATTAGCTTGGCACCGACAGGCGCCAAGCTAATCTGGCACTACCCTTGAATTAATCATGGTCTACCCATTTCATGCCGTAGTGCCTCCTGGCTGAATTGGTTTAATCGTAACGTAAACCTATACCTATGTTCCTTTAAGTTTGCGCAGTAGGCTGTTGTCAAGAACGACCCCCCCCCCCCCCCTACTGCTAGTTGCATAAGCTGCGTGAGTGAGCTTAGTACTGCGCCAGCCACTATAGCGGAGCACCTTGCTTGATAAGTGGACGTCGCAAAACCAGCAAGGATCGTGTCGGTTTTTGTGTGTGTTACAGACGACAGGCGTCCCATCCCGTGAAGGCCTTGAGTCACGTGAAGGACCTGCTGCAGACTGACGGCATCCGCGGGAACAGTGAGTGTGCTTTAATTCTTCACAATCATAGTTTCTGCTGATCTGTTATGTTGGACCTTTCGGTTTTGAGCCGAAAGGTCCAAAATCACAGATCAGTAGGCAGTAATGTCCAAACTCAGAGACACGTATATCTCATATTGAAGATTGAATGCTTCTTTTCAATGTTAACTGCTTGATGGTGGGCATGAACTGGCAAGTGTCCTTTACTTCGATTTCGACGTGACTTCTGATGAGAGCAAATAAGCCATACGTGTATTCCGGCCCATGTGCCCGGGTCCACCGCGGACGATGTCGGACCTTAGATTTTTGCTTGGGTCAGTGTCCACAAGACGAGAATTTGTTCGCGCTCCTAAACAACTATTTCACGTACGTATTTCTTATGACTTAAGTTGGTACTCTGTTGTTTTATTGTCTTCAATTCGAAATACATGCTTGCAATACTTCCTCTTTATGTGCAGTAAACTTTGGATATGTGCATCCTTTTCGAACCGTTAACAGTTAACAAATTGTGTGTGCGTCTGTGTGTGTGTATGTGTGTGTGTGTGTGTGTGTGTGTGTGTGTGTGTGTGAGTGAGGACGTGTGTGCGTGCGTGCGTACGTGCGCGCGCGCGCGTGTGTGTGTGTGTGTGTATGTATGTATGTGTGTGTGTGTGTGTGTGTGTGTGTGTGTGTGTGTGTGTGTGTGTGTGTGTGTGTGTGTGTGTGTGTGTGTGTGTGTGTGTTGTGTTGTGTGACAGCCGTGTTTGTGGAGCTAATGCAAGGTTACCATGAACTGACCTCGACCTTGCATTTTGACAAAGCCGTCACAGGCAGTGTTGTGTTCCGGGCCTATCAGGGGCAGGAAGTGCATGTGGTAATTATGCCTGCATATAATTATGTGACACAGAAAGACTCGACCGATAGACAGGCCTGCAGCCAAATAAACAGACGAAAAAACAAACACATGTCACACACAGACACACATGCTTCAACCAAAAACACGTGAACCTTAAGCATGTTCTTAATTAAACGAACTTTAGTTCGCGAACTCTGACGAACTACACTGAGTTCACGATCTCGGACGAACCAGGTTGGTTCTTAATTGGACGATCTAAAGATACGGCGAACCTAGTTCGAAGTAGTTCACGAACCTCGGCAAACCATAGTTCGCTGTCGGAAAAGGTTCGCTCAACGTTTTGAGCAAACAAAGGCGAACCTTTTCTCTGATTGGTCAAAACTTTTACACTCTTCTGCGTTGGAGATAAGAAGACAGTTACCGATACAAACAAATATGGCGGACGGTGATATCATCACTCGTGCGAAGAACAAGACCTATTTTTATTGATTTGTGGGAGGCGCAACGCTGTTTGTGGGGTGGCTACTGCAAGGAGTACAAAAACAAACATCGTTCAAATCGCGAAGCGGCATAGCGGCAGCCATTGTGAACCCCTTCGCAGACAGTAAGTACGCCAAATCAAGCACTTCAGTTAAGAAAGAGAACCATGGCAAACCTGGTTTGCTGAAGTCCGCCTAGGTTCGTTCAACCTCAATTAAGAAACAAACCAAAAGATCGCCGATCTTCTCCGATCTAGGTTTGCCGATCAAAATTTCGTTTAATTAAGAACATGCTTTAGGGCTATCGGCATCACGTTTAGTCGGGGCAATTCCTGCAGGATTAACAGATTAACCCATTCAACCCTGTCTCACTACAGCAGGGGATGGGTCGACCATGATAATTCAAAGGTAGTGCCAGATTAGCTAGGCGCCTGTCGGCGCCTAGCTAATCTGGCATGCCCTTGAATTATCATGGTGATCCATCTCCTGCAACTGGCGCATAGTCATTAGATGACGCCTCCAAAGTTTGGGAAATACGGCGGTAAGGCTGTATGCGTTAAACACTACAACAATCGCAGCGAATCTGTTTGCTCAGTTGTACGCGTTAGCTTCCTTTGATTAACTCATTGTGTCCCATGTGCGAAATACCCAAGTTTTGGAGTTGTTCTTTGAGGACTGCATTACCATTAAGGAGACAGATCGACCATGATAGTTCAAGGGTGATGCCAGAATAGCTTGGCCCCTTTAAGCGCTAAGCTATTCTGGCACCACCCTTGATATACCATGGTCGATCCACATTTTTGTTGTTTTTTTCGGGACTGAATGAGTTAAAAGGACTGAGCCAGAACAGACGCGCTGTTGTGCTAGATTTATTCATTGTTATATTTGCTTTAATTTTGAACTCATTATCCCGTTAAGAGTCAACCGCTGGACTGGTACTGACGACACTGCTCGGCGCAGCGGAAAAGTCGCGTAACAACGCGTCATTTCCGCCAAAATGTATCGTCAGTATGGTGGTGTAGGAAGACTATTTTCATTCGGGATTGGGGGGGTGGATGGGTTGGGCGGGGGAGAGGGGGGGTGTGCTGGTAGGGGGTAGCTTGCATAAATATCTTTCACTGAGACAGGGGACCCAGCGTGCCTGACATTACTTTCCAGCCCTTAACTCATTCGTGACGTGCCGCCTCCGGAAACGCGACATAAGCCGCGTATCCGGAGGCGGCACGTCTCGTCTGAATTAAAATTATTAAACATCTGGGGGGGGGGGGGGGGTATTTTTCATTGTCATTCTTACAGCCTAAACAAAAATCCCCCCAAAATGATGTTTTCTTTTCTTCCCCCCCCCCTTTCCCCCCTCCCCTCCCCCCCCCCCTCTCCCCTCGCAGATTTGTTTTTCTCCCGAAAAAAAGTTATTTCTTCAAAGAAAAACATGGGGAGCCAACCACACCGACCTCCCACCCCGCCCGCCTCCTCTCCACCACTGCAGTCATGTGTTTAACTTGTAAGGCTGCTTGTCTAGTTAGTTGTTACAGTAATTCAACCGACACTGCGACTTTTGTGCTTGTACATCAAGCCATTTCGTTTATATTGGATAAACACACATTCATTCATTATCAGGTCGGTGGGAAGCGCATGCCCAGTAACCTTTTCCATCACGTGACTGACCAACACGTGCTGCAGCGGTTGCCCCAGGGGTCACGTGACAAAGTCCTGGAACTGGATCTAGCCGGATTAGGTGTCAGTGACCTTGGCACCATGACCATATATGGGTTCGAAATTATTACATGGACAGCGCCCATGGAAATCTTTATCAACGGAAAACCGCTTCGCCTGGCGGAGTGGCCGAATAATGTCAGTATGAGCAGCTAGTAATCTGCCTTTATATGGCGAAATTCAGTCTGTCCAATTTTTAGAACAGCGAGATTTTTTAATGTTACACAATGAAAATCTCGCTTTTCTCAAAAATGGACAGACTAGATTTCGTCATATAAAGGCAGTGTATTCGTAAATATCTCCAAATATCATCCCTGGCACATTGCACCAAGAGATTTAGCGACCATAAAGTCGAAGGGAAATGAAAGGGTAGCTTTTCCAGCTTGGCACCTTTTCCTTGTCATAGAATTGGTTGTGTTGTCAACAATAATGGTAATAATGACATAATACATGCAGTCTGCGTCTTAAGAAAAAGTAAGAAAAATGCTGTGAAATATTGTCAAAAGCACAGTGATATAATTAAGATGATGATGATGACGACGAGGAAATTGATGATTTTGACGTTAATAATTATGATAGTATTGGTGGTGATGATGATGATGATTATGATGGCGATGATGGTTGTGGTGGTGATGATAATGATGACGATGATCTTGATGATGATACTGGTGATTGTGACAGAATTTCATCAACATTCGATCGACACCGGACGGCCAGTTCGGACTAAGGTTTACCTACAACGACAGCGGGAGTAGAGACACCGCCTGGGCACAGGAGACTGAACCTTGGACGTACGGATTCTGGTCAGTGAACAGTCACACTCTGTAGATCCATCTCAACGTGTATCTTTTTTTTTTTTTTTTTTTTTTGACAATGTTAGAAGGTATGAACTATTCCAGCAAGAAAAACGTCGGAAGTCCTCTGCTCACAGGAAGGCCTGGGCAACCCAGTCCGCAAAGACCCTCGGGCCGACGTTGGCCGCAGTGGGCCCGCGCACTACCGTGCGCGGGCCCACTGTGGCCGACGTCGGTCCAAAACCTCTGCTTACTTGGTAATGTTCTCTTTCATAGCAAGTCGGATATGTTTTATATTGTCATACTCTCTGCTTGGTATGTTTGTTTCCTCTGAGTTAATTTTCCGATTTGCCTTATTAATTGATGGCTGGCTGATTAGCTGGCTGTATGGCTTGCTTGCTGGCCTGATGGATGGATGGATGGATGGATGGATGGTTGGATGAATGGATTGATCAATCGATCATAAATCGACTGATTGATTAATTGATTTAAGTTCTGTGTGCGTAGCGCAAAACGGTCGAAAAAGTGAGATTTGCCATGTTATAAAAATACATGTCAATAATTAGAGAATGTCGGTGCAGGTGGTGGAGTTACCACGACAACGGAATGCCAGTAACCAGCGTGGATCCACACACCCATACCATCAATCTGACCAGAAAAGTCAACGGGCACGGCATGCGACCAGGTGACAGTGTCCGCACGTCAAATGTCCATCTCATTGATTATCAGCCTGCGTATCAGTCTAGTTACAGGGGCGGATCAGTTACCTCGAGGGGGGGTGGGGACGGGTGAGAGGGTTCCAACTATTTGTTTGGGACGTTCAACCCGTCACAAATGTCCTCCCGACGCTAGATCAAGCGTCCGGTGGCCGACAAATCAAATAACAGAAGTGGGGGTGGAGGTGGGTCCAATTTCGTAAAAAAAAATACTTTTTTTTATAGCATTTTAAAGAAATTTTGGACTTGGCTGAGTCCCTGGAAACCCCTTTCCCCCGATCCACCACTGAGTTTCCAATCTGTACAACATTCTGTGTGTTTTTCCTGTCTTTCTGTCTGATAACCATTCTGTCATTTTTGTCATAAAGATAGATAAAAAAAAATGACAAAATCTACAAACAGACATTGGGCTGCAACTTATATATGTCAGTTTGTCCGCTGTTCTTAAATTGTGTTTTCCCCCTGCTATATATACATGTACATGTTGTCTACATTGTGCGTTTGTCGATGATAGTAACGTTTTTAGTTAATAACAAAGGTATAATTTAACGAAGTACTAATTTTAAGTAATGGTTTGAGAGTATTTTAACAATTTAAAGCTATTATTCATAGCAACGAGAATTCAAGATTTTTAACCTATTCAGCCCTGACGCACTACAGCAGGAAATGGGTCGACCATAATAATTCAAGGGTAGTGCCTGATTAGCTTGGCGCCTGTCGGCGCCAAGCTAATCTGGCACTGCCCTTGAATTATCATGGTCGATCCATCTCCTGCAACTCGTGCATAGTTAATAGATGACGCCTCCAAAATTTGGGATATACGTGCGTCGGGCTGACTGAGTTACACGTATACTCTCTCTCTCTCTACTATCTCCAGCATTAGTGGTGTAGAGAGATCGACCTCAACAGTGCCCATTTACAGCCAGCGTAGCTTTTCGCATTCAAGCTAATCTGGCTAGTAAGCGGCACGCTAATCTGGAATTAGCACAGTCGATCCACATGTCGCTTTAGTATGTGATGTGTGAATAAATTACGGACCTCTGTTTCTTTTTCAAACAGGTCACTACGACCCCTCTGGTAAGCACTTGCCGGGTAATGAAGAACAAGGAGGTTACTTCCGAGTCATCAACATGCTGTGTGAACTCGATCAGGCGGTGAGTAAAGTTTGTTTTCATCCCAACGTCACACGACCAATTCTTTAGCGCAAACCGTACCATGTGACCAGAATACAAACCCTTTACAGCAAGTTTTGTTCTATAAAAGATCACCAACTCGTTCTAAAGTACAAAGGTACTTAGAGTTGTTCGCAACAATAGGCACACTACTAGAGACGGCAACATCATGAAAGATTTTAAATTACGTTATAATTCTGTTATGTATAAATGTATATTCCCTTGTATATTCCTTTGTCGTCAGTCATGTCTGGCGTCTTCCAGGTCGGAAGATTTCTTCTTGATTTCTTTTACGAAAACATTGGAGGAATGAAAACAAATACGTTATTGGTAGCAGGGCTTGCTACCCGGACCCTTGTAGGCCTGAGGGAGGTCAAAGGAACCATTGTATCCCGAAGGCATTCGGGGTACAATGGTTCCTTTCACCTCCCTCGGGCATACAAAGGTCCGTATAGCAAACCCTTGCTACCAATAACTTTTATTATATTCATATTGTGGTTCGCTCCCTGTAATGTTATTACTGGCATACAATTGCTGCGTGCTTATCTATCAAGAGCACCCCTGACATCCTATCCACACTATCAGTGACTGCAGCGTAGCACTACGCGCTTGAATCCTTCCCTGCAACTGGACGCATATTTTGTTTCTGAAATCTTTGTGCAAATCGATGACCAAAAGCCACAAACGTAAAAGGGTCGTGGATACAAACTGCAGACTCAACAAGAGGTGTAGATCCTCATGAGCCCACGCAGTTGCGGGGACTCATGAGGATCTATACCTCGTGCATTTGGGTGGAGATCAAGTTTTCAATGAAGAGTCTAATAGAGTTTTCCCCCCTAAATCAGAAGAATATCCAATAGTGTGCGTACTTCAAACATGTCCACTCTGTCTGCGAGAGACGCGTATTCTCATGAGCCACTGCAGCCGTAGGGCCTCGTATATAAGTGGTTAAAGGCCCACTATCGCCGTAATTGTTCAAAGATACACTTCTGTAACAGATGGTTGCGAAACGCTACACACATGTCTAGTTATGGTTCATTTAGACACAGGACAATCCAGTTCAGCACTGACACGCCATCTTAATATTAAGTAGTCTGACATTGTCTCCACTCCGTTCTAGAAATACAACCCTATCAGTACGAGAAACAGCTAAAAATAGATTGACACGCTAACGGCAGCGCACAATAAATAAGTGCGATTACGTGTCTGCTTTTACTGAGTGTCCAGACTGCTGTTAAAGTTTATTAGGTGCGTCGACAAGGCATAACAAATACAAATGGTGCTGAAATGTGTCCTTCAAATTTACGCGTAATGGTATTTGAAAGTGTTATCATAACAGTAAACCAATGGTTTTTTTTTTAATACTGTAAAGGGAGAATACTACATCGACAGAATCACAAAGAAGCTGTACGTGTGGCCCAACACACCGCACCAAACGCTTACGTCATCAGATGTTGTGTACGGCTCCATGGTGAATCAGTGTATCGCGTAAGTGAAACACTCCACGGGTAATTGTGACGAGAAACGAGTCTTTGCACACGTGGTAAACAGCTGATTCAATTTTTTCTCCAGATAGTTTTCTGCTGTCAAATTGTTCATGCTTTCAAGAAGAAAATAAAGTTGATATTAATTTTATTTTTATGTTGAAGTTCACATGAAAGTGTTAAAGCACGCCCATTTATTTAAATTTCCTGTTTTCCGGGGACGTGCGTGGGGGTGGGGGAGGGGGAGGGGGGAGGTGGGGGGAGGTAAACGACTCTTTCTGTTTCCTCAAGCCACCAAAATTCTCCTTTATTTTTTTAATTTTAATTGTTGTTACAAATGGCTGAACCTGCTTTTTTGTGATGTGTTTGTTTCCTCAGAATTGAGAGCAATGTTAACAATATCCATTTCGAAGACTTTTCCCTGGAGGCTTGCCGACAGTTTGGCGTTTATCTTAGAAATAGCACTGATGTCACCTTTAAAAACATGGAAATCAAAAACACAGGTATGTTGCTTTGGCACTAGGAGACTTGGTTTTAGTTGTTAGTTACATAAATTGTTTCTGTAATAGTTAACATGTGAAGCATGTGCATATAGTTTAGTTCAATGTTGCTCTTATACCTTGTCTTGTGTAAGATGATTTCATGTGTGTGTATGTGTTTGAATATAAGTATGTGTGTGTATGTGTGTGGGTGCTTGTTTGTGTGTGTGTGTGTGTGTGTATGTGTGTGTGTGTGTGTGTGTGTGTGTGTGTGTGTGTGTGTGTGTGTGTGTGTGAGCGTGTGTGTGTGTTGTTTTGAATAACGTCATTTTGTATTTCTGTCTCACAACAAATAGCAACTAAAAAATCATAATCTTATCGTTATCTTTCGTTATAGCTTTCCAGAGAAGGCAGCATTATATTCATCGTGATAGAGTCCTAATAACACCTTGTCACTTCTAGGCGCATATAACTCTTCAACTAGTCTGCTAAAGTTTATGAGGATCTATGTATTTTGCTCGAAGTTTTATATCTATTATTCTCTGTAATGATTCGTTTATGAGATCTACTTGAGAGAATTTCGCAATCTTCCAACAACCATAGATCCTCATCTGCCCCCACAGGTGCGGAGGCGCATGATGATCTATGTTTGAGTATATTATTATATTCCTGTTGCCATGTCCATTTCTCGGTGCAGGTTCGTTCGGCATCTACTGTAGTGGAGACTGTCGCCGTGTGTCCATTCTGGCCTCGGACATCCATGACGTGGGAGGTGGAATCTCCTTACAAGGTACGCTTGTAAAAATTAAACATCACTATTTCATTTTAGGGCTAATGAGAATTGTTGTCTCTTGTTATAGTCCTACATTCTTCAAGCCTAATTCGGTCACATTTATATCTGAGTTCTTCACGCGAATATCGGTCACTGTGCATTCGTGTCAGGCGTGCAAATCGTGATACAGTTAGTTATTTGGGTTTAACGTCGAGCAGGCGACTAAGCCCATCTAACGGCGACAATTCGTGATACAGGTTTTAACTCATTCAACTCCGACACGCCACGGCAAGACATGGATCGAGCATGATAGTTTAAGGGTTGTGCCAGAATAGCTTGGCGCCCATAGGCGCCAAGCTATTCTGGCACAACCCTTGAACTATCTCTCTCGATCTGTTTCCAGAAGTGTAATAAAGTCTTCAGTGGGCAACTTCAAAATTTGCGGATTTCGGTCTTGTTGGGGTATGAGTTAAAGTGCCTATATGGTGCAAAATAATGACCATGAAAACTGAATCGAGGTGGTGACTTCACAACACTATCGTCGTCTGAGATCGAGATCCGTGACAACCACATCTGGGACCACAGTCGGTGTGGGGCGGAGAACGGGGACGCCATCCACATGGGAGGAGTGCACATCACCGTCGCCAACAACCACCTCCACCACGGGCAGTACACCGGCATTAGATACTTTGTAAGTTTGACACCGATGTTGTCACCGTAATCATTACTATAGCGTCTGGGGCGTACACGTGATATTTGTGTGTGGTGTAAAGGAATAGCACTGCACCGCAAGTGTCTTGGTATTATCCAATAATTTTACTTATAATGTTGAATAAGTGAGTGACTGCATTAATCATGATAAATAAAGGGGCGTCAAGCTCAACATGCACGGCCCGTGAGCCCACCCAGAGGCTATATATACTCACCAGGACATGCCAGGAGCGCCTGTCTGGGGCGTTACGCTGGATGACGAGTACTCCAGTGCTTTGATTGAACACAACCCATATGAGGTCAGCCTCAGCATATGATATAGTTTGTTTGCTCAAAGCATTAATTGCCTTGTATCTTTTTGAGCATAACTTTTAACTCATTCGTGTACAGCCGCATCCGGATGAGTTCAACGCAGATTATTTCAAGACACCTCTAAGAGGTAAAGTCGATTACTAACCTTAGGCCTATTTTATTTTATCAACGGTTTAGCCGTTGCTCTCAAACATTTTGAAAATGACCTATTTAAATCTGATCGAGCCTCACTCAGAAACACCAACGCACATTTATCCCTGTAAAATCCACGCTCTACATAAATGATTTTTAATAGCTTGGTCATGCAAGGCGTCAAAACCTGACATGGACATAGTTTCAACATCAGTGATGCAGGCGAGTGGTTACGGAGGCCAATACACGGCTATATATTTTTAACTTTTAAGATCAACTTCAACGCTAACCCGTTGGGTTTGAAGCCAGCCAAATTTTAAAATGATTTACGTCCAGGTTTTGTGATCAATTATTGTTCGTAGTGTTGTTTTGAAATGTAGCTTAGGTTTACTGGAAAAGTAATGTACGAGGCAAATTTGGCACAATCTGACATGAAGCCAGAACGTGTTATCAACGTTAGCGTTAATGCTAAACTTTCATAGGCCGACTGAAGCATTAGTTTGCCCGCGCACAGCCGTGCGCGGGCCAACTATGGCTGGAGTTGGCCAGAGGACGTTGTGCTCATTGGGTATCTACTTGGGAGCAACAGACCTGACTGCTTTATATCTAATTTCGCGATATTTTGATGCGTGTACTAAGGGTTAACTAAGTAAGGCCTATATGCGCCACTCTTATAGAGCAGTACCCACTAGATAAAATGGTCGATGCGCGGGGGAAGGCAGATCAAGTGCACAGTGCTGGAAACTTTTCTAAGCCCATTAGGCAATAGCAGTGAACTATTAATTAAAAGAGAGTTTAATTTCTGACCCTTGTATCTTGTCGGTTGATTATTGTGAGCTGTTTGGCTGCCGACATACCAGGGATACTTAAAAATGCATCACCAACAAAATATTGTTGGACTAGAGCTGACGAGTTTCTTGTTTCAGCGAGACCCGTGGTATAATAACCGGTTCTTATTACTAGGGCAACGAGCATGTGATGGAGTATAATAACGTGCATCATTACTGTTGGAACGCCAGCGACTGTGGCGCCATTCACAGCCTGCGGGACTGGACCTTTGTGAGTTGTCCTTTAAGTTCTTCTTTTCAATTTCTGCATTTAGCCGCATGTGCTCGTGAGAATATATGCCTCTTGCAACTTAGGCAAGATGCTGACTAAAGGATGTTGTGATGGGAGAGCCGCGTAATTTTCTGGTACGCTCTATGAGGCATACAAATGTTTACTTCATCATCTGTTTCATGATAAACATTTACGTTGGGTTGATTTATCTGAATTAATTATTATATTGTTTTATAGTTTTTTAAAGTTTATTTATTGATTTTGACAGAGAGGAAACATAATCCGTTACAACTACATTTACCATACGCTGCGGGGCATGCCGGGAGCGCCTGTCCGGGGCGTTATGCTGGATGACGAGTACTCCAGTGCTTTGATTGAACACAACGTCTTCTATAATGTAAGCACTCAGTGCAGCATTTTCCAATGTTTTATTTGCTATTGAAATTTGATTTCAACGAAAACAGAATGATATTTTTATGGCATGATCAGTGATGTGTATGCAAGCATTGTATTATTTCCTATATAAAAATGTCGGGTATAAAAAAGTAACTTCATTACAGCGTGAGCAGCTCATTTTCGGGTAGACTCCGAAAAAAAAAAACCCAAAAAACCAACAACAACAACAAACAAACAAACAAACAAACACAATTATTTGTTTTTATCTTTGTATAGTCAAACCTGTCAAGGCAACCAACCGTATTAGGCACCTACCTGTCTAAGAGGATCACCCATTGTTGGTCCCATGGTCTTGTTTCTGTTACTTGTTCGGTGACTCTGTGTAAGGAAGTCATCTGTCTAAAAAGAACACCCATTTTTGGTCCCACGGTCTTCATACTGTTGCCTAGAGGACCTGTGTAAACAGGTCATCCGTCTAAAGCGACCACCTTGTCATAGTCCTTGGGTGGTCACCTTTCACAAGTATGACCGTATTGTTACGGACTGATAGCCTAATGCGCCACACACCCTCTGTCCGATATCGGCCGTAGTTGGCCCGCGCACAGTCCTGCGGGGGCCAACGGCGGCCGATGTTGGTCATATGGTCTTTTGCGCACTGGGAGCATTACTATATTGCACTGGTTTTGTCCACAGAATGAGGTGCACGCGAATATCGGCGGGGGGCGAGACAACGTCATCCGTAATAACATCATGTACAACTCCACGGCGCACTCCATTCAGGTGGACGGCAGAGGTCTGGGCACCACGCTCAGCCATACCGCCATGCTGACGAGAATCCTGGAGGTAAGGTAGAATATGGTTTAAAGTGCCATTACGCATAAACCTGAAGAAACATTTCAGCATCATTTGTGTTTGTTATGCCTTGTCGACATACCTAATGAACTATAACAGAAGTTTGGACACGCAGCAAAAGCCCACGCGTAATCGCACTTGTTTATTCTGCTCTGCCGTTAGCGTGTCAGTCTAATTTTAGCTGTTTCTCGTACTAATAGCGTTGTATTTCTAGAACGTAGTGGAGTCATTGTCAGGTTTCTTGATATAAAGACGACGTGTGCTGAACTGGCTTCAAATGTCCTGGAGACCTGTGTGTAGCGTTTCGTAACCATCTGTTACAGAAGTGTATCTTTGAGCATTTACGGCGGTAGTTGGCCTTCAAACAAAAACATTTCTTTTGCAAGCATCTTTCCCATGGTTGGGCCATACTCACCCCGAAAATCTTCTTGCGCCACTGACCATAATGTTTTGTATTTCAATTTTTCATTGATCTTCCCTGCGTTAAGCTGTAACGTATTTGGCTTCTGGTCCACGAAACATCATACGCACTAATAGTTACTTTCGCTACTGTAGATGTTTATACATGTGTGAGTGTGCCTTTGGGGGAGGGGTGGAGGGGAGGGGGGAGGGGGAGGGGGAGGAGGGGAGGGGGAAGAGGGGGGAGGGGTCCTGTAAAGATTGTGCACCATCGGTGAAGAGGTATTATCTGCTATGGCAGTTCGACGATGGTGCCAGATTGGCTCGGCACCTTCCCAGGCGCCAAGCTAATTTGGCGCTACTCTTGATCTATCATAGCCGATCCATCTCGTCCTCCCACTGTGGTGTCTTAATGGTGTATGCGCTAACCTGCCTTTTGAACTCACAGAGAAGTCCCTACCTGACACCGCTGTGGCGGAGCCGATACCCGGAACTGGCGGACACCTTTAACAGACACCCTGCTGCACCAGAAGGTCAGATACAACAACAACATCAGTGACATCATCGACGACGACAAGAACGACAATAAAAATAACTGTGACAACAACAACAAAGACTACATCAACAGAGGCGAAAACGACAGTAGTAACAGCTGCAATAAACAAAACTGACAAAATCTAACAGCTGTAACTAGCTTTAGTTTGGATTTAACGCATTCATCCCAAAGACACAGCAACGGAAAATATATTGGCAATGACAGTTTAAGGGCAGTGCCTGATTAGCTGGATGCCTTTGAAGGCGCCAGTCTGATCCGGCTCTACCCTTGAACTGTAATGGAGGAGCTGGGTGGCTTCGGTGGTAGAGCGATCGACTCTTGTCAGAAATGTCGTGGGTTCGAAGCCAGCTGGGGTCAACATTTGTACAGACCTCTTTTCGGTGCCCATTCTTTGAAATCACGTTCTTGGTGGACAAACGACGTTAACCATTGCATCCCTGACGCCCTACAGCAGGAGATGGGTCGACCATGATAATTAAAGGGTAGTGTCTGTCAGCGCCAAGCTAATCTGGCACTGCGCTTGAATTATCATGGTCGATCCATCTCCTGCAACTTTTGCATAGTCGTTAGATGACGCCTCCAAAATTTGGAAAATACTGCCGTGGGGCTGAATGAGTTAAGCCTAAACGTTTTTTGAACTGTAATGGCAGACCGATCACCCACCTCTGGTACATGTTCTTTGTACTCCCATTTACTCTTATTCAATCTCAGGAAACCAGATCTATCAGAACGTGTTCTATAACCCGCCCGGCATTGAGAGGATTCACTACAGCTCAGCGGGCATGGAAAGACCGGACTATTTCGATGTCCACGATAACTACGGAGCAAGTGACAATTGTTCATAGTGTCTGTCTGTGAGAATTTGTCGCTGTTTTCTTTTCTCCTATTGGAAGGCAACAACAAAAAAAAGTAAGTCCTTTTTGGTGAAAACTGAAATTTTCATTTTCGATGTTTAAAAATGAAAATTTTGCTTTTCACAAAATGGACTTGCTGTCTTCCCAGTGTGCAAAGGCCATCAGGCCGACATCGGTCGCGGTTAGCCCGCACATGGTCGTGCGCGGGACACCGGCGGTTAACGCCGGCCCGATGGCCGTTTGCGCATTGGGTTTAGATTCTTTAGGCAGTTCTGTCTTGTCTTGATGTACGCCTGTTCGTTTATGCGTGCGTGTCTCTTCTTGCCGCTATTCCTATGAACGTCGGGAAATATTTGTAATCATTGTTACACTGTTAACTCATGAAAGACGCCCCGTACCAATGGCTGCGAAATTGTCGTATTGCGTTGGCGGCGGAAACGATATTTGACACTTCCGCAGTTATGGATGCGGGGGACCTTAAAATCAGTTCATTCATATGTGTTATAGTTGGAGTTGGGGTTTTTTTGTTTCGTTATCCACATGTAGTCTAGACGCCTAGAGTATACTGACGATTTTGTTTTGCCACAGACAAATGCGTGCTTGAATGGTCAATATATATTGAAACAATCTGTGTGCTGTTGTCTGAGTTTTGGATCTCGTGGCTTTCAGCGGTAAGGTCCGAAATCACAGACCGACTGACATAACAAGCACTATAATTCTACCTCTGATATCCCGACACACAAAACAAGTAGTTATTTCCAGTCACATTTATTAACTCATACATGCCACAATAATGTACATTTTTGTTTTTGAAATCTTTGTTCATTCAACAACCAATAGCCACAACCGTCCAAGAAACATGCATACAATTTGGTCTCATCAAGAGGCATAGATCCTCATGAGCCCCCGCTGTCGCGGGGGCTCATGAGGATCTATGCCTCTTGCAGCTGGATCGTGCTCACTTTTCTCGGCATTGAATGGGCTAATGTTGTTCCTTCCTCTTCCTTCCTTTGTTCCTGCAGGCGTTCAAGGCAAATAACTTTTGGTCCCCCGATGACGCAGATTTCAGGTTGCGCTGTGAGGCTGCGCAGTGGGCCAGCAGGAACCACTTTCCCCAGCCTATTACTTTGGACCAAGTGGGGCCTCGTGTACCCACCGGACCACAGTACCTCAGAGGTACCTGTCACTTCCACTGCAAATTGCGAGAGATGGCTTGACCGTCATGAATGCATGGTAACATCTCTTTAGCTCATCTGACCCACGAATGCAAATGATAGTAATTTCGTTTTTGTAAAAAGCGAGATTTTCATTGTATGAAAATTAAAATCTGGCATTTCACAAAAATGGGCGACTGTCTTTTTCCTTCCTAGGGCAGTAGTCGCGTGGAGAGGCGTCGCTACTATCTTCATCATCTGCAGCCTTACCGTCAACAAGCAGCTCCACCAAGATTTTCATCATCATCGTCATCATCATCACCACCACTAGTCTTCCAAGACCATCGCCGTCGCTAACCCATTTTCATTATTACCAGCACGACCATTTCATTATTACAATCACCAGCAGTGTGCTTCTAATCATATGTTGATGAATGAAACACGCTTCAAATGGGCACGTACAACACAGTTGTGTTGCACTTGTCCTTTCTAATCGTGTTTCTCTCTTTGTGGGGAATTTCTTTGCATTTTACATGAACCTTTTGGTCTGGAATCTGTTAAGTTGTATAAATTCCATATCTACCTCTCAGGGTCCGCACAACAACAGGCGGCTACCAGGACAACTAGCTCACCATTGCCATGTGACACCACCACAGCGGCCCCAGCTACCAGCGTCCCTCGGACTGCCTACCTTCCTGACGGGTCCCGGCCCAACACGCTCTATCCAGACATACCCAAAACTGGTAGGTTTTCCAGCCGCCAGTGTACTGAGAGATGGTGGGAATTCTAGCTGCTAACGTACCCGTAAGTGGTAGATATCATAGCTGTCACATGTGTTAGGTATTGTAGCTTCTCTTCGTCAATATACGCCACAAAATTATACTGACGTGCAAAAAATGCAACATCATCGGTAACAGTGTTTCCAATGATGTTGCGTTTCTTTTGCTCGACATTATAGTTTTACGTTTTGTATCTGTTGTTTGAAGCTTGTATCTCAAGCCCTTGTAATTCCGGACGGTTAACTTCATGCTCAGACGCCAACTAGGGATCTATTGCAATCAAGTGTGTAACACCTTTCGCTAGAATATCATGAACACCCCAAAAGTCACGGGGCCAGGGGGCGGGGGGGGGGGGGGTATCGTTCTCTAACCCTCAATAGGAATTATTTCTTCACCAGAATCAGGTCTAAAGGCAGCAGGCCGAACCCCTTTTCTAGGCAGGAAAAACAGTTCGTTGTGCCTTTTTACAGCAAGGCCTATAGGTGTCACTAGATCGCCCCGGTCACTGCGGCGTGCGTCCTCGCAGGAGACGTTCTGTTAACCATTCAGAGCAAAGAAAATCTGAACACCACCCAACTACAAGAGGTATTGATCCTCATGAGCCCCCGCAGTTGCGGGGGTTCATGGGGATCTATGCCTCTAGATGATGCAACGTTGAATCCACGTTCTTGGGAAATCTAGGGTTTTATGGTGTTCAATTAACGAAGACTGCAAGAACACAGTCTGGTCAACTGGCACTAAACGAGTTGATACTGAAGAAGTACCTCGAAACTGTAGATGCCAGTGAGGAAACGTCTCGCGAGAGAGAAACAAAGAATTATTCTCATGAAGCCCTGCGGCAGAAAATATACCGCGTGCAGAGGGGGCGGGATGGAAATGTTTTCAGTCCGTGCAATATAATAATAATAATAATAAATAATAATAATAATAATAATAATAATAATAATAAGCGCATTAAATAGGCGCTTTATCCCAATTGAAAATCGGCTCAAAGCGCCGCCGCGAACTGAACCCAACAAGCACGCTCACGTGAATCACGCGCATTCACTCACACACAGTACATAAACACAGAACATTCACGTGGTGCTAAGGGCTAGCTCAAGCGAGCTACTGTAGTTTTTGGAAATTCAAAATCGTTTGTATTTGAATTTTGATTAAGTGGGCTGAAGCTGATACCAAAGTCGTGGGGGAGGAAGAGCCGGAGTACCCGGAGAGAGAACCCCCGACGGTCCGCCCGAATTAACGGTGACACTTACTAGAGGAGAAAAATCCGACGCCGGAACCCGTAATCGAACCTCGCACCTTTAGCATTGGTGGCAGGCGCCTTAACCACTGCGCCACGGACTCTGTTTAATATACTTTGATTTAGGGATTGCCTCTGACCTCTTTCAATTATTCTTTGCCCTAACACATATATAGTATGTTCCTTCACGCCTGTTCTGTCGTGAAACGGCATAAATAGTCTGCTCCCAATAACCACTTCATGTGTGTGTGTGTGTGTGTGTGTGTGTGTGTGTGTGTGTGTGTGTGTGTGTGTGTGTGTGTGTGTGAGTGTGCGTGTGTGTGTGTGTATGTATGTGTGTGTGTTTGTCTGTGTGTAAGTGCGTGCGTGCGCGCGCGCGTGCGTGTGTGTGTGTATGTGTGTGTGTGTGTGTGTGTGTGTGTGTGTGTGTGTGTGTGTGTGTGTGTGTGTAACAAATGCGTCTGTTTATATGTTTTTTGCCTTGTTTCCTTTCCTGGTGTTATATTTAAAATGTTAATAACTCATTCAGCCCGACGGCCGTATTTCCCAAATTTCGGAAGCGTCATCTAATGACTATGCACCAGTTGCAGGAGATGGATCGACCATGATAGTTCAAGGGCAGTGCCAGATTAACTTGGCGCCGACAGGCGCCAAGCTAATCTGGTACTGCACTTGAATTATCATGGTCGTCCCATCTCCTGCTATGGTGCGCCAGGGCTGACTGGGTTAAGGACAGACGTGGAAAAAGGACGGCGTGCCTACTGTCTTTATCCTTAAAAAATAAAGTTTCAGTTCATTTCAGTTGAGCTAACTCTTCATGTCTATATATTATCACAGGATGCTATTTCGTGATTGACCACTGTCCCAAGAACCCTGAAGTGGAAGGTACCCGCGCGGACACTATCGGCGCCCAGAATGGAACTGAGGAGGGCTGTCTGTCCCGGGCCGGCCCTCAGTGGCAGTGGTGTGGGTCTCCAGACAACGGGACGGTCGTCGCTGTGTACGGACCAACAGGTGATTTTGACTATGTTCTAAAATTCCTGTTTTAACCCGGGTTACGACCACTGTCAGTTGAGGCAGACTGAGTGTTTGAAATCTTTGTTAGTTCAACGCCAAAGAGCCGCAGCCGTAAAAAAACAAACAAAACAAATACAGTCTTGTTTTTTGGCATCCTGTCTCGGAAGACAATGGGGTATATGCGCTTGCTGGATCAGTCACTGGAGTGACCTCTCCAGGGCGCAAGCCTGGGCGAAGTGTATGGAGATCATGGGGTGCCCAGTCGTCAAGATCCCCCTCTCGGCCTCGCTGATGTATCCAAAGGAATGCAAAGCAGTACGTTTGGCACCAGTTTGGCTGCAGGAGCTGCCAGAACAGTGCGTGAATACAGGCAACTGTCTGCCTTCGGGGCTCCACTCCTGATTTGAAGGGTTTACTCCCCCACATTTGGCCGTTGGATCCAACCTGATCTCCTCCGTCCTCTAGCCGTTGGCTGTCAGAAACAGCTCACCCGCCTAGTGGTGCAATGTGAACACCACCCCCTCACGTGGTTTAGCCCACCAGCTGAGGTGGTTTGCCAGGGTGTGGCGCTTGGAGCCAGCACGGGAGAGATTAAGGAGATGGATGAGGACCAGTGATGCTCGTCCGTCCTATGTAGGACGCAGCTGCCGAACAGCAAAGGTGCTACCTCTATCCAGAGCCCCCTACACCCCAATACAGTCTAATACCGCTTAAAACAAGGTCGGTTATAACAAAAGTTGGATATAACAACACTTTATTAAAGGTTCCAACAGCAACATTTCTATGTAAATTACTTTGCTTACAACCATTGTCGGATAAGACAAGAAGAAAAAAAATGGGTCCACTGGCGATTTATTATATCCGGCGTTTACTGTGAATACAAAGCGGTTTCAGCAAGAGGCATAGACCCTCATGAGCCCCCGCCATTTCGGGGACTTATGAGGATCTATGCCTCTTGCAGTTAAACGTTTAGAGCTTAACGTGTTTTGTCCACCACGAAGGAATACAGGGTCAGAACGAATTTTGACCCCAGCTGGACTCAAACCCGTGGCCTTTTAAACGAGAGTCGGACGCTGTACCACCTGAGCTACCCAGCTTATCATCAGCAGTGTATTACTATAGCTAGGTTTATCTCGAAGACAAAGTCAACAGAAACTAAATCTAGTTCAGATGATAATCCTCAGGTACTTCATTCCTGAACCAGTTGTTTCAACACATGTCCTGCTGCAGTTTGCCACAACTTAACTAGTTAAAGCCGTTAACTCTGCACAAAAAAATCGGCTAATGATCCTCTGCAACCGCAGGAGCCCGTGAAAATGTGTGTCTTACTCTTCTTGTTCCAGGAGCTATGACGATGGGTGGAAACGGATGCTTTTTTGCGGAGTATGGGTGCCGCACGGAGTTCGCTGGAATCCATCGGGACGCCTGGGGGGAGCAAAATGAGAACGCCTCTGTGTTGGAGGAGGCGTGTCTGAGTAGAGCCGTCCACCAGTGGAGGTACTGCGGTTCGAATCCCGATAGACCTATCACCTGCGTCTTCAAACCTACAGGTAATTATCAAATAAGGAAGATATAATGTAAGGAAGATATGTAATTATGAGATAAGGAACTAACTGTGCATTTTACTGTTACAAGCAAAAAAACAAGTACGTGAAAACAGATAAACATGAAAATACAACAATCAGTTATAAGGTAACCATCCATCCATCCACCCACCCATCCATCCATCCATCCATAAATCCATCCATCCTGTCTCCTCCAATCACGTTCGTCCATCCGTCCATATATTCATCCATCCATCCATTCACTAACAAATTGTTCATAAAGTAAATAGATAATAAATATTTAGAACAATAGACGAAGATAAAATTTAAAAATAATGTATTTACTAATACTTTATATCCAGATAATCTGAAGTTTTATAGTCGAAGAAAAGGATACAAGTTAAACAAAAACCATTAAATACTCGTAAATTCCTTATGTTGAAAGCAATGTTTAGAAATTTATACGCTCCCGTACAAACTGGAATTGCCCCTTCGTGGGATAAAGTTTTTGGACTTGACTTATCTTCGACAACAACAACAACAACAAAATGTACATACACTCACGCACGCACATTCAAATTTGTACCTGAATGGTTTCCGTAATATCATTATTATTTAAATGTAGAAACATGTACGTTCAACCCCTTAACTGCCGGGGCAAAGCGATAGCTACCCAGATGCAAGAGACATAAACCCTCATGAGCCCTCGCTGTCGCGCGGGCTCATGAGGGTTTATGTCTCTTGTTAGTCCAATGTATTTTTTATTTCGTAGTTTTAGCCCCAGTTACATTGTGTTCTTCACGTGAATGTCGATCAGTGTGCAGTGCTTTCAGACGCGCAGTTCATGATTACTGGCATCGATGTCGATGAGAAAAAATATTGAACCTGTAAACATTATAAGTTATCGATCGCAGGTGTTTGCTACACGGACCCTTGTAGGCCTGAGCGAGGTCAAAGGAACCATTGTACCCGACCTTCGGGCTACAATAATTCCTTTGACCTCCCGAAGGCCTACAAGGGTCCGTGCAGCAAGCCTCTGCTACCAATAAGGTATTTGTTTTCAGTCCTCCAATATTTTCGTAAAAGAAATCAAGAAGAAATCTTTCGACCTGGATCACGCCAGACATGACTGATGTCAAAGGAATATACATTTATGCATGATAGACTTATCACGTACTGTTTCGAACAAACCTAAGTCACTTTTTTACTTTTGAACGTTTGGGTGATCTTTTATAGAACAAAAACTGGCATACAAGATGCGTCACAAAGAGCGATAAAAGAAGTCCGCCATTTGTTGCTACAAGGGTTTTTGTATCTCGGTCCTGTGGTACAGTTTGCGCTAAAGGGATTGGTCGTGTGACGTAAGGATGAAAACAATGATGTTTGCTGCACCCCTTGCAGGAGCTTTCCGGACAGCTGGGGCGGGGTGTTGGATCAAGATCCCAGCCTGTCCTATTAACCCGAGTCTAGAGGGCTTCTTCTATGACGCATGGGGCGCAACCAACCGTAACACAGGTGACGAACCATCATACATAGGCATAAACCGCGATGACTTTTGGTTGATGATTATTGAGTTTCTGATCAAAGGCAGTGATTTCATAAACCTGCAGCCGCAAGACCGTCCCCATCAAAATGTAAGTCAGTCGTAAAAAATAAAAGTGTACACTTACGTACTTTAAAAGGGCAGCAGGTCTGATTAATCGAAACATTGCTGTGTACCCAGGTTTAATTCAACCCCATGAATGTCGGGACACAGCCAGAACAACTCAGCTTTAAGACGCATATAACATTATGCCCCCCCCCCCTCCCCCTTTTTATTTTGTTTTTGGACATTCGTATGCTTTGAATTTACGATATTTGTCTTTGTTGCTTTTTAAAGGCATTGCTGTATGTCTATTAGAAATGAGATTATAAACTGAGGGATTATAAACTGAGAGATTATAAACAGGTAGTGATAACGCAATGCCTATTTAGGGTGAGCTATTTAGGGTGAATTGTTAATAAAAAGAGATGAAAGTAAAGAAAGAAAGAAAGAAAAAAAGAAAATAATTATATCATTATCCGATAGTATCACCGACATACAATGTATTTTTTTAATTCCTTCAAGGAGCCTCGCATCAATATCTAGCAAAAGTGTCGTAGATGATTCAAGGGCAGTGCCAGATTAGCTTGGCGCCGACAGGCGCCAAGCTAATCTGGC
Source organism: Semisulcospira habei (assembly GCA_036245525.1). Classification (NCBI taxonomy): domain Eukaryota; kingdom Metazoa; phylum Mollusca; class Gastropoda; family Semisulcospiridae; genus Semisulcospira; species Semisulcospira habei. The sequence continues at coordinate 121,944,910 of BTPG01000007.1, read as the reverse complement.
ACTGCTCTTGAATTATCATGCCATCGTCATCGACATACGACACTTTCGCATCTATTGATGCTGGGCGCCTTGAATGAGTTTAGCGAAGTCTCACTTAACTCATTCAGCCCGGCACACTAATTCCCAAATTTTAGAGGCGTGATCTAACGACTATGCACCTGCTGCCGGAGATGGATCGACCATGATAATTCAAGGGCATTGCCAGATTAGCTTGGCGCCGAAAGGCACTAAGGTAATCTGGCACTACCCTTGAATTATCATGGGCGACCCATCTCCTGCTGTAGTGCGTCATGGCTGAATGGGTTAATCGTCCATAACCCTTCGGTAATTTTTCTTCTCTTCTAAAATTTCAGATCACGACAAAGAGGAATGTTTAAGTCGAGCTGATTACTACTGGACAAAGTGCGGCTCCTATAATAATGTCCCAGTCACCTCCTTCTACCGTCCAGATGCCGCTCGGCGCACCGCACCGTGACTCATTCTGAATTCCTCTTCTACAGGCAAATGCGTGCTGGTCTGTGATTTTGGAATTTACGGGCATTCCACCGTAAGGCCCAAAATCACGCAACCAGTCATTTTTACCTTTTGAAAAGAGTATGGAAAGGAAGGGGAAAGGTTAGCCTTGATCGACCAGAATAGTGCCGGATAAACATGTCATGATTGCAGTGTGTCGATTAACACATTCGAGACGTTGTGCATCCGGATACGCGGCTAATGCCGCGTATCCAGATAGAGAGCGTCTCTAATGAGTTATATGTGAAAATTGTTCATGGCAATAGGGAAAAAAACTTAGTGATATTAGGACCTACTGCATGCAGCACACATTTCTCTGTCTATCTCAACTGAGTATACAATATGAATACGACTGCGGTATCTGTAATTCTCTGGAATATTCATGAGGTAAAGTTCTCATGAAGCGTCGCTTTTTATCTGTGACATTTACATTGTTGTGTAACGTTATTTGGAGTTTCACGACGTGGCAGGCCACAAATCCAGCAAGACAAATCGTGACAGGAATATTTACAAATAAAAAAGCCTTCTTAGGTAACTCTCTGTGAGCTTAGCTACCTGAAAGTTAGCTCATTCAACTCCGACACGCCACGGCGAGACATGGATCGAGCGTGATAGTTCAAGGATTGTGCCAGAATAGCTTGGCGCCCATAGGCGCCAAGATATTCTTGGCACAACCCTTGAACTATCACGCTCGATCTGTTTCCAGAAGTGTAATACAGTCTTCAGGGGGCAACTTTAAAATTTGCTGATTACGGTCCTGGAGCAGAATATCTTAAAACACTGGGAAAGGGTTGATATGCAGCAGCAGACTATGACCTGATTTTGCTAACTGAGAAACAAACAGAATGCTGCAAGTTTCGATTCGAAAAAAACATGAATGCCCAGTCAAGTAGTTCCTACTTACTTTGACAGAGATAGTGTAACCCTACGCCAACAGCAGCAAGAGTACCACCTTTCCTATCAGAGATGAAAGAAAATATGCGGGGACTTTTAGGGAGGTGTCAGAGAATCATCCTGAGCCTCTCTTGGCTTGACTTCGCGAACGAAGATTTTATAGGAGTTGCCCACGACGTCTGCAGGCTTGTTCGTGGCTGCGGAGGCCAATCCGAGACAGGCAGGTTCGACCGCAGTGGCTGCAGGGGAAGGTATGGCCAGGGTTCTGAGCTGCGGCATCTCTGTTTTTTCTCCTGAGCCGCTTGTCCTTAAGGCTAGCTCTGTGAGAGTCCTCAAAGGAGACAGCTGCCTTGTAAATGGTGGAGCGCCAGGTGTCACGGTCCGCAGCAAGCGAAGACCACTGGTGGTGGTCGATTTGGCAGGCACTGAGTGACTTCTTGAGACAGTCTTTGTATCTCTTCTTTGGTGCCCCTCTGTCACGGTGTCCAGTAGCAAGCTCGCCGAACAGGGTGATCTTTGGTAGGCGATGATCCTCCATCCTGGAGACATGCCCCGCCCAGCGGAGCTGTGTCCGCAGCAGCAAAGCCTCGATGCTCACAGTTTCAGCCTGTTCAAGGACCTCGACGTTGGTGACATAGTCACTCCAGTGAATGCCCAGGATGGTACGCAGGCAGCGCTGGTGGAAGCGTTCGAGGAGTCGTAGTTGGCTGCGGTAGAGGGCCCAGGACTCGGAACCATACAGCAGGGTGGTGAGGACCACAGCTCTGTACACGCTGATCTTGGTGCCTGTTTTCAGCTGTTGATTGTGCCACACCCGCTTGAAAAGTCGCCCGAAAGCGCTGTTCGCTTTTGCCAGCCTGCTGTCAAGCTCCTTGTCCAGCTTGGCGTCCGACGTGATAATGCAGCCAAGGTAAGTAAACTGGTGCACTGACTTTAGTTCAGACTCGCCAATGGTGATGTGAGGAGGGCGATACACTGTCTTGGGTGCCGGCTGATGGAGGACCTCTGTTTTTTTCAGACTGACCTCGAGTCCAAAGAGCTGGGCAGCATCTGCGAAGCAAGACGTGATGCGCTGCAGGGCTCTCTCTGTGTGTGCAACGAGGGCAGCATCATCAGCAAAAAGCAGCTCACGAATCAGTTGGTCTAGGGTTTTCGTGTGGGCCTGCAGTCGTCTGAGGTTGAACAGGCTGCCATCGAGACGATACCTGATGTACACTACATCGTCATCATCGAGGTCCACTGTGGCCTGCTTCAACATCATGCTAAAAAAGATGGTGAAGAGGGTCGGTGCCAGCACGCAGCCCTGCTTTACGCCGTTGAGAATAGGGAATGGTTCCGAGAGGTCATTGTTGAGTCTGACCTGGCCTTGCTGGTCCTCGTGTAGCTGGACAATCATGTTGAGGAACTTTGGGGGACAACCAAGTCGCTCCAGGATCTGCCACATGCCTTGCCTGCTCACAGTGTCGAACGCTTTTGTTAGGTCGACAAATGTTACGTACAGACCTTTGTTCTGCTCGCGGCACTTCTCCTGTAGCTGTCTCAGCACAAAGACCATATCGGTGGTGCTCCTGTTTGCTCTGAAGCCACACTGGCCCTCTGGGAGTTGCTCTTCAGCGATGGCAGGTACCAGCCGATTCAGGAGCAGCCTTGCAAGGATTTTCCCAGCAATGGACAGCAGGGTAATTCCCCGATAGTTGGAACAGTCAGACTTCTCGCCTTTGTTCTTGTACAGGGTGATAACGACTGCATCACGGAGATCTTTTGGTAGTGTTCCTTCCTCCCAGCAGCAGAGAAAGAGGTCATGGAGCTTGTTGTGCAGTGCTGTGCCTCCATGTTTCCAGATCTCTGGTGGTATTCCATCGATGCCTGCTGCTTTGCCACTCTTGAGCTGGTGGATGGCTGTGAGGGTCTCTTCAGCGGTGGGCGGTTCGTCCAACTCAACCTTTACTGGGAGGTGTGGGATTTGTAGGACGACTGCTTCTTGAACAGTGCGCTCAGCGCTGAAGAGGCTCTGAAAGTATTCCGACCTGAGCCTAACAACGAAATAAAAGCCAATCTGTGTTCTTGCTACACAATATGCGCACCATTGACTATTGAAAATATACATGCGGATGTATTTGTGGTGTATGGTGGTGGTGGATGAGTGTGTGTGTGTGTGTGTGTGTGTGTGTGTGTGTGTGTGTGTGTGTGTGTGTGTGTGTGTGTGTGTGTGTGTGTGTGCGCGCGCGCGCGCACTTACGGGCGCACCATGACCGCCCTCCCCTCCTCGGGAAGGGGTTGGGGGGGGGGGGGATCGTGTGCGCCCGTAAGTTGGTGTGCGTGTGTGTTTTCGTGTGTTTCAAGGTATTTGAAAGTTTGTGAATCAGAACAGTTTGTGTGTTCAGCTTACTTTGTAATAAAACGGATACATGCAAGCATGCGGCGCACGCACAACTAACAGTTGAAATGACAGTAAACAGTACACAACACAGGCACACGTGGACTCATCCAGTCACACTTTAGCGCATTCGAGACGCGCCGCCTCCAGATACGCGGCTTGAAGCCGCGTATCCGGAGTCGGCACGTCTCGAATAAGTTAATGTTTTAAGTTTCACTACAAATTTCATGTACATCAACTAATGTATTCTGACGTTGTCGACGAAGGAAGAGAAGGAGTGACGGGAAAAAAGAGGAACATCTGAGATGATGGCAATTCTGTCCTAGATGGATAAAAGACAGCAAATTTATTTTTGTAAAAAGTGAAACTTTTGTTATTTTACAACGACAATCTCGCTTTTCACGAAGATGAACTTATTGCCCTTTTGAGCCATTTTATCAAGAGACATAGTTTCTTATGAGCGCGCACTGCGTGTGTATACGCTATTGTAAATCTATACATTTTGCTGATGTAAAGACACCCTCGGACCGACGACGGCCACAGTGGGCCCGCGCATGGCTGTGCGCGGGCTCACTGCGGCCGTCGTGGGCCGAAGGCGTTTTGCTACTGGTGACTGAAAGGTTCAATATCCTCCTTGATTAAGCGGCCATTGCAGCGGAGACAGAAGTTGGTTGATATAAACCAGTGTTAGTGCGTGTGACTGTGGATCACGTGATGCTCACGGCTGTCACGTGATGCTCATGGCCGTCGCGTGATGCTCATGGCTGACTGTGCCAAGTGATGTGAGCGCCACACAGCCCCAGTGCCCGACCTGGATGTACTGTAGATGACCCTGTTAAAGCCGATGTAGATGTCATAGCTGACGTGGCCGATAGGGTCGGCCTGGCCGGCCAGCGCGAAGGTGCGGAAGGTCTGCACAACGATGGAACGGACGCCGTTGTCAGCCGTCACCTTCCCGTCACTAACGTTGATGATGACGCGATTTCCGGTTTTGACGTAGTTGTCTGTAATGTGAAGTTCCGGCCAGTAGATGGTGGGGTGGTCCCGGGAGTAGAAGAAAATAGTGCTTCCTGTCACGTGCACCTCAGCATCGTTAGACGAAGTGCTTGCGTCGCCACCTGGGTGTCAAACAAGCGAACGCGGTGAAATATGATCTAAGCCCGATAATCTTAACTCATTGTTCCCGAGGTACGAAATACCCACATTTTGTAATTATCCTCTGAGGACTGCATTCAGGAGACAGATCGACCATGACAGTTCAAGGGTGGTGGCAGAATAGCTTGGCGCCTATAGGCGCCAAGCTATTCTGCCATCACCCTTGAACTATCATGGTCGAGTCATAACTTGCTGTGGTGTGTCGCGGGCAGAATGGGTTAGTTAAAGTACTGGAAATCAAATAATTATAAAACCGAAAAAAAAAATGCAAATGTAAGACCGATTATTTTTTAATACGACTTCGTTGCCATATACATGGACCCAATCAAAACACTACACTGGTTCATGAGGTTCACGTCACCATCTGCACACAATCATGTACACGACCTGCTCCAGTAAATAAAGGATGATCAGTTCGCAGTAGCTCATACATGTGAATGTTCTTTGTACGTGGTAGACTAATTCTGCTGAGAAGGACTAACGAAACTTTTGTTTTATTATGCCCAAGGACTTTGCTGAGTGAGCTGCTCTGGGACGCCTTTCACCCTGCTTTCGTCCTAGTCACGTACCCAGTAGCAAGACGTCTTCGGGCCCACAACGGCCGCAATGGGGCTCGCGAACGAAAGTGCGGCAGTCGTGTGCACTGCGGCAGTCGTGGGTCCGAAGACCTTTGCTTAGTTGTGCTGATTCAGCGCCATTTTCTATAAATTCGCTGGCCAGGGCACAGTGTCGATCAGTTCGTACTGGTGCTAGGTTCAGTGAATCAATGAATCAATGAATCTTTATTTTACAACGGTGAAGGTATTATTAACACAGTCAGTGACTATGTCATTTTTCGTACCTGCCGTTGCTACAACTATACAGGGACATCAAAGCACAGTGATACAAAATATATAGTCCACTAAACACGGGGCTGACTCAGCTCCATTTTCTATAAACCTGCCGTTGCTTCAGTGATCTAATAGAGCTGTTTAAAAAATCAGATTCCTGCTATGGGAATATGAGGGGTCTTTATATTTGTTCTAAAACCCCGAATAGATATATTTAAATCTACTTTGTCATTTGCGGGTTCGACACTGTGGAACTCACTCCCACATCACGTTAAAGCCACTCGGACAGTATCTCGTTTCAAGACAAGTCTTTTTAGATATCTGACATCACTCAAATAACAATATCCAGTTATACGTAGACACACGAATGTACGTGTATATTTTAACAATCATGTGTGTGTGTGTGTGTGTGTGTGTGTGTGTGTGTGTGTGTGTGTGTGTGTGTGTGTGTGTGTGTGTGTGTATGCAAGTGTGTGTGTCCGTGTATACATGTGTGTGTGTATGTGTGTATGCACTCGCGCTCTTGTTTAGTGGACTATATTTTGTATCACTGTGCTTGATGTCCCTGTTTTATGTATATTTTGTACTTAGTTAGTCGTAGTTGTAGCAACGGCAGGTATGAAAAATTACATAGTCATTGACTGTGTTAATATCTTCACCGTTGAAAAATAAAGATTTATTGATTCATTGATAGGTTCGGACAACGTTCCCTATGTGAGGACGGACATTGTCCTGCTGGAGAATGACTACAGGGACATGAGTCTTCACCAAAGGTTCAGTCTGCTGTGTCGTGAGTTCGTCTCTTTGCAGGCTTCTAGTCAAAATCCAGACCCAACGTGTAAAATGAAGAGAACATCTCAACGAAGAAAGAAACACGCTTAGAAAAGACAGTTACAAGACAATTTATTAATAGTTTGGGTTGTCACCCGAACTATTAATAAATTGCCCTGTAACTGTCTTTTCTAAGAGTGTTTCTTTTACGAAATAGACATAAACACACGTACACAGTTTGCAACTTATCATTTCAGGATGAGAGGAAGCAGCACTTTCCATCGTGAAAAGGTAAGTTGCATCCTCCGTCACGAAAAGATAGGATGCATCCTCCCGTCAGGATACTGTGCGCTTGATTAGTATGTCTAGTTTGAAATATGAATACATTCAGATTGGGTTGCAACTGTCTTTTCTAAACGTGTTTCTTTCTTCGATTGAACGTTTTTGGATGCCAGTCAGGATGCCGTGAAAGACGGTCACCGATTGCGGGTGTGATTAGACGGATGCCCGGGATTCTCACAGAATATTTTGTTGGGTTTGTTATTTGTCTTTTTATTATTTATTTATTTATTTATTATTATTATTTATTATTGTTATTATTATTGTATTTTATTATTATGAATATCTTTTATTTATTTATTTATTTTATTTATTCATTTATTTATTTACTTATTTATCTATTTATTATTATTTATGTATTATTTAGTATTAAAAAAATTGAGAGGGTGTGGGGCACAATAGAATATTATCACTGAATTAATTAATTTGGTCTTTCGTCTTTTATTACATTTTACACAGCTTTCTTTGCCTGGTCAGTTATATATGGTGCTGCTCACCGAATCCGTTGTTGGTGTCGGAATCACCGATGTTGACAGTCCAATCGACTGGAACATCGTACTGCAGGTCAATCTCCAGACGCCGGTGGCTGGTGGGATCAAAGATGGCTTTCAGCACGCCCATGCGGTCACACACAGTGTTGGAGAGGGAGAGGCTGAGCGCGTGTTACGTGGTAGTCGTAGTCGTATTATGATAAACACACCAAAAGCGTACGGTTCTTTTAAAGAAACTTCACTCAGCTGCAACCTGTCACTCGTGGCTTAAGGATGTAGACCACAATGGAGTAACAGTTCCAACAATATTTTATTGCCGCAGCGATGCGATCACCAAACAATGCATCCACAAATGCACCAACACTGATACACTGCGTATCTCTCTCACTGACAATGTACCATGATGCCTTGCGTATCTCGCTCAATGTCAATGTGCCTAAAATACACTGCAGTTCTACAACTGACAATGTACACACACGCTTCCTAGCATGGTCTTTTATAGTATTATGCTTTCCAGAATAATCTAACAAATTTATACAACACAACCAATCAGAAAAGAATACGTAACCGAAACTCATAAATATTGAGGATAAAGAATTTTCTAGAATAAACTATCAGGTTCCACTGTTATTTTAAGCATCTTTTACACTATGTTGCAAAATGTTACCGACATTTTGACGTCACATGTGAGGTCATTCGACAGAGCGCGACTTCGCTCGAACGTTCTGGTCTATTCTCAGCGAATCTACTCGTCACAAAAATCGACCGCGACTTTCTGTGCGTTTTTTTCTAGAACCTTCCAGATTAATCTCCGCGTATCACAACACAGTCAGTTCCGCTCTTCGTGCGAACGAGAATGAATCCTACTAAAAGGTACGTGAATCGTATCCGACATAACTCAAATAAATATCGGATCGTTTCCTACGATTAATACACACACGCTCTCACAGCATAACACAACCACAAACGTAACAGCGCGTCCACCCAGGAAAAGCCGACAGAGAGAGTTGAAGGGGTCACGGCGCCTGTCTTCAGATCCACGGATAAGTCTGTAGAAGAAAAAGAGACTTGCAGTAGAGTTTAACAAAAACAGAGAAGAACGCAACGGAGAAAGAGTCACGCTTAAAAAGACAGTTACAACAAAATTGTCTTGCAACTGTCTTTTCTAAGCGAGTGCCTTTCTCCGTTGGGTTCTTTCTTCTCTGCACTTTACACGCATGGCTGTCATCTGTTTGGGCTGGATTGTTTAACAAAAAGAGCACAGCATAACGCAAACGAAACGAAACGCAAGTAGGAGCGATGTCTCTCGCGGCTGGGCCGTGTTCATTATTTCTCGACAAAGAAGGGCTTAATTTTAATTCATATGAGACGTTCCCAGTGCGCAAAGGCCATCGGGCCGCCGTCGGCATGACGGCCTTTTGCGCATTGAGCTTCGTATGTGGGTGCACGAAAATAAAGTGAGCCATCAAGACAAGCCATATAGCCATTAATATTATCCAATCTCAAAACGCCTATCGGTGTAAAACAATGGCCAAAACTGCATTATTTCTTCATACACACAATGAAATCCCACTGAGAAATCCAAAACGAGCATCAATGTAACAACGTAACAAGATTTACTCATTACGAGAAATAGCTGTCACTCGTTCAACTTATTAATTTGTTTATGTGTTTGGCGGCTGTTTCAGATCGTATGAAACAATCGCCAAACACATAAAGACATTAAAAAGTTGAACGACTGACAAATATTTTGCGGAATGAGTTAATCTTGTTACGTTGGTGTTCGTCTTTTGATTACTGAGTCGGATTTCATCGTGTATATGAGAAAATAATGCGATTTTGGCCACTGTTTTACGCCGATAGGCGTTTTTTAAAATATTACGTCTCTTCTATTTATAGAAGGGACTTTTTAGGATGGGTCGCTGTTGGGCTAGCATGTCCATGATGTCAAACGCAGGCAGGCATAAACTGTGTCATGTCTAGTTACGCTAACCTCGCTGCTGAACGTACATTTGGCGCGAAACGCTGTGTGTGTTTGTGTGTGTGTGTGTGTGTGTGTGTGTGTGTGTGTGTGCGTGTGTGCGTGTGTATGTGTGTGTGTGTGTGTGTGTGTGTGTGTGTGTGTGTGTGTGTGTGTGTGTGGGTGTGTGTTTGTGTATGTGTCTGTGTGTGCGTATGTATGTAAACAAGAGAATCTCCGAAATTTCTGTACGCACAAGCTTGAAACTTGGCAAAATTCTTTATTCAAGGGGTGGTAAGAGAGCATCCGAACATATTGTAATTGGATGTCTCATTGATGATCTAAAAGACCGTTTATGGAAAGCCGGGTGAACCAGATTAGAGCCAGTAATTTTTGTCATGTTTACTTGCAATTTTGGATACAGCTAGTTTCCAAAAAGACATTGGATGAGTTTGTTTGTTAGCCAGTTTTGTACACTTTCAACTCCTTCAGTTAAAATGAATTCTTTTCAGAAAAAAATTAAAACAGTAAAAAAAACTTGACTTGTGAAAGTCAGACAGTGGCGGTGAAGTACGAAGCCACTCCGTCACCATGCAGACATTGACGCAATACTCTATGACGTAATTCTCTCTCTCTCTCTCTCTCCAGCAGAGAGAGAGTACCGCTAAGTCGCTCTTTCCGCGCTGTATACTGTAAAAGGGAAAGCGACTATTAAAAGAAAGAAAGGTACCAAAAATGCTTATTCCAACATAAACTGATGTAGAGAGCTCTTGTCAATGTGTAAGCAACTGTCAACTACTGTAATGTGAGAGATTTTAGATCTAGCTCCCGCCATTTTATCCGCAAGATCTTGGAGATAAAAAGATTGCACATCACTATAATAATAATAATAATAATACATGGTATTTATATGGCGTATTTCTCATAAAATTATTATTAATAATATAGTTAGTTAGTTATTTGGGTTTAACGCCGTGCACGCAACCAAGGCCATCTCACGGCGGATATTTATAATATAACTCAATGCGCGTTGAGTTAACATATACGTCGCTTGACAATAAAAAGGACGTCATTGTTGTAGTTTCACCTTCCATAGAGCCACAGTGTTGAAGAAAGCTGAATTATTGTTGCAAAGCTTTCGTTTTAGTGTACTAATCGTTAATATTTTAAACCGAGTGTTATACGATAAATACGAACATGAATTTTAGTGCAGCTGTGTTGTGGAAATTATTAACATTTCCTTTATCTATGTAAAAAAAAATAATAAAGCACAACATTTGTAGTTTAGTGACCTGTTTGCTTTATTGACTGTGATGACAAGGGTTATATGTGATTGAAGTTTTGATTAAAGTATCTGAGTTGAGGCAAGCCCACGAAAGCTGGCTGGGCAACATCGAGTCTGAGCAATGTTCTCGAGATTTTCGGACACGTAGTATTTCTGCAGGTGGAGCGGAAAACAATGCTGTTTCGCTTAATTTTAGGGAACTTAAAAAATCACACTAAAACGTAAAATGGCACCCTTTCAAGTGCAAAATGGCTTATTTTACACTATTTTCTTCTCATCCCCGTACGTTTCATTGATGTCCTGCATTACACAAAAATGTTTCCTCAGGCGGTCTGTTTTTTTTTAGGAGCGTTTTTAGACATGCTATAAAATCAAATTACTCAAACTCCGTTTATGGTTTAAAGTGTTGGCGTGTTCCTTTGTGTGCTGTTTACCGTAAACAACAATAGAAGTGACTGTAGCGGCGGCCAATAATAAGTGACATCTGTGAATTTATGCGTTAATTTATTAACTATCGTCTCTGTAAACTATTATTTTGCTCTGCGTTTCGAGGTGTGTTCGCTGTGGCTTAGTGGTTTTGGCTCTAACGCTGTCGCGTTTGATGATCTCATTCGGGACGTGCAACGCACACGGACACGCGGCATTACTCGGCATGTCCGGAACACTGTTTTTATTCGCCGCGAGTCCGCATTCGGCACGCCTTGACCGCATCTCAGTTACCAGGCTGTGCCCGGACACAGTTGAAAACCAAGCATAGGGCAGCAGCTAGCAGCATCATCCTGCTTGTTTCATGTAACTGGTGAAATATAATCAGTCTCAAAAACACAAAGCAACATAATGACAATTGATTTTTTCTGTCGTATCTAAAGATGACTTAACCCGTTCAGCGTAGAGAAAATCTGAACACCACCCAATTGCAAGAGGCATAGATCCGCATGAGCCCCCGCAGTTGCGGGGGCTCATGTGGATCTATGCCTCTTGTTGACATTACTTTAAATCTATGTTCTTGGAAAGCCAGGAGATTTGGATGTTGAATTAACAAACGCTGCAGAAACACTGCGTCATCTGACACTGAATGGGTTCACACAAATCTTATATTTCCAAGTAGTCATGCTGTTGTAGGTGGTGAGGCACGTTTTTGTAATGTATTCAGTGAGCTGACTATATAGATGCTTAGATTAACTTATTCAACCCGACGGCTGTATTTCCCAAATTGGGAGGCCTCATCTAATGATTATGCACCAGTTGCGGGAGATGGATCGACCATGATAATTCAAGGGCAGTGTCAGATTAGCTTGGCGCCGACAGGGGCCAAGCTAATCTGGCACTACCCTTGAATTATCATGGTCGACACTTCTCCTGCTGTAGTGAGTCAGGGCTGAATGGTTAACACAAATCTTGTATTTGTATGTAGTCATGCTGTTGTAGGTGGTGATGCACGTTTCTGTAATGTATTCAGTGAGTTGACAATATAGGGGAGGAGCCCCTATTATGAAACAGTGCCTATTATAAAACACCTTGCTCTCAGCGAAACGGAATAACATTTCCAAATTCCGCCTGTGCAGTAATATAGAGCTACTTCAGTGAGCCTTATTTCCGGTACAAGAATGTCAGGCGTGATGAAAACGAAAACACGCCGAGAACATGTGATTTTTTACCCTTCTGCATCTAATTTTTTTTTTTTTTTTTGCCATTTTGAAACACCTACATCAGCATTCAGTTTTGTGATTTTTTTTTTTTAATAGCCACTATTGTCATGAAGAGCAATCTTCGGACATCAGATAACCAGCGGCAATCGTTTTGATTGTCTTTTATGAAACACAAAGAGCACCTAATATGAAACGTGTTTCATAATTAGAACAGTGTTTCATATAAGAAGCAGTGTTTGTCTAGCGTATATATCGGAAACCATCCCTCCAGTTTGTTCCAAATTTCAGATGTTGATACATTTTCTTAATACAGAGTATCCCACACCAGGATCATGTTACTTTGGTCAAGGTGAAGGTCACAACTGCTACATTTATTATGTAAGCCAGGCAATGTTACTGTAAACACCAAAACGATGTGATCTAAATGTCAAATTGTGATATTTTGTGACGACACAGAGTGTTGCATACCAGAATCTATTCACTGCCGTAAAGGCCAAGGTCACAACGGCCATATTTGTTTTGTGCAGAATTGTGTGCTAGGCAATATCTCAATAACCATTGGGCCTATTCAATCCAAATTTTAGATTATAGTATTTTGCCATATCACACATTGCCATCAATATTAACTGTGCCTCTACCTCAAGGTCAAGGTTATAGTTGCCATATCTTTCTTGCATATTATTGAGTAGAGAATACCTCTGAAACCGCTGTACTGATTTGCTCTGAATTTTTAGGGAAAGATGCCGTACCCTCATATGTGATGTTTTTAACAGAATGAATTCACGACCTGTAAGGTGAAGGTCGCAGAGGTGTTACGATTGTGGTTGTGTTGTCCTGTGAGAGCATACATGTGTTAATCGTAGGAAACGATCCCATTTTTATTTGAGCTATCATGGTTGCGATTCACGTACCTTTTCGGTGGAATTTTCTTTTATTCGCGCGTAGAGTGGAATTTGCTTTGTTATTATGTTAGGTTTGTTCCGGAAGTTTCTAGCGAAGTCACACGGAGAAAAGCGGTCGATTTTTGTATTGTGTAGTTACGATGAGAATAGACCAGAATGTTGGAGCAGAATCGCACTCTGACTAGTGACCTCGTGTGTGTAACATCAAAGCGTCGGTAACCTTTTGAAATTTGGTATCAGAGTGAGCCGCTCTTTTGGTCACAAGTTGTTTACTGTGCGCGTGAAGTGATCAGCCTTTTTCTTGTTTGTATTGAAATTTTGTGAATGTTCTCGAAGTTTCCGAACTGCCTACCATACTTTTGTGAGATGTCATTTTACCAAGGATTAAGTGAGCAGCCAAATTTTTGTAGCCTATTGTGGTTTTCCAGAGGGTTCGTGTTTTATCGATGTTTATGAATTTCAGTTGCGTAGATTATTTTGATTGGTTGAGTTGTTTGATTTTCCTAGATTATTCTAGAAATTAGTGCACTATAAAAGATTGGTGCTGGGGAAGCACGTTCGTACATTGTCTTGCTTTGTCAGTTGTAGAGACACACAGTTTATTGTGAGAGGCGCTGTGTATGAGAAACTTTGTGTCGGCAGTGTGGACATTGCATAAGAGACTTTGTATCAGTGTTGATGCATTTGGAAATGCATTGTGTGGTGATCGCATCGCCGAATTTAAATATTGTTGGAACTGTTACTCCAGTATTGTCTACATCCTTAAGCCACGTGTGACGGATTGCAGCTGAACGAGGTTTATTTTAAAGAACCTTACGTGCGTGCGTCTGGTGTGTTTATCATACTACGACTACAACTCCACCACGTAACAAGAGGCCATAATGTGTGAACCTTTGTGCAGGCAATATCTCTGAAACCACAGGCCGGACATTTTCCAACTTTTGTTTCATGATATTTGCACTTAACCCCGTCAAAAGCCCAGAAACTCTCAATAGGATCCATCTGCAAGACACACAGATCCCCATGAGCCTCGTGCGATCGCCGGGGCTCATGGCGATTTCGGCTCTTGCTGACACAACTGAAATATATTTATTTGACGTTTGGGGTTCCTTGGAACTGAATTAGGAAAGATTTAAGAGCAATATTTGCGTCTAGTGGTAGTGAAGAGAATAAAACAGATATGTCAAAAAGCAGGTTTATGTCACTACATCAGTTCAAGATGACGCGCACAGTTGTCGGGAATGCTTTCAGACAGACAAAATGGCCCATTACTGTCTGCCGGGAGGGGGTGTGGCTAAAACGTTGTTCCAAAAGCAAACCTTGTTGGCTTAGGTGTGACAGCAAATGTGAAACAGTATAAATGTAGTCACCAATCGTCCATGCAGCCGCTCTTCAGCCGTCGTGTGTGTACGGCGTGCGGTTTGTATAAGTCAATTTCTTAGGGACTATAACATTCACAGACTTTAACTCGACACAACTCTAGTGTGCAAGAACAACTTTACCTACATATTTCATTTGTAGAAAAGGTCAAGGTCATCCCAGGTCGATGTGTTTGTAAAGATTAGTCATTTTTATTCATACAAACTACCTGTAAAAAAAACAACCTAAAATAAAAGCCTTCTTACTTCTCGTGACCGACCTTAACGAGAGGTTAACTTAGTAGACCTGCAAACAAAAGTTGTATCATCAGTTTTCTCTTTGGCAAATTTAAAAATAAGATTATAACTATTTTCTTTAAAAATCGCCGGTTTACTGACCTATGTAACCTTGACCTTTCATGGAGGTCAGTGCAAGTGACAATCAAAGCCATTGTCAAATAATTATGATCACTGTGCCAAATTAGAAGTCTGTGGCTATAATGGTCTCTCAGAAATTCAAAATGATAACATCTGTCACAATTGGATATACACAGGATGATGGACCAATAGTGGACCAGTGACGGATGAATCATTATATTTAACTTACTTTTAATATTAAATAAACCTATAATGTCTGCTAGCCATCTCTCATGCCTTAATTTTCCAACAAAATATAAGTGAAACTTGTAAAAAGGACATAATCACACTGTTTAATAATAGGAGACCTAGTGTTTCATATTAGGCAAATGGTGCCTAATATGAAACAATGTGTCACTTTTTTTTTTCAAACTGGAACTGCTTCTGCATCGATTCGAGTTTTAAAATTTGGTGTGTCCTCAGATGCATCAATATAATCTCTATCAAACCCTGGTTTCGGATTGATTCTACATTTTTTTGGACAGTTGCGGGAGACGTTTTTGCTTAAGTGTTTCATACATGGGTCTCCTCCCCTAAATGTTTAGCTTTAATGTGAAGCAAGCACCTAAAACCAAATATGATCATAGCAAAGAATGAAACACGCTTTAAAAAAAAAAGTAAAAAAAAATTATAAAACACAGTTATTTCTCATTTCAAATTTAGACCCTTTTCGAAAAAGTCATCCAAACAATTACACACTAAAAAAAAGAAAAGGGGCGTCTGCCAGTGCTAATATTTTAGGAAGATTACAACGTAACGTAGGTAAAAGCACTGACAGGGGAGAGAATTGTGCAGTAACGATCAATGATCATAGATCGAGTTTGGTCGGAACACCAAAAAAAAAAAAAAAAAAAAATTAGGAAAGAAGGGTGCAATAAGTAAGTGGCTGGAAGCTATGAATATGGAAGCCCCCCCCCCCCCCCTCGAAGGGGGATGTATCGCATATTCACTGGATTTCCATCCCCTTGATGCATGAAAATTCAGATCTAGGTCCCCCAAAGGGGGTCCAGATTGTTTAGCCGGTGTGGACACCTGTTTCGGTCTAGGCGACCTCGTCAGCACACCATTCCGCATACTGGTCGAAGACAGCAACTTTAGCCTACATACAAATGCAACCACAAAGGCATCAAGCGGGTGGAAATCCAGTGAATATGCGATACGCCCCTCCCTCCCCCCCCCCCTTGGGAGGGGGGGGGGCTTCCATATTAATTGCTTCCAGTCACTTACTTAGCGCACCCTTCTTTCCTCGCCTTTTTTTTTTGTGGTGGGGGGGGGTGGGGGGTGGGGGGGGGGTGCTTTGCCCAAACTAGATCTATGAGCATTGGTCGTTACTGCACAATTCTCTACCCTGACAGTGCTTTTACCTACTTTGTAATCTTCCAAGTACACACTATCTCTACCCCCCCCCCCCCAACCCCCTCCCCCCCACCCCACCCCCACCCCCCAAACCCCTCCCCCCCCCCCCCCACTCCTCCCGCTTTTCGAATTTTCGGCGCAAGGGAGGTCTCGTCTGTCAGGTTAAGGGTCTCAAACAAAAAGGTGGACCACCCTCCTCCCCCGACCCGCCTCTTCATGTCTTCATGTAACTAATCCGCCCTGTGCCAATCTGTTCATGGTGATCGAGATGATAAGTTGACATTTTGATCACAAAAGAAAAGAAAACAAGTTGCACATTGTCTATTTGTTTGCATTTATCTAATTTGAAAAGAAGTAGATATTCATAAATTGTGTTGTTATTTTCTTTTTATGCCTTTTGTTCATGAGGTTTCTTTGCATTTTTACGCGCTCTGCAGTCACCTGTTATTGTCTGGATTTCCTATTAACTAAAAACCATGTTACAGTCATGCATTCAATGACTATCATGCTTGTAAACATCGCATTTTAAGAGTGCACACAGAGTCACGGAGTAAACAAAGCTTTCCTGTACACCACTGTAGTATCGCATTTCAAATGTGCACAGTATAAACAAAACCTGTCGTTAGTTGCACTGCGCAAGGGATTAAATATACTGTAACGCCCCTCTGAAAACCGCTTTAGATGAGGAGAAGGCAATTTGCCACAGAAAACGTTTATTAATTGTACGAAAGGCTGATTTCGTTTCAAAGCATGCTTATATATGCGCAAAGGACCATCGAGCTGACGTTGTCCCGCGCACGGTCTTGTGCGGACAAACGGCGGCCGACGTCAGCCGGACGGCCTTTTGCGCATTGGTATGTTAGATGTGAGCGCAAATACAAATTCTCTAAAATCACATGCCCACGAATAATAGCACAGGTCTGGATGAAGCTCAAAAGTCGAATTATAGCCACAGTTGACTTAAAATGGCGTTCTAGAACAAGTCTGAAATTTGCTGACCCTTATTTAATAATTACACTCAAGATAGTAACACTGTGGAAGTCCCCCTAGCACCTCCAAAATCATTTTCTTGTGTTTGAAAAATTGCGATTGACTTCTGTTGTGTAGCCAAAATGACGTGTCTTTTTGTTACAATGTTGTAAAGTTTGACCTACATTAGACTGGAAGGTTCGAGCAAGGTCGCGATCTTTCTAGTGACCTCAGATATGACGTCAAAGTTGTTGGTTACATTTCGCAACGTTTCATCGAATGCGCCTAGATATTAGTAGTAGCGTCTGGATTGAGCTAGAGTGTTATTTTTAATGAATATTAATTAGATTTGGTTACGTTTTCCTTTCTGATTAATTGTGTTGTGTGAATTTGCTGGATTGTTCTAGAAATCTGTAATAGTATAAAAAGGCGTATTCGCGGATTATGTGTGTGAAATGTATGGGAGATGCAGTGTATCCGAATTGTGGATGCATTGTACAACAGTGTATCAACATGTGGATGCATTTGTGGACGCAGTGTGCTCAGAGTGCATCGTGAGAATAAAATATTGTTGGAACTGTTACTCCAGTGTGGTCTACAATTTTGTGCCATGAGTGACGAGTTGCAGCTGAGGGACGTTTCTTTACAAGAACCCTACGTCGTACGTCTGGTGTGATTGTATCATACAACGACTACGACTACCACATAACATTTGGCACCTCCGACGGGACTTCTTCAGTTGGCTCAGTGGCAAGGGTAGCCGGAGACAACAGCCAGCAGTGAAACGCAGATATGGCGACATCGGAAATGGAGACATTCCTGAGAATTGAAAAGGAATGCGGACTGGAGTTTGTAAAGGAGAGAGAGAAGTAAAGACTGGAGAGAAAAAAGAAAAGAGACGGTAAGAAGAAAAAAAGATTGAAGAGAGCAGAAAGAGCCAAAAGGCTTGTGCATTTCCAACATAATTAGTACACACAGTCTGAAATAACCAAGTGGTCTAAAAGCATTTGTTCTTCCTTACGGCACAACCACATGGATGTTATCTTACCGCGGCTCAGTTTACGTAAGTTCAGACAGGACTATGACTGCGCCATGCTTGCGGAAGATAAAGAAGTTATTGAATGAGTTATCTTGGTGCCTTATTTCTAAGGAATCGCGAAAGTATTGTTCGGCTATCTATTCTTGGTCGATCCATTTGGCTCGGCCGAATGAATGCCAGTTGCTTATGGAAATCAGTCGTACATTTTTTTCCTGATTTTACACCTCTGTGTCCTTAGGTGATTGATCCATCTCCCTTGCTCCATGTCATGTGCACTATGTGCAAATGAGTGCATAAAATCAAAAAAAAATAAGTGTGTAGGACTTCCTTCTTCCTACACGCACACTGACTGAACATCACTCCGACTGACACACACTGACACACATACACACACAAACACACACACACACACACACACACACACACACACACACACGCCTTCAGGTAGGCATACGGCGTAACCTGAAATTGCAAACACAACGCATAAAGCTTTAGGGATGCAATCCGCGCTGTGCTGGCGGTGCTACCAGTAAATTCTGGAGGCGGCTTCTAGTACATGCGTTGTGTTTGCAATTTCAGGTTACGCTGTATGACTACCTGAAGAGCCCTCCACCACCCCCACCCCCACCCCCACCCCCCACCCCCGCCCCCCTTGGGGTGAAACCTGTCATAGGCGGCAAAACTTTAAATCTACTCAGCAGGTCCAATATCTGTTTGGGAGTATTTTCTAGCATCCCCCTCGGAGGGAGGACTGGATATTCTCCAGCGGATGGCGGGGTGCCTGGGGGTAGTCCCTATTGCTTTATGTAGTAGGTGTTCAGTGGAAGGCTCAAAAGATCTAGTAAGCGATGCAGTCACAAAAAAGGCAGCTGATGTCCGGATGACACAATGCAAGCTTACCAGCCTGGAATTCCATGGCATTAGCACAGCAGTCTCAGAAATTGAATGAAAAATTATATATATATATATATATATATATATATATATATATATATATATATATATATATATATATATATATATATATATATATATATATATATATATATATATATATATATATATATATATTATATATATATATAAAATACACACACTGGTATGACCTGACATGTAAACGCAGACAGTCGAACTATTACATAATCTGCAGCAACAGTAGAAGATTATTAGGTAGGAAACATGTCACTAACTATACGAATAGTAGTTTATGGGAGCCGAACATACTATTACTTCTGAAGTAAATATTTATGGAGGCGATCTTTGAAGAGGCCAATCTTACAAATTGATTTCAGGTGTGGAGGTAAAATATTCCACGCTTTAGCGCCTGAAAACGACAGGCTGGTTTTACAGATGTCTAATATCATTTTTGAAAGGTGGATCGAACTATTTCTCGTTTTGTTCCTATTATTGTCGGAAAATAGAGTTCTTAGATAGGTGGGGTTTTTCCGTGCATGGTCTTGTGCAGTAGAACACACCGATTAAATTCAAAGAGAGAGAGAGAGACAGAGAGACAGAAGAAACAGAAACACAGATAGGCAAGAGGCAGAAACAGACAGAAGAGCCAGAGACACTGACTGATTGACAGACAGACAGAAGAGGCAGAAATACTGACAGACAAACCGACGAGCATGAACTCTAAGGGATGAAACTGATTATTTGATTATGCAGACGCTTTTTATTTCGTGCCCAGCTCTATTCAACAAATCATGTAAAAATAATCTGACATTCACTGTCAGTGTTTCAGTGACTCTTATTCTTATGCGTATGATTTAGACATTCATACCTATCTTTATAAACAGACAGAACGGTTTGACAAGCGAACATTTTCAATTTATATTATGAAAGTATCCTATTTTTAGCCGACTAAACAATACAAAACAGAACAATGCAATATAAGAATCCACCATGTATTCTTATGCCACGTGTACTTTTGCCACTAACCAAAGTACAAAACAATGTACTATTTGTACAAGCTAGTCATACCGGTCCACCCACGTATCATATCAGTGCTGGCACAACAGACTAAACTTGGCCAGAATCTTGTTTAGACAGAGATAAAATTAGAGCTAATCATAGCTGTCTATGTATATTTACGAAAATGGCATAAGTCATCCATTCTTTCATTTCAAAGACAGAGGGGTCTTGAACAATCATCAGAGTCTTTTTTCCGCGTTTGCTACTTGCATAAGGCAATCAAAAGAACCTGTCCGATTCACTGTCATTAATGCTTAAACGTGAACTGAACTGTCTCTGCCGCTAGTGCCAGAAAAGCTGGCGCCGGAACTCAAGATGACGACCGCTGAGCACGCGACGCCACACTCTGCGAGGCTGAAATCGCCACTCCCTTTGTATACGCTCTATGGTCTACTCCAGCAGAAGAAAAACAAGACAGAGATACCGCGAAATAAATGTCGGTAGAAAGCCTGACATGTTTTTCCTGTGGAATGAAGGGACGCAAGGCGATACGGTGTCTTTCCAGGGGTGTTCCCGAAGCGACAATAACAGAAGGCCTAATCAAGACCGCGGAGCAGCAGATAGAAGTGTACCACGTCTCAACACACAGCCGCCGCTGTACTGGCCAATTATGTGACGTCATGGAGTGACTTTGAGCCTGGAGAAAGGCGCCCGACAACGGAACAGATCGAGTCTTTCAGAAGGAGTGGAAGAATTCCAGTTGGCGATGGGGCTACATTCTTACTAGTTTTCAAAATCGCACTGCCTGGGAGGGGCGTGTCCAACATGCCGGTGGTGTAAGGATTCGTCGGCAATACATCAGTTACAGTGCTGAGAGACACGGGTTGTAGCGGCGTCATGGTGAGAGAGGACCTAGTAGCTACAGGACTGGACAACCCTAATTATGTCCGACAAAACCATGAGAAGTATCCCCCTTGCCAATGTCAGTGTCAACACCCCGTACCTGACAGGAGAGGTGAAGGCATTATGCGTGAAGACCCCAGTCTGCAACCTTATCATCGGAAACGTTGACTGTGCCAGAAACGCAGAGGATCCAGATTCGGAGTGGAGACCTAAAACCTGTGCCGTTATCACGAGAAGTCAAGCAAAGAAGATTCACCAGACCATCCCTCTAAAAGTGGCTGACAACACAGAAGCAACCGTGGTGAACAGGGACAAGCAGTTGGAACTACAGAGAGCCGACCCTACTCTTGACACGTTCCGAGGTCAGACCTAGCCCGTGACATGAAGAGGGAAGGAGATAACCTTCGAGACAAGAAAAGACATCCTACTCCGGGTATACACCAGCCATGGAGACAAGCCTGTCCGTCAAGTTGTGGTTTCTGAACCCCTGAGGATGCAGGTGATAAAACTGGCCCATGTTTCCATCTTGGGAAGGCACCTGGGAATCAGCAAGACCCTCGACAGGATCCGAACAATCTTCTACTGGTCTGATAAGAGGGAGGGGCGAGGACGTCACCTGAATCTGCAGGTCGTGCGACATATGCTAGAAGACAATCTCCAAATGAAAGATGTCTAAGGTTCCTCTCGAGAACATGCCACTGATAGATGTGCCTTTCAAGCGGGTAGCCATGGATCTGGTGGGGCCAATATCTCCTCCAAGTGAAGATGGTCATCTCTACATTCTGACCCTGGTGGATTACGCTACAAGATATTCTGAGGCCATACCACTAAAGAATATCGACACTTCAACAGTAGCAGAGGCGCTCGTGGACATGTTCAGCCGTTTGGGGATTCCTGGGGAGATCCTGAGTGATCTAGGGATCCAGTTTGTCTCAGACTGCATGGAGGAAATCAATAGGCTGTTGAGCATCCAACACCTCACTACGACCCCTTAACACCCCATTTGTAACTGGTTGGTTGTAAAGTTTAACGGAACATTGAAGGCTACGCTGAAGAAACTGTGTGCTGAAAAGCCAAGGTTGTGGCACAGGTACATCAATGCCTTGCTCTTCGCAGTCAATAGCCGCACTTGCCCACACAAGCGCGCCATCAACACAACATAACGCAGAGAAGTGAATGCTGATGGTGTACTAGGTACCGAGATGTGTTAGGGCCTGAGATCCCGGCCCAGCCACAGGGTACAGAATCGCAGGCCATCGCACAAACAGCATACTTCTTGCATACTGACAAACATGCATTAACACCAACCTACCCACACATACACAGCACACTGTGACACACGATTATTTTGATCCCTTAAAATCCTTCCTGTCGGTGCAGCCACCAGTACTATGAGCAGTACCAGTGGATACGCGCACATGGGGGCCAATAACATCAGTGCCTACATATCTTAAAAGAATGAAATGTAAAATGAAAGAGATCGTACAGCAGCTGGACAAGTTTTGAAATATGCAAGAAAGTCTTATTTATATCTCACTGCACAATAGAATAAAAAGAAATATGACTACTACATACATGCTAATGTCACATGTCAATTTGACCCTTAGAGCTGTTCTTAATTGGACGAACTTCTGATCGGCAAACCTAGATCGGAGAAAATCGGCGATCTTTTGGTTTGTTTCTTAATTGAGGTTGAACGAACCTAGGCGAACTTCAACAAACCAGGTTTGCCATGGTTCTCTTTCTTAACTGAAGTGCTTGATTCGGCGTACTTACTGTCTGCGAAGGTGTTCAAAATGGCTGCCGCTATGCCGCTTCGCGATTTGAACGATGTTTGTTTTTGTACTCCTTGCAGTAGCGACCCCACAAACAGCGTTGCGCCTCCCACAGATCAATAAAAAATAGGTCTTGTTCTTCACACGAGTGAAATATCGCCGTCCGCCATATTTGTTTGTATCGGTGACTGTCTTCTTATCTCCAACGCAGAAGAGGGTAAAAGTTTTGACCAATCGGAGAAACGGCTCGCCTTGGTTTGCTCAACACGTTCAGCGAACCTTTTCCGACTTCGAACTATGGTTTGCCGAGGTTCGTGAACTACTTCGAACTAGGTTCGCCGTATCTTTAGATCGTCCAATTAAGAACCAACCTGGTTCGTCCGAGATCGTGAACTGTAGTTCGTCATAGTTCGCGAACTAAAGTTCGTTTAATTAAGAACATGCTTTAAGGTGACAATGGTGCATTTGGGCGACACAGCAAAACATTAGCTGAGCAGAAGGCAGAAAATCACTTCTGTGTCCATATAATAATATGGATACAGAAGTGATTTTCTGCCATCAGCTCAGATATTATTCTGATATTATCAGCATGACAGGCAGCATCGCGCCCCTTTGTAAGTTCTTTAGAATTGTTGCTCGTTGATCGAGCTTTCCGTTAATGGAAACTCTCCGCATTTTGACGGACAATTTCTGAGAGGGATGAAGAAAATGGAAGCCCGTCTGTCCCTGAGATAAACAAATTTTGAGAAAAAAACAAACTTATCCCTGCTGTGTTTCAAGTACGCGACGGACTGTAGAATGCCTGAGGCGGATTTTTGGCTCACGTGCGAAACAATAGTGAGTCTATGTTCTGGGCCAGTGGTCGTCCGTCAGTCGTCTCTCGTCCATCCGCCATCGTCCACGGTAAACTTTAGCACTGGCATTTTCTCCAAGACTATTCAAGCCACAGTCTTCAAACTTGGCCCAGTAATACTTTGTGGCAAGACCTTTCTAAGCATACCAATCTGAGTGACACATCTCAAAGGCCAAGGTCACAGGGGATCAGGAAATAGGTAAAACTATAGCCATATTTTGACAAAATGCAATTTTTCTCAAATACTGTTCACAACGTCAAAGCCAAACTTGGTACAAAGATACCTGATGATAAGACCTTTCTACTGCATACTAAATTTGACTGACCCCTTGGAGAGGTCAAAGGTCACAAGCGATCAGGAAACGGGTCAAAAATAGCAACATTTATACAAAATGTTTTTTTTTTTTCTCAAATACTATTCACAACTTCAAACCCACACTTGGTACCTGATGGTACGACCTATCTATGCATACAAATTTGGATGATCCCTCAGAAAGGTCAAGGGTCGCAAAAGGTTGGCAAATGTGTAGAATTGTAATTATTATTAACATTTTTGCAAACGTTTTTGGGCACAAAGGTTGGTGAGGATAAGACCTTTCTATGCATACTAATTTAGTCTACTCATCGCGCAGATCAAGGGTCACGGGGTTTGACAGATGTGTGAAAAATGCTTATTTTTTTTAAGAAAACGTGGCTTTTGCCCATGCCGAAATGCTAGCCCTTTACATATTGTCACAAAGGTCACATATATGTTGATTGGTCATACATGTGAGCCATAACGGCTTTGATTTTTTGTTTTGTTATGCTGTCTGTCCCGATGACGGACAGTTTTAAAGCAGAAAGCCTGTCGCTGAAAGTCATGCTCCTTTCACAGCAGAATCACTCAATGGGGTGATAAAAATAATGTCAAACTACTGTCGCGTCGCACATATGGAAACACTCATTTTTGACTCACGTTCGAAGCGAAAGCGAGTCTATGTTCTGGGCCAGTGGTCATCCGTCCGTCGTCTATCTATCTATCTATCTATCTATCTATCTATCTATCTATCTATCTATCTATCTATCTATCTATCTATCTATCTATCTATCTATCTATCTATCTATCTATCTATCTATCTATCTATCTATCTATCTATCTATCTATCTATTTATCTATCTATCTATCTATCTATCTATCTATCTATCTATCTATCTATTTATCTATCTATCTATCTATCTATCTATCTATCTATCTATCTAATATTATCTTATCTAATCTAATCTATCTATCTATCTATCTATCTATCTATCTATCTATCTATCTATCTATCTATCTATCTATCTATCTATCTATCTATCTATCTATCTAATATTATCTAATCTAATCTAATCTAACCTATCTATCTATCTATCTATCTATCTATCTATCTATCTATCTATCTATCTATCTATCTATCTATCTATCTATCTATCTATCTATCTATCTATCTATCTATCTATCTATCTATCTATCTATCTATCTATCTATCTATCTCCCGTAGTCTTGCCGACCGATGGGGCACCACTGATGACTTGGCAACCAGCTCCCTCCATTCCTCTCTGTTCTCTGCCATTCTTAGCGTATCGCGCACCTTCAGTCCTGTTCACTCTGAGATATTGTCCTCCCATCTTTTCCTCTGTCTTCCTCTCCTTCGTCCACCTTGCACGGTTTCTTGCAGGATTGTTTTGGCAAGCCCTGCTGAACGCATGACATGCCCATACCACTTCAGTTTGCGTTTTTTTCACAATGGCTAATAGGTCTTCATATGACCCGATGGCTTGCCTGATTCTGCTTCCCACTTCCACGTTTGTAACGTGATCTCTGTATGAAATGCCAAGCAGCCTTCGAAAACATCTAATTCCAGTGGCTTGTATCCTCCTTTCAAGGTCTGCTGTGAGGGTCCATGACTCGCAGGCATACAAAAACACTGAGATGACTAAGGAGCGCATCAGTCTGATCTTGGAGCAGAGTGTGATGTTTCTGTCCTTCCATATGGTCTTCAATCTTGTCAGTGCTGTTGTTGCCTGCGCAATCCTGGACAGTATTTCTGGTTTTGATCCCCCATCTGTCACAATGGCTCTTACGTATTTGAATTTATTAACGGTTTCCAGTTTTTGGCTTCCAATCAGGATGTCAGTGCCAATGCCACTGGTGTTATTGGTCATCAGTTTGGTCTTCTCTGCACTGATTTCCATCCCGTACGCAATGGCTGTACTGTCCAGCTTTTCCACCAGCTGAGCTAGTTCCTTCTCTGCCTACCCGGCAACAGCCTCCACGTGCGGTGGGTGGGTAGTCCACTCAGTCCCTGACTGAGTGGGCTAGCAGACGGGTGCCATCTTTGTCCAGGATTAGGACTTGATGTCAGCAGATATGTTGTTCAGCCTTTTCACTGGTCCGGTTTTTTAAGGAGCTGTGCTAACCCAGGTTGTACCATGTTGGATTGGTCCTTAAAAATACTCGTGACTTTTTGGTCCTTTGGATCCCAAGTGTTTGCCGTGCTTGGAGACCCGTGTCGGAGGAGAAGAGGATCCTGGTGGCTGAGGTTCCCTTTGGGCTGTGGCTCACTGGTGCCAACACTCCACTTCGGCCTTGACTTCTACCTAAACGGGAGGCTAGTCGTACCGGCCTAGTCAATCGGCTCTTGTCACGTTGAGCCCTATCCCATTGTTGACATGCGGGCTGATATACGGAGCACTATGCTATAGCCTTTGCTGCTGATTAGGTGCTTTACGCCAGTATTCCCCTGCATTCAACGGTGTGCTAGAAGGCGGTGGCTCAAACGGTTCAATCGGGCTTACCCCCTTGAGTATATCTTTCGGGCAGTCTCCATTGTGCGTCGGCTGGAGACCCGCCGACATTTGCACTTTCCCTTGTTGGGCTCGGTGGTGGGCGGGGACCCCCGGGGGATGAATATCTCTACTAATATAATATGGAAAAAACAAAAAACCCAAACTTGCACAGAAGCGGCACATAGCCACCAACATTGAAAATGACAGTGACTCGGACTGTGGGGAAGCGACGCCTCAGGCATCAGCCGTATGGCCTCGCTTCCTCATTGTCCATAGCAAGGTGAAGGAGAAACCAGTTACCAAGCTGCATCCTTTTCTGGTGGGGGAGACCCTCAGGAGCCGTGTTGGCAGGCCTGACGCCCAGCGCCTCAGGTCTGGTGACTTGCTGGTGGAGTGCCGTACCCGGGCACACTCCAGCGGGCTACTGAGGCTCTCTTCCATCGGAGACGCTCCGGTGGAGGTCACACCCCACAAGACTATGAATTCGTCAAGAGGCGTAATCAAAGATCAAGCTTTGGCAGAACTGTCAGAAGATGAACTTGTACGGAACCTTAAGTCTCAGGGGGTGACTTACCTCAGGCGCTTCGCTTTCAAGCGAGGTGGTGGGGAGATCCGTCTCCCTACCATCATCCTGACGTTTGGCACCCCCAACCCTCCTACTACCATCTGTGGAGGTTACTACTCCTTGAGAGTGAAAAAGTATGTCCCTCTCCCCCTCCGGTGCTTTAAGTGCCAAAAGTATGGCCATGGGCAGAAGACATGCCGTCAGGCAGAGGCTTCATGCGCCGGTTGCACTAAGCCCGGACACTCTGCTGAGTCCTGCACAGCCACCCCCCTGTGTGTGAATTGCCAGGGGGCGCATATGGCTTCGGATAAGAAATGCCCTCGTTGGATATCCGAGTGCAAGTTTCAGCAGGTGCGTGTGGAGAAGGGGCTGTCCTTTCTGGATGCAAAAAAAACTGGTTGAAGGCCCTGGTGCAGCTGCGGCTGCCCCAACCTCTAACACCTCAGTGTATACTTTTAGTGCAGCGGTGGCAGGCAAGCGCCCCACCAAAGACGTTTCATGTCAAACCCCAACTTCTTGGTTGGGGGCGAAGCCTCGGCTCATCTCGCCCCTGGAGAGTAACCCTCCTCCGGTGGTGAAGAGGAGCCAGGGAACGCAGAAGGCGGACACTGCCGGTCCGGTAGTGCCGCCTTCTGTTGCCCCTAAGCCTCAGCCCCCACCCAAACCTGTTAGTCAGTCAACTCCAAAGGCTTCTGGCTCTGGTCAGCCTTCTAAGGCCGCTAACTCTAGCGGCAGGAACGCTGCCCAGAACCAGGGGTCTAAGAAATCTATGGGACCGCTGTGCGCACGGGCCCAGAAGGGGAACACTGATGTCCCCCTTCAAAACAAATATGCTGCACTGGAGGAGTGGATGGAGGGAGTGGAAGTTGTCGTTGCTGGTGCTGCGGCAGCTCCACCCCCTTCATCTCCGAAGAACCACAGGAGGCCCGGGAGCCGGCCCCCCTCTGTTTCTTCAACTCCTTCCAAGGTAAAGGAAAAAGGGGGAAAAAACTCCTTACCCCCAGATAAAACCTAATCATGTACTCTTTGCTTCAGTGGAATTGTCGTGGTTTTCGAGCTAACTTTGAGGAATTACGTCTTTTAGTCAAGTTTTATAACCCCTCAGTAATATCTCTTCAGGAGACTTACCTGAAGACTTCTGACCCTGTGTCCTATAATGGTTTTAATGTTATACATAAAGGCTCTGATTCGGAGAGGCGCTCGGGTGGACCGGCTCTTCTCATTAGTAGCCAAATTTTATGTAGCCCCATTAGCATCGACGCCTGTCTTCAGGCTGTCGCAGCTCGGGTTACCTTGAAGAAGACCATAACCATATGCAGTATTTACCTGCCACCATCACTGCGGGTCAGTAGCAATGATATTTTTAACTTAGTAGATCAACTGCCCCCTCCCTTTATTCTCATGGTGGATTTTAACGGTCACGCTCACCTTTGGGGCAGTGACCACTATGATGGCAGAGGTCAGATGTTAGAAGATGTTTTTTCTCAACTTAACCTATGTGTCTTTAACGATGGCTCACCTACATACTCTAACTCAGGTTCAGGATCTAGTTCTGTTCTAGACCTCACTGTGTGTGATCCTTCTCTCATGGTGGACTTTTGGAAGGTTCACGACGACCTGTGTGGTAGTGACCACTTCCCAGTGGTTCTGTCATCGGTCAGCTTGTGAGGAGGATTCGCCGGTGGGGCGCTGGAATCTCAAGAAAGCTAACTGGCCTCTGTTCGCCTCCCTCTGTCAGTCTCGTCTTACAGAGGAGGTGGACATGTCAGCTGAAGAACCTGTTTCTTGTTTTACTTTGATTTTGTTGGACATAGCAGGTGAAACCATCCCTAGAACTTCCACATTAGTCCCTCGGAAGCCGAGAGTACCATGGTTCAATGAAGAGTGCCGCAAAGCCCAAAAAATACGCAAATCTGCTCAGCGACGTGCTTTTCGTAATCCATCGCAAGCAAATATTTTAACTTTTAAAAGACAGCGGGCTAAAGCCCGTTACATTTTTAAACGCGAACGCCGTGCTTCCTGGAAACGCTTCGTCTCATCTTTATCTTCTAGGACTCCGTCCCAAAAAGTTTGGAAGGCTGTTCGAAGAATTAGGGGCAGGGGTGGCTCGGCTTCTGTCGGCCATCTTAGAGATGGTGCCAGTTTGGTCACAGATAAAAAGGCTGTGGCCAATTTGCTTGCCTCCACCATTGCCCGTAATTCTTCAACAGAGCATTATTCACCTTTCTTCCAGAGAGAGAAGGAGAAGCGAGAATCTTGTACTTGTGATTTTATATCAGATAACTCGGAAGACTATAATGCCCCGCTTTACGTTTTCAGAATTGCAGCAAGCCATGCAGAAATGTACTGACTCTGCTGCTGGATTACATACCATCCATTATCAGCTCCTAACTCATCTACCTGAGGATTCACTCCTTGTACTCCTCAAGGCCTTTAACCATATCTGGATAACCAGTCGTTTTCTGCCATCTTGGCGCCAGGCTGTGGTTGTGCCAATCCCCAAGCCGGGTAAGGATCCTTCCAACCCGGGCAACTACCGGCCAATAGCTTTGACACCATGTGTATGTAAGATTATGGAACGCTTGGTCAACGCCCGACTGGTGTGGCATCTTGAATCACGTGGTCTCATCACAGACCTCCAGTGCGGTTTCCGGCGCTTCCGTAGTACAACTGACCATCTAATCCGCTTTGAGTCTTTTATCCGAGATGCTTTTGTCAACAAGCAGCATGTCTATGCAATTTTCTTTGATCTTGAAAAGGCATATGACACTACCTGGAAGTATGGTATAATGTCTGATTTGTTGGACATGGGTTTTAAAGGGCACCTGCCTTTTTTATTCACAATTTTGTGACTAACAGGTCGTTCCATGTCCGTGTGGGCTCCACCCTCTCCGACTCCTTTGAACAGGAGATGGGTGTCCCGCAGGGCAGCATTCTATCTCCTGTTTTATTTAGCATTAAAATAAATAACACTGTAAAGGCCGTCAAGGATGATTCTGAATGCTCTCTGTTTGTGGACGACTTTGCTTTGTGTGCACGAGGTCGAGGACTTGCGTCCCTTGAGAGGCGCTTGCAGCTGTGCGTTGATCGCATCCAGCGGTGGGTGTCTCTCAACGGATTCAGGTTCTCGCCCTCCAAGACAGTCTGTGTGCATTTTACTAACCAGACGAATTTTTTTCAAAACCTAGCCTGAGCATTGCTGGAGTGCCAATTCAGGTGGCCGAAGAGGCAAAGTTTTTGGGGGTCATCTTTCACAAAAGATTGACCTTCTGCAACCATGTTAACTACCTTAGAACCTCTTGTCAGAAGGCCCTCGACATTCTTCGGGTCGTTGGTCGTACTGACTGGGGTGCAGACTGCATTGTCTTACTTCGACTGTACCGGGCCCTTGTTCGGTCCAAACTGGATTACGGCTCTGTGGTATATGGCTCGGCTTCCAAGTCTGTTCTACAGCGTCTGAACACAATTCACCATCAAGGTCTGCGCATATGTCTGGGGGCATTCAGGACATCTCCAGTTCCTAGTCTGTATGCCGAGGCAGGGGAGCCTTCTTTCAGGCTCCGCCTCATCCGCCTCATGCTCAGCTACGTTCTGAAGCTGAAGGCCCATCCAGACAATCCTGCCTATGATTGTGTTTTTAACCCGTCATTTGCAGAGATTTACGATGCCCATCCGGGAGCTGTCCGTTCACTTTCCTTCCGTGTCCGACCTCATCTGCAGGCGGCCGGAGTGGACCTGGACAAAGTTTCGGAATCTATGCAACACGTCACTCCACCCTGGCTACTACCAGTTCCTGACATCTTGCTGGACTCGCCCACAAGAAGGATTGTACTCCACCAGCCATATACCAACAGAGCCTCAATGAACTCCTTTCAAGTTTTCCTGGCTATTGTCGTCTTTATACAGATGGGTCCAAGTCTGAGGATGGGAGAGTGGCTGCGGCTGCAGTGTCCTCTCGCCATCCTAGACGCCCATTTAAGCTCAGCCTAACTGACCATTCCTCTGTATTTAGTGCTGAACTGCAGGCAATTCTGCTGGCACTCAAGCATGCCTATCAGTCTCGGGAAAGGAACTCCCTGATTCTGTCTGACTCTCTTTCTGCCCTGCAGGCCCTTCAGGGCGCGGGAACAGACCATCCACTGCTGGTGCAGATTAGAGAGCTCTACGCAGACTTGATGAAGGAATATTATGACATCATTTTTATTTGGGTCCCAGGCCATGTGGGCATCGAAGGCAACAGAATCGCAGATTCTGCTGCCACCAGTGCCCGCAGTGACCCTGTCCCTGACACAAAGACTGTTTTTAGTGATTTTAAACCTGTGATTAGTGCGTACATAGGCCGCGAGTGGCAGTCCGAGTGGGACAAAGAGGAAGGGAACAAGCTTCATGAAGCTCTTCCTACGTTGTCCGACAGTCTACCTTTCCGCTGCGGCAGCTGCCGTGAGGAGACTGTCCTTGCTCGGCTCCACATCGGGCACACGTATGTTACGCACTCTTACTTACTTAAACAGGATGAGCGTCCATGGTGTTTTGCCTGTGATGAGCAGTTTTCTGTTCGACACTTTTTGCTGTATTGTGCTGACCTAATTGACACCAGATATAAACACTTCACAGCAGACTCCTTGAAGGTTTTGTTCCGGGATGTTCCCCCGGACAAGATCTTCAATTTCTTGCGAGCATGCAATATTTTTAACAAGATCTGAGCATTCATAGACTATGTGAATCTTTTTTATTTGCCCTTTTTGATAGTCTGTAGACGTTTCTTTTAAAGACATGTGCGACATTTTAGCCTGAGATTTTTAATCTATATTTACATCTTGTCTTAAGACCTTGCTTTTAGTCTGGCTGACCAGATTTTTACCCATCCCGCCGTGAGATGGCCTTAGTCGCCTGCTCGGCGTTAAACCCAAATAACTAAATAACTAACTAGTTCCTTCTCTGGCAAGGCCATCAATGTCGTCCGCAAAGCGCAAGTTCGTGATTGTTCTGCCTCCAATACTGACAGATCTTTCATGATCTTTCAGAGCGTCTGTCATGATTCTTTCCAAGAAGATGTTGAAAAGAGTAGGTGAGAGCAAGCACCCCTGTCTGACTCCGACAGTAGTCCTAAACCAGTTTCCTATTTTGCCGTTGAAGCAGACTGCACTAGTGGCCTTGTTGTAAAGGTTTGCTACGACTTTGATCATGTTGGCATTAATGTTGTATAGCTTCATTGTGGACCAATGGGCTGCATGCCACACCCTGTCAAACGCTTTCTTAAAATCCACAAAGGCATGATAGAGATCTTGCTAGTGCTGGAGGTACCTCTCACATAGAACTCTCAGGTTGAAGGTCTGCTCAGTTGTGCTGCGCCCTGGTCTGAAGTCCGCCTGTTCCTGAGCTATGATTTTTTCTGCCTGTGGCTTCAGCCTGTTCAGCTGGATCTTTAACATGACTTTGCTTGGGTGGCATATAAGACTGATCGTGCGATAATTCTGGCGTTGATGTAAGTTGTCTTTTTGGGGGAGAGTTATTTTAAGTGATTGGGTCCATGGTGTGGGCCAATCCCCTGACTGCCAGATCTTATTGCAGATTGTTAGTAATGCGCTTATCATGTCCCCCCTTCTTGGACTAGCTCTGCAGGGATGTTGTCTGCTCCTGCTGCCTTCCCTTTTTTCAGCGACTTCACTGCAGCCTCTACTTCTTATCGGAGGATGGGATAGTTGCCATTGTTGGTCACGGGTGGGTTGACAAGTATGCTTGGGTCCCCTGTAGCTCAGTGGTTGTACAAATCTGAGCAGTACTCTGTCCATCTGTTCAGTATGACTTGGTCTTCCGTAAGACAGTTCCCTTCCCTATCTTGAATGATAGAGGAGCGTCTTTGTTTTACACTGGTATGCTTTTTTTTTGCTAGTATTTTTGTTCAGATTTACTTCTATGTGTTTACACTGATCTTCAATCCACTTATTCTTTGCCTTTTTCATGCTTTTCTTGATATCCTGGTTAATTTCCCTGTATTGTTTAGCTCCTTCTACCTCTGATTTCTTTTTCTTTAATTCTCGACGCTTGTCACATAGAACAAAGATGTCAGCTGTAACCCAAGGTCTCTTTGCTTGTCGGTGTTTGCCAAGGATCTCACTGGCTGTTTGGGTTACAACAGTGTTAAATGTGTCGATCAATGTGTCCACGTCCGTGTCTTCTGCACCTAGAAGTAGCAGTGGCGCGAATTTTCCTCCTATCTTTGCCTGGAAGGCTTCCGTTGCCTCCGGGTCTTTCAGCTTCTCGAGGTCAAACTTGATTCTGGTTGGACCCTGCTTGTTGACCTTCTTTAGACAAAGTCGGAAGGTCATCATAACTAAGTCATGGTCACTTCCAATGTCTGCGCCTGGAAAACTTCTAGTCTTGGCAATGTTCACACTGGTTTGGAAGCGTCTCTTCACCATGATGTAGTCAATTTGGTTATGGTGCTCTCCGTTCGGGCTGTGCCATGTCCACCTTCTGGATGCTTTGTGTGGGCCAAACGTGTTCATCAGCTTTAGATCATTTGAGCTGGCAAATTCCATGAGCCTAAAGCCTCTGTCGTTGGTCTCTGCATTGCAGTAGTGTCCGCATATGCCTTTCCAGTTCCTAGCAGCATCTTCTTCTATTTTGGCATTCCAGTCTCCCTGTACCACAAGAATGTCTTTCTTAGGGGTCGGGTCCAGAACTTCTTGCAGTTGGCCATAGAAGTCTTCTATTTCCTCATCGCCATAGTCTTTTGTTGGGGCATAATTTTGTACAATGGTGATATTGAATGGGGTTGCCCTCAGGCGTATGGTAATAAGCCTCCTGGAGACTGGCCGACAACTCATGACGGTGTTCACAATGTCTTTGTGGACGAGAATTCCGACACCCTGTTCGTGTTTGTCTTCTCTGCCACTGTAGTACAGTTTGTGGTTTTCCTGGGTTGATGTTTCCCCAAGGTTCTTCCATCGTACTTTGCAAAGTCCTAGGATGGTCCAATGGTATCTGTTCATTTCGTGTGTCAATTCCTCTACCTTTCCAGGCGTTCTTAATGTTCTGACGTTCCAAGTGCCAATGCTGATGTTGTTTCTGGCCCGGAGTTTTGATGGTGCACCAGTAACACACTTACCACCTCTGCCCTGGCGCAAGACAGAAGGCGCGGTCCTTGTTTCGGGCGACGAACGATCCGGTATGGATTGAGGTAAGGTTGTCATTGCATGTGGTGTGTCTTGGGCCAAAGAACCTGGCGGAGCCTATCCCTCTCCAGGCTGTTAACCACAACCGAAACTCCACATAACTTGTGGCTCGCCTTGGTCCTGGACACGTGGCCGTTGAGACCCTCATGGGACTCCTTCGCCCTGGGTGGTGACTTCATCAAGGAAGTTCATACACCGAATCAGATACCGTGTCAGCACCCTAGTCTTTGGTTATCCACAACCTAACCTGCAAGGTAGCAGGGGACTCGTGGAGAGCGGGGTCGTCTATGTCCCGTGCAGATGTGAATATCTACCCACTGCCGTCGTCTCTCATCCGTGGTAAACCTTAACGTTGGCATTTTCTCGGAGACTATTCAACCTACAGGCCATCAGCCGGCACCCAAGACAGTGTATCGCCCTCCTCACATCACCATTGACGAGTCTGAACTAAAGTCAGTGCACCAGTTTATTTACCTTGGCTGCATTATCACATCGGACGCCAAGCTGGACAAGGAGCTTGACAGCAGGCTGGCAAAAGCGAACAGCGCTTTCGGGCGACTTTTCAAGCGGGTGTGGCACAATCAACAGCTGAAAACAGGCACCAAGATCAGCGTGTACAGAGCTATGGTCCTCACCACCCTGCTGTATGGTTCCGAGTCCTGGGCCCACTACCGCAGCCAACTACGACTCCTCGAACGCTTCCACCAGCGCTGCCTGCGTACCATCCTGGGCATTCACTGGAGTGACTATGTCACCAACGTCGAGGTCCTTGAACAGGCTGAAACTGTGAGCATCGAGGCTTTGCTGCTGCGGACACAGCTCCGCTGGGCGGGGCATGTCTCCAGGATGGAGGATCATCGCCTACCAAAGATCACCCTGTTCGGCGAGCTTGCTGCTGGACACCGTGACAGAGGGGCACCAAAGAAGAGATACAAAGACTGTCTCAAGAAGTCACTTAGTGCCTGCCAAATCGACCACCACCAGTGGTCCTCGCTTGCTGTGGACCGTGACACCTGGCGCTCCACCATTTACAAGGCAGCTGTCTCCTTTGAGGACTCTCGCAGAGCTAGCCTTAAGGACAAGCGGCTCAGGAGAAAAACAGAGATGCCGCAACTCAGAACCCTGGCCATACCTTCCCCTGCAGTCACTGCGGTCGAACCTGCCTGTCCCGGATTGGCCTCCGCAGCCACGAACAAGCCTGCAGACGTCGTGGGCAACTCCTATAAAATCTTCGTTCGCGAAGTCAAGCCAAGATTCAACCTACAGTCTTCCAGCTTGGCCCAAGGATACTTTGTGGCAAGACCTTTCTAAGCATGCCAAATTCAGTTACCTCCCAGAAAGGTCAAGGTCACAGGGGATCAGGAAATATATCAAAAATAGCTATTTTGGGACATAATTTATTTTTCCTCAAATCCTATTCACAACTTTAAACCCAAACTTGTACAAAGATACCTGATGGTAAGACCTTTATATGCACACTAATTTGGCTGATCCCTCGGAAAGGTCAAGGATCACAAGAGCTCAATAAATAGGTCTAAAATTGCAATATTTTGAGAAAATATGTTTTTTTTTTTCCTCAAATACTATTCACAACTTCAAACCCAAACTTGCTACAGAGATACCTGATGGTAAGACCTATCTATGCATACTAATTTGGATAACCCCTCGGAAAGGTCAAGAGTCACAAGAGCTCAGGAAATAGGTTAAAAGAAAAAAATATTATTTTGACAAAAAAAAAATTTTCTCAATTACTATTCAGAAGTCCAAACCCAAACTTGCTACAGAGATACCTGATGGTAAAACCTATCTATGCATACAAATTTGAATGACCCCGCTTTGGAAAAGGTCAAGGGTCATAAGAGGTCGACAAATGTGTACAAAATGCCAATAATTGTAGTTATTATCAACATGTTTGCAAACTTTTCAGTCAAATTTGGCACAAAAGTAGCTGATGATAAGACCTTCCTATGTATCCTAATTTAGTCGGCTCATCGCAAAACACCTCATACACCTACTGCATGAAGCAATAGGGACTACCCCCAGGCACACCGCAATCCGCTGGAGAATACCCAGTTGCTCCCCCTGAGTGGAGTCTGTCTTCTTCCACTGCAGCACTACATAAAGCTTTAGGGATGCAATCCGCGCTGTACTAATGGTGCTACCAGTAAATTATGGAGGCGGCTTCTAGTACATGCGTTGTGGGATTGCAATTCGTCAGGTTACGCCGTATGCCTACCTGACGAGCCTCCCTCCCCCCCCCCCCCCCTTCCAACAACCTTCACCCTCTCCCCCCCCCCTCCCCCTTGGGGCGAAACCGGTCGTAGATGGGAAAAAACTAAATCTACCCAGCAGGTCCAATATCTGTTTGGGAATATTCACTAGACTCCCCTCTCGTGGGGAGGGACTGGATATTCTCCAGCGGATTCAAGGGTGCGTGTCTGTTTGTCAAAGGGAAGTAACGTCTACACGTTGAACGTGAAAGACACAGTGGTTGTCTCCATAACCATGAACGTAACTCCTGTAGCAGACTATTTTCGGAAATCAGATTTAGGTCATCATTGCACATGTGTCGAGGAAAACAGTGGATTAAAAGCCAGGACAAACATGCGGTATCGCATGTTTGTCCTGGCTTTTAATACACAGTTTTCGTCGAAACTCGTGCAATTTTTACTGACCCGCCTTTGATTTTCTAATATCGTCCATTTGCTAGTCTGTGCGGTTGATGTCTCTGTCACTATCACAGATTGCTTTCTTGCTTTACCTGCGCCACATCTATAGATGAGACTGAGGTCAGCAATAGGCATAGATCCTGTTGAGCCCCCGTAAATGCGGGGGCTCATGAGGATCTGTGCCTGTTTGCATTTGGGTATTGCTCGCTGTGCGATGACAGCTCGTCAGCGA
Organism: Semisulcospira habei; assembly: GCA_036245525.1. Lineage (NCBI taxonomy): Eukaryota > Metazoa > Mollusca > Gastropoda > Semisulcospiridae > Semisulcospira > Semisulcospira habei. The sequence continues at coordinate 121,907,708 of BTPG01000007.1, read as the reverse complement.
ATGACGCCACTTTACCATCTGTACGAGACAGGTGCTTGCTTAGATATATTTCCGAGCAAAAGAAATGCGCCATTTTTGGAGTAATCGGTAAAACCTTTCTTTTTTCCAGATGATTCCAAAAATGTCGCGTTTCTTTTTCTAGTCGGTGTATTTGGTTGGTTGTTTGGATGCCTGACTTGCTTTTTATGAGGAGAAAAATAGTGAAGGTCAGTCCAGATGTGTATGTGACTGCACCCCGGTGGGTGCGTGCGTGCGTGCGTGTGCGCACGCGCGCGTGTGTGTGTATATGTGTGTGTGTGTTTGCGTGTGCATGCGTGCTTGTGTGTGTGTGTGTGTGTGTGTGTGTGTGTGTGTGTGTGTGTGTGTGTGTGTGTGTGTGTGTGTGTGTGTGTGTGTGTTTTAAAGTTGAAAGTTGACGACTGCTACTGTGTGTCAGCTCGGAGTACATCGTAACAGAACGAATACATGAAAACATGCCACTTACATGCACACACCACTGACGCAGGAGAAATTACACGTGCAGGTGAGGACTCATACAGTCGTGCTTTAATGTCTGATGTCTGACTACAAATTCCATCTGAAAATCTGTTTGTGGAGGAAAGCAAGTGGAGGAGCGAAGCCGGAATAAAAACAAAAAGTTGTATCCGTTTGAGACCAAAGTGGTGCATAAACAGATCCGACCAAAAGAATAGTTCAAATTTAGCTACCCCCCCCCCCCCACCCTTACCCCTCCGAATGAAAAAAATAGAAAATGTAATAATAATTTAAAAAATATCAACAACAATAATAATAATACAAACAAACTAAACCAACCCAAAACAATATTTTCTAAAAAGACACTATTGTACCTTTCGAAAATAGTGTGCGTTTTGTTGATTTTTCTTTTTTTCTTTGTTTGTTTGTTTTTGTTAGTTGGTTGGTTTCTTTGGTTGGTTGTTTGTTTGGTTGTTTATCTGGGTTTTTCCTTCATAAATTTGAACTTTTCCTTATATTGTCTGGACCTTAACGGGATATTAACTTTATGTAATTTTACATCCGATTGAAGGTTTAGCAAAAGGCCACTGAAGCCCGCCCCTCCGCCGCTGTTCAAGGGCTCATCAAAATATATACATTTTCATGACCAATGAGCTGATTGGTCACAATTAACCCATATGTATGCAGCCACAGTTAACTGTCAGTAGCGCATTTTTGCGATGATCCCTGGGGGTTATCACATGATGTGCACGGCTGTCATGTGATGCTCGTGGTTGTCACTTCATGCTCATGGCTGTCGCTCATGGCTGACTGTGCCACGTGATATAAGCGCCACACAGCCCCGTGCCCGATCTCGATGTGCTGGAGATGACCCTGTTGAAGCCGATGTAGATGTCATAGTTGACGGGACCCTCCTGGTCGGGCTGGCCGGCCAGCGCGAAGGTGCGGAAGGTCTGCACGATGATGGATTGCACACCATTGGAAGCCGTCACCTTCCCATCACTGACGTTGATGAAAAGACGACTTTTGACGCTGACGAAGTTTCCGGTCTTGTGCAGTTCTGGCCAGTAGTTACTGGGGTGGTCCCGGGAGTAGAAGAAAATAGTGTTGTCAATAACATGGACCTCTGCGTCGTTAGACTGACTGCTACCATCACCACCTGAGAAAAAAAATGGGGGTGGGGGGGATTGGGCTATCAAATAAATAAACGAAGTAAAGGACATTGACGGAAACACATTTTGTCGGTACAACTCGGAAATTTCGTATCTGGCAACCAAATGTGTAAAACACGTCGTTTTTCAGTTACACAGACATTACACACTAAAATCAAATGGTTATCTTTTTACCCGTTCAGTATCAGATGACGCAGAATGTGTTTCTGCAATCTTTGCTAATTCAACACTAAAACACCTAGATGTCTCAGGATCATGGATCCAAAGTGGTGTGAGCAAAAGGCATAGATCCTCAACGAGCACCCGCTACTGCGGAGGTTCATGAGGATATATACCTCTTTTAATCTGGTGGTGTTCCGATTTTCCAGGCATTGAACGGGTTAAACGGATTTTAAAGCTAATAAAGATAACATTCATTGAGCATGTGTATCCTTTATAACAGTTGTTATGAATGTTTAACCTTCTGTGTGTCGATCGGCAGCAATGTTGATCGAGGTGTCACCTCGACCAAATGCTGTACCGACACGCAAACGGTTAACTCATTGGAGACGAACGGCATCCGGATACGCGGCTGAAGCCGCGTATCCGGATGCCGTTCGTCTCGAGTGAGTCAACGTGTATTTCCCTTACCGTATCCGTTGTTACTGATCGAATCACCGATGTTGATGGTCCATCCGGATGGGACATCGTACTCCAGGTCAATCTCCAGACGCCGGCGGCTGGTGGTGTCGAAGGTGGCTTTCAGCACGCCCCTGCGGTCACATGCGGTGTTAGAGGAGCTCGAGCTGAGAGCACTCACCCAGGACATTCCTAACTGAGAAAGCGACGCTGATGAGCTCACGGCGCCTGTCCTCAGATTCACTGTTACGTCTGGTAGAGAACAAAAACCAAAAGGATTTATCCCAAAGTCTACCGTATTGTTTGGAGCTCAGATGCATTTATCTTTTAGGAACGTTCAGAGTTGTTTATATTTTTAGGCTTATTATGCTGATCCATTTCCCTCCTCTCTAATCCAACCTCTGATCAACACACACGTCAACGCACACAAATAAAGACGGACACACGGCGCTTTCCGCCATTAGTGCGCTCTGTGGGCTCGTGTAGCGACAGCAATCCATCTCCTTCTACTCTAACCCACCCTCTGATCCACACACACTGGCACACAGAAATAAAGACGGACACACGGCGATTCCCGCCATTCGTAAGGTCTGTGGTCTGGCGTAGAATAGCTATTCTGAAGAAAAATAGCAGCACTAGCAGTGAAATTATATCACTTCAAGCTTCACGTCATGCCATCATTAGTCCCACGACGCCGTGTTCATAGTGACGACTTGATGTTATGCGTCACTCATCGCAGTATTAACATTTGACGTATTAGACTATCAAACTTGGCAATTTTCTTGCTGATTTATACACCTAGGGCTTACAGGTCACACTTTGACCTAATCCTACCCCAGAGCCGGGACAAACAGCAGGCTAATGAAAACTGTTTATGAAAAATCATGCGGGTATTAAATAGCAGATAGCTTTTTTCGTAAAAGAAATATAAAAGTTATGTTAGCTGTTTTACAAATGGCTCCAAAAAAGCGGTGCAGAAAATTGTCTGATTTTCACACCTACGGCATACAGGTCAGAATTGACCTGATCGTACCCGACAGCCGAGATCTTTTTGACTAATTTTGTATTTGTGTTTTCAAAGCAAATGTCAGTCCGTGCGCAGTCTTTTCGGACGCGAATTTCGCTATCATTCCTAGCGAAGGGGCTACTGTCCTCAATTTTTTTTAACGTCATGTTTTGAAGGCTAACGCCATTTACCGCGTGTCCTTGTGCTGCTCGTCTTGAACGCGTCTCACTTACCAGGCTGTGCCAGGACAGAGGTGAGACCCAAGCACAGGACAGCAACCAGCAGCAGCATGGTTCGTATCTCCTGGTGATCTTGTTTTCAATCTGGAAAGGAATAACGACATTTTGTTTTTTCAATGGCAACTTGAACACTGGTGTGGCTCCTGCGGAAATGGGTGAGGTTTCGAACGACTACCCACAACGAACGAGGGCGAAATTGCGGCTGATAACCCGCGTGTACTATGGTTATAGACATCACTCCAAACATCTCCAAGAGGCATAGATCCTCATGAGCCCTCCGTTCTCATGAGGATCTATGCCTCTTGGAGATGTCTGGAGTGTTGTCTTTGCTTTGGTACAAGCTGGTTATCCTCCTTTACTTCGTTTTCGTTACTTGTTGGGAGTCGTTCGCTTCAAAAGAAACCTCTCTTGCTACGAGCATTTACATCAGTGTGCCTCGAGCAAAGAGAAGACAACTTTCTGGTACTACATTTTGGAGAAAGAAAAAAAAAAACACTTTACGTGTTATTTACATTGTTTTTTTGTTTTTTTAAATAATAAAATGAATAAATAAATGACTGAATAAATAAATAAATAAATAAATAAAATTACAATCAGTCAGTCAGTCAATCGGTCGGTCGGTCGATCGATCAATCGATCAATCAATCATATTATTTTTACCTACACAAGTCGACTTTTTTTTTCTTAAAGTACTTACATACAGTGTGAGAATATGGCCCAGGTCGGAATGAAACTTGGCCGTCGATGTGTGGATACTGTTGTCTTCAGATGGAGATGTGCTAGGACAGGGCTGGAACTTGCCGACTTATATAGTGATCACGATTTTACAATCAAGCAACAGCTTGCCAGGACATTTGCAAGAAAACATAAGTACGTGGGTGTCCTTGCGTACGCACACACGTACATCCACTCATAGACACACCTACACCCACACATCATCGCACACATATTCGCAAACATACGCACACATGCATACACACACACACACACACACACGCACACACACACGTACGCACGCACGCACACACACACACACACACACACACACAGAGTGACACAGATGACTTTGTTTTCGCCCCAACTTTCCACTCTCAATAAGCAATAACAACTTGTTTTTTGCTTGCATGACTTTGTTTGTCCAGATAACGGTCATGTATCTTCCCGGGCAAAACATTATGCAGCAGATCCTGTTAGAAGAAATAATACCCGTTGCTGCTTGGAATCGACTTCTGCAAGCAAGAGACATAACCTCTCATGAGCCCCTGCTTAAATCATTGGCTCGTGAGAATCTATGTCCCTTGCAGATGAAAGCCGCTGAAAGAGAGAATTGAAAGCAATTTACAGTCTATTATTAATATGTGTGAAAGTAATAATAATAATAATAATAATACATAGTTTTTATATAGCGCCCTTCCCCACGAACAGCAAGCTCGGAGCGCTTTACAGCACAATATATATATATATATATATATATATATATATATATATATATATATATATATATATATATATATATATATATATATATATATATATATATATATATATATATATATTAAAAAGGAGAAAAATTAGAACGCACTCACTCTTTAAATAAACATCTGCTCGCACCATGTAGGCGCATTCCTAACACGAAACACACACACACACACACTCACACACACACACACACACACACACACACACACACACACACACACACACAATCAAGTGTTCAAGCTGCCATACGTAGGTGAGAGAGAAAACATCTCAATTTGAAATGATTTTATGATTCCGGATGTATATTCACACCTCACATCCGGGTTTAAAGCTTTGTCACTGAAAGGGGCTGATAAAAGGAAAAGAAAAAGCATAGAATTTTAACTCGGATGACGTGCTGTGAGGATACATGCCGAAAGATACAATATAAATGTCGAAATCATAAAAGTACAATTTGCGTTGTCCCTATTTACAAATATGATAACAACTTTGAATTAGGGCTCGGCGGAGCGCGTTCAATGACATGCACATGAAGTCATGGGCGGGCATGCGTGAAATTCTGGCGATGAAGTAAGATTAATATTATGTCACGGCTAGCTACTCTAATCTTGCTGAAAAACGTACTTTTGGCAACAAGCGCCGTATTTGTGTGATGTGTGTGATGTGTGTGAATGTGTGTGTGTGTGTGTGTGTGTGTGTGTGTGTGTGTGTGTGTGTGTGTGTGTGTGTGCGTGCGTGTGTGTGTATGTGTGTGTGTGTGTGTGTGTGTGTTTCAAAGTGCTTCCCAATGCGCAAAAGGCCATCCGTCGACCCGATGGCCGTTTGCTTACTGGGGATTGAAAGTTGACAACTACTACTGTATGTCAAATTAGAGTACATCGTAACAGAACGAATACATGAAAACATGTCACTCTGTTACGATTGTGGTTGTGTTGTTCTGTGACAGCATACATGTGTTAATCCTAGGAAACGATCCGATATTTATTTGAGCTTTCATCGTTACGTATCACGTACCTTTTCAGTGAGATTCTCTATCGTTCGTGCATGATAGCGGATTTTGTTTTGTTATGATACGCTATGTTTAGTCCGAAAGCTTCTAGCAAAGTCGCACGTAGAAGAGCGGTCAATTTTTGGAATGCGTAGATTCGTTGAGAATTAACCAGAACATTCAAGCAAGGTCGTGCTGTCTTGTGACCTCGGGGAGTAGACAACATTTTGCAACATGTTGTTTTCTGTGCGCGTGAAATTATTAGCCGTTCAGTGTGTGTTTTGAAGGTCGTGAATGGTTTGCCATACTTTTGTCTGATGTCATTATACTTTGGGATTTGGGGCTGAAATAAGCAGTCGAATTTTGTAGACCAGTTTAGTTATTCTAGAAAGTTCTTTTTTTTAAATTAATATTTATGAGTTTCAGTTACGTGTTCCGTTCTGATTGGTTGCGTTGAGTCAATTACTTGGATTATTCTAGAAAGTTGTTTTACTATATAAAGTTGGTGCTAGGAAGCACGTGTGTACATTGTCATGCATTGTCAATTGTAGGGATACACAGTTTCTCGTTGGTACGTGGCCCGTATAGGATGTACATCGTGAGAGACGCAGCGTAACGGTGGCGTACGTTGTATAAGAAACATTGTGTCGCCAGTGTGACATTTGCAGAAGAGACATTGTATCAGTGTTAGTGCGTTTGGGAATGCATTGTGTGGAGATCGCATCGCTGAATTAAAATATTGTTGGAAATGTTACTCCAGTAGTGTCTACATCCTTAAGCCACGTGTGACAGGTTGCAGCTGAATGAAGATTATTTAAAACGAACCTTACGTGCGTGCGTCTGGTGTGATATCATACTATGACTACGACCCCACCACGTAACATTTTGGCACCTCCGACGGGACCTCTTCAGTTGGCTCAGTGCAAAGGGTAGCCGGTGAAAACAGCCAGCAGTGAAACGCAGAGATGGCGACATCGGAAATGAAGACATTCCTGAAAATTGAAAAGGAATGTAGACTCGAAGGAGCTCAACTCCTCGAGTTTGTAAAGGAGAGAGAGAAGGAGTAATTGGAGAGAGAAGAAAAGAAACGAGGGAGAGAAGAAAAGAAGAGACTGGAGAGAGAGGAGAAAGAAGAAAAGAGACGAGAGGGGGAAGAAAAGGAGAGATTGGAGAGAGAAGAAAGAGCTAAAGAACGTGAAATCAGGAAACTCGAAATTCAAGCAGAAGAGGCAGAGAAACAGCGAAGAGAGGCAGAGAAACAGCGAGAAGAGGCGCGTAGAGGCAGCGTCAACATGAAATGCATCTAAAGAAGATGGAGGCACAGAGCCAGAGAGCTAATGAAGCAACAGCATTAGCCAGCAGAGAGCACACCGCCCGTGCGCCAAAGCTACCACCTTTCGCAGAAAATTCAGATAAGATTACCTAGAGCGATTCGAGCGCTTCGCAAGCAGTAATAACTGGAGACAAAAGACTTGGGCTATCAAGCTGAGTGCACTTCTAACTGGCAAAGCGCTTGAATTTTACACCCGTTTGCCAAGAGAAGAAGCCGAAGATTATACGCAGTTGAAAGCCGCCCTGCTGAGACAGTACGACTTCACTGAAGAGGGTTACAGGAGACGATTTCGGAACTGCAAGCCTGAAGAAGGAGAAACACCCGGCCTATTCATTGAAAGAATCAGAAGCTACCTGGAGAAATGGATAGAGCTGGCTGGTTTAAACAAAGATTACCAGGACCTGTGTGACCTTATTATCAAAGAACAAGTCCTCAACGCATGTTCTAAGAACCTGACCGCCCACCTCAGGGAGCAAAAAGACCAGTCCCTAAAGGCCCTGGCCGACTTCGCTCAAAGATACCTTGACGCCCACAACATGAAGTTCGGGCCCAGTAAGCCGCAGCGTGTGTCTGCACCAGCAGAGGAAATTCACAATGTCAAAGACACCCCGAAATACAAGCCGGTGGAGAACCTGACATGTTTTCTCTGTGGAAAGAAAGGTCACAAGGCGATACGGTGTCCTTCTAAAGATGTTCCCCGAGGCGACAATATCAGAAGATCCAACCAAGATTGCGGGATAGCAGGCAAGAACAGTACTACGACTCAACATAGAGCCGCCGCTGTACTAGCCAATGATGTGACGTCATCCAATGTCTTTAAAATCTGGAGAAACGCGAGTGACACCGGAGCTGATTGAATCTTTCAAAAAGAATGAACGCATCCCAGTAGGAGATGGGCCTACATTTTTACCAGTCTCAAACATTGCGCTGCCTGAGAGTGAAGTGCCGAACATGCCGGTGGTGTCAGGATTCGTCGGAAATACACCAGTGAGATTGCTGAGAGACACCGGTTGTAGTTGCATCATCGTGAGAGAGGACCTAGTAACTGAAGACCAGAAACTACAGGAGTGGACAACCCTCATTTTGGCCGACGGAACTGTGAGCATTATCCCCCTTGCCAATGTTAGGGTCGACACCCCATACCTGAAAGGAGAGGTGAAGATGCTATGCGTAAAGACCCCTGTCTACGATCTTATCATCGGAAACATTGATAGTGCCAGAAACGCAGACGATCCAGATCCAGAGTGGAAACCTGAAACATATGCTGTTACCAAAAGAAGTCAAGCAAAGAAGAGTCAACAGAACATCCCTCTAAAAGTGGCGGACAACGCGGAAGCAGCTGTAGTGAATAGGGAAAGGCTGGTGGAGCTACAGAAAGCCGACCCCACGCTTGACAGGTTCCGAGGTCAGACCGAGCCTGTAACGCGAAAGGGAAAAGAGATAACCTTCGAGACCAAGAAAAATATCCTGTACCGGATATTCAACAGCAATGGAGATAAACCTGTACGTCAAGTAGTAGTTCCTGAACCTTTGAGGATGCAGGTGATGAAATTGGCCCATGATTCCATATTGGGAGGACACTTGAGAATCAACAAGACCCTTGATAGGATCCGAGCCGTCTTCTACTGGCCTGATATGGGAGGCGACGTCACTCGTTTCTGCAGGTCATGCGACATATGCCAGAAGACAATCTCCAAGGGAAAGGTGCCCAAGGTTCATCTAGAGAAAATGCCACTGATCGATATGCCTTTTAAGCGGGTAGCTGGGGACCTGGTGGGGCAAATATTCCCTCCAAGGGAAGATGGCCATCGCGACATTTTGACTCTGGTGGACTACGCTACACGTTATCCTGAGGCCATACCATTGAAGGAAATCGACACTCCAACAGTGGCAGAGGCGCTCGTCGACAAATTCAGCCGTTTGGGGATTCCGGAGGAGATCCTGAGTGACCTGGGAACTCAGTTCGTCTCCGACTGCATGGAGGAAGTCAACCGGCTATTGAGCATCCGACACCTTACTACCACCTCTTATCACCCCATGTGTAATGGGCTGGTTGAAAAGTTTAATGGAACATTGAAGGCTGTGCTGAATAAACTGTGTGCTGAGCAGCCAAGGTTGTGGCATAGATATATCAATACCTTGCTCTTCGCATACCGTGAAGTTCCTCAGGATTCGACAGGGTTTTCCCCTTTTGAATTACTGTACGGTAGGACTGTAAGGGGGCCCATGAACATCCTGAAGGAGCTGTGGACCAAGGATATCGACGCGCCTGAGGTGAAAATCAGCTACCAGTACGTCTTCGACCTGAGAGAGAAGCTGGAAGATACCCTCAGGATGGCTCGAGAAGAACTGGGGAAGGCGCAGAACAAAGGGAAGCATTACTATGATCGTAAGGCGAAATATCGACGATTCCAGCCAGGTGCCCAGGTGTTGGTTCTTCTTCCTACCGACAACAACAAACTCCTGATGCAGTGGAAGGGACCCTACGTTGTCGACACAGTGGTTGGCATCAACGACTACAGAGTCAAGGTCAACAACAAGGTGAAGACTTACCATACTAATTTGCTGAAGAAGTATATTGAGAGAGGTCGTCAAGACAAAACACAACTGGCGGCATTGGTGCGTCTTGCTGATGACGAAAGACTAGACGACGAGAACCTGTTTGACCTTAATGAACTCCGCCACAAGGAGGATGTAGAAGACATTCAGTTCGGTCAGAATCTGACCCAGACTCAACGAGAAAAACTGTGTGTTTCGACTCAAGAATTCAAGCATCGGTTTACACCTGACCCAGGAAAAACAGACACCATCCAGCACGAGGTTAATCTGACGGCAAATGAGCCAGTTCGCAGCAAACCTTATCGGCTTCCTTATAACACGAGGGAAGAACTGAAAAAGGATATAAAGGAAATGCTGAGTCTGGAAGTCATCAGGAAGTCCAAGTCACCATATGCGTCCCCAGTTGTCATCGTGAAGAAGCCAGATGGATCCAACCGGGTGTGTGTGGACTATCGTAGACTCAATAAACTAACAGTCTTCGATCCAGAGCCTATGCCCACAGCGGAAGAACTGTTCCAGACGAAGACCGATTTTTCTCCAAAATTGACCTAAGCAAAGGGTATTGGCAAATCAAGGTTGCAGAAAAAGATATCCCCAAGACAGCATTCGTCACACCCGACGGTCATTGGGAGTTTCTGAAGATGCCTTTTGGTATGGTGAACAGTGGTGCCACATTGAAGAGAGGACTGAAAAAGATCCTAGAAGATATGCAGAATGTGGTCTGTTACTGGAATGACATTTTGATCCATACCAAAACTTGGGGGGATCACATCAAATCCCTCCGAGAACTGCTCCAAAGACTGTCAGATGCAAATTTCACTATCCGTCCAAGCAAGTGTATTCTTGGGGCCGACAACATAAACGTCTTCGGACACAAATTGAGCGAAGGTTTAAAGGGGCTAAATGACGACAACGCGCAGAAGATCAGGGATGCCCCGCGCCCTACGACCAAGACGTAAGTCCGCTCATTTATGGGCTTGGCGAACTACTACCGGGAGTTCATACCAAATTTTGAGGCACTCACAGCACCCCTGACTGATTTGCTGAGGAAAGGACAACCTAACGTAGTGAAGTGGGAGGAGGCACAAGAGCGAGCATTCCAGACAGTTCGAGACATCCTAACCGAGAAGCCTGTTCTACACCTCCCTGACCCGTTGAAAACTTTCTTCCTGAGAACAGACGCCTCCAACGAAGGTGTAGGTGCAGTCTTAATGCAAGAGGATAATGGAAAACTCCACCCAGTGAGCTACGCCAGCAAAACGTTGACCAGAGCTGAGAGAAACTACTCGACCATCGAGAAGGAGTGCCTAGCCATCATCTGGGGAGTAAGACGGTTCGAACAGTACCTTCTGGGTGTGCCATTTGTTCTCCAAACGGACCATAAGCCCTTGAACTATCTAAACTCTGCAAAGTTTACAAACTCTCGTATTATGAGATGGGCGATGTTCTTGCAGACTTTTGACGTTAAACTACAGTCTATCAAGGGTTCACAGAACTTTGAAGCGGATTACCTGAGCAGAGCAGTTTAAATGAGCATTTCTGTACCCAAAACAGTTTAAAGAAACATGTAGGTGTCCATGACTGTTTAAAGGGACATGTCTTCGCTCAGGACAGTTTAAAGGAACTGTGAGACGATTATTTTGATTTGATTTTGATGTGAAATTTTTATTATTTGTCGTTTTGTGTAGATTAATACAGCCACAATCGTATTTTTGAGATTTGAGAAGAAATGTTTGTGAAATTTCATTCTAAAGAGGGGGGTAATGTTACGATTGTGGTTGTGTTGTTCTGTGAGAGCATACATGTGTTAATCGTAGGAAACGATCCGATGTTTATTTGAGCTTTCATCGTTACGTATCACGTACCTTTTCAGTGAGATTCTCTATCGTTCGTGCATGATAGCGGATTTTGTTTTGTTATAATACGCTATGTTTAGTCCGGAAGCTTCTAGCAAAGTCGCACGGAAAAGAGCGGTCGATTTTTGGAATGCGTAGATTCGTTGAGAATTAACCAGAACGTTCAAGCAAGGTCGCGCTGTCTTGTGACCTCGTATGTGTGACGTCGGGGAGTAGGTAACATTTTGCAACATGTTGTTTTCTGTGCGTGTCAAATTAACGGCCGTTCAGTGTGTGTTTTGAAGGTCGTGAATGGTTTGCCATACTTTTGCGTGATGTCATTATACATTGGGATTTGGGGCTGAAATGAGCAGTCGAATTTTGTAGACCAGTTTAGTTATTCTACAAAGTTTTTTTTTTATTAATATTTATGAGTTTCAGTTACGTGTTCCGTTTTGATTGGTTGCGTTTAGTCAATTCCTTGGATTATTCTAGAAAGTTGTTATAAAGTTGGTGCTAGGAAGCACGTGTGTACATTGTCATGCATTGTCAGTTGTAGGGACACCCAGTTTATCGTATGTACGTGGCCGTATAGGGTGTACATTGTGAGAGACGCAGTGTAACGGTGGTGTACGTTGTATGAGAAACATTGTGTCGCCAGTGTGACATTTGCAGAAGAGACATTGTATCAGTGTTAGTGCATTTTGGAATGCATTGTGTGGAGATCACATCGCTGAATTAAAATATTGATGGAACTGTTACTCCAGTATTGTCTACATCCTTAAGCCAAGTGTGACGGGTTGCAGCTGAACGAAGTTTGTTTAAAAAGAACCTTACGTGCGTGCGTCTGGTGTGATATCATACTACGACTACGACCTCACCACGTAACACACTCCCATGCACACATCAGTGACAGGAGAAATTACACGTGCACGTGACGACTCATCCAGGCATGCTTTAATATCCGGTGTTTCACTACACATTCCATCTGAAAATCTGTTTGTGGAGGGAAGCAAGTGGAGGAGCGAAGCCGGAATAAAAACAAAAAGTTGTATCCGTTTGAGACCAAAGTGGTGCATAAACAGATCCGACCAAAGGAAAAGTTCAAATTTAGCTCCCCCAACCCCACTCCCCCTCCGAATAGAACATTAGACAATGTAATAATAATAATAATAATAATAATAATAATATTTTTTTAAAAAATAATAATAATAACATAATAACATTAATGATAATACACACAGTCTAAACCAACCCAAAACAATACTTTTTGAAAAGACACTATTGCATCTTCCGAAAATAGTGGGCGCTTTGTTGTTTTTGTTATTGTTGTTTGTTGTTTGTTTATTTGTTTGTTTGGTTGGTTGGTTAGTTGATTGTTTTCTTTGGTTAGTTGGTTGTTGGTTGGTTGGTTGGTTGGTTGGTTGGTTGCTTGCTTGCTTGGTTGGTTGCTTGGTTGGTAGTTTATCTGTTTTTTTCTTCATATATTTGAACTTTACCTTATATTGTCTGAACCGTAGAGGAAAGGTAACTTTATTGAATTTTACATCCTATCAAGGTTTAGCAAACGGCCTCCTAAGCCCGCTCATTGGCTGCTGTGCATGGGCTTATTAAAATATATACATTTTCATGACTGATGAGCGATGAGCTGATTGATCATAATTAACCCTCTATGTATGCAGGCACCGGTACTTAACCTTTAGCTGTCGGTAGCGCCTTTTGTTTCGATGATCCCCCCCGCCCCGCCCCCCCCCCCCCCTCTCACACCCTCCCTCCTCTCCCCTCCACCCCTCCCCCAGGTATCATCGCGACAAAAAGCGCTACCGACGGCAAATGGGTTAAACAGTACACAGTAAATACCGATGGCTGCATGTACAAGGGATTTAATATAAGAAGTGCTGAACTGCTTGTGACTGGCAATCACATGGTGCTCATGATTATCGCGTCAAGTTAATGGTTATCACATGATGCGCACGGCTGTCACGTGATGCTCGTGGTTGTCACTTCATGCTCATGGCTGTCGCTCATGGCTGACTGTGCCACGTGATATAAGCGCCACACAGCCCCGTGCCCGATCTCGATGTGTCGGCGATGATCCTGTTGAAGCCGATGTAGATGTCGTTGTTGATGGGACCCTCCTGGTCGGGCTGGCCGGCCAGCGCGAAGGTGCGGAATGTCTGCACGATGATGGTTTGCAGGCCGTTGTCAGCCGTCACCTTCCCGTCACTGACGTTGATGAAAAGGTGACCTTTGGCGCTGACGAAGTTTCTGGTCCTGTGCAGTTCTGGCCAGTAGTTACTTTGGAGTTCCCGAGAGTAGAAGAAAATAGTGTTGTCAATAACATGGACCTCTGCGTCGTTAGACTGAGTGCCACCGTCACCGCCTGAAAAAAGAAAAGGGGGGGGTGGGGGGGTGGGGGGGTGTTATCAAATAAATAAACGAAGTAAAGCACAATTACTGGAAATCATCGGTACAACTCAAAAATTTCGTATCTGGCAACCAGTTGTGTGAAAAACGTCGTTCCTCAATTACACAGACATTAGACACTAAAATGAAATGGTTATCTTTTCACCCGTTCAGTATCAGATGACGCAGAATGTGTTTCTGCATTCTTCGCTAATTCAACACTAAATCACCTAGATGTCTCAGGAACATGGATCCAAAGTGGTGTTAGCAAAAGGCATAGATCCTCAACGAGCACCCGCTACTGTGGAGGCTCATGTGGATCTATTCCTCTTGTAATCGCGTGGTGTTCCCAATATCCCGGCACTGATCGGGTTAAACGAATTTTAAGCCGAAAAAGATTAAAATTCATAGAACATGTGTATCCTTTAAACAGTTCTTATGAATGTTAACCTTATGTGTGTCGATCGGCAGCAAAATTGTGACCGAGGTGTCACCTCGACCAAATGCTGTACCGACACGCAAAGCGTTAACTCATTCAAGTCGAACGGCATCCGGATACACGGCTGAAGCCGCGTATCCGGATGCCGTTCTTCTCGAATGAGTTAACGTGTCTTTCCCTTACCGTATCCGTTGTTACTGATCGAATCACCGATGTTGATGGTCCATCCCGTTGGGACATCGTACTCCAGGTCAATCTCCAGACGCCGACGGCTGGTGGTGTCGAAGGTGGCTTTCAGCACCCCGCTGCGGTCACAGGCGGTGTTAGAGGGGCTGGAGCTGAGCGTGCTTACCCAGGACATCCCTAGCTGAGCAAGCGACACTGATGAACTCACGGCGCCTGTCCTCAGATTCACTGACACGTCTGGTAAAAACAAAATTAAAAAAAAAAAAAGAATGAAAAGAAAAGGGGAGACTGCCAGTGCTAATATTTTAGGAAGGTTACAAAGTAAAGTAGGTAAAAGCACTGTCAGGGGAGAGAAGTGTGCATAATCGACCAGTGATCATAGATCTACTGTGGCTAAAGCACACCAAAAAAAAATATAGGAAAGAGGGGGTGCGCTAAGAAAGTGCCTGGAAGCAATGCTTATGGAAGCCCCCCCCCCCCCCCAAAGGGGGTCCGGTCGGTTTCCATATGCATTGCTTCCAGGCACTTTCTTAGCGCACCCCCTCTTTCCTATCTTTTTTTGTGCTTTGGCCACAGTAGATCTATGATCACTGGTCGATCATGCACACTTCTCTCCCCTGACAGTGCTTTTACCTACTTTACTTTGTAACCTTCCTAAAAAAAAATAATAATGATAAGGAGGCAGAGGATTAACTCATTTGAGAAGAATGGCATCCGGATGCGGGTATCCGAATGTTGTTCGTCTCGAATGAGGTAAAGAAAGCAACCTATCAAACAACCAAACCAAACATACAAATAAGCAAACAAACAAGTAAACATCACGGGCGGGTCAGTTTCTTTCCGAGGGGGGATTTCCAACATTTTTGGGGCGGGGGACCTTTAACATCAGACGCAGAGGCCAAATCATGTTTTGTTCCACTGGCAGAATAATCAAAAAGCGGGAGGTCGGGGACGAGGTAGGGGGTACGGTGGGGTAGCGGAGGTGGGGGGGTGTAGTCGGCAGCCGTGTGAGGACATTTCTACCGCTGCCCAAACGAGTAGAAAAGCAGGTGGGAGGGAGGGGGTACATGTGAGTACCTTTCAGATAATTATTTTTCTTTTTGTTTTTCGTAAAAAATGGATGGAGGGGGTCAAACGTTTTAAAAGACCTTGACATGGCATTTTAGTGTATTTTGGGGCTGGATTTCAGGATTGGATTATGAGGTTTGATCTCTTGTTAGTACTATCTTTTTATGACTAATTTTGTACCAATTACATTTGCGTTTTCAAAGCGAATGTCAGTCCGAGCGCAGTCTTTTCGGACGCAAAATTCGCGATCACTGGCAGCGAAGGGGCTACTGTCCTCAATTTTATTTTTATCAAACGTCATGTTTTGAGGGCTAACGCCATTTACCGAGTGTTCGTATGCTGCCTGTCTTGAACGCATCTCACTTACCAGGCTGTGCCAGGACAGAGTTGAGACCCAGGCACAGGACAGCAGCCAGCAGCAGCATGGTTTCGTAGCTCCTGGCGATCTTGTTTTCAGTCTGGAAAGGAATAACGACATTTTGTATTTGCAATGGCAACTTAATCCTTGTTCCGGCTCCTGCGGGAAGAAATGATGAGGTTTCGAACGACTACCGACAACTAACGAGAGCGAAATCGCGGTTGATATCCAGCTTGTACCATAGTTATAGACACCACTGCAAACATATCCAAGAGGCATTGATCATCATGAGCCCTCCGGGCTCATGATCTGAGGATCTATGCCTCTTGGAGATGTTCGGAAATTTGTCTTTGCTTTGGTACAATCTGGTTATCCTCCGTAATTTCGTTTTCGTTACTTTCGTTTCAAAATAAACCTCTCTTGCTACGAGCATTTACATCAGTGTGCCTTGAGCAAAGGGAAGACTACTTTCTGGTACTATTTTTTTGTTAAATACATTAAAGTGTTATATAAAGATATTGTTAGACAATAATAATAATAATAATAATAATAATAATAATAATAATAATAATAATAATAATAATAATAATAATAATAATAATAATAAATAAATAAATAATATAAATTAGTCAGTCAGTCAGTCAGCCAATCGGTCGGTCGGTCGGTCGATCGGTCGATCGATCAATAAATCAATCAATAAGTCATATTATTTTTACAAACACAAATCTGTTGTTGTTTCTTAAAGTACTTACATACAAAATGAGAATATGGCCCAGGTCGGATTGAAACTTGGCCGTCGATGTGTGGATACTGTTGCCTTCAGATGGAGATGAGCTAGGACAGGACTTGAACTTGCCGACTTATAAGTTATATAATAATCACGATTTCACAATCAAGTAACAGCTTGCCATGAAAGTTGCGAGAACACACGTACAAAGTTGCAAGTTGCACGCGTACACCCACACATCTTCGCACACATGCGCACGCACACACAAAGACACACACACACACATACAAACACGCACACGCACGTACGCACGTACGCACGCACGCACGCGCGCACACACACATAGAACGCCACAAAGGATTTTGTTTTTGCTCCAAACTTCCACTCTCAATAAGCGATAACAGCTTGTCTGTTTGCATGACTTTGTCCAGGTGACGGTCATATCTTTGCGATCAAAACATTATGCGGCAGATCCTGTTAGAAGAAATAATACCCGTTGCAGCCTGGAATACACTTCTGCCAGCAAGAGACATAGACTCTCATGAGCCCCTGCTTAAAGCAGGGGCTCATGAGAGTCTATGTCCCTTGCAGATGAAAGCCGCTAAGCAATTTATAGTCTATTATTAATATGTGTGAAAGTAATCAAGCGTGCAAGTTGCCATACGTAGATGAGAGAGAAAAAAATCATGTATTTTTTATATTTTCGATGTTAATGTTGTATTTATCCGGATGGATGTTTACAGCTCGCATCCGGGTTTCAAGCTATGTCACTGAACGGGGCTGATAAAAATGGGAAAACAAGCAATCTAAGGTGCAGTTGATGCTGGAAGAGACAGTTGCTAAAATTCGCCGAAAAAAGGTTATCTATGTTGTCTTGACTCAACTAAGATCTTTCTTCCCTTGTTTTCACGACCCATATAAATGGGCACACATACCAAAGGTTATCCACTGCCTTTTTAGCAAACCGGAAGAAGCTCTCCTGCGTACAAAAGCAAAAAGGGATTCCATTTCACGAAATTCCAACTTCAGTTACTTTAGTTGACCCTTTTGTCAAGCATTGTTGTAAGACATACTAAGAATATGCACGCAGGAGATATTGCAGATCTTTTATCCCTTTTCTGCCTGGAGTAGGTCGCTTTAATATATACATGCATATAATCAGGACACGATTTAACTCATTCTGCCCCGACACCGAAATCCCCAAATTTTTGCCGTTGTCGTCTGAAGACTGCATTGCAGTGCAGGTCACAGATTGACTATGATAGTTCAACTGTAATGACAGAATAGCTTGGCGCCCACAGGCGCCAAGCTATTCTGGCATCACCCTTGAACTATCACGGTCGATCCTTATCTTGCTGTGGTGTGCCTGGTTTAGAATGAGTTAAAGCTTATCTAGAGTTCAGTGTCCTTGCCTGGCTTGAATGCTTTTACGTTGTGTGTTTGATTTTCAGTGAAAACACAGAATACGCTCATACTGCTACATTAACTTCATCGGTTTTCTTTTCTTTTTTTGACATATGTACGGAGATATTCTATAATAATCAATCTGTGAATCGACTTGCTTGATATGCTTTCCTTCTCAACAGCCCTTGCAAACCAACAAGAAGCAATTTGTATATATTTGTGTGCCTGCAGTTTGTCGCAGTGAAAACGCAGAATACGCTCATAATACAACATTAACGCGTTCCGTTTGCCCACTGTTATCCCTTTCAATGCTAGTGCGAGGCGAACGCTACCAAAAAGCAAAGAGACATAAACCCTCATGAGCCCCCGCAGTCGCGGGGGCTCATGAGGATTTATGTCTCTTGTTAGTCTTGTGTGGTTTATGCTTACTTTTGGTCGCATTCATAATAATAATTACGGTATTTATAATGCGCTTATCTTATAATAATTATAACTCTAAGCGCGCACTCACAACTCGCACACGCATGCGCACGCTTTAGACAATGGCTCACGTACCACAAATAATAAAAATACATTACGATGGTCAGCTTGGGGTGGGGAGTGTGGTAATGTAGTGCTAGAACTGTTGAAAGAGGTGAGTTTTGAGGGCGGACTGGAAGCAGGAGAGAGAGTGTTTCTGACGGAGAGAGAGTGGGAGAGTGTTCCAGGCGGATGGACCGTATACACAGAAGCAGCGAATGTCGGTCAGTGTGCGATGGTTTCAGACACGACATTCGTGATCACTGGCAGTGAAGGTGTTACCGCCCTCGAATAATCTTGCACATACTCACGAATGAACACGCCAAGACTATCGTTGTTGGAATAGTACCCATACCGAGGGAAATTAATTTTAATTTCCCATGGTATTTGTACTATTCTACCAGCGCTAGCCTTACCTACCTGGTTTCTGAGTATTCTAAAACTCAAGTAAAATTTGTAATTCTGACATTGTTGTGTATTGTCTTGTGCTTGTATTGCGGCACCACATTTAGGTGTGCACCTTCTTGTCTGTGTATGTGTGTTTCTCCTGCCTACTTCCTAAGTTCCAGAAAAAGACATGGGTTAAATGCTTGACCTGATGCATCCTTTTTAGGGATGTGTATGATCGTCTTGTTATTTACCTGCGTATTTTTCTGTGGGCTGGCGATTGGGTGCGTGATAGGAGGGGGCAGGGGATAAAACCGTCTGCATGTCCAGCGCTGAGTAATTCCCCTTGGTACGTGTACTAGTGAAACTGACGAAAACGTCAAACTTTTTAAGCTTAACTTCTTTTGTCCAACACGAAGGTGAAAGCAAAGGCGAGTCACCAAAAATGGGGTCTGAACAAAGTTTGACCCCCAGCTGAATTCGATCCTTGGACCTTTCAGACGAGGAGCTCCCGAGAGTTTCTATGAAAATGATTAAGCGAGGAATGGACTAAAACGGGGAGAAGCACATGCCTAGCTACCTGCTATCATTTCTTTCATTATTCTTGATATGTAGAACGTGCGTGCATAATTTGCTTAATAACACTTACGATTCTAGGAAGCACTGATGTCTATTTGATCAACTGAAATCGCCTCAGTCTGTAGGCAAGATGAATGATACTTGGCACGATCGATGTTTCCATGTACCAAAGAGTCAAAAGCAGCATAAAAACAAAAGTTTAAATAAAAAAGTTTCTTAGCGTTACTTTTGGGGGTCTTGAAATGAAGTTCAGGTGCCAGTGATAACAAATACGCAACGAGAGGTGGGCTGTGATTAGTCCTTTTATATCCTATACATTTGACAATGATAGTTCAAGGGTGGTGCCAGAATAGCTTGGCGCCTGATGCGCCAAGCTATTCTGACACCATCCTTGAACTAAAATGTTTAATCTATCCTATAATCTTTTAAGTAGCCTTTATAGAACAATAAGCTTTTTTTTAAGCAGCCTCAGGATGTATAGTGGGTTAAGGCGCTCTCATTTTGTCTGAGGCTGAGTCTTTTTGTTCCTTCCCGCCCCTGTTTTTAAACACCTTTCCAGAATCCAGCTAGGGCCTAGATATACCTTGCCCCTAACCTAGATCAAACCTCTCACTTATTGAACTGACCCAGTCCATGGCCTTTGTTATCCACGCAGTCATTTCCAGTGCACGCAGAACATGAGATACACTGCAGTCACAACCCCTTTCGGCTTTACGAACGCCTGCAGACAAAATTATCCTTTTGCAGATGGTATTATCAAATAAGGGACGATACATTTGCAGTCACACTCCATATGCACCTGAATAGCCCTGACGGCTGTGACAACTGCTGTTATGCGAGTGTGGCTCTCAAATGTTCTGATCGGCTATTTGTAAGTATCGTCTGCTACATGATTAGTTCCCGTGTACGCCAAAATCTGACAGGAGTTCCTTTAATACTTCAGTGTATCTTAAGCTCTGTTCACAATGTGCACTGGACTGGACTCTAGGGTAGTTCGGGTTTAACGTCCACAGCACCGAGGTGATCATGGACGGCCCTGACGGGCTGGTTATGGGGGACAGGGAAATCTATTGCCTATGGAGTACGACCTGAACACTGATCAACTCAGGCGCACTCCAACTGTGCCATTTTGATTTACCAGGACCTTTCAACGGACATGCTATTGAACAAATCCGTTTTTCCCCCTGGATTGTGAGTCCAGCTACCGGGGCCGGGACGGGATTCGAACCCACGACCTGGCGATTCCCTTCGCTCTCCTGCTCCGACGTTAACCGCCTGAGCTATTTTGGACTCCGTGACTGGACTCTAGGTTGGTTAGTTCGGGTTTAACGTCCACAGCACCGAGGTGATCATGGACGGCCCTGACGGGCGGGTTATGGGGGACAGGGAAATATATTGCCTATGGAGTGCGACCTGAACACTGATCAACTCAGGCGCACTCCAACTGTGCCACTTTGATTTACCAGGACCTTTCAACGGACATGCTATTGAACAAATCCGTTTTTCCCCCTGGATTGTGAGTCCAGCTACCGGGGCCGGGACTGGATTCGAACCCACGACCCAGCGATTCCCTTCGCTCTCCTGCTCCAACGTTTAACCGCCTGAGCTATTTCGGACTCTCAACTGGACTCTACAGCTGATGCGTGCCTTATAATAGGCCCTGGACTGACGGAGTGCATACTGCGCAAACTCAGCTCGAGCACTAGCTGGGTTCTAGAAGTTTATGACGGGACGGAACAAAAAGACTCCGTCTCAGCTTTAATGTGTCCGGACAGTAACTTTGTCCCCTTGACTTCATTTCAATACCTAGAAAAGTCAGCTTTGTCAACTTTGTCGAGTTTACTTATTTTAACCCTTTGGCTGTCGGCAGCGCTTTTTGACAAAAAGCGCTGCCGATAGCCAAAGGGTTTACTGGAGGAATTAAAACGTCGTCTGCGTCATTTTTTATGAAGGGCGGTCGCCCGAGTTTTATCAGAATGGTTTTATTTGGAATGGGTACATGTTTTTACGTGTATTAATTCTTTACACCTGGAGATATCATCTGAGGCCTAAGTCACAGTTCTGGACACAGCTCAGCCATGAAAGTTCAAGCTTGGTTTTGTAATGGCCTGGCGCCTACGGACGCCAAATTAGACTCACATCACCTTGAAATCTCATGGTCGATCCAGATCCTGTTGTATGCTATTATGGGTACGTCAATTTTTTTCTGGATATTGTCTCGATAACCGACACACGTGCTTACTCGACCCGAATCTGGATGACATCGGCTGACGCCTCGGAAATTTAGATTCGGGTCTTTTAAGCACCCATCTGCCGTTTCTTGGGACTATGCCTAGCACAATTTGACTTAAGCCATAAAAGCCCATAAAGAAAAATCACGTGTAGTAAAAATAAACGATTTTAACATTTGATAATGTGGTGTCACTCAATGAGTCACTTTCTCTCTCTCTCTCTCTCCTCTCTCTCTCTCTCTCTCTCTCTCTCTCTCTCTCTCTCTCTCTCTCTCTCTCTCTCTCTCTCTCTCTCTCTCTCTCTCTCTTTCTATGGAAATTGCACCTCACTGTTGCCCTGGGGGATACGGGGGGGGGGGGGGGGGGGTCAGGTCAGTGTTTATGCGCGTTGTGTAGTGTGTGTGTGCGTTGGTGTGTGTGTGTGTGTGTGTGTGTGTGTGTGTTTGCGTGTGTTGCAGTATGTGCGTGTGTGTCTGTGTGTATGTGCGTGGTGTAAAATGTGTGTGTGTGTGTGTGTGTGTGTGTGTGTGTGATGTAGAGAGTGTTTGTGCCTGTGAGCTTTTATTTACTTCCGTGTGAAACTGTTGTTTTGTTTGTGATAGTGTTCAATGGTAGTTCTTAGCTTAATGGTTGTAACGGCGTTTGAAAATTGGTCCTGTTACCAAATACTTTTACCGTTCATTGTTGTTGTCTCTCTCTCTCTCTCTCTCTTTCTCTCTCTCTCTCTCTCTCTCTCTCTCTCTCTCTCTCTCTCTCTCTCTCTCTCTCTCTCTCTCTCTCTCTCTCTCTCTCTCTCTCTCTCTCTCTCTCTCTCTCTCTCTCTCTCTCTCTCAACATGTCATTATGCCCGACCAGTAAAGATGGTAATTCCTATGTCACTTCCCCCTTACATTTTTTTTTCATTCTTGGCTTGTGCTGTGTCATGTAATTTTTTTCCCCTTTTCAGTAGTAGAAAACAATTAGTGCGATAGTAACTCTGTAATCAGTAGATTAGCAACGGCAAGTTCGAAAAATGGTTGTTACTACCAAAACTTTTACCGTTGTCAAATAAAGGATCATTGTCATTGTCATTGTCATTGTCTCTCTCTCTCTCTCTCTCTCTCTCTCTCTCTCTCTCTCTCTCTCTCTCTCTCTCTCTCTCTCTCTCTCTCCCTCTCTCTCTCTCTCTCTCTCTCTCTCTCTCTCTCTCTCTCTCTCTCTCTCTCTCTCTCTCTCTCTCTCTCTCTCTCTCTCATCAATCTGCAGGTTCTTGGAACTATGCCAAGTACAGTTTGACTTAAGCTTTAAAAGCCCATAAAGCAAAATCATGTGTAGTAAAAATAAACGCTTTTTTACAACTGATAATGTCACTTTATTCATACTTAAATAGTCGGTCTGTGACATGTGTGTGTGTGTGCGTGCGTGCGCGCGCGCGCGCGCGTGTGTGTATGTGTGTGTGTGTGTGTGTGTGTGTGTGTGTGTGTGTGTGTGTGTGTGTGTGTGTGTGTGTGTGTGTGTGTGTGTGTGTGTGTGCATTTTATGACATTTAATGCCGCAGGCATGTCATGCGCCATATCGCGCGCCGTAACACTGAGGATCAAATCACAAGGGGAGAAAACCGAAGTTATGGAATGAAGTTCGTGCCCCTGACTCGGAGCGTTCACTTCGATGCACGGGCGCCAAACTCTTGCCGCTTTCTCCACCTGACGTCAAATGAGCATGTCGCAAATAAAATAAGCATATCACGTCGAATGCACTGTTTGGCGGATCTGAGATTATTCACGACATGCTCTTTCAGGAACCTTCTCTTTTGAAGTGCATGTATCTGCTCATTTGCGACGTCGGCCAGATAGCCTTTGCGCACTGGGTATGCATTTGGGCGTACATGCTATTTCGAGTTCACGCTATTTTGACCCGCTCATAGTGTGACAAGCTAGCTATTTTTCTACCTGCGAGGTACGCGTTCACCGTTGCTGACGACTCACATGTTCTATGTGTATCTTTGGGCGCTTTGTACACGTACAACTTTTATCAAGGCACGTAGCAATGACAAAAAGTTGCGCATGTAACAAACACGATTAAGAATACATCACATTAATTCATTTAAGGCTGTACATGCAATAGACACGATTTGTAGAAAAGGACAAACAACGGGGCAGGACAAAGAAAACAGATAAAAATAAGAAACGTAATAAAAAGAAAAATATAAATAATATCGCAAACACAAAGCATGCAAACAGCAAATTTACTCACACGAACACACACGCACGCACGCACATGCGCACATACGCACACAAACTTAACAAGGGCGACAACTAAACTAACAAAATGGCCAACACAATATTACAGTATTTTATATGACATAATGCTTTTAATGACAGAGAAGACTGGGCCGGTTTAACGTGCACGTAGCCTAGTCGTTTTGCCAACATGCCGCGCAAAATTAGACGGCCATCGTGTCAGCAAGGAGGAAGTTTGCTGGGCAAATTAGGACAGTTCCGTCACAATAGGAAGATCTGATCACGTCCGCACTTGTGAAAACATAGACGTCAAATCGGCGAGCAAGAGACGTAGATCTACGTGAGCCCCCGCATTCTGCGGGGGCCCATGTAGATCTATGCTTCTTGCAGATGTCCTGATGCCTATCTAAGCTTGAACCCAGTGAAGGTGGTGTGATCGCCCCACAGAGTCCCTCCTCGGTAGATCTGCACGTGAACCGTGTCTCCAGTCTCCAGGTACACTGAAGCCATCGTGGACCCCGAGTCGTGATCGTGATTGGAGGCATCAGCCCAGGCGCCGAGACGCGTGGTGCCCTTGTAGATGGCGGTCTGGATCAACTCGTTGACAAGATAATTCCGCATCACCTGTGTAGCAAACATGCATATCTTTTATTCATTGATTGATCAGTCAGTAAATAAAGTTGCTGAGGTCATTTGACGTAACGGCGCGAGCGCCTGTCATCAATGAATGAAGTGCGTGGTTCGAGCTCGGGTTCTGCCATCGTATTTTTCGGATTTTCTCCCCTCGTGAATAATATAGGTATGATGAAGAAAGCAGAAATAATTTTGAACCCTTTGGCTGTCGGTAGACGTTTTTGTAGACAAAAACATCTACCGACAGCCAAAAGGTTAATTTGCTAAAACGTACCCACAGATATTACACAGAAGACAAGTGATAAACCTCTCGGTTCACATTCTCAAGCATATAGCGTACACACCAAGCGTCACTCAGTGATCAGGGCGAGGAGAGTACCGAGACCATTTCACGACGTGCACAGTACAGAGAAAGCATATCTCATTCTAACACTGTCCACATTACAAACACAGAGAGAACACCAAAGAGATCGACAGCAAAGAAACATTCGCAAACTATAGACACCGAAAGAAAAATCATATTCTCAGTCTGAGCAACACACAAGAAGAGCAAAATCAAATTCTCAAATAGTGTTCAGGCACACTGCGACACCGTTAGCGAAAGTACATTTTCAAACACATCGACAGCAAATTCACATTATCGAACAGTCTGAGCCAAGGACACCGAGGGCAAACAAACATTCTCGAACAGTCTGAGCCATACCAAGACACCAAGAGCAAAATCACATTCTCAAACAGTCTGAGACAGAGACACAGCGAGAGAAGTGGCTCACACAGTTTCAGTCCGTGGGTCTATCTGTTAATAACTGTGACATAGATCTTGGTAAATCCTCTTCTATGCTATAAGAATAACAACGTACACGTGTGTAGAAAACGTAGGTGCCGGCAGAGGGCGCAGTGAAGACGCCAGTGGATGAGTTGTAGGCGTTGCCAGCGTTGTACACCACAGAGTCGAACACCAACGTCTAGCCCACCTGCAGGCCGCGAGTGTCGGGGACAGATAGCACTGCCGTGAACGCCACTGCCTCTCCTCCTGGAAAAAATTAATCAATGTAGCATGTAAAGCAGTGGGGTAGGACGTCCAAGGGAGGGTGGGGCCCCCATCCCCCCGCCCCCCTTCGGCGTCCTACGCCACTGTCGTTTCGTCGGGTTAGCTTTCCTTTCCTCCTCTGAATGCCAGGTTATCTTTTGCATATACTTCCCCTTGGACCTTCCATGAAGTGGTATGCCCGGACCATAACTACACCAGTATATTTTCATAAGGGCGCGTCTTAATATGATGTAAGATCTACTTCACGAAGTGGACATCGGAGGCTTCGACTCGAGTACTCTGAACACTTCACAAAGCCGCCGAAATGCCTTCGTACACCACAGAGCCTGCTCTGCCAAGTTCGCTTCAGCGTTCTGCGCTTTCCTTGAATTATAATGGTCGATCCATCTCCTGCTGTAGTGCGTTGAGGCCAAATGGGTTCACGAGGCAACCAGCCAACGCCTTTTTTTAAAGTATATGTTTGTACCTATTCCTGCTTTCAGTTTGTCCAGTTCCTGTCTGAGGTCCTGCACTGCGGCCGTCAGCTCCTTCTTGTTCATGACGTCATCTTTGGCTGCACGTGCCACCCTGACACCAGTCATGAAAAGCAGCAGGAAAGGTCCCAGGGACAACATTGTAGTCCGGCTTCTTTGAGGCTGTAACACACATGTACATAAATCCAGACAAAACGGCTCCAGGAGTGCCAAATCCACTGGCTCGTACACCAAGCGCATACCAAGGAACCCAATGCGCAAAAGTCCAAGGGCCGACGTCGGCCAGATGGCCTTTGCGCACTGTGAACAGCGCTTGGAGTCCCTGCTATGTTAAAAACGCGTAGGAGTCGTGGCGCGGCACTAAACGACAGAAGTATTAAAAGAGAACGGAAGGAACCAGAAAAACAACATACCTGGAGCTCCTATGCCACAATAAACTCTTGTAGAATGTCCTAGTCAATGCACAAGCCATTGTTAGCTACTGCGATGTGAAAGATTTCAGACCTCCCGCCATTTTGTCCACAAGAAATTGAAGAATTTAGGATAAATATTTTCCACGTCATTAGTATATATTGATTGAAACAAGAAACATTTACATCACTCGACAGCAAGATGACGTCATAGTCTTGTAGTTCATAATTTTGTTGACGCCTCATTCTTGCAGTACATATATGATTCTTGTAATACACTATACTCCTTGAGAAACAGAAAAATACTAAGTAATTCTGCACCACCAGCTAATACGTTTACCAAGACAAATCTGCGGCGGACAATAAAGCATCACGTGTTCAAAAATGGCGATTGTGTCCGGTCTAACGACGAACAAAACATACCTGAGCAGAGGATCCGCTTAGCTTACATTGTGTGCCATGATATCAAAAGGGAACTTAGGTGTTTCCTTAGCGTGAGGATCCAAAATATCTTTTGCGTCATCACCAGATCACCAAATCAAAGCGTCAACGATTTTTTTGTGGTTGGATTCGGGGACTCGGTTCTAGAGCCCCCCAAAATAAAGAGGCACAGGCCGGGGTTACAAATCCAAACCAGACGGCTGACAGCCTGCAAAACGCCAGGAAAGAACCAGCAAACAAAAGCAACGCGCTTCGGAAGGACAAACCAGAAAGTAAACAATCCTCGTGCCGAGGTTCACAGCAGTGCGCGAGCCCACTAGGGCCGGCGTCGGCCCAAAAACCTTTGCTTACTGAGAAGGACAGAAACGTTTACTGTCTCTCCTTGTTATTCTCAAGTTTTCCTTCCTTTGTCGTTTGTCTTGTACTTGGACGTCCTAAGTTGTTTTCGAATTTCGTTTTTGCCGGTTTGCTCTCTTGAAATACAAATGGGGAAGGGGGGAGGGAGAGAGAGAGAGAGAGAGAGAGAGAGAGAGAGAGAGAGAGAGAGAGAGAGAGAGAGAGAGAGAGAGAGAGAGAGAGATGATGATGATGATGAATCTTTATTTATTCAGGATAAAGCTATTAGGCAACTCAATGCCTGTCTTACAAGCTGTCCTGTAAACAAACAACATAACAGGAAAATAAACATAGCATGCAAATAATAACAATAATAATAATAATAAGAAGAAGAAAAACTACGGAATAAAAAACAAACACAATAGGTGAATCAATGAAAGGGGAAAAAAAAAAAATTCGTATTGGAGAAGTTGTAACTGCCACCAACACAAAAGTAAGAGAAATAAATGAGTGCATAGCATTAATATTATACTCAGCTAAGACAGTGTCAAAGAATCAGCAGCATCAAGAGCATATAGCGACACCGACAAGACCAAGGATTATCAGTTTACAAATGTAAGGAGAAAGAGAAAATACTTGACTTTCACGTGTTATCAACAACAATACTCTGATATGGCAAACTGTGAAGTCAGGCTGAATGGAAGTGCGTTCGCAAAGCTCGTTTAAAATGGGTTTTACCTGAACATGATTTAATGTTCAATGGCAATGAGTTCCAGAGAGAGAGAGAGAGAGAGAGAGAGAGAGAGAGAGAGAGAGAGAGATGGTTGTAATTGGTTGTACATTGCTTAACGTCCCGACAGCAACAAGACTTTCTCAGGACGTGCCTGCACTGCATGTGAAAAATAAAACTAAACAGAATATTGACTGTATGTCGCCAACCGGTCCAATACACTAAATAAACCTAAGACCATTTAGCAACACACATCCAATATCAAGAGCTACAGGCAGCGCAGACAGTAGGGAGAGTTTTTTTTTTAAAAAGAAGATTACAGGTGAATGGACCAAGAGTAGACAGAAACACATGCCCCAGAATAGAGGGGAAAACCCACCCTGGGGCTGACCAGGGTCATATCCTGCGAACCAAATGAAAATTAAACAAAGATCTATACTTGGGCCATGACTTTCCGAAGAAGAATTGTGTACGGTAATAAAAGTAAAGTTTGAAAACAGTGGATGCAAAACATAGCAGCGTGGCCTCTTTAGTAACACTCTGATAAAGGGTATTGGACTCTAGATGTTGATAAAGTGGTCAGTGCATGCATGCTGGGATATTTACTGGCCTTTTCAGATTTTCGCGCATGCTGTAGCTTTCCGCCTGTGTGTTATTGTATTGAGTTTGTTGTGTGGCCAGTGCGCACGCGTTGGCGCACCGGTATTCTCATTCAGTACAAGTTCGAACGTCAGGCCCCTCCCAGTAAGCAAAGGATCCTTGGGCACACCGCGCGCACGGCTGTGCGCGACCCCTCTGCTGCCGTCGTGGGCCTGAACGCGTTTTGCTACTTGGGCTATGAAACCAAACTTGCGTTAATCACGCTCATTCACTCGCACACTGAACAGAAGAACAGTACATTCACGCGGTGAAGTGAGTATAAGCGAGCTACTTGATCGTTTGTGCAGTCTACTTCGCTTATAATTATTGTTGGCATCCTTCTGTCTCGGAAGACAATGGAGTATATGTGCTTGCTGGGTCAGTCCGTGTGACCTCTCCAGGGCGCAAGCCTGGGCGAAGTGTATGGAGATCCTGGGATGCCCAGTCGTCAAGATCCCCTTTTCGGCCTCGCCGATGTAGTCCAAAGGAATGCAAAGCAATACGTTAGGCACCAGTTTGGCTGCAGGAGATTCCAGAACAGTGCGTGAATACAGGCAGCTGTCTGTCTCCGGGGCTCCACTCCTGATTTGATGGGTTTACTCCCCCACATTTGGCCGTTGGATCAAGCCTGATCTCTTCCGTTCTTTAGCCGTTGGCTGTCAAAAACAACTCATCCGCCTAGTGGTGCAGTGTGAACACCACCCCCTCACGTGGTTTAGCCCACCAGCTGAGGTTGTTTTCCCAGGATGTGTCGCTTGGAGCCAGCACGTGAGAGATTAAGGAGATGGATGAGGACCAGTGATGCCCGCCCGTCCTATCATAGTGTAGGACGCAGCTGCCGAACAGCAAAAGTACTACCTCTATCCAGAGCCCCCTACACCCCACTTCGCTTATAACCACGTCATATATAACGAAAGTCGGATATAACAACACTTTGACATCACTCTTTCTAAGTAAATAACTTCGCTTATAACAAACTTTGGATATAACAAAAAGAGAAATTGTGTCCCCTTGGCGATTTCTTATACCCGAAGTTTACTGCGTATTTGGATTTGATTTAACTGGCCGAGATTAATCTCAAAGTAGTGGAAAGAGCACATCTAGATCTATGACACTTACATAAGGGTCTGGGAGACCGACTGTAAAATTGCAGCACTGTTTTGCAAACACAAACTGAACTTTCACAACAGATGTCAAGATAAATGACTTTTAAACCCATTCAGCCCTGACACACTACAGCAGGAGATGGGTCTCGACCATGATAATTCAAGGGTAGTGCCAGATTAGCTTGGCGCCTGTCGGCGTCAAGCTAATCTGGCACTTCCCTTGAATTAGCATGGTCGATCCATCTCCTGCAACAGGTGAATATTCGTTAGATGACGCCTCCGAAATTTGGGAAATATGTGCATCGGGCTGAATGAATTAAACAAAACAACAACTGTGACTTGTCACATAAGTTGATTTGTTTTCTAACAGGTGTATGCTGCAACAATACACGTGCTGAGGTTCGGGGAAATAAAGCAAAACAAAAACCAACAAAACAACCATACAAAGCGGTCCGAACGTTCATCCATGCGCAAAATCAAAGCGCACAAAGGGACGTTATCAATGACAGCCATTAACATAAAGCGATCTGTTCCAGGGTGGTAAAATTGCCATACAATGACTTCACATATTTTCTGACCTCCACAAAGATTATTCTATAAAACTGAGCAGCAACAACAAGAAAAAACCCACAAAAGCATGACATTTTTGGAATTGTTGGAAACACTTTTAAGGCCGTTCTTAATTGGACGAACCTACCCGTACATTTGTTCGCCACCTCTGACGATCTAGAGTTCGCGATTTGGGGCGAACCAGGTTGGTTCTTAATTGGACGATCCAAAGATACGGCGAACTAGTTCAAAGTAGTTCGCGAACCTCCCAAACTATAGTTCGCTGTCGGAAGAAAGATCGCATGACATGTTTAGCAATCCAAGGCGATCCGTTTCTCTGCTTGGTCAAAACTTCTACCCTCTTCTGCGTTGGAGATAAGAAGATAGTCACCGATCCAACAACCACGGCGGACGGCGACATTTCACTTTCGTGCGAAGAACAAGACCTATGTTATTGATTTGAGGGAGGCGAAACGCTGTTTGTGAGATCACTCCTGCAAGGAGTACAAAAACAAAAATCTTCCAGATCGCGAAGCGGCATTGGGGCAGCGATTTTGATCACCTTCGCAGACCTACTTCCGCCGAACCAAGCACCTCAATTAATAAAGAGATCCATGGCGAACGTAGTTTGCTCAAGTTCGCCTAGGTTTCTTCAGGTTCGTTCAACCTCAATTAAGAAACAAACCAAAAAGATCGCCGATCTTCTCCGATCTAGGTTTACCGATCAAAGGTTCGTCCAAATAAGAACGGGTTTAATGAGACATTTTTGGAATCATCGGAAACACTTTAGTGTTTCCGATGATTCCAAACATGTCTCATTAGTGTTTCCGATTATTAAAAAATGTCGCATTTCTTTTGCTCGTCAAAATACCTTTCTTTTCACAGTCCATGTCAGCAGGAACACGAAACAGGGAGTTTCTACTGCCCCTGATACGGGTCGGTGGAAGTCTTCAACGTACAAGGAAGAAAAGGATCAGAAAAGGCTTTCATTGCTCGACATTCAAACCTCCAAAGTCAGCAGTCATCACGTTGTGTCCAGCATTCCCGTTCTTATCATTATTGCACGTAGAGCAGACCGCTTTAATCATGATGATTTTGCTCAAGTTTAGGATGCAAATGGCCCCGACGTCTGTCAATACGAGGCGCAGATGTTCATCAGCACCTGCGATGCAGGGACTAAGAAGAATCTGTGCCTTCTACTGACAGTCATCAGGTCCATTTGTGCCTATGCGAATCGATACATGTATATGTCTATGTCACACGCATTAGCCAGTTGAACGATTGACAATGGTAAATGCGACTCACAAAATTGATCCCAGCAATGCCAACTGCCAGAAGCAAAGCTCAGAAACAATCGCAAATCACATAGTGCGTAAACAATTACGGTCGATTGGGTCACGGCGTGAATGATGTCTATTACTATTATATCAATAGACTTAGATTCGGAGATATTTTTCACCCGATGGTATTATTTTTGGGAGTGCGAGCATTAGTGATCATTTCACACACAAAAATAATACCCGAAGGTGATAAATCGCTCTGTAACCCAGGCGAGCACTATTGCCAAAGCAGTTGATACCACGTGCCTCATTCTACATAATATGTTAGGGGAGAAAACAGCTTCAAAGCTGAAGCTGTCATTTGTGTCGGGCTGTACACCTCAAAACTTCCGATTGTGCCTCAGCGGCAACAAATATTGTTCTCTCTAAGGTCAAACCATCCCGTAATTGTTCCTAACAAGAGACAGCAAACAACAAAAACAGACAAGGCTTATCATGACAATATTACTGCGCGTGTGTTATTAGGTCACGGTCAACAGGGGTAGAAAAATGGTTGATAGGTAAATCGCATAATTATTAATTTTTCACTCCTAAAAATGCCCTGTATAGTGCAAGATCATCCCATCCACCATAGGCACACAGATATAAGTGTACCACCAGCAGTCATACATCCTCACGATTCTCAAGAAGCTCGTGTAGATGACTCAAAAAGACTTATATTTAAGTCTCTTGTTTTTGCGATGTGTTCGTTGTGCCACGGGACTCATAATAATAATAATACCGTTATTATATAGGCGCTTTTTCTCATTTTTTGGGCAAATCGACTCAAAGCGCCGCGAACTGAAACCCAACACACACACTCACGTAACAGACACGGATTTACGCCATTTAAGACAAACACAGTACAAGACAGACGAAGGGCCAGTTCAGCTACTGAAGTTACAGAGATTTTTTGATCGCTTGTATTTGAAATTTGTAAAGTGGCCTGAAACCGGTACCAAAGTGTGGGGGGTGGGGGTGGGGTTAATGTGAAATGTAAGTATATCGCCATTTTCTCTACTATGCATTTGAAAAGTGCCGATGCGCGATTACACTCTGATGTCACGATAAAATTGATAAACGCGTTTTAAACTGTGTTTTGATTTGAGAGCCCGGCTGCTGCAGGGAAAATAATAAACAGCCGACAGACTTGATACAAAACACGACAAGCACGCATTATATTGATCAAACCCATCCCGACTATTGGTCTCAGATTGTTTTATGACATTTGTGTTAATTCAACGCTGTCAATGAGTCAAAGGAACCTGGATGCAAAGCGGGCAAAACTCAGGCAAACGACTGTGTATCAGACTGTCGACGGTGCTACGATTTCCCCAAAAGGCAAACTATATAGACATCAGTGCTTTCTATGATACTACCGGTTAGTTAAAAGACCACTTTTATCGTAGACTGCAAGCTGTACTGGACTAAACATGAGCAGACAACACAGGCTATGACGAAGTGATGGGCCCACACGCGCTTGGGGAGATGAATGAAAATGGAGCGCGGTTTGCAGACATCTGTGCACTGAACAACATGGTCACCGGAGGCAGCATCTTTCCACACAAAAGGATCCGCAAGGCCACGTAGGTATCTCCGGATCACACCACCGCAAAACCAAATCCAGAAAGTTTAGAAGATCACTTGAAGATGACCGAGTGAAGAGGGGGGCAGATGCAGCAACGGATCACCATCTCCTGGTTGCACGACTGAAAATAAAGCTAAACAAAAACTTCGCAGCAACACATGGCCAAAGACAGAAATTCAACTTTGGTTTCCTGAAAGACACAAGGACTCAAGAAGACTACAAGCTCATGCTAACCAACAAGATCCAAGTGCAGCAAGAGCTGTATGACGATTAAACTGACCTCCACGCCCTGTGGAAAGGAGTGAACGATCCTGCCAGGACGCAGTAGGACCAAATAAGCCCCAACAGAAAAACAAAAATAGATGACAGCAGGAACCATGCGCAAAATACAGACGACTTAACAAAAGAAAGATGCTGTCAATACCAGACGCACAAGAATAGCAAAGGCAGCAGCACAAGCCGACTACACAGAGGCCGACACAGAGGTAAAACGAAGTGTGAGGACGTACAAGCCCAACTATATGGACAACCTGGCAGAGGAGGCAGAGCAAGCTGCAGCAAACGGCAACATGAAACAACTGTACGACACAACCACAGGAAAGTACAGCCGGCCGGAAAGACCTATCGAGGATAATAATAATAATGAGTACTTGTATAGCGCCTAACCTCAGATTAGAGCTCTAGGCGTTTAACAAAAACTAATGTACAAAAATAACTAATTACAAAAATGCAATTCACAAAAAGTACAAAAACAAAATACAACACACTCTGTAAACAAGCTATAAAGTCACCATTCAGAAGTGCTACGCTTATGGACTCATACTGGCATTCACACACACACACACCCACTACTTCTAACATAGATAGAGATGACTTTAACATGACAGGTCTGTGACAAGTCATTTGTAGCAGACAGAAAAAATATGGGTCTTTAGG
Source organism: Semisulcospira habei (assembly GCA_036245525.1). Taxonomy (NCBI): domain Eukaryota; kingdom Metazoa; phylum Mollusca; class Gastropoda; family Semisulcospiridae; genus Semisulcospira; species Semisulcospira habei. The sequence continues at coordinate 121,873,271 of BTPG01000007.1, read as the reverse complement.
GCTCGCTTGAATGCCTCTCTTGAATCTACGTATCTCAGTTCGCGTGGGAGATCATTCCAAACAATTGGGCTCTGGTATCTGAATGACCTCTCACCAAACGACTTTGTTTTGACAAGAAGGATACGTAAAACTCGAGAGTCGGCAGCAGAACGCAAATTCTGTCTTGAGGGCGTATACAGCTGGAGAAGAGAGGCAAGGTAGTGTGGGCAGGAACAGGTAATACAACTGTGAGTCATGCATGAAATTTTGTACTGAATCCTAGCTGTTACAGGTAACCAGTGAAGGGCAGGCAGATGGGGTGTGATATGATCTGATCCAGGGACTCTAAGAATTAACCTAGCAGCTGAGTTTGAATTTTCTGGAGTTTGCCAATCAGACACTGGGAACAGCCTGCCAAAAGACCATTGCAATAGTCTAATTTAGACAAAACAAAAGCGCAGACAAGTACTTTAGTTGCTTCAGGTGTCAGATATTGGCGGACTGAAGCAATACGTCGCAGTTCAGTATAGGCGGATCTGCAAACTTTGTTTACATGAAGGCGCATGGACAGGCTACTATCAAGTGTGACACCCAGATTTTTTACGTGGGGGGAGAAGGGGACAGTGGCACCACAGATTTGTAATGACTGGGTGAGTGTCAGCGTCTTCATCAACCTCGGGGAAGCAATGATCATGGCCTCAGATTTTCCGTCATTCAAATGTAGTTTGTTTGAAGTCATCCACATCTTAGTATCCAAGACACACTCCTGAAGGCTCTCGATTGTGTCCATAATCTGATCAGGTGTACATGAGTCATGGAGTTGAGTATCATCTGCAAATGCATGATGTGATATAGAGAAACGGTTAAAGACACTGGCCAGTGGCTGAACATACAGGGTAAAGAGGACTGGTCCAAGAACTCATCCTTGTGGGATGCCAAAGCACACGGTGGATGGGCTGGATAGTTTATCATTAACAACTATGCACTAAGTTCTGTCTGTCAGATATGATCTAAACCACGATAAAGCAGTTTCATGAATACCATACACAGAATAGAGACGTTGTAGCAAAATGTCATGGTCAATCGTATCAAAGGCAGCAGATAGGTCTAACAGTGCGAGAACAGATACTTTGCCATCATCAAGAGCCTCGAGGAGGTCATTCAGAATTTTTGCAAGCGCAATTTCAGTGGAATGACCTGCACGGTAAGCAGACTGATTGGGACTAAGAAGATGATTCAGGTTCAGATGGTCGAGAAGTTGCGACAACACAACCTTCTCAACGATCTTAGAGAGAAAAGGGAGGTTTGAGACAGGGCGGTAATTCTGTAGATGGTTAGGGTCTAGAGAGGGCTTTTTTTTTTAGCAAAGGTTTAACAATGGCGGACTTGAAATCCGACGGGAAAACACCAGACCTCAGGGACTCGTTGACAATGTTGGTCATGACTGGAAGCGCAACATCAATACACTTGTACAGCAATGTAGTAGGAAGTGGGTCTAAACTACAAGTCTTTTCTGCCGTTCTCTTCAGCGCAGTATGAAGTTCCTGTTCACTGACAGGTCTGAAGGACGAGAGACACTGACCAGAAAAGGGAACGTCATACTGTGATGGAGACTGTGAAATAAGTCCATCAAGTCTATCACGAATGTTCTGAACTTTTTCATTAAAGAAATTTGAGAACTGATCAGGCAGCTCTAATGGCGAGAAAATGGTCGGGAGTGGAGATGGATCCCTTCTAGCAGTCAGTTTGTTGGTTACATTATAAAGCTGCTTGCTGGTGGTGCGCGCTGCAATCTTGGCATTAAAGAAAGCTGTCTTCGCCACGAGTACCAGACGAGTTACATATTTCTTAGCAGCGCTGAAAATCTGCTTGTGTACGGTAAGTCCAGTGGACAGCTATAGTCTCTTAGCTTGTCGTCGCTCTCTCTTTGCAACGAGAAGCTTGTCTCCCACGGCGCTGAACCACGGTGAGGATGTCCGACATGACACTTTACGGCGAGCAGATGGAGCATGCTTGTCAAGTAGTGATCTCAGACCCGAGTTCAACTGTCAATATATATATATATTCTTTACTTTTAACAAAGGTGTCGCCCAAAGCCAAAAAATGCACTCAATCAGAATAGCTCAAGGGACGTAATTTTTCATAAAATTCTGAGAATGCTCTTGCTACGCTAATGCCATGGAATTCCAGGCTGGTAAGCTTGCATTGTGTCATAGGGCATCAGCTGCCCTTTTTGTGACTGCATCGCCTACTAGTTCTAGAAAGGAGAGGGTTAGTGGGAGAGAAGAAATGACTGACCTATCATTTGAAGCCTTCCACTGAACACCTACTACATAAAGTAGTAGGGACTACCCCCAGGCGCCCCGCAACCCGCTGGAGAATATGAAAAATTACGTCCCTTGAGCTATTCTGATTGAGTGCATTTTTGGGCTTTGGGCGACGCCTTTGTTAAAAGTAAAGAATAATTGCACCACAAAATTGCATAGGTGTTGCCTTTTCAAAATTTGTCTTCTTCCACTGCAACATCTCATACAGTTTTCGGGATGCATTTACACGCTGTACTGGCGGTGCTACCAGTCAAATTCTGGAGGCAGCTTATCGTACATGCGTTGTGTTTGCAATTTCAGGTTACGCCGTATGCCTGCCTGAAGAGCCCTCCCTTGGGGCGAAACCGGTTATAGGCGGCAAAAACTTAAATCTATCCAACATGTCCAAGATCTGTTTGGGAATATTCATGCACTAGCCTCCCTTCTCGGGGGGAGGACTGGATATTCTCCAGCGGGTTGCGGGGCGCCTTGGGGTAGTCCCAACTACTTTATGTAGTAGGTGTTCAGTGGAAGGCTTCAAATGATAGGTCTGTCATTCCTTCTCTCCCACTAACCCTGTCCTTTCTAGAACTAGTAGGCGATGCGGTCACAAAAAGGGCAGCTGATGTCCTGATGACACAATGTGCAAGCTTACCAGCTTCCATGGAATTCCATGGCATTAGCGTAGCAAGAGCATTCTCAGAATTTTATGAAAAATTATATATATATATATATATATATATATATATATATATATATATATATATATATATATATATATATATATATATATATATATATATATATATATATATATATATAATTATATACAATACAATACTATACAACTTTATTGTCTGTTCGAGTCAAGGCACGACAGAAATTTGCCTTTCGGCTCGTCATGAAACAACAATATAAGACATTAACAAGCGCTAAAAGAACATATCATGAAAAAAAAATATCATTGCAGCAATCTATCACAAGCAATCTGTCACAAGATGGGAGGTAATGTTAAGTAGATCATACTTATCGCGGCGTTATAAACGAGAGTTCAAAATCGAGACAGCAGTTGGAATAAAAGACTTCTTAAAAACATTCCTTTTGGCAAGTGGCATGTTGAAACGTCTGCCTGATGGGAGCATTTGAAACTGATCAGAGAGTGGGTGACGAGGATCATTGACAATGCTAGCAGCTATCCTTCGGACAGCTCTATGGTACAGATCATCTACTGGGTACTGTCCTAGGCCAATGATCTTCTCAGCTGTTCTGACGACACGTGACAGTCTGCCCCTGTTTTTCATACTGAGATTGCCATACCAAGCAGTGATGTTAAACGTCAGTATGCTTTCGATCAGGCTTCTATAAACGGATTCTAAAACCCTGGAACTGACATCACAACTTCTCAGTTTCCTAAGAAGGTACAGACGCTGGTTTGCTTTTTTCACAATCAGATCAGTGTTTCCAGTGAAGGACAGCCTACTATCCACGACTGTGCCAAGGTACTTAAATTCAGTGACCACCTCTACAGGTTGATTATTAATTGAGACAGGTACAAAAATATCATCAACTTTCCTGTCATCAATGACGAGTTCCTTGGTTTTCTGTACATTCATTTGCAGAAAACTATCTTTGCACCATGACTCTAATACTGCTATCTGTGCAAAGTACTCAGCCAGACTGTCTTCTTTTTGGAGTAGGCGTACAAGGGCCATGTCGTCTGAGAACTTTAAGAGACGAGAAGTGGCAGTGTGACAACGCATATGGTCTGTGTATATAGAAAACAATGTCGGAGAGAGGACACAACCTTGAGGGCAGCCTGAATTTAGCACCACTTGGTCAGACAGACTGCCGTGTACATTTACACGTTGTGGCCTGTCCTTCAAAAAGTCTCGCACCCACAGAATAATGTTTGTGTTCACATTAAAGTCCATCATACGCTGCAAAAGCATCAGTGGTTCAACAGTATTAAAAGCATTAGAAAAGTCAATAAAAATAATTCTCACATGTGCTTTTGATTTCTCAAGATGTTGAAATACAAGATTGTACAGAGTAAGGCATGCACACCCCTATGGTTTTTGTAAGCAAATTGGAATGGATCCAGTAGTTCGGCAACATCATTTAACAGATGCCTCCTCACCACTTTTTACCAGTGCGGCAAAGTGAAGGAACTCACCCACGAGTTGAAGCGCTATCGCTGGGACATTGTAGGACTTGCAGAAGTTCGATGGACAGGCTTCGGAGAAACAACAACAGATGAAGGCCATAAAATCTGGTTCAGCGGAAAAGAAACCAAGCACGAACATGGCGTAGCTTTTATCGTAAGGAAAGAGGTGGTTGGAACTGTCATCAGCTGCACCCCCGTGTCAAGCAGACTAATCTCCATCCGCATCTCCGCCCGACCGCACAACATCACTATCATACAAGTATACGCTCCAACAGCAGACCATGATGATGAAGAATTAGAAGAATTTTACGAACAACTGGACAACATCATCAAGAAAACACCTAAGAAAGACATTCTGACTGTCCTCGGTGACTGGAATGCAAAGATCGGCCCTGACGCCTACCAACAATGGGCAGGAACAGCTGGCAAGTTTGGCCTTGGAGAAACAAATGACAGAGGCCTGCGACTTTTAGAGTTCGCAGAGAGTCACCGTCTCACCGTTGCTAATACCCTCCATCCACACAAGAAGTCAAGAACAGTGACATGGCAATCGCCAGGAGGCCTGGTCCATAACCAGATTGACTTCATATTGCTGCCTCGACGATTCAAATCCAGCGTTAACAAAGCACAAACGAGGTCCTTTCCTGGCGCTGATATTGGCAGCGACCACAACCTCGTCCTTACTAGCCTCAAGTTGAAGCTGGCATTGAAACGAGATAGCAAGAACCCTCGCATCAGATTCGACCTCCAGAAGCTAAAAGACCCGGAAGTAGAAGAGCTCTTCCAAGCCCAGGTGGGAGGCAGATTTGCAGCCTTGGCTACTTTGGACTGCGACGTAGACACCCTTGCTGGAAATATAAAAGAGGTGTTACTTTCTACAGCAGAAGAAGTGCTGGGGAAGCAGAGGAAGCGCAAACAGCCCTGGGTCACCGATGACATCCTCGATCTCTGTGATGAGAGGAGAGCCTGGAAGAAAAAGAGAGGCCAAGACCTCACATCAGCAAACAAGTACAGACTTGTCAACAAGAAGATCAGGAAGAGGATGAAAGAAGCCAAAGAAGATTGGATTGAAGACCAGTGTTGTAGCGTGGAAGAGGGCATGGCAAATGGCAACAGCAAGAAGGCTTATGAAACGCTAAGGACCCTCACCAAGACTCAACAGCGAACAGCCACAGTCATCGAAGACAGCAGCGGCCAACTCCTTACGGAAAACACTGCTGTACTAAACAGATGGACTGAGTACTGCCGAGACTTGTATAACTACAAGGCTGAGCCAGACACCAGCATCCTCCAAAACAACCAGGCTGGGGCCAGGAAGGCTGAAGACCTGCCAGTGTTAGCTGAAGAGGTGGAAGCAGCCGTACGTGGCCTGAAGGGAGGAAAGTCTCCAGGTGTAGACAACGTACCTGCTGAACTGTTGAAACATGGAGGAGAAGTAACAACGAAGGTCCTCACTACACTCTGTCAAAAGATCTGGGAGCAAAAGAAATGGCCAGTAGAATGGACACAGTCTCTAGTGATCCCGCTCCCCAAGAAAGGAAACCTGAAACAGTGCCAGAACTACAGAACTATCAGTCTGATAAGTCACCCTAGCAAAGTAATGCTTAGAATCATTCTCAACCGCCTCAAAACTTTCGCCGAGGAACTGCTGGCAGAAGAACAGGCTGGCTTCAGAGTTGGAAGAAGCACTGTAGAGCAGATTTTCAACTGCCGCGTCCTGATCGAGAAACATCTGCAGCATCAGCGCGAACTCTACCACAACTTCATTGATTTCAGGAAAGCATTTGATCGCGTCTGGCACGACGGACTCTGGCAAGTCATGAGATCGTTCAACATAGAGGAGGGACTGATCCAAATGATAGAAGCGCTTTACAAGAACGCCTGCAGCGCGGTTCTACTTAACAATCAGTCAGGCGAGTTCTTCAGGACGACGATCGGTGTCCGTCAAGGATGCCTGCTCTCTCCTGTCCTTTTCAACATATTCCTGGAGAAGATCATGCAGGAAACCCTCCACGACCACCATACTTCAATCTCTATTGGTGGCAGATCCCTGTGCAATCTTCGATTCGCAGACGACATTGACCTCATGGCAGGCAGCAATAGTGAGCTCCAAAACCTGACAGACAAACTTTCAAGTAGCGCAGGGTCTTATGGCATGGAGATCAGTACGGATAAAAGCAAAGTGATGATCAACACCACAAGCGACAGCAGCAGCAACATTCACATGAATGGCCAAAAGCTAGAAGAGGTCAATAGCTTCAAGTACTTGGGAGCCACCCTGTCCAAAGACGGTAGTTGCATAGCAGAGATCCGTATCAGGATAGGTACAGCAACATCCGCAATGGCCAGGCTGGACAGGATATGGCGAAGTAACTCCATCAGCTTCACCATCAAGTACAGGCTTTACAAGTCCCTCATAGTGTCTATTCTACTCTATGGCTGTGAGACTTGGACACTGCTTGCAGACTCAGAAAAGAAAATCCAGGCCTTTGAGAACAAGTGCCTGAGGAAGTTGCTCCGCATCTCGTACCGCGAGCACAAGACCAACGAATATGTACGGAGCATCGTCACTTCCCTGGTGGGCCCACATGAACCCCTTCTGGCAACCGTGAAACGGCGCAAGCTTGCTTGGTTTGGCCACGTGACCCGACACAACACCTTGTCCAAGACTATCCTCCAAGGCACTCTCGAAGGAAGTCGTCGGCGAGGTCGTCAGAGAAAGAGTTGGGTCGCAAACATAAAAGAATGGACCGAACTCGAGATGTCAGACTTGCTTGCCACCGCCCAAAATAGAACTCAGTGGAGAGCACTGTCTGTTGCTGCTGCCTTTCAGTCCCCCAACGCCCAGTTCGGGCAAGGGACTGATGATGATGATGATGATATATATATATATATATATATATATATATATATATATATATATATATATATATATATATATATATATATATATATATATATATATATATATATATATATATATATATATATATATATATGAATGTGTTTGTATAAACGTGTTTGTTACATGCATAACTTTTCGTCATGACCTTCACGGTACCATTGCATCATGAGATGTCGTGCTGCTAAGTCTCTTGATAAGAGTTTTTGAGTGTATAAAGCGCCCAGAGAAAGCTGTGCTAGCTATGCTTTAGAAGCATCTGCTCATGTATGTCCTTGCTAGGTTCACGAAAGAGCACGTTGAAAGGGCATGTTGTCAAAACCGCTTATGGCCGTGGCTAAATAGTGGCAAAATACTAATACTATGGTTGCACTAAATTATTCAGTTCGAATTATTCATATAGATATCGCATCATACAGCATTTTGAATGAAAGTCCTGTGTGTACAACGCTTGCCTTGCAGGAAGAAGGATGGGTTTGAAATCACGTGATAGAGGACAGAAAGCTGAAAGATCGAGACGTGCTTCATAATTGTCTAATGTCTAGAGAGAAGGGACATTCTCTATTTGAGAATTAGGCTGCAGTTTGGTACCGACTGGTTGTTTTTTGGGGTGTGGGATAACGGCTAACACGCTTCATAGAAAAACAGTAACTGCTCAGAACAGTTGCTAGCCGAGTTGCCCTCGCTGAGTGGCTGATCGAGTCCACGTGAGAGGGGGCTCATGAGGATCTATGTCTCTTGCAGTTGTATCGTATCGAGTTCACTTTTTCTCGATCGTGAAGGGGTTAACCGCATTATGCGGCCGCACCCGTAAGAAAAGACCCTTCTGTTCTTCTCCTGCTTGGTAGGAGCTCGGCCCGACACAAAGGGTGAGCGGGTAACGACACGTTACGTGTACCTACTCACATTGCTTGTAAAAAGACCGGTAGAAAAGTTTTAATTAATTTGTTCAGCCCGACGGCCGTATTTCCCAAGTTTTGGAGGTGTCATCTAATGACTATGCACCAGCAGTTGCAGGAGATGGATTTATCATGGCCGGTCCATCTCCTGCTGTAGAGCGTCAGGGCTGAATGGGTTAAAGTTATATTCCCCAGGATCAAGCATCTCAACACAGTAAGAAAACTGTCTGCAACAGATACTACGGACAGTATGTGTATGCGTCCTTTGTGTACTATCTTAGAGTTTTATGATGTGAATACAATGTCCAATGTCGAAATTCATCGTTTGGAAGGTGTTGTTTTAGTACCCGAGTCGCGAATTATCTTCTGCATAGGCCTCGTTTTGAATTAATGTTCATAGTTACGAGCCTACGTCACAAGACAACCCAGATGACTATCACAATACCGGCTGCAGGTCAGGATGTCATCGGTGTGATGTACACACGTGTCATGCGCACGTGTGCTGATGTTCTCCGGCATCCCATTGACCTAATTTTTCAATAGAAAGTAGAATAACCTTCCGTACTTGCTATTCTGTCAAAATCACAATGCGGGTTCCGCTCGATCTGCTGGTGTTGTACTAGTAACGATCGTGCGTAGTGCCTAGTTTGACCTTTGATCCTTTAGCCCTCGGAAACACGGAACGTCTTCCATGATTGAAACAGAACATTGGTATTTATTCCCACTTTTTGCACTGCAATCAATTTCACATCTCACACATCGAGGTCTACGTAAAGCATCATTGGAAAACGACATATGCACCCTTGCAGCAAAAACACTACCTATCTGAATTGAGTGAAGGCTGAGTACAGACCCAAAAAAATGTTACGACTAGCGATATGCAACTTTGACACACACAGTAGTTTTCATATCTCTGCAGCATAAATACGAATACGAATACCTTTATTGTCTCAAGATGGGAAATGTGTTTGCAGCGGATTTTTTTTAAACAGATTTAAAAACATCAAATGTGAACATAAAACAAATAAATACATTTGACCGACTAGAACACACCGACCGTACAGTGAGTATGTGCACGTATGTAACATCACAACCATCTGTAATGTTTATAGCCACCTAGAAAGAAAACGTGCTTAAAAATTAACTGAGACGACACTACCTTATACCACGCGCACAAAACACACGCACGCACACACGCAAACAACCCACACAACAATGTGGAAGGCTTTGTTAAGCATCTGCTTCTCATACAAAGAAGAAAGGCAGGGCTGCTGAACACCAGTTATCTTTCTACTAATGTTGATAATGCAATGGAGCTTAGTCTTATCTTTTATGCTCATGTTCCCAAACCATCAGACACATGAGAAGGTGAGTACACTTTCAATAAAAGACTGATAATAGAGCGTTAGAACAGAGTTGTCAACATTAAACTTACGCAGCTTCTTCAAAAGATACAGGCGCTGTTAGTCTTTCTTGTGCGAAACATTACACTGTCTGTCCCATTTAAGTTTGTCATCCATGGTGGTTCCGAGGTATTTGTACTCGGTCACATTTTCCACTATTTCATCAAAAATAACAGTGTCTGACTGCGTTTGATGGTTTTTTCCTGAAGTCTATGCACATATCTCTTGTTTTGGAAGCATTGATGCACAGAAATAAGTCGCGGCACCAGTCCACAAAATCCTGCACGACTGGACCGTGACTGATGGTTTCGTCATCATAGAGCAGGCTCAGCAGAGCAGAATCGTCTGAGAACTTAATAAAATGCCTGTCACTGTGTGCACTCCCGCAGTCATCTGTGTACAATATAAATAAGAGTGGTGAAAGCATACAGCCTTGAGGTGAGCCTGTAGAAACCTATATACAGTAGACAATGTGCCGTTTACCCGAACTCTTCCTCGACCCCTCTTCCAGGCCTGTACGTGAACTGCAGAAGGTCCGATAAATGTGTTGTATAGTTCATGAGGTGAAATTTGACTAATTCTCAAAGGTTTTCATCATTAGAGATGTCAACGCAATAGGCCAAAATCGATTAGTACAGAAGGGCGGGTCTATTTAGAAATTGGGACAACTATGGACATTTCCACATGGTGGGAACCCTCTGCAGTTCGAGAGAGGCTTGAAAGATGGAATGGAAGATGTCACAGAGCTGCGAGGCACAGTGTCTCAAAACGTGGCCAGAGATGCAATCAGGGCCAGCACTCTTGCTTGTGTTTGTACGCTCAAAAAACCTTACACACATCCCCCTTGCTGATTTGAACGATTTCATCTGACATTGAGGAAGCTTTGATGTTATCAGTCACAGAACTAAAGTCACGGGTGATAACTAGTCAGCGTAAAATCATAACTCAGGGGCGCCCGGTGGATCCAAAGATTGGTGCGACAAACGAAAAAAAAATGAAATAAAACATGAAACCAAATTTTTAATCTGAGTTTTGTTTTAATCGACTTCTTGTGGTTGTAGAGAATGGAAGATGATGTTTTGTTCTAGTCACACACTCTTCAAGTCCACTCTCTCTCTCTCTCTCTCTCTCTCTCTCTCTCTCTCTCTCTCTCTCTCTCTCTCTCTCTCTCTCTCTCTCTCTCTCTCTCTCTCTCTCTCTCTCTCTCTCTCTCTCTCTCTCTCTCTCTCTCTCTCTCTCTCTCTCCCGCCCCTCCCTATCTCCGTGAGCTGTTTTCCCACACGAATAGAGAGAACACGAGGAACAGCTTACTCCATCTCCCAAAACCGAGAATCGACATCTTCAAATCTAGCATATCATTTTCCGGTGCTAAGTCATGGAATAACTTGCCCTCTCATTTAAAGTCTATTTCAAAGTTATCTATCTTCAGAGCTCGCGTCCATAAATATCTGCTGTCGATGTGAATGTTCTATTTTTCTGCTTAGTATGTTGCTACAGCACAGCAGATTGCTGCAGATTATGTAATAGTTTGACTGTCTGCATTAACATGTCAGGTTCATACACGTATATATATTGTTTTAATTCTTTTTGTATTTTATTTATTATTATTTTTTTTCTTCTGATGGTGGTGGTGGTGGGGGGGGGGGGGTGTTATGGGTACTTATATATATTTTATCTTTTGCTGTATCGTCTGATGTATTTTTATATGTGTAGAGTAGCAGGACAGTTTGGAAGATAGGCATTGCTATGCCTAAAACTTTTTATCCTGAATAAAAACGTTTCATCATCATCATCATCTCTCTCTCTCTCTCTCTCTCTCTCTCTCTCTCTCTCTCTCTCTCTCTCTCTCTCTCTCTCTCTCTCTCTCTCTCTCTCTCTCTCTCTCTCTCTCACTCACTCTCTTTCTCTTGATCAGCATGTGTACATTACCTATAGGTCTTTTAAAAAACTAAACAAAGATGCTTTTCTACACGATCTTCGCCTTACACCGTTTCATGATGTGTACAATTGTACCAACCCAGATAAGGCTGTCTCTGTCTTACTTAATCTGTTCCTAGGGGTGCTAAACAAACATGCGCCAGTAAGAAGAAAGCGAGTCCGATCCCGCCAGCCTCCCTCATGGATAACCGACGAAATCAAACAAGCAATGGATGATAGAAATAAGGCTAAGAAAGAAAAGAGCTTTCATGAATTTAAAAGATTGCGAAATAAAGTTAAGTACTTAATTAGAGAGGCGCAGAGATCTTTTATAACCAAAACAGTTGAAGAAGACAGAAACCCTTCCTCTATCTGGACAGCACTTAATACGCTTACCAACAACAAGCGTAAACAGTGCAATACCATTCCAGAAAACCTCTCCGCTGAGGAGTTTAATAACCACTTTCTATCAGCCCCCAAAGACTTACTCAGTTCTCACAATCGCAATCAGTCGATATATTCCACACCAGAGAAGCTAACAAAGTTCTGTAAGCAAAGATTGTCCTCAGATGATATTTTCGTCATCCCTGATATTGCTGTACACGAGGTAGGCAAATACATTTCCATCCTAAAAAAGAAAACGTCTTCGGGCAGTGATTGTATCAATGGATATATCCTTGACCTGTCGCAACCATACATAGTGGACCTCTTACATACATTTATAACCTATGTATACAAAAAAAAAATGTCTTCCCTGTAGCTTTCAAAAAATCAAAAATAGTGCCTGTTCCTAAAGCAAACGATTCTTCTGAAATTAATAACTTTCGCCCAATTTCTCTTCTATCAGTTCTCTCGAAGCCTCTGGAAAAGCATGTTCACAAACATCTTCTGGAATTTCTTGAAAAAAGGTCCCTATTATATCATTACCAGTCAGGTTTTCGTCCCAAGCATTCATGCCACACTGCACTCGCACGAATAGTGAATTCGTGGGTCAACAGCATAAATGATAATAAAATGGCTGGTGCTGTCTTCTTGGATCTAAGAAAAGCGTTTGATCTTATCGATCATACCATCTTATTAAAAAAGCTTGCCACCTACTTAAACAAAAAGAGCCCCTCGGCTCTTTCTTTTCTGAACTCCTATCTTACAAAAAGAACACAAACAGTCTACATCAATGGAAAATGTTCTTCTGAACAATTTGTGGAGTATGGAGTGCCCCAGGGGTCTATTTTAGGTCCACTACTGTTCTGTATCTTCGTTAACGATCTACCGTTACATGTAACGTGTACTGCGGCTGAGTGTGACATGTTTGCCGACGACTCAACATTACATTCCGCTGGTAAAACTGTGCCTGAAATTGCAAATAATCTTCAAGAGAGTCTTCATGAAGTCTCTCGGTGGTGTAATGAAAATCGCATGCTTGTAAATCCCACAAAAACAAAAAGCATGCTTATCACAACCCGCCAGAAACATCAGCTCAAACCTCCATCACTCAACCTTTCTTTGGACTCCATCCCAATTGAGCAGGTCAGTCAACACCGCCTGCTTGGAGTAATAATAGATGATGATCTAAGCTGGCATAACCACCTATACTATATGAGAAAACAGTTGTCCAAAAAGTTGTTTTTACTTTCCAAACTTAAAACGATCATTGACCTTAAGACGCGCAAACTATTTTTTAATGCCTACATTAAACCACACATTGATTATGCCTCAACTATATGGGATGGCTGCAGTGAAAATCACTTCAAGAAGATAAACTCATTATACAAGCGCGCTGATAAGCTTATCCTCCCTCATCCGTCTTTATCCACTGATGCCAAGCTGCAGGCCATCGGACTTCTCCCTCTGGTTAAGCACCTCGCACTAAACAAATGTGTACTGATGCACAAAATTCTTAACGAGAAAGCTCCACCTTACTTATCTAGGCTCTTTTCGCCAACTGAAAAAAAAATACAGCACCTCCAGGAACAGTCTCTCTATAAAAAGGCCCCGTATAGACCTGTTCAAATCTAGCCTGTCTTATTCACTTCCTCCCAATATTCAACAAACCACGTCCCTCTCTCTGTTTAAAAGTAGAGTACATGATTACCTGTCTAAGACAACGTTATGCTGATCCTTTCTTCTTCTTCTTTTTCTCGACATAATACGCTTCATGTTTTTAAATTTTTGCTTTTTTTTTTTCTCCATCTAGCCTCCAAATTGTTTCTGTTTTCTAACTTGTTTCTGATAGTACACAAAATATCATACCTACTTATATGTTAGATAATTATGTGCGCACGTACGTGTGTTTGTGGATGTACAAAAGTGCGCACGTGCACGAGTACATCAGTATATGTATGTATGTCCTTTATTATTAGTTAGTTTTTGTTGTTCCAGTGGTTGGTGTTCCTTTTTTTTTTTTTTTTAAGTAGCTTAGCAAGGACAGATTGTAAGAAAGGCCTGCGCGCCTAATATCTCAATCCTTGGAAAATAAAGTTTCGTTCGTTCGTTCGTTCGTTCGTTTTCTCTCTCAGTCTCTCTCTCTCTCTCTCTCTCTCTCTCTCTCTCTCTCTCTCTCTCTCTCTCTCTCTCTCTCTCTCTCTCTCTCTCTCTCTCTCTCTCTCTCTCTCTCTCTCTCTCTCTCTCTCTCTCTCTCTCTCTCTCTCTCTCTCTCTCCTAAGGTGAGAGCCCGTGTAACTATATGATAAAACAGGTATAAAATCTTGCGGCGAAATCAGTAAGCCCGCCGGTACAGATGTCACAGCTGTTAGACAAACAGAGGGAAGTTATCTTTTATTCCCACCGCTGTTGTTCTTTTGAACAAAGTGGCATAGATTTGTATTAAATGTACTCAGCTGTGACATCTGTACTCGAACGGAGGATGAAAACTGCTAGTTTTGTTTTTGTAAGGTTTATGTGCTATTTTTTTAAACATATAATTAATGTCAGTATTAGCATAAATGTCTGTATTAGAATAGTTGTCAGTATTAGTATAGTTGTCAGTATTTGTATAGTTGTCAGTATTAGTATAGTTCTTGATTCTGCGTGCATGGGTGCCTGTGTGGCTGGGTGTATGTGTGTGCGTATATCCGTCTTATCCATTTTGTACTTCAGTTGACATATTTATACGCTCCCGTCCAAACTGGAATTGCCCCGGAATTGGGATAAATAAAGTTTTTTTTTTTAACTTGACTTCACTAAATGATAAACGTCTCGATGATACTTTCTTTTTAACTTCGCTGGTTCATCAGCTATCTTGTCTCTGATTAGTTATAACTATGCAGATGACGTAAAGTCGTATAGAATAGTTATGACGTCAGGTACCATCGCCTATCAGAACGAATCTTTTCACGCATCCCTCAAAAGATTCGGTGGGCCTTTTTCATGTTCAACGGACACTAAAGCCGGAAAGCATTTGGTGGAACAATACGGTGGTCACTGTCTAAATGGGTGTGTATACTGAATCCCACTAACAGCTTTTTGCGAACTGAAGCATTAAAAATGGTCGGCTGTGCCCCTTTCAAGTAAAGCAGGGCAAATATCGAGAAGTTGAACCCGATATATACACACAACAACCGTATACAATAACTGCACACACGCGGAAAACAAATGAACAATCCATCCGAATAGTCAGCACAAATTTGTTCACCCTGCCAGCTCGGGCAATTCAAGATCAACAACAACGACCAAAAATAATAAATAAGAAAAAGCATATAAATGAATAAATACAACAAATAACAATAATAATAAAATGAATAAATAAATAAATACAGTTTGCATGATTCTTGTTTATTTTCCAGTGTATTCTTCCGATAGGAAAAGAACACTTTTCTTCGGAGATGGGAGTGTTACTTTCCTCGGAGAAATACACTCCCAGTGTTTTCTCCCTGCCGGGAGTCTTGTATGACTCCGGCCTACACCGGCTCTACGGGCCGCCCGGAATGATCAGTGTCATGTGTGGTTGCTCACATAGACTCAAGTTACCATGAAAAAAAAGGCAGAAAAGTCTTGGTCTTTGTTTAGGCAAAACATATTGAAAGCCTGTTGTATCGGCGAATTTTAGCCTTAAAAGACAGCCCCGGAGCATGTCGCCTCTTCAACCTGCCTGTTTGATATGATGAATCGAGTAACTACCCTTGAATGTGTCATCTGCGGGAAAACCCGAAAACCGAAATAGCAACACGACTCGGCCAGTACGACTAGAGCAGGAAGCCATTTGTATTTGGATGTGACGACTGCAACGGCCTGAGATCTCCGCGGAATCTGAGTCATTATCAACTGACTAGCTGACAAAGAAATACTGGCATACAGGTTCGTTTATATTTTACATTCGTGTACGTTAATGAACTCAGCCTTTAATCCTACAGCGGCAGCGGAGCTATCAGGGTATCTCCCCCACGCCGCAATCAGTCGCTACTACCCGCTGTTCTGTCCCCGGGCTTCGTGTTGTTTATCAGTGAAGATAGGTCAGTACACTTTACCTTCGCGAGGCCACGTCAGTGTTAGCCTTCACTGCAGGTAAACGCAGATCTTTTTAGTAACTCATTCAGCCCGACGCACGTATTTCCCAAATTTTGGAAGCGTCATATCATGACTATGCACCAGTTGCAGGAGATAGATCGACCATGATAATTCAAGGACAGTGCCAGATTAGTTTGGTGCCGATAGGCGCCAAGCTAATCTGGCACTATCCGCTTGAATTATCATGGTCGACCCATCTCCTGCTGTAGTACGTCAGGGCTGCATGGCATGCATGGGTTAAAGTCATTTGTACTGAATTCGACGTCAACTTGAAAGACCCCAACCGTCAAAGGAACGTGGATACCGAACACGTCTCAGCAAGATGCATAGATCCTCATGAGCCCTCGCGACTGCGCGGGCTCTTGGGGATCTAAACCTCATGCAGTTCGTTAGTTTCAAATCACTTTTCGGCAGCGTACGGGTCAAGTCGCGTTGTGTCAGGCAGGTATAGTGCTTACATTGAATTGCAAATTTGCTGCATATACGTGCCACGCAACACACACCAAGAAAACCTTTCAAGCACACTGCGCACTAATCCAGTATCCAATATACTGAACCGCTGACAGCGTTCATGTATCATTTCATTATCTTGGCTCACAGATGACCCACTTAACCAGTACTGAGATCAGGTTTATATAAAGACTCACACTGGTTGTCGACTCATGCTGGTTGTCTCCCTCGATTCGCTACCGCTGTAGCGGTAGCAAATCGAGGGACTGAGACAACCAATGAAACGCTAGTATATTTACGGTAGCGGTTTCTTATTGTTACACGCAGAGCTAGTTAGCTACAAAGCATTAGGTTTGTACGTCAACCATTCCGGA